>CM073731.1:33420706-34057873 GCA_037113605.1 Calophaca sinica
AAGAAACGCACCAACATGCAATACATTAATTCACGCATATTCAATCACATATTAAATACATGCAAAAACTCAATCATATCACAACATTTCAAGCTCGACACAAATCAGAAATCCATACACAATAACATAACCACGAGAATATGAAATGTCCTTACGCTAGCATACTACGAAAGTATTAATGTGAAGCGCCTCATCAACCTCCGTTAATGCCGCCGACAACGCACTCGACATAGCCGTTTCAAATGAGCTCGACAACGACTTCTCTTACTCGGATTCGACACTACTGCCTTCAACGAAGCTCGACAACGACTCGACACGCACGCTTCTCGGGCCGACTCGACACGCACAGCCTTCACGACTGACACGCATGCCCTCGATCCGACTCACGCTCCGCCCTGATTCGCTTCCTGCACACCTTGATTCTAATTCACTGATCTCTAGAAATAGACTTCCTAAAACAAACACAACTTAGATCGATCTATGGTTTCCAATACATCTAGCTCTCTCTTCCCCAAACTCAACCACAACCCTTAAAAATATAAAACTCAAGAACTCGAATATATTTTTCCTCTAACACAAAGTTAGGATTTCGATCAAAATTTCATGAAAAGTTATCCTGATGCTTCAACAGATAGATCGACAACAACAATAACCGTATAACGAATGAGAAACAAGAAATCGAAACGAACCAAAAATGGAGGTTTCGGCAACCGCCGATTGCGTAAATCGAGAGAAAGAAATTTGTTTTACAAGCCCAATTAATCTAAGAAAGATAGGTAATATTATGAAGAAGAAAACCCATCAATTTGACATGATTTGGAAGCATAAAATCGTTAAAAATGGAAGAAGAATTAGCGCTAAACAAAGAGTACGTAGGAAAAGAAAGATCTGCTCTTCATACCTCAATGGTGATGGTCGAACAGACGAGATATAGGTCGAGAAGATGATGATGAACAAGGTTGATGAAGAAAGCTTGCGCAGACTCGATGGAACTCACGGCTTTCGCTTTCGATGGAAGTTTTTGAAGAAACAACGTAAACACGCAGCGTATAGGCGGAAGGAAGAAGAAAGTTAAGAAAAGAGAAATGAGTGTTCGAGGGAAAATCGATCGTGAATACACCTGAAGGGCATAATCGTAACTCCAGCCATAAGATGCCAATCCCATCAATCATCTACCCGTTAAATCGCTCCTCCCATAATTACCCTCTACTGCTTGGCCACCCGCAGTTCCGACAATGTAATAATTACAAACAATATAATAATAGCGCTAATAACGCTCGAAAGAATACGAGGTATCATCTCGACACGATGTCGATAAGCGGTGCTCGTGCAAGCGCATAAGGTTCTAACACGAAGTTCGTGAACGCGCTCCTCACCGACATGCGCCCTCATCACTGCAGACGCGACTTCATCAACTCGACACGCCGACCTCCTCACCAAAGAGCCTAGTGCACGTGGGCTCATCAGCTCGACAAATGATCTCGACAAACGATCTAGTCACGGGATCTCGACACAAGGTCTTGGTCGAGGTCTCGATACGTCGTCCTAATACGATGTCGATCTCGTCCTCAGGTGTTACAGATTTCATTTTTTTTTACATATATTTTGAATTTTTTTAATAATATGTCTTGTTTTCATTTGTTGTGATTGAAGGAAGATGTTGACCAAGTTCAAGACTAAAAGTAACAGAGTGAAAGGACTGTGTTTCCACGGCAAGAAGAGACTTCAGTGATACTGGGAGTCTTCACAAAGGGCGTGATCCAGTATGGGATTATAGAATGGGGACCCTGATTGACAGATTCGATGAGCATGATGGGCCCGTTAGATTCGATTAAATTGGATGTTCAAATCCAATTGATTTTATTCTTTTTTTAATATATTTTCCTGTGGTTTATGGTGCATGATTCTTTCACCGTGAGGTTGAATTTTGTTTTTATTTATAAATTTGTTTTTATTTGTAAAATCCAATTTTAGAAGGCAAACCGGTTTTGGAGGATGAAAACCAATTTTATAGGTAAAACCGATTTTATAACCAAATTTAGATCCATAACCGGTTTCAGAATCGCTTTAAATAGAAACCGGTTTCATAACCTGCTTTGGGTTGTAACCTGCTTCATAACCGGATATGGGAAAATAACCGGTTTTATATCCATAACCATATTTGAGAACCGATTTTAAAAATTTGGATTTGAAAACCCAACCTAATATTTGGTTTTAATTGGATTTGGTTTTGGTTACACTAATAACCAATCCATGAGCACCCCTAGAGCCAGGCATGCATGTGTACCTAGCTTTAAAAAAAAACTCCAACATGTGTGTGTATTATCATCCATCCAACAGAATAGTGTAAACGTTCTGAATTAAAGGCCAAAAATTCGAACCTTAAATTGATTAGAAATATAATAGAGATTTCTGGAAGACACAAATATAATGGATTTTTTTTTACGTGTTTACTGTGCTTTTTGGTAAACAAATGTACATCAAGATTAATTCCAGACGTGTTGTGGATTAAACACGCAAACAAACAACCAATTAAAACAACACGAAATTAAAGAGATAAAGAAAAAGAATATGACACTATGAATTGGTAACTAGCTCACCTAATGTAGCCTACGCTCACAGGGAGTGTGAGCAATCAAAACCAATCCACTATCAAAAAGAGTTTACAAGATCAACAAAGAGTTCCACTTGGCCCTTGCTCATCATTGTTGAGAAACAAATACAAGATCCCCAAGCTCTACAACACTCTATTTTCACACTTTCCTCGATCTCTCAAACCTCTCTAATCTTCTTTTTCAAGAGAGAGTTTACATGAAAACCTCACAATCACACACCCTGATCTAATCTTAAAGAATTACCAAAAAACGTATATCACATAGAGATACCTCTATGCCTATTTACACAAGTGAAAAATACAAGCCTCAACCAATAACAACCTGTAACAGAAATAATAGAATAACAAATTCAGTTATGGCCAGTAACTGAATAACAAAATTCATTAACAAGTGTTGCACGACTAGGTGCTGTAGCACCTGAAACTTCAACAATAGGTCCTGATGCATCTGATGCTATTGGAACTTGTAACAGAATGTAGATTTTGAGACACATTCAGCAATTCTCCACCTTGTCTCTAAATCAGACCAGTCCCTTCATAGTTCTCCCTTGCTCCCCCCAACCTCAATTATCACTCTTCACAGAAGCCTACCAAGTCCAAGCAGTGCTTGAACTTGTGCTGAGGCAAGGACTTAGTAAGTGCATCTCATAGGATTGTCCTCGCCTGCAACCCCTCCCACTAATCCCTCTCTGCTCTCACTTACATCTCGAATGAAATGTAACTTGACATCTATGTGCTTTGACTTGTCATGGTAAACTTGATACTTGGACAAATGAATAGCACTTTGGCTATCACAAAACACAGTAACACTGTCTTGTAGAATTCCAAGTTCTCCAGCCAAGCCTTTAATCCATATTGCTTCCTTAAAGCTTCAGGAAAGCTATAACCTCACTGAGTGGTCGATGAGCCACCACGCATCGCAAAGATCGACCTCCATGATACAACAAGATTCAAATAAAGTGAAGACATAACCAGATAAAGACTTCCTTGTGTCTATGTTCCCAGCATAATCCGAATCCACATATCCAACAATTGCCTTTTCTCTTCTGTTCTTCCTTTTGAACTTCAAACCAGATGATAAAGTATCATTTAAGTACCTCAGGATCTACTTCAATACTACCCAATGAGCTAGTCCAGGATCGCCATGAACCTGCTAACTATATTCACAACATATGCCAAATCTTGCCTGCTGCACACCATTCCATACATAATGCTGCCAACAGCACTTGCATATGGCACTAATAACATTTTCTTCTTTTCCTCATTTGTTCTAGGAGCTTGCTTCAATGACATTTTGTCATGTTGCCCCAATGGAGTTGTAACTGGTTTAGCCTCATGCATCCTAAACCTTTTAACCACTTTCTTCATGTAACCTTGCTTAGATAAGAATAATTCTCCCTTGATTTTGTCCCTGCTTATGCCCATTCCCAATATTCTTTTAGCTTCCCTAAGTTCCTTCATTTCAAAGTCATTCCTCAAATCTGACTTGAGCCTTTGAGTCTCCTTCGCTGAGCTTGCTAGGAGTATATCATCAACATATAGCAGTAGGTAGATGAGTACCTCACCTCCTTCCTTTAGAATGTACACACAATTGTCATAGCTGCATCTTTGAAATCTCATTCTCATCATGAAATCATCAAACCTTTTATACCACTGCCTAGGACTTTGCTTCAAACCATATAGGAATTTTTTCAACAAGCACACCTTGTCTTTATCCTTAGCAAATCCTTCTGGTTGTTGCATATAAATGGTTTCCTCAAGATCTCCATGAAGAAAGGCTGTTTTGACATCTAGTTGCTCCAATTCAAGGTCAAATTGAGTAACAATTGCAAGTAGAATTCTGATTGAACAATGCTTCGAATTAATCGGTGAGAATATCTCATTGTAATCAATGCCTTCAAGTTGAGAAAATCTCGCCACTAATCTAGCTTTAAATCTAGGTCGCTTCTCCACATTGGACACCTTCCTTTTTCTTGAATATCCATTTGGACCCAATCAACCTTTGATTTTTAGGTAGACTAACCAGAACCCAAGTCTTGTTCTTCTCAAAAGATTGCATTTCTTCAATCATTGCTTCCAACCATTTTTCCTTCTCGTTGTATTCCATTGCCTCTTCGAAACTGTTTGGTTCATCCCCTTGAATCTCTTCTGCAACAGTTAATGCATAGTATATAAGATCAGCATGACTATATCTCATAGGCTTTGTTATGGTCCTCCCGGTCCTATCCTTTGCCAAATTGTAGTTTCCGAGATCCGGCTTCATCCTCTTGTTCTTCCCTGCTCCAGCCCAGCTCGCTTTTGTTTCGATGTGGGGTGTTTTTACCGCTGCGGAAGCGCAAACACCTCAACCTCGCTTTCATCGTAGTCTTTTTCCCGACATCGACTTGATGTTGTTCCTTGCACAACATTGCTATTCTGTTTTCATCAAAAGTTACATCCCTACAGATAATGACCTTTGGTTCACCAGGTTCCATCCTCCATAGCCTGTACCCTTTAATTCCAGCAGGGTATCCTATGAAGGCACACCTGATGCATCTGATGCTATTGGCACTTGTAACTGAATGTAGATTTTGAGACACATTCAACAAGACGAGATAAAAATTTTGTTATTGTACTCTTTATAAGTGTGCATGTTGTTAATAAATATAATTAAAGGCTACTATTGAGCCCGATTTTAAGGTTACTTACATACTTCCATTTGGTTTTTTGGTTTTATAACACACAAAATTATAAAATAAATAGAATCAACACATATATTCACTATTTCAAACATGATTACAAGGGACAATAACTGCTATTCGAAACCAACTTAAATGTAAAATAACGAACAATCGCTTGAGAACTAGAGTATTTTGGTAATAGGTCAATGTCTGCGCTGTCTAGCTAAAAAGTTAGACAACAATCTGTTGTCAAGTTTTACTTGTCTCCTACTGATACAGACATCCATGATCCTTTTCTCCCTATGATAGTACGGGTGAAAAGAGTAAATAATTAAAAATATTTGATAAGTTCAGTAATTTCCTACTAAATTCCTCTAACTCCGATGAAGTACTACGCAAAGTTAAATAGTTTATCCAACAATAATTGGTTCCCGGTTAAACTTTTCCTTTGCATTGCCTCGACGAATTCAGGCACGTACGTACCCAACACACATGAATATGAATTATTAAGAATATTCATCAACAAACATGACAATATTAGCAATATTTGAAAGGAAACTTTGCTCAAATGCATTCATTATAACGTAAATTTTGTGAATACATGCCTTGACAGGATGATTTTGATGATTGACAAAAGGGAGTCTTTGCAAATAGTCAACCGTGCAAAAAGTGGAAAAGAATACCAAGACGCGTATCAAGAATGATTGTTTCTCAAGTCTTTGGGTTCTGGGTATTTATTTATCTTTATTAAGACAATTTGTAAGTAGTAATAAAAAGCTCTCAATTAAAATTAAATCACACACGCACAAAATATTTTGACATGCATATCTCGTGGTCGGATGTCGAAATGAGGAAGCCTGATGTCGAAATCGAGGAGGAAGTCGCTGTCGAGCCTGAGGAAATCTGATGTCGAAATGATGAGGTCGTGGTACCGAGCCATGAGAACCGGAAATACGACGAGGAGGTCGATGCCGAGCCGTGGTGCCGAGGTCTTTGCCGAGCTGTTCGTGAGGTCGTGATGCCGAGCCGTGTCGAGGTCGTCTGGCCGAGCCGCGGTGGCGAGGTCGCTCGCAGAGCCGCCTTCGTGAGGTCGCCTGGCCGAGCCGCCTTCGTGAGGTCGTGATGCCGAGCCGCCTCCGTGTTTTCAATTCTTTCATGTTCAACGCAATCTGACAAATTCCAACGGATAGATCCTTGCCGCAACGGGCAAATCCTCAACTGACAAATCTTCTTAAAGTG
Organism: Calophaca sinica; assembly: GCA_037113605.1. Classification (NCBI taxonomy): domain Eukaryota; kingdom Viridiplantae; phylum Streptophyta; class Magnoliopsida; order Fabales; family Fabaceae; genus Calophaca; species Calophaca sinica. Next base: position 33,427,220 of record CM073731.1, read on the forward strand.
GCGCCCTCCATTGCCTATATAAACACAAACCGTGAGCTTTGTAAAAATACAACAACGCAAAGGCTTAATTTTTGTGCCAAAACTCACAATATTTTTCATCACTCACACTTATTTGAGCACAATTTTTGAGAGTCCTTTATTCTACATAATTTGAGTTGTATTATTTGAGCTTCAATTTGTTATATCCGCACTATTGAGTGTATCTTTCTCATCTCATTTTATTTGTGAAAATCATTTCTTTTGGGTAGAATCCCAAGGTGTTCATAGAGAGGTGATATCTCTCTGAACGTATTGCTCGTATAGAGTTGTAAAGGTTTCTAGTCAACCTCGATTTAAAAGCTAGTGATTTAGTGAAAATCCCATAGTGGTTTGCTTTGGGGACAGGACGAGGCCACAGGGTGTTCGTGGCCGAACCTCGTGATAAATTGTCAGCTAAGGCTCTTTCTTTGCTCTCTGCTCTCTTTATCATTCAAGCACTTTATTTATTTTTGTTCTTTATTTATTATCTCTGGCCATTTATTTTCTCGTAATTTTTTATATAAGCACCGCTATCACAATTCACCCCCCTCTTGTGTTTGAAGTCAATTGGTAACAATTGGCATCAGAGCTAGAATCTTGTATAAAGGACTTAACCGTCTCAAGAGAATGACTTCAAACAAATACGAGGGAACTTCCATGAACAGACCCCCATTTTTCAATGGTGAGGGGTGTAACACCTGAGGACGAGATCGACATCGTATTAGGACGACGTATCGAGACCTCGACCAAGACCTTGTGTCGGGATCCCGCAAGCAAGATCGCTTGCCGGTGATCATTTGTCGAAATGAGGAGACCACGCGCACTAGCTCACGAAAGCCGAGGAGGTCGCGCGCGGTCGAAGTTGATGAAGTCGCGCATCGAAATGACGAGGACGCATGTCGAAATGAGGAGGCCGCTGCTCACGAACTCGCGGTTAGAACCTTGTACGCTTGCACGAGCACCCTTGTCGACATCGTGTCGAGATGATACCTCGTGATTCTTCTCGAACGCTATTCAGCCGCTTATTATTATATTGTTTGTAATTATTACATTGCTCGCTTGCCGCTGACCGACGCAGTATAGGGTAATTATGGGAGGAACGATTTAACGGGTAGATGATCGATGGGATTGGCATCTTATAGCCGAGTTACGATTATGCCCTTCCAAATTGTATTCACGATCGCTTTCCTCAAACACTCATTTCTCTTTCTTCTTTCTTCTTCCTTCCTTCGCTCGCCTGGTTTCGCTGTTTTCTTCAAAACTTCCATCGACGAAACCGTGAGTTCCATCGAGATTCTCGCATGCTTTCTTCATCAACCTTGTTCATCATCATCTTCTCGACCTATATCTCGCCTGCTCGACCATCACCATCGAGGTATGAAGAATGTGATTTTTTCTTTTCCTCTCGTAAGCTATCGCTTAGCGCTAATTCTTCTTCCATTTTTAACCGCTTTATGCTTCCAAATCATGTCAAATTGATGGGTTTTCTTCTTCATAATATTACCTATCTTTCTAACCGATTAATCAGCTTGTAAAACAAATTTCTTTCTCTCGATTTCGCAATCGGCAGCGCCCGTAAAACCTCCATTTTTGGTTCGCTTCGATTTCTTGTTTCTCATTCGTTGCTTCGTTATTGTTGTTGTCGATCTATCTGCTGAAGCATCGATAACTTTTTCATGAAATTTTGATCGAAATCCCTAACTTTGTGTTGTGAGGAAAATATATTTCGCTTCTTGAAGTTTTATATTTTTCCTGGTCAGGTTGAAGCTTGGGGAAGAGAGAGCTAGATGTATTGGAAACCATAGATCGATCTAAGTTGTGTTTGTTTTAGGAAGTCTATTTCCGAGATCGAGTGAATTCAATCAAGGTGTACGGAAAGCTAATCCAAGGACGCTGAAGCAAAGTAATCCAGATCGAGGACTGTGACGCGGTCGAGGTCGATCGAGGACTCGTGACGCGGTCAAGTCGTTGTCGAGCTCTTTGAAGACACCGTGTCGCAGGTCGCTGTCGAAAGCAAAGATTAACTTGAGTTCGCAAGGGCGCGCTTCACATTAATACTTTCGTAGTATGCTAGCGTAGCGGCATTTCATATTCTACGTGGTTATGTTATTGTGTATGGATTTCCGATTGTGTCGAAATGAAATGTTGTGATATGATTGAGTTTTTGCATGTATTTAATATGTGATTGAATATATGTCGTGAATTGTGTATTGCATGTTGAATTATGCTTCTTCATGTCGAGCTTGCTCTTTATTTGACATGCGGTTGAATATCTTGTGTTTAACTCTTTGAATATCGTGATGCTTAATTGTTTCATCGAGCGAGCGAGCTAGGTGAGTCGTGATGACGCTTTGAGCCGTGACCCTGATAATCGAGGGTGCTAGGTCCTTTTTGTTTACTGGAGATTGACCAGACGCCGCCACGCTTACGGGACCCGAAAGCCGACCGCCCTAGGGAGAGCGAGATCCCAAGGTTTACCGACTTCTTCCGACATACCGGCATTTCGCGGTGCATTCCGGAAAATTATCGAGTCGAGAGAAAATGGATTTGCGAAGTCAGGTCTAGTTTAGAGTGAGATGGTCGAGTCACGCTTGAATGTTATACTTTGCTGCTTGCTTATATTTTTATGTCGAGCTTATCTTGAATCGCTGAGAAGTTGACCCTTTCCCGTGGTGCCTTCAATCCATGACTCGCTACCCAGGCGATGTCGAGGGCGCAGTAACTCGACAAGAGACGATGCCGAGGAGGAGCTCGACGAGACCCGAGTGACGCACTTATCCGTCGTGGATTGTTTGTTTGCTGGATGTTTGTTTTTCTCAAGACTGCATTTCGCTTTTCTTTTATGTTCGAGGTCGTGACCACTGGGGCAAAGCAGTGTTTTATTGTTTCAGATAGACTGGTGGTCTTACTTTTTGGAGCACTGCGGTGGGAGTTCCGCTTAAGTACCCCCAGGTATGATTGCTCTTTGAAGTCAGCTGCATCTAGGTGTATTTTCTTTGCACATTTGCTACTCAGATTTTGTATACATTATTATTCCGAGTGATATATATATATGTGTATGTTATGCATGTATGTTTTATTAGAATTTAAGTCTTGTGTCTTAGTTGCACCATGTTTCAAAAGTCAGAATTACTCGATGTGCACGAGTTGGTTTTATAAAAATATATCGTATTTTTAAAAGGCACAAGAGTTTTGTTTTTAAAACACGCCTCATATAGGTTTATGTCGAGCTTGGTGTGTTGAGTTTCAGAACTCGAGCTCTGGTATATCGAGCTCTCAGCGGTCCTAAACGGTCGTTACATTGTTGGTATCGAGCGCTCGCTTCCGACCGAGCCGTGCATAGGAGATTTGGACTAGTCACCGTGTGGCGGTTATGTGTTGGGTACCTAGTTGTATTATGTTGATTGTCGCTTGATTAAGTGAAGCACTTATTGCTTCGAGAAATTGTTTGAATCAAGCTTTCTGATTCAAGCAAGGTGTTTTAACACATCCTTGTTGTGAGATTCTCGACAGTGGTTTTGAACTTTGTGGAATCTAATGCCACCTCGTAGGAATACGACATCCGCAAACCGAGAACGCCGACATGGAACGAGCTATTCAAGCTTACGCACCGAGATGGCGGCAGCCATGGCTCAACAATCACCGGCCAGAACTCAACAGTTAACGCGATGGCTCAACAGACGGCAAATGCTAACTCAAGCAGAATCCTGCAAAGAACAAAGAACGAGCGTAACGTAAATGTCAAACAAGAGGATCGGCAGACTTCAGAAGTACGATCCAACCGGGTTCTACTGAGCCAACCGGATAAAGTCGATCTTTCGATGCAAGAGATCGAGAAGATCTTCGAGGCACTTCATCGCCTCTGACAACGGAAGGTCGACTATGCCACCTACTTCATCGCTAGAGACGCGAGTATCGTGGAGAGGAGTGAAGCAAACATTTATAGCGTAACATCGCGAGATGACTCGGGAACTTTTTCGTGAAAGGTTTTTGGACAAGTACTTCCCGTGATATCGCACGAGCCGAGAAGCGAGCAGGAATTTCTTCAATCGCATAGCAGGCAACTCGACAGTTGTCCGAGTATGCGCCAAGTTCGAAGTCGTTGGCGAGGTATTTCACCATTTCGTGATCGAAAGCCGACTGCAGATGGTTAAGTGTGAGATTCCAACGATCGAGATTCGATATTCAAGTCAAGAAGTGTCGCTGAGGATCGTAAATCTCCAAGAGTCGATCGATCGATGTGTCGAGGTAGAAGGAGTGAGGAGCCACAAGAAGAAGACTGCTGGGGGCGACCGTGAGACCCCGTGAGTGCGCGTAGATTTGCACGGTACGTAAAGGAAACCACCGCAGAAGAGGCCTTACGACCGACCTCGGAACAACAACAGGGACAGACGTCCGATGACCCAAGTACCGAGGAGCCGAGGTCGCACTGTCGAGGTGACTTGCTATCGATGTGGAAAGCCGACATTACGCGAGTAATCAGACTCGTGGGAGGAGGTGTGTTTCAACCGCAAGAAGCCAGGCATTTTGCTAAGGATTGTCCTACACCTAAAGTCGAACCGACTATGCTTTGCAAAGAGCCAAAGCGGAAAGCCGTCAGTAGCTAAAGGCGTAGTTTTCTCGCATGAGTGGCGAGGAAGCCGAACGAGCCGATGATCTTATCCAAGGTGAATGTGAGATCGAGGGTAAATCCTTATCCGTTTTTTGATTCTGTGCAACCCATTCCTTTATTTCTTCTCGATCAGGTGAACCATTTGAACTTCGACAAAGGATCGCTTATCGCTTAAATTAGTAGTTACAACCCCAAATGCTAAAACCTTAGTCACAAACACCGCATGTCTTAATTGTGTAGTGCTTATTCAGAGTAGAAAGTTTGTGGTCAATTTGGTTTGCTTGCCTCTTAAGGGCTTAGATGTCATTCTCGATGGATTGGTTGTCATACCACCATGTCCTTGGACTGCGCCCGTGAAATCGTAATTTTTCCAGACCTCGAGTCTCCAATTATCTTTCGCCGAACGATTGGAGTTTCTTTGAAAGAAGGAACTAGGGAATACATGTATCCGCTAGTTCTAAGTTTTCCAGCCAGACGACGTGAAGAATGTACCAAGGTGTGTGACTTTGAGGACGCTTTTTCAAGACGCGCCAGTGGTTACCACCAAGGCAGAGGTCGAAGTTCTCCATCGACCGATTCCAGGAACAGGACCGATTTCCAAAGCGCCGCACAGATGTCTCCCGCCGAGATGAAAGAGTCAAGTCCCAGATCGAACACTTGGAGTCGGCAATTCATACGACCGAGCGTGTCACCGTGGGGAGCTCCAGCGTTGCTGGTTAAGAAGAAGGATGGACGATCAAGACTGCGGCGTGACTATCGCGAGCTCAACAAGGTTACCGTGGAAGAACCGTTATCCGTTACCACGATTGACGACTGATGGATCAACTTCGTGAGCGCGATCTTTTCCAAGATAGACTTGAAGCTCGCTACCATCGATTCGCGTGAAGGAGGAAGATGTCGCCAAAACAGCTTTCAGGACTAGATACGGTCACTACGAGTACTTGGTGATGCCGCTTGAGCGACGTAACGCGCCACCGTGTTTATGGACTACATGAACAGATTTTCCATTCGCTTTTGATCAGTTCACAGTAGTGTTCATCGACGACATATCGATCTACTCGAGGAACCGAGAAGAGCACGCAGAACACCTATGTCGAGTACTACAGATATTACGAGATAAGCAACTCTATGCCAACCTGGTCAAGTGTGAATTTTGGTCAAGAGGTGAATTTTCTTGGTCACGTGATTTCCGCAGGCGGATACCGTGCGGATCCAACTAAAATTGAAGTCGTGATAGCGTGGGAACAAATGCAAGACTGCCACCGAGATCAGAGTTTTGTCGGCTTAGCAAAGCTATTACCGAAGATTCATCAAGGTTTCTCGAAGATTGTCGCGCCTTTACACGATCGACGAGGAAGGATCAACCTTTGCCTGGACCGAGGAGCGCGGCCGCCAACGACCAAGGAGCTTTTGACGACAGTCACCGGCTGATTTTGCCTCAACCGTAAGAGCCTTTCGAGGTGTATCAGGATGCGCCACACCAGGGATCGGGATGCGCGGCCGATGCAACATCGAAGGTGGTCGCAGATGCTTCAAGACACCTAAGATTCACGAGAGAACTACCCTACTCACGACTGAGCTAGCAGCCAGAGTTTTTGGCGTCAAGATATGGAGGCACTACCTTTACGGAGCACTTTATCGCTTTCAACGATCACAAGAGCTTGAAGCACCTGCTCGACCGTAAAGAACTCAACATGCGCCAACGATGGACGTAATTTCAAGGACTACGACTTTACGCTGGAATACCATCCCTGAAGGCTAACGAGTAGCAGCATGCGCGCTGAGCAGAAGAGCGCTTTAACCTCGTGAATGATGATCAAGGAGTCGGAGATGCCTCGAGAAGTTCCGAGACTTGAAGTCGAGTGTCGGGTTTCACCGGGATGCCGAGATTTCGCATGCTTACTATTTCTAATGTGATTGTTGACGAGATCCGAGACCAGCAAGTTCATGACGAAGCTTCGCAAGAGAAGATCTCACTGATAGCGCAAGGGAAGGCGACACTTCGTGCCTGAGCGACGACATCTTCGAGGTGCAATGGCCGAGCGGCGCATCTAACGATCCGAGCCGAGGAAGTTGATTCTCGACGGCGCATAAGAGCAACTTTAGTATTCATCCCTGAAAGTTACGAAGATGTATCAAGACTTGAAGAAGCATTTTTGGTGGTCCGAATGAAGAAGCAAGTGGCCGAGCACGTAGCTTCATGTTTAACGTGGTCGAAGCGGGCGTGGAGCACCAACGACCGCAGAATGCTACAATCGCTGACGCGCAGATGGAAACGTGGACAAGATTTCCATGGATTTCGCTAGGTTTGCCAAGACGCAGAAGAAGAATGATTCGATTTGGGTGATCGCCGACCGATCGACCAAATCGCCATTTCTTGCCAAAGCGAGGTCGACATACAACGTGGAAAAGTCGACCGAGATCTACATCGCGAGATAGTACGACTTCATGGAATACCCTCTTCGATCGTGCCTGACCGAGATCCAAGTTCACGCCTCATTTTTGGAGGGAATCGCAAGGAGCGATGGGAACCGAAAGCTCGACTTAGCTCTAAGATATCATCCACGCATCGACGGTCAGATCGAGAGAACGATCCAATCGCCAAGATTTGTTGCGAAGCTTGTACGTTAGATCACCGAGGAAGTTGGGACGACGCCTTACCATTGGTGGAGTTCACCTACAACAACAGCTTCCATGCGAGTATCGGGATGGCACCTTTGAAGCGTCAGATGGATCTGAATGTCGACGCCTCTTTGTTGGTACCAGATTGGCGAGCGAACCGTCAGAGGACCGTGATATGATCCAAATAGACTACCGAGAAGATCCGCTTGATCGTAGATCGGATGCTAACATCTCAAAGTCGATGTAAGAGTTATGCAGACTCAACGACGCCGACCACTCGAGTTCGAGGAAGGAGAACATGTATTTCTTAGAGTCACCCCCACCACCGAGTCAGTCGAGCGATCAAATCCAAGAAACTTACCCCTAAATTCATTGACCTTACCGCATTCTTCGCCGTATGGTCCAAAGGGCATATCGCATTGCCTTACCCCCATTCTTGTCGAACATCCACGACGCCTTCCACGCCTCACAATTACTAAGTATGTTTCCGACCCTCTTCTCATGTCATCGAACCTGATGTGATTCAACTCAAGGACGACCTATCTTTGAAGCGCCACCAGCAAGGATCGCTGATCTGAAAGCCAAACAGCTATGAACAAAGAGATCCAACTTGTCACAAAGTCAGGTGGGATCGTAAGACGAGATGCAACTCTGGGAGCCGGAGGAGAAGATGAAGACTCAAGACTCGAACTTTTCTCGAGGTAAGAATCTTATTTGCAATTTCGAGACTAAATTTTTTTAGAGGGAGAGATTGTAACACCCGAGGACGAGATCGACATCGATAGATCGACGATCGGTGACCCTCGACCAAGACCTTGTGTCGAGATCCCGCGCCAAGATCGCTTGTCGAGATCATTTGCCGAGCCGATGAGCACCACGCGGCACTAGTCACCGAAATGTAGGAGGTCGCGCGTCGAAGTTGATGAAGTCGCTGCATCGAGCCGATGAGGACGCATGTCGAAATGAGGAGGCCGCTGCTCACGAACTCGTGTTAGAACCTTGTACGCCAGCACGAGCACCTGTCGACATCGTGTCGAGATGACACCGTGATTCTTTCTCAACGTTATTCGGCCGCTATTATTATATTGTTTGTAATTATTACATTGCTCGGCTTGCCGCTGACCGGCTGCAGTAGAGGTAATTATGGGAGGAACGATTTAACGGGTAGATGATTGATGGGATAGGTATCTTATAGCCGGAGTTACGATTATGCCCTTCCAAACAGATTCACGATCGCTTTCCCTCAAACACTCATTTCTCTTTTCTTCTTTCTTCTTCCTTCCTTCGCTTCGTGTTTCGCTGTTTTCTTCAAAACTTCCATCGACGAAACCGTGAGTTCCATCGAGATTCTCGCACAAGCTTTCTTCATCAACCTCGCTCATCATCATCATCTTCTCGACCTATATCTCGCCTGCTCGACCATCACCACTGAGGTACGAAGAATGATCTTTCTTTTCCTCCGTATATCGCTTAGCGCTAATTCTTCTTCCATTTTTAACCGCTTTATGCTTCCAAATCATGTCAAATTGATGGGTTTTCTTCATAATATTACCTATCTTTCTAACCGACACTGGGCTTGTAAAACAAATTTCTTTCTCTCGATTTCTCGCACCTGGCAGCGCTCGTAAAACCTCCATTTTTGGTTCGCTTCGATTTCTTGTTTCTCATTCTGCTTCGTTATTGTTGTTGTCGATCTATCCGCTGAAGCATCGATAACTTTTTCATGAAATTTTGATCGAAATCCCTAACTTTGTGTTAGAGGAAAATATATTTCAGCTTCTGAGTTTTATATTTTTCTCGGGTCAGGGTCGAAGCTCGGAAGAGAGAGCTAGATGTATTGGAAACCATAGATCGATCTGAGTTGTGTTTGTTTTAGGAAGTCTATTTCCCGAGATCGAGTGAATTCCGAATCGAGGTGTACGGGAAAGCGAATCCAAGGACGCGGGAGCAGCAGAAGCCAGATCGAGGATTGGACGTGTCGAGGTCGATCGAGGACTGTGACGCGGTCGAAGTCGCTGTCGAGCTCTTTGAAGACAAATTGTCGAGGTCGCTGTCGAGCAAAGATTAACTTGGAGTTCGTAAGGGCGCCACATTAATACTTTCGTGAGTATGCTAGCGTAAGTGGCATTTCATATTCTACGTGGTTATGTTATTGTGTATGGATTTCCGATTTGTGTCGAAATAAATGTTGTGATATGATCGAAGTTTTTGCATGTATTTAATATGTGATTGAATATATGTCGTGAATTGTGTATTGCATGTTGAATTATGCTTTCTTCATGTCGAGCTTGCTCTTTATTTGACATGCGTTGAATATCTTGTGTTTAACTCTTTGAATATCGTGATGCGCTTAATTGTTCATCGAGCGAGCGAGCCAGGTGAGTCGTATGACGCTTGAGCCGTGACCCGATAATCGAGGGTGCTAGGTCCCCTTGTTTACCGAGATTGACTAGACGCCGCCACGCCATGGACCCGAGCCGACCGCCCTAGGGAGAGCGAGGATCCCAAGGCTTCTACCGACTTTCCGACATACCTGCATGGCGCAGTGCATTCCTGGAAAATTATCGAGTCGAGAGAAAATGGATTTACGAGTCAGGTCGAAGCCAGAGTGAGATGGTCGAGTCACGCTTCGTGAATGTTATACTTTGTCAGTTTGCTTATATTTTTTATGTCGAGCTTATCTTGAATTGTTGAGAAGCTGACCCTTTCCCGTGGTGCCTTCAATCCATGACTGCTACCCAGCGATGTCGAGGCGCAGTAACTCGACAAAGAGACGATGCCGAGGAGGAGCTCGACGAGGACCCGAGTGACGCACTCTATCCGTCGTGGATTGTTTGCTTGTTGGATGTTTGTTTTTCTCAAGACTGCATTTCGCTTTTTCTTTTATGTTCGAGGTCGTGACCAGCCTGGGCAAAGGTGTTTTATTGTTTCAGGATAGACTGGTGGTCTTATTTTTGAGCAAAAGCCCCGCGTGGGAGTTCCGGGCTTAAGTACCCCTCAGTATGATTGCTCTTGAAGTCATTGCACCTTAGTGTATTTTCTTTGCACATTTGCTACTCAGATTTTGTATACATTATTATTCCGAGTGATATATATATATGTGTATGTTATGCATGTATGTTTTATTAGAATTTAAGTCTTGTGTCTTAGTTGCACCATGTTTCAAAGTCAGAATTACTCGATGTGCACGAGTTGGTTTTATAAAAAAATATATCGTATTTTTAAAAGGCACAAGAGTTTTGTTTTTAAAACACGCCTCATATAGGTTTATGTTGAGCTTGGTGTGTTGAGCTCAGAACTCGAGCTCTGGTATATTCGAGCTCAGAATGTCCTAAACGGGTCGTTACAAGGCGGTATGGTTATTTGGAAGGATAGAATGCAAATCTTTCTTGAGGGTGTTGATCTTGATATTTGGGATGTCAGGAAAATGGTCCATTTGTCCCCACTCAATCAATTAATGATGCAAGGTAGACAAACCAATATCACTTTGGACCGAAGATGATAAGAAAGGTTCAATACAATTTGAAGGCTAAGAACATCATCACTTCGCTTTAAGCTACGATGAGTTCTATAGGGTCTCAAATTGCAAGATCAAGCTAAAGAAATGTGGGACACCCTTCTATTGACCCATGAAGGTACTACCGAGGTCAAGAGGGCTCGAATGAACACATTAACCCATGAGTATGAGTTATTTAGGATGAAACCAAGTGAAAACATACAAGATATGCAAAAAGGTTCATCCATATAATAAACCATCTCGTAGTTTTTGGGAAAGTCTTCAAGAATGAAGATTTGATTAACAAAGTTCTTAGATGTCTAAACAGAATTGGCAACCCAAGGTCATCGCTATATAGTGAATCTAGAGACTTATCTTCTATGACCTTGGCTACTTTGTTTGGAAAATTGCAGAACATGAAATTGAACTAAATCGCCTCATGGAAAGCCAAGAAGTCGATAAGAAAAAGAGGGCTCGCCTCAAAGCAAGCATCGAGGAAACTGACGATGACGAATGTGATTTCCTTCAAGATGAAAATAATGAGGAAAACATGAGTCTAATGGTTTGCAAATTCAAAAGGTTCATGAGACTCGTAAACAAAGGTAAGTTCCCAAGCTCTCAAAAGAAAAGTGATGAAACAACTTCTTTTTAATCCTACCGCTACAAGTGTGCAAAGAAAGGTCACATAAAACCCGATTGTCCTCAAAACCAAACGAGGAATGAGAAATTTGAAAAGAAACCACCAAAGGATTCAAAGGGAAGAAGAGCTTACATTGCCTGGGATGATAATGATATGGATTCTTCTGATGAATCTGAAAATGAAGAGGCTCACCTTAGTCTAATGGCAAATCATGATGAAGATGAGGTAAATTTTTATGATCCTGACTCTTCTTTAACTTATGATGAATTACTTGCTGCCAGGAAGAATTCAATAATGAAACGATTAAACTTGAAAATTGTTCTTTCTTCTAAGAAAACCATCTCTTCTCTTGAATCAAAAATTGAAATTTTAAACAAAGAGATAGTGATTCTTAAAGAAAACAAGTCATTGCGTGATTGAAACTTCTCCTCCCATATCTTGTGAAAATAAAAAGGATGAAGTTTTAAAATGCAAATGAGTGTAGTGTTTTGAAAATAAGGTTAAGGATTTAAATAACACTCTTGCAAAATTTACGATGGGAAGAGATAATCTAAACATTATGTTAGGAAACCAAAAGGTACTTTTGGAAAAGTCAGGTTTAGGTTATCATCCAAAAATTCATGAAAAATCTTTTAAACTCTTCAATCACAACAAACCCTCAAGTAGTCCTTTCATTAAATGCTTTCACTGTGGTAGAAATGGTCACACCGCCTCTATTTGCAATATTAGAAAGAATAAAAATGTAGTCATAAAAAGATGTGGATTCCAAAGGGCACCTTGCCCAAGACTAACTCATATGGACCCAAGATGGTTTGGGTACCAAAGGTTAAAATATGATTTGTTGTTGTAGGTGGGCTTGAGATCCAAGGACTTAAATTGGTTTCTTTATAGCTACTGCTCAAAGCACATGACAGAGACAAAAGCAAGTTCTCCTCATTGGTACCTAAGAATAGTGGTTATGTCCCAGATGGTGACAACAACAAAGGTAAAATTCTTGGGATTGGTTCTATTGGTAAGAGTCCTAATCCCACTATTGAAAATGTTTTGTATGTGGATGGTTTGAAGCGTAATTTGCTAAGCATTAGTCAACTATGTGATAAAGGAAACAAAGTGGTTTTCGATTCTTCAAAATGCATGGTCATGGATTCTATAAATGAAAATGTTATTGTAATTGGACCTAGAATTGGAAATATCTATATGCTTGATTTAGATAAAATACCTTCAAATGATGCATGTTGTCTTATTAGTAAAGAGGATGAATCTTGGCTATGGCATAGGAGAATGGCTCATATTCACATGGATCATCTTAATAAGTTAGTTCGAAAGGACTTAGTAATTGGCTTACCAAAGCTTCGCTTTGAAAAAGATAAACTTTGTGATGCATGTCAAAAGGAAAACAAGTAAAGGCATCTTTCAAATCTAAAAATATTGTTTCTACAAACCGGCCTTTACAACTTTTACATATGGATTTATTTGGCCCTTTAGAACTAAAAGCTTTGGTGGCAATTACTATGCTCTTGTTATTGTGGACTCACTATTCTCGCTTATACATGGACTTTATTTATTTCTCACAAAATGATGCTTTTAATGCTTTTCAAAACTTGCAAAGGTTATACAAAATGAGAAGCGGACTTAACATTGCTTCCATTCAAGTGATCATGGTGGGGAATTTGAGAATGAAGCATTTGAAGCATTTTGCACGTAAATGGCATTGATCACAACTTTTCTCGCCTCCAAGGACACCGCAACAAAATGGAGTGGTTGAAAGGAAAAATCGGTCTCTTGAAGAGCTAGCGAGACTCAGAACGAATTCGCTTCCTGACCGCTACCGAAGCTCAATATACCGAGCTCGAAAGTTACCGAGCTCAACTAAACCTCAGATGAGATGTGTTTTAAAACGAAACTCTTGTGCCTTTTAAAGTACTATTTATTTTTTTAAAAAACAGCAGTGCACATCGAGTAATTACACTTTTTCAAACATGGTGCAACTAAGACACAAGACATAAATTCTAATAAAACATACATGCATAACATACATATATATATATCACTCTTAATAATCATGTATACAAAATACAGAATAGGAAAAGTATAAAGAAAATACACCTAAAGAATGACGAGCTCAAAAGAACAACCATACCCTGGGGGTACTTCCAGACTCCCACGCAGGGGTCAGCCTCCAAAAGTAAGACCACCACTACCCTCAGAGCAACAAAACATAGTCGCCCAAACTGGTCACGACTACTCGAACACAAAGAAAACAAAGTACGCCATCGTAAAAACAAACATCCAACAACATAATCAATCACGACAAGTAGAGGTCGCCACTGGTCCTCGCCGAGCCTCCTCCTCGCAGATCGCTCATCGCCGAAGTTCCTCGCGCCGACACCGCCGTAACCGCTATGGATTCAAGGCACCACGAAAGTGGTCAACTTCTCAACAATTCAAGATAAGCTCGACATAAAGAATAAGCAACACAATAATGTATCTCAATCACCACACGTGACTCGACCATCTCACTCTAGACTCGACTCGACTCTTATTCCTAATATCGCCAACAGTCCATCCCCAAACCGACGTAATAGGTAAACGGCGTGTCCATCCCCAAACCGACTCCATACATTAATCAAAGGTCCATCCCCAAACCGATAATGCTACAACGCCAGCCAATCCACCATAAACAAAAAGTGGGACCTAGCACCCTCGCTTATCCTGGTCCGGCCAAAAACGCCATACGACTTCTCAGCTCTCTCACTGATGATTAGCTCGCCGCATGTTAAAGAGTAACACAACTTACTTGATCACATATCAAATAAAGAGAGCATGCTTAACATGAAGAAAACGCACTTCGACATTTAAGCAATAAAACATTCTCGCATGAAGAAACGCACTGACAAAGAATACACCATTCACAACATATATTCAATCACATATCAAATACATGCAAAAACCCAATCATATCACAACATTCCAATCTCGACACCAATCAAGGAGTCCATACATAAATATAACAATAAAAATAAAGTCTTAATAATGTCTAAGAGTTGCCCTTACGCTAGCATACTATGAAAGTAATAATGTGAAGCGCCTCATCAACTCCAAATTAATGCCGCCGACAACGACTCGATTACCTACTGCCTTCAAAGAGCTCGACAACGACTTCTCTTACTCGATCTCGACACGCATAGCCTTCGATCCGATTCCGCGCTTCCATCGCCCCTGATTCGCTTCTCCCGCACACCTTGATTCGAAATCACTCGATCTCTGAATCGACTTCCTAAACAAACACAACTCGCCGATCTATGGGTTCTAATACACTTAGCTCTCATCCCAAACTTAACCACAACCCGTAAAAATATAAAAACTCAAGAACTTAAATATATTTTTCCTCTAACACAAAGTTAGGTTTTCGATCAAAAGTTCATGAAAAGGTTATCCGATGCTTCAACAGATAGATCGACAACAACAATAACCGTAAGCAACAAACGAAAAACAAGAAATCGAAACAAACCAAAAATGGGGTTTCGGCACCGCCGATTGCGTAAATCAGAGAAAGAAAATTTGTTTTACAAGCCCAAATAATCTGTTAGAAAGATAGGTAATATCGTGAAGAAGAAAACCCATCAACTGACATGATTTGGAAGCATAAAACTAGCTACAAATGGAAGGAAAAGTAGCGCTAAACAGTAGCACAGAGGAAAAGAAAGATCTGTTCTTCATACCTCAATGGTGGTCGAGCAGGCGAGATATGTCGAGAAGATGATGAGGAACAAGGTTGATGAAGAAAGCTTGTACAGAATCTCGATGGAACTCAAGGTTTCTTCGATGGAGATTTTGGAGAAAACAACGAACTCGTGAGCGTAAGGAAGGAAGAAGAAAGAAGAAAAGAGAAATGAGTATCCGAGGGAATCGATCGTGGTATACACCGGTGAGAAAAGGGGTATAATCAGAATCTCCAGCTATAAGATGCCAATCCCATCAATCATTCTACCCGCCTAATCGCCTCTCTCATAATTACCTCTCTACTCGCTTGGCCAACGGTCTAGACACGCGACGAGAAACGGCAAGCCGACAATATAATTATTACAAACAATATAATAATAAATAGCCAATAACGCTCGAAAGAATACGAGTTATCATCTCGACACGATGTCGATAAGGGTGCTCGTGCAAGCGCACAAGGTTCTAACACGAAGTTCGTGCACGCGCCTCCTCACCTCGACGCGACCTCCTCACTCGACACCCGACTTCCTCACCAGCAGCCTAGTGCACGCAGCTTCCTCACCGGCAAATGACCTCTAAACGATCTTGGCACGGATCTCGACACAAGGTCTTGGTCGAGGTCTCGATACGCCGTCCTAATACGATGTCGATCTCGCCCTCAGGTGTTACAATCTCTCCTCTAAAAAATTTTGTCCTCGAAATTGCAAATAAGATTCTTACTCGAAAAGTTCAGGGTAATCGAAGTCTTCATCTTCTCCTCCACTCCCAAGTCGCATCTCCCGCCTTCTCGATCCCACACAACTTTGACGAAGTCAATCTCTTTGTTCCGCGAATCGCTTGGCTTTCCGATCAACGATCCTCGCCGTAATGCTTCAAAGATAAGTCGCCCTTCGCTTGAATCACATCCGCTCGATGACATGAGAGGGCCTAAACATACTTCCGCAATTGTGAGACGTGGAAGACGCCGTGGATGTTCGACAAGAATGGTGGCAAGGCACCGATATGCCACCGACCAATACGACGTAAGAATCGATAAGGTCCAATAAATTTAGGGTAAGTTTCTTGATTTGATCGCCGACCAACTCCAAAGAAGGGGGTGACTCTAAGAAATACATGTTCTCCTTCCTCAACTCGAGTGGTCGACGCCGTTGGTCCGCATAACTCTTCTGGCCGACTTTGAGATGTTCGTGATCCGATCTCTCGATCAAACGGATCTTCTCAGAGTCCGCTGGATCATATCTGGTCCGACAACGTAACGCCGCCGCCCTGGTACCAACAAAGAGGCGCCTCGACATTTCCGCCCATACAAAGGCTTCAAAAGGTGCCATTCCAATACTCGCATGGAAACCGTTATTGTAGGTGAACTCCACCAATGGTAAGACGTCATCCCAACTTCCTTGGTGATCTAACGCATAAGCTCGCAACAAATCTTCAAGTGATTGGATCGTTTCTCTCGGCCGACCGCCACCGAGGATGATATGCCGAAGCTAAGCTCGAGCTCTGCCTCCCATCGCCCTTGCAATTCCTCCAAAATGAGACGTGAACTTCGATCTCTGGTCCGACACGATTCAAGAGGGTATTCCATGAAGTCGCAATATCTCCGCGATGTAGATCTCTGGCCAGCCTTTCCACGCTGTATGTCGACCACCGTAAGAATGAGCAGATTTGGTCAATCGGTCGACGATCACCCAAATCAAATCATTCTTCTTCTCAAGGCCTTTCGCAAACCTACAACGAAATCCATGGAAATACTATCCCATTTCCAAACTGGTACGCACGCCGTTTATCAGAGCATTCCCGCAGGTCGCTGGTGCTCCACCTTCGCTTCTCGACATCGCTAAACACGGTTACGTGACGGCCACTTGCTTCTTCATTCCGACCACCAAAAATGCTTCTTCAAGTCTTGATACATCTTCGTGAACTCCTGGATGAATACTAAAGTTGCTCTTATGCGCTTCGCCGAGAATCAACTTTCACCGGATACGCTAGGTACACACACTGGCCATTGCACTCAAGATGTCGCCCGCCCGACGCGGAAATTCGCCGCTTTCCTTGCGCTTATCAATCGACCTTCTTGCGTAAGCTCGTCATGAACTTGCCGGGTCTCTGATCTCGCCCAACAATCTGTTAGAAATGGTAAGCATACCAAATCTCGCTTCCCTTGAAACTTCGACACTAACTTCAAGTCTCTAACTTCGAGCATCTCCAACTCCTTGATCATCATCGCCGAGGTTAAAACGCTTCTTCCTACTCAACGATCCGCTACTACGTTAGCCTTACCGGATGGTATTCCAACGTAAAGTCGTAGTCCTTGAGAAATTTCGCCCATCTACGCCGACGCATGTTGAGCTCTTTCCGTCGAACAGTACTTCAAGCTCTTCAGATCGCTGAAAACAAAGAAGAGTGCTCCCATAAAGGTAGTGTCTCCATATCTTCAAGAAAAACCATCGGGCCACTCCAAGTCGTGAGTAGGTAGTTCCTCTCGTGAATCTTAAGTCGCCTTGAAGCATACGCGACCACCTTCCGATGTTGCATCAAGACGCATCCCAATCCCTGGTGTGACGATCACAATACACCTCGTAGTGCTCTTCGTTGAGGCAAAATCGCACAGCGCCGCTTTCAAAAGCTCCTTCGCCTTTGAAAATTGCTTCACACTCCTGGCCCAGGCAAAAGGTTGATCCTTCCTCGTCACCGTAAAGAGGCGCGACAATCTTCGAGAAACCTTCAATGAATCTTCTGTAATATCCTCGCTAAGCCGACAAAACTCCCGATCTCAGAATCGCCTTCTACTGCTCCCACGCTAGTACACGCCTTCAATCTTAGTCGATCCACAAATATCCCTTCTTTGGAAATCACGTGACCAAGAAAATTCACCTCTTCAAGCCAAAATTCACACTTCGACAGGTTGGCATAGAGTCGCTTATCTCGTAATATCCGCAGACTCGACATAAGTGTTCTCGCGTGCTCTTCTCTTGCTCGAGTAGATCAAGATGTCGCCGATGAACACTACAACAAACTGATCCAAGAACGAATGGAAAATCCTGCTCATGTAGTCCATAAACACACCGGGCGATTCGCCACTCCAAACGGCATCACCAAGTACTCGTGAGTGACCGTGATCTAGTCCTCAAAGCCGCTTTGGCGACATCTTCCTCCTTCACGCCGAACTGATGGTAGCCCGACTTCAAGTCTATCTTGAAAGATCGCCGCTCACGGTTGATCCATCAAGTCGCCAATACGTGGTAACGGATAACGCTTCTTCACAGAACCTTGTTGAGCTCGCGATAGTCCACGCACGCCTCGATCGCCCATCCTTCTTCTTAACCAACAACACCGAGCTCCCTACTGCGACACGCCGTCGTATGAATTGCTTCGACTCCAAGTGTTCGATCCGACTTCACTCTTTCATCTCGGGCAGAGACATCCCGTATGGCGCTTTGGAAATCTGGCCCTGCTCTCGAATCAGTCGATGGAGAACTCGACTCTCGCATCGGGTGGTAACCCTGGCACGCCTTCTGAAAACGCCCTCAAAGTCACACACCACCGAACATTCTTCACGCCGATCCGCCGAAAACTTCCGAACTAGCCAGATACATGTATTCCTAGTTCCTTCTTTCAAAGAAACTCCGATACGCTCGGCAGAAGATAATCGAGACTCCAAGGTCCGAAAATTACAGCTTTACGCACACCCAAAAGGACATGGTGGTGTGACAACCAATCCATCCCGAGAATGACATCTAAGCCCTTAAGAGGCAAACAAACCAAATTGACCACAAACTTTCTACTCAATAACCACTACACAATTAAGACATGCAAAGGTTTGTAACTAAGGTTTTAGCATTGGGTCAGAATTACTAATTTAAATCCAAAGCAATACAATCAAGTTCAAATGGTTCACACAATCAAGAAATAAAGGAATGTGTTGCACCAATCAAAAAGAACGGATAAGGATTTACCTCGATCTCACATTCACCTTGATAAGATCTTCACCGACCGCTTCTCGCCACTCATGCAGAAAACTCGCTTTAGCCACTGACGCTCCTTTGGCCCTTGCCGCAAGCATAGTCGGTTCAGCCTTTAGGTGTAGACAATCCTTGACAAATGTCCTGGCTTCTTACAGCTTGAAACACACCTCCACCCTTCCGAGTACGCTTATCGGGCGTAATGTCCCGCTTTCCACAACGGAAACAAGTCACCTCGACACGGCCTCCCTCCGCTTCTGCAGACTGGTCATCTGACGATATTGTCCCCTTGTCATTCCTCCGAGGTCGGCCGTAAGGCTTCTTCTCGCAGCTTGTTTCTTTTGTGCAAATCTCTCGCCCGCACTGGGTCTCACCGGCCCGCTTACAATGCCTTTCTTCAGGGCTCCTCACTCCTTCTACCTCGACACATCGATCAATCGCCTCTGAGGTTTCGATCCTCAACGACACCATCGACTTCAGATGTCGAATCTCAATCCCCGCTGGAATCTCTCACTCAACCATCTCTGGTCAACTCGATCACGAATGGATCAAATACCTTGCCAACGACTAACTTGGCCGCATACTGACACCGCCGAAGTTGCTTTGCCGCAATTGAAGAAATTCCCGCTCCTTCTCGCTCAGGCAAGATCTGGGAAGTACTTGTCCAAGAACCTTTCACTAAAAAGCTCCTGTGTCATCTCGCGACGCTCCGCTTATAAACGCTTGCTTTACCTCTCTCCACCAATACTCAAGGCCTCCCAGCAAGCAAGTAGGTGGCATAGTCGACCTTCACGCTGTCCCGCAATGGAGTGCCTCAAAGATCTTCTCGATCTCTTGCATCCAAAGATCGCCTTTATCCTGGATTTGGCTCACCGTAGAACTTCGTGGATCATGCTTCCTAAAGTCGCCAATCCTCTCGCTTCAAAGATTTCGCTCGCTTCGCTGTCGCCGTAAGTTCTCGCCGAGTTAACGCCGCCGTCTGGCTGAGCCATCGCGTTAGCCTGGCTGAGTTGCAGAATGATTGTTGAGCCATGGCTGCCGCCATCTCGCCATAACTTGAATTGCTCGCTCCATGTCGACGCATTCTCGGTGCAATTGCCGATTCTCTACGAGGTGGCATTAGATTCCACAAAGTTCAAAACCCCGCTGAATCTCACAACAAGGATGTGTTAAAACACACCGCTTCAATCAAGAAACAGCTCAAACAATTTCTCAAGCAATAAGTGCTTCACTTAATCAAACAAAGAATCAACATATTACAACTAGGTACCCAACACACATAACCCGGACACAAAGTGACTCACCCAATATTTCCTATGCACAAATTTCTGGCCAGAACCGAATCAAGCCTCGATACTAACAATGTAACGACTGCTTCCTGACCGCTACCGAGCTCAATATACCGAGCTCGAAAGTTACCGAGCTCAACACACCGAGCTCAACTAAACCTCAGATGAGATGTGTTTTAAAACGAAACTCTTGTGCCTTTAAAAGTACGGCCTATTTTTTTTAAAAAAACCAACTCAGGCACATCGAGTAATTACACTTTTCAAACATGGTGCAACTAAGACACAAGACATAAATTTAATAAAACATACATGCATAACATACATATATATATATCACTTAAATAATCATGTATACAAAATACAGAGTAGCAAATGTATAAAGAAAATACACCTAAGGTATGACGACTTCAAAAGAGCAATCATACCCTGGGGTACTTCCGGCACTCCCACGCAGGGTCGCTCCAAAAGTAAGACCACCCGCCTACCTCAGAGCAACAAAACATAACCGCCCAAACTGGTCACGACTCGAACACAAAGAAAACAAAGTACGCCATCGTAAAAACAAACATCCAACAACATAATCAATCACGACAAGTAGAGGTCGCCACTCGGTCCTCGCCGAGCTCCTCCTCAAGATCGCTCTGCCGAAGTTCCTCGCGCCGACACCGCTCGGGTAACCGCTATGGATTGAAGGCACCACGGAAAGGGTCAACTTCTCAACAATTCAAGATAAGCTCGACATAAAGAATAAGCAACACAATAATGTATCTCAATCACCACACGTGACTCGACCATCTCACTCTAGACTCGACTCGACTCTTATTCCTAATATCGCCGCAGGTCCATCCCCAAACCGACGTAATAGGTAAACGGCAGTCCATCCCCAAACCGAATTCCATACATTAATCAAAGAGTCCATCCCCAAACTGATAATGCTACAACGCCAGCCAATCCACCATAAACAAAAAGGGGACCTAGCACCTCGCTTATCCGGGTCCGGCCAAAAACGCCATACGACTCCCTAGCTCTCTCACTCGATGATTAGCTCGCCGCATGTTAAAGAGTAACACAACTTACTTGATCACATATCAAATAAAGAGAGCATGCTTAACATGAAGAAAACGCACTGACATTTAAGCAATAAAACATTCTGCATGAAGAAACGCACTGACAAAGAATACACCATTCACAACATATATTCAATCACATATCAAATACATGCAAAAACCCAATCATATCACAACATTCCAATCTCGACACCAATCAAGGAGTCCATACATAAATATAACAATAAAAATAAAGTCTTAATAATGTCTAAGAGTTGCCTTACGCTAGCATACTATGAAAGTATTAATGTGAAGCGCCTCATCAACTCCAAATTAATGTCGCCGACAACGACTCGACACTACTGTCTTCAAAGAGCTCGACAACGACTTCTCTTACTCGATCTCGACACGCACGCTTCTCGATCCGATTCCGCCGCTTCCACGCCCCTGATTCGCTTCTCCCAGACACCTTGATTCGAAATCACTCGATCTCTGAATCGACTTCCTAAAACAAACACAACTCAGTTCGATCTATGGGTTCTAATACACTTAGCTCTCATCCCAAACTTAACCACAACCCAGAAAATATAAAAACTCAAGAACTTAAATATATTTTTCCTCTAACACAAAGTTAGGGTTTTCGATCAAAAGTTCATGAAAAAGGTTATCTGATGCTTCAACAGATAGATCGACAACAACAATAACTAGAAGCAACAAACGAAAAACAAGAAATCGAAACAAACCAAAAATGGGGGGTTTCTGGGCACTGCCGATTGCAGAAATCAGAGAAAGAAATTTGTTTTACAAGCCCAAATAATCGGTTAGAAAGATAGGTAATATTGTGAAGAAGAAAACCCATCAGTTTGACATGATTTGGAAGCATAAAACTGGCTACAAATGGAAGGAAAAGTAGCGCTAAACAGTAGCACAGAGGAAAAGAAAGATCTGTTCTTCATACCTCAATGGTGGTCGAGCAGGCGAGATATGTCGAGAAGATGATGAGGAACAAGGTTGATGAAGAAAGCTTGTGCAGAATCTCGATGGAACTCAAGGTTTCTTCGATGGAGATTTTTGGAGAAAAACAACAAAACTCAGAGCAGAAGGAAGGAAGAAGAAAGAAGAAAAGAGAAATGAGTATCTGAGGGAATCGATCGTGGTATACAACCGTGAGAAAAGGGTATAATCAGAATTCCAGCTATAAGATGCCAATCCCATCAATCATTCTACCCGCCTAATCGCTCTCTCTCATAATTACCCTCTACTCGCTTCACAACGGTTCAGACACGCTGACAAGAACGGCAGTCGGACAATATAATTATTACAAACAATATAATAATAGCTGAATAACGCTCGAAAGAATACGAGTTATCATCTCGACACGATGTCGACAAGGGTGCTCGTGCAAGCGCACAAGGTTCTAACACGAAGTTCGCAGCGCGCCTCTCAGCCGACATGCGACCTCCTCACCGACACCCGACTTCCTCATTTCGCCAGCCTAGTGCACGCAGTCTCCTCAGCTCGGCAAATGACCTCGGCAAACGATCTTGGCACGGGATCTCGACACAAGGTCTTGGTCGAGGTCTCGATACGTCGTCCTAATATGATGTCGATCTCGTCCTCAGGTGTTACAAGGACGATGCTCAATGAGACTAACCTTCCTAAGTACTTTTGGGCAGACGCCGTGAGCACCGCTTGCTATGTGATGAATCGAGTTCTTATAAGGCCGATCCTTAAGCAAACACCGTATGAACTCTACAAAGGAAGGAAGCCCAACATTTCCCACCTTCACGTTTTCGGATGCAAGTGTTTTGTCCTAAACAATGGTAAGAATAACCTTGGTAAATTTGATGCTAAAGCTGATGAAGGTTTATTTCTTGGATATTCCACTTCTAGTAAAGCTTTTCGAATTTTTAATAAAAGAACTTGGACTGTTGAAGAATCTGCATGTTTCTTTTGATGAATCTAACCCCAAATCTTCAAGAGAAGAAAGTGTTGATGATCTTCTTTGAAGTATTTGGAGATACCTATTTAGAGGAACAAGAGAGATCAAAAGTTCAAAAGGAGGATCAAGAGTCCTTGCCTCAACCCTCTCAAGAACTCTCTCACTCAAATCTTCCAAAGGAATGGAGAGTCTCAAAGAACCATCCTCTTGACAAAATAATAGGTGATATCTCAAAAGGGGTAACGACTCGAAACTCTCTTAATCATGCATGTCATCATATGGCCTTTGTCTCTCAAATTGAACCAAAACACGCCAATGAACCCATCTTTGATGAGCATTGACCTTTGCTATGCAAGAGGAATTAAATCAATTTGAGAGAAATGATGTTTGGGAACTTGTCCTCAGCCTAAAGATCACCTAGTCATTGGGACCAAATGGGTCTTTCGCAACAAGCTTGATGAAAACGGTATCATTGTTAGAAATAAAGCTAGACTTGTTGCAAAAGGCTATAATCAATAAGAGGGCATAGATTTCGATGAAACCTATGCACCCGTGGCTAGATTAGAAGCTATTCACATGCTTCTCGCATTTGCATGCATCATGGATTTTAAACTTTTTCAAATGGATGTTAAGAGTGCATTTCTAAATGGTTTTATTCAAGAAGAAGTATATGTTGATCAACCCCCCGGTTTTGAAAATTTTGAATTTCCAAATCATATTTTCAAATTGAAAAAGGCTTTATATGGTTTAAAACAAGCTCCGAGAGCTTGGTACGAGAGGTTGAGCAAATATTTACTTGAAAAAGGTTTTGAAAGAGGAAAAGTTGATACCACTCTTTTCATTAAACACAAAAATCATGACATTTTACTTGTTCAAATTTATGTTGACGATATCATCTTTGGTGCTACTAATGAGTCTTTGTGTGAAGATTTTTCCAAAATCATGCAAAGTGAGTTTGAAATGTCCATGATGGGAGAGCTCAACTACTTCCTTGGTCTTTAAATCAAACAAAGCAAAAGAAGGAATTTTTATAAATCAATCCAAATATTGCAAGGAGTTGCTTAAAAGATTTGGAATGAGCAACGCCAAAGAAATCTCAACTCCCATGAGCACATCATGCTATCTTGGCAAAGATGAAGGTGGTAAGTCGGTCGAAGTAAGTAAGTATCGAGGTATGATAGGATCTCTTCTCTATCTCACTGCAAGTCGTCCGGATATTATGTTTAGTGTTTGTATGTGTGCACGCCAAGCAAATCCTAAGGAATCACATCTCTTAGCCAGAAACGCATCATGAGATATCTCACCGCACACAAACCATGGGTTTATGGTACCCCAAAGGTGCCGATCGCACACTTATTGGGTACTGATTCGATTTTATGGTTGCAAAATGGACCGAAAAGCACTAGTGGGACATGTCACTTACTTGGGAATGCCTTGGTCTCATGGCATAGTAAGAAACAAGCCAGTGTGGCTTTGTCCATCGCCGGAATACGCTGTGGCAGTTGTGCACAAATTATTTGGATGAAACAACAAATGAATGATTATGGGATTAATCAAAACTGCTCCAATTAAGTGCGACAATACTAGTGCCATAAACCTCACGAAAAACCCGCTTATCACTCCTGACTAAACACATAGAAATTAGGAACCATTTTATTAGAGATCATGTTCAAAAAGGAGATTGTGTGATTGAGTTTGTGGAAACATGTAAACAACTTGCGATATTTTTACTAAACCTTTGCCTAAAGAAAGCTTCTTTTTATAAGAACCGAGTTAGGAATTTTAGATCAATCATGCATTGAATGACTGCGTGTGAGTGCATTTTATTATGAATAAGTTCTAACTTGGGCGTTGGAGTGTGCTAACATTTTTATGCAGTTCCGCTACTAAGACTAAAAGTGGAGAAATGCAACCGCCCTTCCTCAGTAATCGCTAAAATAAAAGTTTGTGCAAAGTTATGTTAATCGCAAACAATTATGCTTCATTGAACCCTTGATACTCTATTATTTTTCGCCATCTAGTTACACGTATATGCATACGTTTTACATGCCTTTCCCTTTATCTTTTCCGCTTTTTGATGTTGCCAAAAGGGGGAGAGTTATATGATTCAGGGGGAGTGGTTTATTCCATGCATATTGTGAGGGGGAGTTCTTCACCAAAATGCCAAAATGCGCCTAAACTCTGATATCTTTTTTTCTAATATTGCCTAAACTCTGATATCTTTTTTTTTTAATATTGTGAGGGGGAGTTTTTCTAAAATACGTGCTTAAACTCTGATATCTTTTATTGAAAAACCTTGCTTATATCTCATTGCTATATCATGATTATATTTTTACTAATAAACCCTCCATGAGATGTTTGTCATCATCAAAAAGGGGGAGTCTGTGAATACATGCCTTGACAGGATGATTTTGATGATTGACAAAAGGGAGTCTTTGCAAATAGTCAACCGTGCAAAAAGTGGAAAAGAATACCAAGACGCGTATCAAGAATGATTGTTTCTCAAGTCTTTGGGTTCTGGGTATTTATTTATCTTTATTAAGACAATTTGTATGTAGTAATAAAAAGCTCTCAATTAAAATTAAATCACACACGCACAAAATATTTTGACATGCATATCTCGTGTCGGATGTCGAGCTGAGGAAGTCGGATGTCGAGCTGAGGAGGAAGTCGCTTGTCGAGCTCTGAGGAAATCGGATGTCGAGCTGATGAGGTCGTGTACCGAGCTATGAGAACCGAGCTGATGAGGAGGTCGTATGCCGAGCTGTGTGCCGAGGTCTTTTGCCGAGCTGTTCAGAGGTCGTATGCCGAGCCGCGGTCGAGGTCGCCCGTCGAGCCGTGTGGCGAGGTCGCCTGGCCGAGCCGTCTTCGTGAGGTCGCCTCGCCGAGCCGCCTTCGTGAGGTCGTATGCCGAGCCGTCTCCGTGTTTTCAATTCTTTCATGTTCAACGCAACGGACAAATTCCAACGGACAGATCCCTGCCGCAACGGGCAAATCCTCAACGGACAAATCTTCTTAAAGTGACGCTCCTCCATTGCCTATATAAACACAGCTCGTGAGCTTTGTAAAAATACAACAACGCAGTGCTTAATTTTTGTGCCAAAACTCACAAATATTTTTCATCACTCACACTTATTTGAGCACAATTTTTGAGAGTCCTTTTATTCTACATAATTTGAGTTGTATTATTTGAGCTTCAATTTGTTATATCTGCACTATTGAGTGTATCTTTCTCATCTCATTTTATTTGTGAAAATCATTTCTTTTTGGGTAGGAATCCCAAGGTGTTCATAGAGAGGTGATATCTCTTGAACGTATTGCTATGGTATAGAGTTGTAAAGGTTTCTAGCTGAACCTGATTTAAAAGCTAGTGATTTAGTGAAAATCCCATAGTGGTTTGCTTTGGGGACAGGACGTAGGCCACATGGGTGTTTGGTGGCCGAACCTGTATAAATTGTCAGCTCTTCTTTGCTCTCTGTCTCTTTATCATTCAAGCACTTTATTTATTTTTGTTCTTTATTTATTATTTGGTCATTTATTTTCTGTAATTTTTTATATAAGCACCGCTATCACAATTCACCCCCCTCTTGTGTTTGAAGTCAATTGGTAACAAATTTGAATCATATACGCAATAACAAAATATTGAATTGTAAACAAAATGACATTCATACACAAATCAGTGAAAACCTTTCCAATCAAAGTTAAAGAATTACGAATGAGAGTTTGTTTATTTTCAGAGATAAAGTGAGAAAATCAAGAAGGGGATGAGAAATAACTCAAAATAGATGATAAGTATAGACAAATATTGATGAGAAAACAGATAAAAATAGAGGAGAGTTTGACAACAATTAATGAGAAAATAGTCGAAGTAAGACAAGAATTTGATTTCAGAAGATAATAAGTAGACACATATATGAGAAAAGAATTGCAGAAACGTACATGGAATTAGATGAGAAAAATGTTGGTCAGTATTACATTTTCTGTGATCCTTGACTTAGTTGTTTGTCACTTTGGGAACTCTTAGACATTTCAGGATTTTGTGAGATGAAATTTTGACCTTGTTTACAACAATGAAACACCAATTTGTAATCTAAGTAGTCCTAACTGCCAAGCCCCCATAATACAACTTGTATGGGATGTGTGAATATAAAACTAACTATTTAATTACTTGGCATTTTTCCCACATATGGGCATGGCAACTACTCTCGATAACTGCCTCTACAATTGGTTTTCATCTAGCATAGCTTTCATCGCACATATAACTTCCTTTTGAATTGACATTATTGCGAACCTAGCATCCATGCCATTGGCTTTGAATTAACACTCCATGACTAAACACCAAGGTTTCTTCGACCGGTCAGGTCCTTAGGTGCGTCCCTTATCATGGCTTCAACACTTAGCCATTTTTTAGAAACCTTTTTTGGGCCACTTTGTGTAGCTTCCTTAGTCGGTTCCCCTTTCATCAGTTTAAGGCAATGGTTGAAAATCAATTCCCCTTCAAGATCAAATCTGTCCAAACTGATTGGGGAGGGAAATTTAGGCCCTTCACCAATGTTCTCAATCAATTAGGCATCATTCATAGGTTAATTTGTCCTCACACACTTCATCAGAATGGCTTAGTTGAAAGAAAACGTAGGCAAATTGTTGAAGTAGGATTAACTTTACTAGCCCAAGCATCTTTACCTTTTCAGTACTGAGATCATGCCTTCTTGACCAATGTATACCTCATCAATAGGTTACCTACTTCTGCTTTGCAATTTGTTGTCCCTTATACCAAACTGTTCAGTACTGCTCCTGACTATTCCATGCTGACAACTTTTGGTTGTGCATGTTTTCCATGTTTAAGGCCTTACAACACTCACAAACTTCTGTTTAGATCTAAAGGGTGTGTGTTTCTTGGGTACTCTACCTCACACAAAGGATATAAATGCCTAGATTCAAGTAGTAGAATTTACATCTCCAAAGATGTACTCTTCAATGAGTACAAATTCCCTTACTCCCAAATGTTTCAGTCCAAGTCTAGTTCCACTGATTTTGCAATGTCTATTCCAACAAACATACCACTTGTGTCTCCTAATTCTACTTCTTTTTCAAATTTTGTCACTCTTTCCAGTGCCACTTCTCCTGTCAATCAGTATTACTCTCCCACTGCTACTCATACCAAGTATACTCATATCAGCTCTGCTGTAAACTATGCTTCTCCTTCCAAAAGTCTCTCAATTCCTCAGACTTCTTCCAATTTGTTCTCTCATCACTCACCTGCACCTTCTCAGCCTCCTCCCTCTGTACCACCAAACACAATGCAGTAAAACACTCACCCTATGCAAACCAGAGCAAAGTCTGGTATTGTTTGCCCAAAGATTCGGCCTATTCTCCTTTTGGCTCACATTGAACCTAAAACTACAAAACAAGCCTTGGCCAATCCCACATGGCTTGCTGCCATAAAATGTGAGTATGATGCCTTAATCAAAAACAATACTTGGACACTTGTATCATTGCCTCCTCAAAGAATTCCTATAGGCTGCAAATGGGTGTTTAGGGTCAAAGAAAACCCTGATGGATCAGTAAATAAGTACAAAGCCAGGTTGGTAGCAAAAGGCTATCATCAAAAGCTTGGGGTTGACTACATAGAGACTTTCTCACCTGTCATTAAGCCTGTCACAGTGAGAACCATTCTGACTTTAGCCATTTCACAAGGTTGACAACTTCAGCAGCTAGATGTAAACAATGCATTTCCCAATGGACTCCTTGAAGAGGAAGTGTACATGGTCCAACCTCCAGGCTTTGAGGCACAAGACAAAACTTTGGTTTGCAAATTGAATAAGGCACTCTATGGCCTTAAACAGGCCCCTAGAGCCTGGTTTGATCGACTAAATGGAATCTTACTGCAGTTCGGGTTTGTAGCTAGTAGATGTGACTCCTCTCTATTTGTATACTCCAAGAACTCAATATTAGTCTACATGCTAGTATATGTTGATGATATAATTGTCACTGGCAACAACAATTCATTCATACAGCAACTAGTTTCAAAGTTGAATGTTGTTTTTTCTTTAAAAGAACTTGGTACTCTTGACTATTTCTTGGGCATAGAAGTTAAATCATAGGCTGATGGTTCTCTTATACTTACTCAAGCCAAATATTTGAGGGATTTACTATCTAAAACAAATCTACATGAAGCCAAACCCATTCCTTCTCCAATGGTTGTTGGCTGCAAATTATCTAAAACTGGTTCAGATCCTGTAAAAGATCCTACTTACTATAGGTCGATTGTTGGTGCTCTTCAATATGCAACCATCACAAGACCTGAGATCAGTTTTGCTATTAATAAGGTCTGCCAATTTATGGCACAGCCTCTGGAGGAACACTAGGCAACAATTTAGCGAATCTTAAGGTATCTTAAGGGCACCATCTCTTGGGGTTTACACATTCAACCAATTCAAACCAGAAGTCTGTCCCTCACTGCATACCGTGATGCAGATTGGGGTTCAGATCCAATTGATCGCAGGTCTACTTCAGTAGCTTGTGTCTTTCTTGGTAATAACCTAGTGTCTTGGTGGGCAAAGAAACAACTAGTGGTTTCAAGGTCAAGCACTGAGGCAGAATATCGAAGCCTTGCCTTAGCAACAACTGAACTGTGTTGGATTCAATCATTACTCACTGAGTTAGGTGTTCCATTCTCTGTTCCTCAAGTGTTTTGTGACAATATGAGTACTATTGCTTTAGCACACAATCCAGTCCTTCATTCCCGAACAAAGCACGTGGAACATGACTTGTTCTTTGTAAGAGAAAAGGTACTCTAGAAGCAATTGAGAGTGTCTCATGTTCCAGGGCAGCTGTAGTGTGTTGATATAATGACAAAGGCTTTGCCTCCAACTAAGTTTGATTTTTGCAGGTCCAAGCATACTGTGTGTCCTTTCCACCCAGCTAAGCTTGCGGGGGAGTATTAGAGGAACACCTCATGATAGGCTAGTGTAGTCTAGCATGTACATTATTTTTCTCTGTAACCGTTTTAGTAGTTGCTAACTGACTCTCAGTCAGTTAGTTATGAATCAGTTTCATGAGCAAAGCTCAAAGCTCAAAGTATAAATAGAGCACCTCTATAAGGATTCATTCATCTAAAAAAATCAATACAACAAATATTCAGAGTAATTCATCTTCATCTCTCTGCTCCAAATGTCAGAGACCTAGATTTCTAACACGTTTGAACTATAGGCTCATTGGGCACTTCCTTTAGCATTAGCCATTTAAACTTTGCCATTTCCAACATTACAATGCTCCGATCCTCCCTTTAATTCGAACAATATAGCCTTCGAGGTGCTTTCCTTCGTTTGACCATTTATATTTGTTCTTTTTCTTTTAAGTTGCTCTTTCGATCCACTCACCGGTGATGATTTCTTCACCAACATTACGATAAAATGGAAAAAAAAATAAGTCAAACAAAAGTGACATTCACAAACAATTTGCGCACAATAAATAGTCTTTTTTTGGGTCTGCAGACGGAGTGGCAAGCACTACCCGTAAACTCACCCACGCAAAGTGGGGATCCCGGGCTCGAACCCGAGCAACCACGAAAATGCCCAGCCTAACAATATCGGCTTACGCCAGTTGTGCTAGGCCTTACAGACACAATGAATAGTCTTTAATAACATTACAAAACAACTCTTTCTAATTTTGTTTCTTACATGTATATTATGAATATTAGAACTAAAAAACGACGATATGCTTTTTTTAAAAATAATCATGGCCAAAGCTTATTTGCATGGCCATGAAACCATTCATGTAAATCTATTTGCTGGTGCCGCTTCTTTAGCAAAACAATGGAAGGCTTTGTTTGATAAGAGTAGTAGATAGCATATAAATTAGTTGTTAGTGGATGATTTTATAATTAATAAGAGATTAACTAGTTAATAGCGCATGAGCTTATAGCAGATAACAAATAGCAGATAAGTTAGCAATATGAATTTGAAGTGTTTTGTAAAACTAAGGGTTGAATTAATTGATATGTAAAATGACATAAAAATACTTTAATTTTTAGACAAACATATATTTATTTGATCAAATATTAAATATGACAAAAAAATTATATATTAGTATTAAAATAAATATGTAATTAACTAAACTAATTCTTAACATATTTTGAAGATAAAAGTTACAAATTTATATTATGATAATCTAATTTATTTATTTATTATTATTAAAATATAAAATTTCTATTGGTACAAAATATTAATTTAAAAATATTTGAGAAATGAGGTATGAGATGTGAAATTGTAAGTGTAGGGGTTAATTTTTTATTTTATTTTATTTAATAAAAGGTGGAAGAGGAATTTAATTTAAATTGAGAGGGTAAAAATCAGAGAGAAAAATAATACAATAAGCTTTCATAAGATCTACTACTGCTACATTATCTATACATGTATTAAATTGAAATGTGGTTAGAACACATGGTGGTATGGGATTCAATATGTTGAGAACGACGCTAAAATTTGCCAACTCAATATCTGTTAGAAAATTCCTGCTTAAAATTGTACTTAAAGTACGTAGTGTGTGGAAAATACATTTAAGCTAGTGGACAACACTATAAACTATTGAAATGAAGTCATTTTCCAAATTATTCTACTTTTTCTAATTCGCTATTCACTAGTGAAATCTAATCAAATATGTTGTAAGCTAGTGAGATTTACCAAACAAGGTCTTAGTTTTCATAAGATCTACTGCTGCCACTACTAGAATGCAGCTAATTAGCGTAGGTAAAAAGTCGACGTTCATAGGAAAAAGCCCACACTAAATCACGATTAGCGTCAGATTAACGTCGGCGTCGGGTCCGACAGGCCCAGCTGGACACTAATATTTTGCGTTCACCATTTTTTATCCGACGCTAGCTTTTCCGACGCTTAGTAGAGGCTAGTGTAAGTCAAATATATGGCCGACGCTAATCAACCAACACAAAACACTTGTGTCGGCAGTCCGACGACTAAAAGTTTTAGTTTAAAAAAAAATAGCATTATAACTTATGCCAGTTGTACAATCAAAGAAAGTTTACTGCATCGTGCCTTTAAGATTCTTGATTTCCTTATACTTAATAATGTTAAACATCACTTAAAAATTCAATTATGCAGATAGTTTCACTCATTAAATACAAAATTGAAGTTAGATGCAAATGAACATCACACATCCTTACTAAATCTACAATTCGTGTATTAAGTGTCCAAAATTAGCAAACTTTATTGGCTTCCTTCCAAACCTTATACTTGAATTTACATCTCAAATTTGTTGAGCTAACATTTGGTACAAAAATTATATGAGGAACCTTATGCTTCTAAAATACAATAACAACTCAGTCGTGTGCTAACTAACATGGCAGCCCACTTTTAGCCAAATTTTCAACACAATATAATGTTTTTTTCCACAAAAATAGTAGCATACATTATAATACTCATACAAAATCAAACCTTTTAGCTTGAAACTACAACAGATGTTGCTTTAGCTATTAGCAAGGCCCCAAAGCTAAAATGGAGAAAACTCAGTTAGGCACATATGAACAAACTTGTGTGCAAAGCAACTTTGAAACATATTATGGCAGTATGATATAAGCAGTAAGCACCTCATTCTATTTTAAATTACAATCTAGATATAGACGTATAGCATGTATTTAAAATGTTCCTTAAGCTGATTATTTACTTTCCAGTGTCTATGGTAAATCCTTATTTCAAGTATATCATGCAGAAACCAACACCTTCAGTTTTAAATCACACCCCCCCAAAAGGAAATATGAGAGAGAGAGAAAGAGAGAATAGCCGGTGAATGTTTAAGATCTACCTCATCACATAAACCATTATCGTTACAATCATAAGGAGCAAAACTTGATGCAAACAGGAAAGATCCTTCACCATTCCAGCATAATTGATGCAGTTTTCCTGAATGGTTTGACAGTCCACAACACATAAGTTCAGAAGAAAAATACAACAAACGAATCAGTTTTACTTTTTCCAAGTAATTTTCAGTTTTTTACTACAACACATGAGAAAGGTAATCAAGTAGAAAGATAAAATTGATATAATAAAATACACACTATAAGTAAACATAATTTTTTAGACAAACATATAGACACAAAATTTTCCCATGCTAAGGTCATGTAAAATTTTAAGATGGGAGGATACATTCCCCATATAGATACCTTAGAAATGAACTGCCAAAAAATTATCTTCCATAGATGAGGTATTAACAAAATTAAACAGCATTTTATGCAAGCATGCTTCGCACATAAATGTTTACATGCTGATATGTTTACCAATAATCAGCATGAAAGAATTAGACAAATGCAGAGTATTCATTATGCACTAACACCCCTGCAAAACATTAATGGATTAACTCCAAAACTAAAAAGCATGCCATTGCCACCAAATACAATCCCTACCAACAAAAAATTAAGGGATTAACTCCAAGATTGCTTACCTAATATCACTGAGATAGTCTGAGGATTGGTAAAGTGGAGCACAGAAAATAACATAAGGAAATTTGTGCTCGGATTTTGTCCACTTCAAAGAGGGACTAATACCCATCTTAATCAACTCCTCATGATGATCAGTGGTCACTGTTTGTCCAAAAACTTGACACCCCGGGTATTCCTGCTTCAATACAAACACATCTCCATAAAATTAGTC
Source organism: Calophaca sinica (assembly GCA_037113605.1). Classification (NCBI taxonomy): domain Eukaryota; kingdom Viridiplantae; phylum Streptophyta; class Magnoliopsida; order Fabales; family Fabaceae; genus Calophaca; species Calophaca sinica. The sequence goes on from CM073731.1 coordinate 33,461,234, forward strand.
ATATCAATCTTGTTGAATAATACTAATAAATAACAAATGCATAGAAACTAACTAACCCCCCACCATTCCAATTCCATGCTCACAAAAAATCAAAATGAACAATTATCATCAACAGATACATACATCATAAGATATGATCAACAGTACCTGTCGCCATTTTTGAGCCACCAAACAACCAAGAATCCCGAGAGGTCTGTACGGGTGATGGTGTCAGCTGGGAAGGTGGTGGAGATGATCGGTCTGATCAACAATACCTGTCTCCAAATCCAAAATTAAAATTTTTATAGTCCAATCTAACAAAGTGAGATTTATAGATAGTATGTTTCTATTCAACATCATCTAACTTATGATCATCTTACTACCGAAGTATGAGACATGTACAGTGGTTGACTTCTACACTTTACACTATTTCATTCACTTGATAACCAAATGAAGATCTACGCAAGACATAAGAGATAAAATGGGGAGAGGGGGAGCTTTTGGATCTATACATCTTATCTAGTTGGATTGTTATTATTCCAAATAATTCTTTTCTTTTTTAGCTTCCAAATCAAAAAGTTTTCTCATTCTTTCCTTTTTTCGAAAACATTTTTTCAAGTCTTCATTAGAAAAGGGGGAAAATTATCCAAAACAACATCAAACACACCTTAACTCTCGAGAAGCTAAAAAATTAAGGCATTACTCAACAACCACAAAATAGACCTTTCTGAGCAAGCAGCAGCTAAGTTATGCGTTAATCATAGGACGTACACACAATAACGAGAGAAAAAAGGTACAAAAATCATGCCACTACAGGAATTACGCAGGAAAGACTCACGATATGACAATTGACTTGGAAATGCAACTACAGGGAGGGATGTTGTTCCTTTATGTCGCCGTGGCTGGAGGTGAGAAACTGTGGTGGTCCGGCAGCACGCTAATGGAGAAGACGACGGAGAAAGAGTTAGGCGCCGCGAGAGAGAGGGATGCGAACAAGAGAGAAAGAAATTTTGTGGTGGTGGTGGTTCCTCGTCCTTCGCGGGTGGGCATTCGCAGGTGGTGGCAGCGGCTTCGTAGGTGGACGTTCACAGGTGGTGGTGGTTGTAGCCGTTCGCAGGTGGTGGCGGACTAGGGTTTTCAAACTTTGGGTTTTCAGAGATGAGAGAGTTTGCATTTTTTTTTTGACTGATGAGAGTTTGGTTTTCAAAGTTTTTATGTTTAGGTTTTCATTTTAATTTTTTAAAAGAATTAGAAATTAGAAGAAAAAAAATAAAACAAAATAAGTGGGGGGAAACGTGAAACAAAAGAGGGAGTAATATATATAGCTTTGGCCAACTTACGCTAACTCGACTTAACGTCGGCTAGGCCAACGCTACACCGACGTTACATTTAACAAAATAATTAAAAATTCAGTAGGCCTTTTAGCGTCGGCGTGGCCTACGCTAGGCCGACACTATTAGCGTCGGTGTCGTGGCCTACGCTATATTTTGGCAGCTAAAATCAATCATTCTAGTAGTGTACTACATTATGTATACATGTATTAAATTCAAATGTAGTTAGAACACATGGTGGTATGGGATTCAACATGTTGAGAACGGCACTAAAATTTGCCAACTCAATATTTGTTGGAAACACTACAACAAATTCTGCAAAAGATGGCGCTACTTTAAGCAGCTCTTCGAACAAAAAACGCTACTTTAGTTCATACGGAATCAATAAACAGCGCTTATAATATAAAGCGCTTCTTTTGATTTTGACAATAAGTAAGGCAAAAAATAGCGCTTGGAACCAAAAACGCTGCTTTAGGTCCACCGAAACAATAAACAGCGCTTATAATATAAAGCGCTTCTTTTGGTTTTCGCAATAATGAGCATTTAATCTTTGAAGCATTATTTTTGCTCTCTTTGGTTTCACAATAATCAGCGCTTAATCTTGAAGCGTTGCTTTTGCTCGAAATATCAAATAAAAACGTTGTTCCCTCCTCTCTCTACTTCACTCGCGTTTCGCGTTCTACTCTCTTTCTCTCATCTCCTCCTAGAAGCCCACCCAAGAAGTAACCAGAAATCCACAAAAAACCCTAATTCCTCTTCACTATATAAAATCCTCCAATGAACTCTTCCCTCACAACACTCGGCACAGACCATCAGGAACCCTAATCCCCTGTTCTCCGAAGACACTCAGGAACCCCAATGCTGAGTGCAGTGCTGGAACCTTCATGGCTTGACTGTCTCTCTTTCTCCGACTCCTCCACGACGGATGAACGGCGAATGAACAGCGATCGAAGATCTCTTCACGGTGGTGCCTCCACTCCTCCACGGAGAACATCAAAACATTCTCTCTTTCTCTCTTTGGGAATAGTGCATAGACCTGAAGCGTCATTTGTCTCTGAGAACCACTGAAGCATCGTTTGTCTCTGAGAGCCACTGAAGCGGAACCGTGAGCCACTGAAGCGAAACCACGATGCACATATCTGTTTGTTTGATCTGGAGGCGAGAAAGAGAGAGATCGCGCGATGGAGTTACGAACGGAGCCACCGCGTCGAAATCTTTCACATGGTGAGTTGATTTCAAAGATCTGTTTGTTTGATCTGTGTGTTGATTTCCCCAATTTTTCTCCAAACCCTAACTTCTCTGTTTCGTCTGTGTTCGTGAAACTTCCATTCTAGATCTGGTTTCGTCTCTAGTTTTGCAAGGTGTATCCGTGGTGAACGTGCTGATTGATTAGTTTCTTATGCTTGATCTGGACATCGTTTGTATTTTTCAAGTAGATCAACTTAGGATTTTAGTAGTTTTCAAGTTTCTTACATGCGTTGTATGGTTCTGGACATCAAAGTTCCATCTTGATTAGTTCTTAAATAGATGAGGATTAGTATTTTTTTCCATTATGGTATAGTTTTGGACATCAAACTTCCTGATTTGTGTGTAATTGTTTGACACTTAACTTTGAATGTTGTTGTTCTAGAGTTGGAGAGGAACGTCGAACGTCGAACATGCTGAATGCTGAAAACAAAAAAAAGGGATAAAACAGTGCTTCTAATTAGAAAACGTTGTTTTAAAAAAAAAGGGGGGGGCGGATAAAACAGCGCTTCTTACTTAAAAATGTTGTTTAAAGGTGAGAATAAGTAGCGCTTCATTTAAGAAGCGCTGTTTATTCCCTATTTTCAACAGTGCTTCTTTTTTGTAACACATTCAGCAGCGGTTGAATATACAGCGCCTTTAAGCGCTGTTTAAGGCCAAAATTAAGCGTTTTTTATTGTCTTTTTTGTTATAGTGAAAGTTCTTGCCTACAATTCCAAAACGCTGCTTATCATGACTTCAAAACGCTTATATTCTTTTTTCCTTAAGGCGTTAACCTTCCTCCTCAACTAAACACTGATTCAGATTAACTACAATCACCTTTTCCTAACAGTCACTACAGTTGGGCCTAATCTACACCGTTCCAATAATCAAACGCTCTATACTTCTCTACGTCATTTATAAAACCTGAAGCAAGTTTGTTTTACTTTTATGGGTTTGGTTCCGTCGTTTTGCCACTCGACAAAAAAAAAAACATTCAACGGAATTTTTTTTTTAAGTCCATGAATCAAAGCCAGTGTAGTCAAATTCAGAAGAAAGAAACAGTAACATCGAAGCCAATGCAAGAAACTTTGAAACAGAAGAAAAAGAAGAATTGACTAAAACAAAATAAAGAAAACATTCCTTTTCTTTCTATCCAAAAAGTGTGCAAATGAAAACCAGAAAGGGCAAAAAAAAAACAAGAAGTTGAACGGATCCGAGGGACTTGAAATGTAGATGGAGGAGGAGTCACAAAGCAGAGAATGTGTCGTAGAATGTTGTCGCATGACTGCTGATACCCCCACCACTCTGCAATCTAGCCACACGACGCTAGCACACAGTTTGGTCACCACTGTAGTCATGGTCTCATTCTCTATTGGGTTCTGCGATTTCCCCTTCTTTCGCAATTAATTAGGGATTGACAGTTTTAATTTTTTGGGAAGAAATAATCTTGAGTGTCAGATGAATCCGACGGTGCAGATTCACTAACTGAGTGACTGCACCAGAGTTCATGACTTTAGAGAATCTGTATCCACCAAACACCAACTTCTACCGGTTCCCAGTTTGTCACTAGTCTCTGGGATTGTCTTGAAGAGTATCGCGCCTTCCAAGACAATTGCTTTTTCCTGTCAGTTGCTTTTGGATAGAATCCCTTCCAGGGTAAACCTCCTTCGGAGGCGGGTCATTTCTGTTGTGGCCGGGATGTCCTGTGTTCTTTGCGGTGTACACCAAGAGTTTTTGCTCCATCTGTTTGTTACTTACGACTTCTCTCTCTGTGTGGTTGTGGGTGCTACCACGGGATCTGTCCAGTTTGTTTTTACTGTTCTGCTCCTTTGGCCATGGTGCTTGAGCCAAGGCTTGCTATGGTATGACATTCGGTGATTTGGACCATTAGGAAGGTGCATAATAACTATATCTTCTCAAATCGTTTTGGTGGACCGTGAGCAGGTATTGGAGACGATTAGAGTCGTGGAGATGGTTTCTAGCCAGGGAAAGCCCAGTGCATGTCTTTACTGTGAGTGGTTTGCAGATGTTTTTTGTTGTATTTCTAGGTAGTAGCATTACGGGTGGCGATTTGTTGTAGTCTTTGTGTTGTCTTGTTGCTTGGGTGTGGTTTCTTCGGAATCCGCATTGTACACTTTGTTGGCTGTTTAGGTTGAAGTACCCTTTGTAATCTCTATAATTTTGCTATTAAAAAAAAGACATGAAGGAAATGGAATAGAATTTCTTAAAATTAATAAAATAATAACAATGATTTATTAATTTTTTAAGAATAATTATCTTTGGCAAATTTATTTTATAAAATTCCTGTAAAAAAGGATTATTTTATAAAATTAATTAATGAAACAAATGTAGGCCATATAAGCACAGGAATTGGACCCAAAATTGTGAATGTATGGTTCCATAAAATTTTCCTAGCTATACGGATTCGCAAAAGCTGATTTCGGATTTTAGTTAATCGCAATGTAAGGTTGGAGTTGATCCCGCAAGTTCAAGGTTGATGAGATGAAGATCACATGGTGGAATTGTATGAGCTGAAGGTTAACAACTATCCAGTAATTAGTTAAGAATAGGGAATCACAGATTGTTAATAGCAATGAGAAAGATGTTGAATTGTGCTACTGATGATTCATGGTCGATGTGATGGTTTCCTAGTTTGGTTTGCTTTGATAAAAGCTTATTTTCTATTTTTTTTTTTTGTCCTTGTCCACTAATGTGACCAAGAAAATTAACGAACTTTTTAGAAAAGACGATGAGACGGCAGGAACATGTGTTACAGAGCTTCAAATCATCGAGAATATATGTATAGACAAAAAATTTTACAAAAACAAAAGAATCTTGCCATGTTTAGCCAAGAAACAAACAGATCATGTTCTATTATGTAAATTAAAGAGGGAGATAGAGATATAAGTAGAATTGACGAATCTCTCCGTACTAGCTAGACCCATTTTTTATTTGATGACTACCCTATAATTGTGTGCGCATGTGTGTTTGCGCTGTTTCAATTTCTCTCAGAATACTCTAACATTGGAGTTTGGTACATTAAGCACACATTCAGAGGGCCAGGCTCACAAATCACAGTATAGAAGAATATCATTGGTTCTATACTTCTATTATATTATAAGAGAAGATCACATAATGGCTTCACCGTAATAGCAATAGTTTGGTTCCCAAAAGAATTCCTCTCTATCATTTCATGTATCTTGACTAGGAGCTGTATAGAGGTTTAGGAGCACTGCAGTAAGTGGCTGTGTCACAGTGTTATAAGGGGGGATATTGCTGTTTTGAGACATTCAGATGCTGTATTGGGCTTTGGCTCATCTTGTGCTTGGCCCATTTGTTCTTTTTAGCAATAATAAAATTATATTTTGTTTTTCTTTTTTGAAAAAAAAAAAAAGAAAACGTTTTCAGATAATGAATTCAGATGATATTTTCAATGGAAAGCGTCATCTAAAAAATGATGGAGCTATTATAAACTTTCGGATGAGGTTTTCAATTATATAATGTAAATGTTATATGAAGTAAATCTTTAAATAAGGTTTGCCCATGACGTACGGGGTTACCCGAAGCTCCAATTATTTGGCATTGAGTAGATCTTTTGCTTGGTAAGGCCTTGTTTATGGGTTGAATCTCCATCTAGCTAGCTAGCATGTGTGGTTAATTACTACTTATTATTAGAATTTGGGTATAGTCCCAATTGTTCGCCGGTGACCTCCTCCCGTGAATCTTGTTCTGTCACATCTGACACTGTTTAGTGTATTATGTATATGCATATTACAGAATAGGAAAATAACTTGCACATCTTTTACACACCACTTTCCCATTTTTCTTGTGCAGGGATTGCATCATATGCACCGGGAAACACAGTATAAATTGGATCAATCTCGGTTAAAATTGAAATGGTATTTTACAACAAAAAAAAACGACAATGTACAAATTCAAAAGATGGCAATATATATAGTTAAAATAATGACAATTGCTTCCAATAAAAAAACGCATCTCTATTTGGAGTAGATTAATATATATAAACAAAATTGAAGCAATTTCAGTTGGCAGCTGCGCATCAAATAAGGATTCATATCTGATAGCAACTAATGAATACTTGGATTGCAGACACCGAAGGACACAATCATGTGACTGTTTTGCATGTTACACATTATTTTAAGTCTACCTGCAATGGATATAGTGTTTATGCAATTATTAAAACTTACAGCGCGTAGAGGTACTGATCTCCCCATTTGAAACTTATTTTTCACGTAAACTCGGGCACGGGTGTGTACTTGTTTCTAGGAGAGAAAGATAGAAATGATGGTACGAGGATAAGCAAAAGGGAGAGCCAATCCCAAAAGACTAGCTTATTAGGTGAGAAAACCCCTAAGCTTATAAACCCTACTTGGTAGGTGAGGCTCCCCAATGTGGGACTCATAACTAGCCCTTTTCCCTTTGGAGGCTTCACTCGTCTATCAGTATTCGGTGGTATACCTTAATTCAGCCTATAAGTAACCCTTTTCGAGGCCCAACTCTCAATGAAAGCACCAATTGTTATGAGTATAAGCCCAAAGAGAGAGCTCATTACAAAAGACTAGCCTATTAGATGGAAAAACCCTTAAGCTTATAAATCCCACTCGGTAGGTGAGGCTCCCCAATGTGAGACTCATGGCAGAGGACTCTGGAGAAAAGAAACACAGCAGTACGCACATTACATTACAAAGTACTAAAAGGGCTTTGCAGCACAGAAACTAGAACCGTCAAACTAAAATTCATAACACAGGAATTAAAACGTATATCCATATCGCAAGATGAGAGTTTACTTTACATCAACACACTGAAACACTAAAACAAGAGAAAAACACACATAATTTAGATTTAGTAGTAATTACTTGTAACTATATATTTGGCCTTGAAAATATTAGGTATGGACAGTCTATATATGAAGTGCATGTAGAGCTAGCTAGCTTAGAGAGGTGGACAAACAAAAGCAGGAGGAGGAGTCTTCCCGCAAGTTATTAAAACCTGAAGTGCAAGAGGAAGGAATATATTGAGGTTCAAAACCTTAGCTCTAATAACCGTGCAAAGACAAATTGCCGCTTCAAGATCAAGCAACCCTTGGATAACGGGACAACACACATTCTCTATTGGGTTCCCAATGCCCACGTGGACAAGGCTTCCAAGCACATCCAAACAAAGTCCAAGCTTAAGGGCATCGATTGGGCAAGTCCTTTGAGGAATCGGAGGAGGAAATATGGGAGAGGTTGGTGGTGGATATATGATCGTAGGAGGGGGTTGCACCGGAGGAGTGATGATAATCGGCGGAACAATCACCGGAGGTGACACTTTTGGCCTGCCTCCGCCGTGATGCGGCGGATGTTTATGACCCGGTCGGTGGTGGTATGGTGGAGTTGGTTGAGTGCATGGACCACATGCATGTATTATTAGTGGCAGAACATTCAACATCAATATCTTCAAGATGAAGAATAGAGCTTCAGCTTTTGATTTTGAATACATGATGGTGATGACACTTTTTTGATATTTCAAGACTGATATAGATCTGTTATTTATATAGCCGCTGATGATGATTTTTTATCAGCAACAAGAACGGTATCAGTGAAGCGGTGACGGCTTCTTATGAGTTTCAATCAAATTTTCAACTTGGTAAATAACAGATGTCAGAGTTGTAGAACGTATCCCTAGGCTTCTGAGTGACAGAGATAGAAAGAGACAATTGGGGATTTTGGAGTTTTGTTGGTGGATTACTGATTTCGAGAGTGACTACCCGTGACTCTCGTTCAGTACAATCCGTGAACTGCTTGGTGTTCTGAAACTAAACAGGGTGCAGTTTCACAGATTTCTTTTGCACTATCGATCCCCTTGTTTTCTTCACGTAATTTGCAATATTCTGCTTTTCTTTGGGAGAGATGTTTGCCACTTCTCTCGATTCCCCTTTGACACGTTAATGAGTGGAAGAATCATGTAAGTCAAAAGAAAATATATTAAAGGTAGAAATTAGAGTTTGAGACAACGAATTATGAATGGTATTAATTTGTTTTAGATAATCCTAATATAGTTTGTTGCAATTTTCTTTAACCAATTTTTATTCTTAATATTAAGTTCTCTAGGTGGAAGCCAAATAACTCATAATCATGTAATCAAGAACAAAAGGGTTCTTCATATCCACAGGATTTACATCAAGCCAAACTATTAATTAGGATAGCATAAATGCCTAATTCAATCAGGAACGAGAACAATGACCTTATGACCAAATCATTATAATTCCACAATAAGACTTTAGCCTCTCTACACGTGAGAAGAAAGGAGAGTGAGTTTTCGATTTAGTGTATCGGGGACCATTAATATTCCTTAGCGTATTAATGTATTAGGATTCTCATTATTCCCTAATGAGCTACCACCGGTATATGCTCACTAAACATGTTATATCAAGTTTCTTGGTAGTCTAACAATCTCACTTAATTTTAACAACATAAGTTAAGCATCTTAATGATAAATAGCTAATATAATAATAATAATTATTATTATTATTATAATAGTATGAGCCCACATAATTATTGGAAATGTAAATTTTCAATGAACTCCAACTTGGGCTACATATATATCATTCCTTAACAAATTTCATATCACAAGTTCTTTAGGCCGACATTTATCTTTAGACTTGCATTTTAATAAGTCTCACGTAGACTAGAGATAAGACCTTAAAAGAATTTATAAGTAAATGACACTCCTCACCTTAAAAGTCGGTTTTGTAAAGATGAGTAAGGCCAAAAATCTTAATACACTACAACATTAAGTTTAAAAGATAGCGCCACTTTAAGCAGCACTTAAGTGGGAAAGCGCTGTTTAAAGTGGTACTAAAAGAATAAACAGCGCTTAATAGAGAAAACGCTGATTTTTTGTCCTAACAATAAACAGCGCTTCAAAAGAGGAAGCGCTGCTTAATGTTGTCCTAACAATAAACAGCTCTTCATAAGAGGAAGCGCTGCTTATTGTAAATCAAGAAAGTTAAATTCAGCGAACCCTATTAATTTCTTTCTCTCTCGCGATTCAGCGAACCCATCAGAACCCTCACTTCTTTCTCTCTCGCGATTCATAAGAGAAAGCTTTGTCCCTCCCACAAACCCTCAATTTCTCTCTCGCAAACCATCACACTATCTGAGGCGAAGAAGATCGGAAAAATTTCTCTCTCACAAACCCTCACTTCTTTCTCTCTCGCAATAAGTGTTCGCCGCTGTTGATCGAAGCCATCAGAGTTGTCCTCACTCGATCTGTTGCTTACTCTCGCAAACCCTCACTCGATCTGTTGCTGACAGCGCCCTTCACCGTCCCATTCCAGCTGACCTAGGTCGTGATGTTAATTTGGGGCTTTGGTATGTTAATTTGGGGGTTCGATCTGGTTGATTTGGGGTTTGTTCTGCTTTCGGAGGTCTTTGGTTGCTAGTTCGATCTGGAAGAAGAGGAGGTGTCTTTGATTCTTTGGTTCGGACCGATCTGGTTCTCTTCACTCTCTCTGGTTTGATCTGTTCTCTTCCTCTCTGGTTCGATCTGGTTTTCTTTTATCTCTTATGGTTCGATCTGGTTCTCTTCTCTCTCTCTCGATTTGAGGTCCATTTTCCCCAAAGGCGTGGCTTGGAGGAGATCTGAGATCTAAGAAAAAGAAGATCTGAGATGCAAGGCGTGAAGAAGGAGAGAGATCTGAGAGAAAAAATTGAACACTTTTTTTCTTTTTAGGGTTTTAGTTTCTTCTCTATTTTCTTTTCAGAATTCGGATAAAATTGAGCAGTTTTTTCTATGTAAATTTCTTGCATTTCGATCTTGTTATGGGTTTGGTTATGTACCATGGATTGATTCAAATGAAGTATATTTTTAGTTATTTCTTGCATTTACTGTTTTGGTTTTACTTCTCATGCTTGGTCGTATGATATGAGATGCAAGAGAGCTTCCTAAAAGGGTTTATCATAAAAAAGGGGTGAATAAACAAGCTTAGGAAGCGCTACTTATCGATGTTAAAAATTGACAATAAGCAGTGCTTGTAAGGCGCTTATTGTCAATTTTCAGAATCAAAAACGCTGTTTTTGAATAACAATCAAGAATGGCTAAATAAGCGCTTTTAAGTCATTGTTTAAGGCCAAAATAAGCGCTATTTATTGCATATTTTTGTTGTAGTGATAGTTTACTATTATTATTTTTTCACAAAAGTTTTCCATTATTATTTTTGACAGATTCCATTATTTTTAATCAGTATCACATATTCACATTGTACTCTCTTTTTTTTTGGTCACACACATTGTACTCTCTTTAATTTATCTATTTTGCTTATAAAAAAAAGTATCACATATTCACATGTATCTATATTCTTTATCGCAGTCGTTTTCAATGGTTTTTGTATTTTGAAACGGTCAAACAGATCCCTCCAAAATAAATGTCCTGCAACCAAATAGTACTTACTGCACAGCTGTAAATATATTGATGTAACACATAAATTTCATCTGAATCGTCATTCGTCGTAGATATTTACTATACATGGTCGTCGTTTTTTTTCCCTAAGCAGCCACTACAAGAATTGCAGGTGTTATCGAGGCCAAAAGCCCTCACTAAAATCTAAAAGTTCTAGTTAATGAGTGTTTTATTGAGGGCCCACTAAGGATTACTGTCTGTAAGTTAATCACCCATCGATAACTCATACCGAGGGTAATTCAGAAAGCCCATAGGTAATTACCGAAGATCTTTGGGTAATTCAAAAAAGCTATAGGTAATTACCGATGACTTATTTCTGTAGGTATTTACGGTCTATTTTCTGTATTTTACTAATAACATATATTAATTAAAATGTAACACATTTTTCCTAACAGGTATTTTTTAAAACATAATATATTAAAACATAATATAATCCTAGCATAACAATAACATTTAATTCTAAACATATAATATAATAAAACCTAAAACTATCGGGGCCAAAAGCCCTCGCTAAAATCCAAAAGTTCTAGTTAATGGGTGTTTTATTGAGGGCCCACCAAGGGTTACTGTCTGTAAGTTAATCACCCATCGATAACTCATACCGAGGGTAATTCAAAAAGCCCGTAGGTAATTACCGAAGATCTTTGGGTAATTCAAAAAAAGCTATAGGTAATTACCGATGACTTATTTCTGTAGGTACTTACGGTCTATTTTCTGTATTTTACTAATAACATATATTAATTAAAATGTAACACACATTTTTCCTAACAGGTGTTTTTTAAAACATAATATATTAAAACATAATATAATCCTAGCATAACAATAACATTTAATTCTAAACATATAATATAATAAAACCTAAAACTATCATATATTCATTCAAAAAATAAATATTTAAACAATTAAAAACTTAAATAGCGTTTTCCTAATGTTTATATTTCTCCATTTATAAAAAAAACAACTATATAATTTGGTAAAAAATGTTTTAAATATATATATTCATATATTACTAAAAATATATATTAATTACAGCGTAACACACATTTTTTTTGTGCTAACACACATTTTTTCTAACAGCTATTTTTCAAAACATAATATATTAAAACATAATATAATCCTAGCGCTTATCAAAAAAAAAATATAATCCTAGCATAACAATAATATTTAATTCTAAACATATAATATAATAAAGCCTAAAACTATCATATATTCATTCAAAAAATAAATATTTAAACATTTATAAACATATAGCGTTCTCCTAAGGTATATTTCTCCCTTTATAAAAAAATCAATTATATAATTTGATAAAAAAATATTTTAAATATATACACATTCTCATATTACTAAAAACATATATTAATTACAACGTAACATACAATTTTTTTTTGTGCTAACACACATTTTTTTTAAAAGGTGTTTTTGAAAACATAATATATTAAAACATAATATAATCCTAATATAACAATAACTTTAATTCTAAACATTTTATATATGTAATGTTCTCCTAAGGTATATTTCTCTATTTAAAGAAAAAACAACTATTTTAATTTATGTTCAGAATATTCTAAATATATTTATATATTATAAAAAAAATTTACAATATGTCAATATTATATATACACACACACACACACACACCAGAGCGTAATTAATATATAATATTCTGGCTATATTAATAACTATTATGTCAAAAAAATTAATAAATTACTAAATAAATAAATTAAAAAATTAATAAATATTCAATCAAAATAAAATTCTAACCTGTAAGTGAGTGAGTGTAGTTCTGGTAGTAATGATTTCGTCAATGTGACTTCAGATCTACTAAAAAAAACATATAAGAAAGAATGTATGTAATTTTTTCATGATATAGAGAAATATAAATAGAACGAATCAGACAAAAAATAAATGCAGACAATGTCGTATAATAGCAATTAAAACTTACAGTAACAACGTAAGAGAGAGGCCAAATTTAGAAGTAGGAACGAAGAAGCATGAACGAAAAGAAAGTGGCCTGTGTGCGGTCTTATAAAAGGAAAGTTACTGTCGGCCATGGGCCGTCGCTAAAAAAGGCGGAGAATCCGAGGCTTTCATTATCGTCGGCCTGAGGCCGTCGCTAAAAAAGGGAACGTTACCGTCGGCCATTGACTGTCGCTAATCTGGGCGGAGGAATGTATGTGATATTACCTTGGGCCACAGGCCCTCGCTAACGGGAGTGTCGGAACGGGCACCTGCTTTTGCGTATCGTGGGCTAAAAGCCCTCGCTATGATCAGCATATTTTTTCCTATCTCTCAGGCCCTCGGTATCCAAAAAAATACCTACCACAATGAAACCCTCGCTAATAGTCCGCAGGTAAGTAATGAAATTCTTGTAGTGAGCAAAACAATATATAAATATTAACTTGAAGAAGATGAATACAAAGGATATTCCAACTCATATAAAAAAGCATCCTATCCTGAAGACTCGAGAGAGCTATCAATACACTCCAAAGGATTTGCCACAACTATACCACGGTCGTTAGATCAATCTGAATATAACAAACGGCGTCTGTAGGCAGTGACAAATGACAATTGGAGAAACAAATTAAATTCCAAAACAAAAATGAAATTAATAATTCCAGACGATCGATCACATTCAAATGCCTATAGATAGAATATCATATACATATATCTTTCGCAATGTTTCTAATTATAGAAGAAAAGGGGGAAAAAAACTTACATGCAAAAATTACTTTACTTACTGCACTAATTTAAGTCATTGCATCCTAGTTCCCTTTAGGCTCACTGTTCCGTTAGCCGTTGTCTAGCTGCTACCTTCCGTTTCATGTGTTATAATATTTTTTTTTTTTTGACTGGATGTGTTACGATAACTTATCATCGGTGAAAATGTTCTTTTTTTTTTTTTCAGCTGTGTTATTCCGACATCACACAATTCGACACCCGAGCTGGACATCGTACAAACACACACACAATACACTACTCATTGATTTGACCGAGGTAGAGAAAAAATATTAAAAAAAATAAAAACCGTATGAAATACGGTGTCCGACACCCAAAAGGGGTGTCGGTCTATCTTTTCTCTTTTTTTTCTTTTTCCCTTCTTCCTTTTTATACTATATTTTCATAATCTCTAGTTTCCACGGCAAAAAATTGGGAAAGCTTAAATTTCAATTTTTCTATGGATTAATTCTCGATTTAAACAATAAAAAGTGCTTGGAGAATTTAATTTACAAACAACCAGCTCGATCTGCCTCAGTGCCTCTTTTATTACACGTTGTTTTATACAGCCGATACATATAAATCATTTCAAGAGCGGCTTCACTGCTTAAATGGAAATTAATAAAGGAAATAGAGAGAACAAAAGTAAAAGAAATGGATAGAGGGAAAGGGAATCATGAATCTATGCTCAAAAGTAGAAATTTTTATTACATGAAATTTCACTTAGATGGAATACAAAAGACTAGTGAGGCTGAAAACGAAGACAAGGAGGCTTCAAGTTCCAACCATCACAATAATATTAATAATAATAATAATAATCAAGTATGAACGAAATATTCATTGGCAAAACAAATGACAAGTGCCACCGAAGTAGTACAAAGTCCACACCATGTGATGAATAACGAAGAAATAAAACCTTATTAATTATGACATACTTAATTAAGTGTGCTGGCTATTTAAGCGCACACGAATCCCTTGGGGACACCCTTTCCACAGTAGTTGAGTAGCAAGCTCAAGCTAATGGGGACGTTAAGGTTGATGCCTAGAACATTAGCTTTAAGAGCAGTGCAAAGGCACACAGCAGCTTCAAGATCAACAAGACCATCAAGAAGGGAGCAGCATGGGGTCTTTGGTGGCTTGCCAAGCTGCACATTGATCAAACCCAAAACATCAGCACACACACCAAACTTAATACTGTCCCTAGGGCAAGTGGGGTACTTTGAGGAAGGTGGTTTTGGGACAGGTGAGTGTTTGTGACCCTTTGGGGGTGGGGGGGAACATGATGGGACATATGTGGAGCTAACCACTGTGAAGAAGAGGAGGTTTAGGGACAAGAGAATAGCTGCTTTAGAAGCCATTTGGAATAATGAAGTTAATTGCTAATGATCACTTTTAGAGTACTATTACTCTTGCTTTGGTTTGGTGTGTGAGTGATGGTGTTAGGGAGGAATAAGAGGGGGGTTTTATAGGGTAGGTTTGGTGAGTTTCTTTGTAATTTAAGGTTTAAATTATTGGTTTATTTGGAGGCCCATGTGAGTGACTGAGTGAGCCCATTGGGTGGAAACTTGGTAGTTAGCACTTAGCACAAGCTGGCAGATCAACATGGATGAAGAAAATAAGCTCTAAAATATATTGTATATACCAAGTTTGGAACTATCTGCTATACGTTGTATTGTAATGTGGTTACGTTGTCAACTCGTGAAATGATTTCATATCTGCATATCGTTCTTAAATTTTCATTATTTTGCCTATTTGAAACTTTAAATAATTAGCATAGGATAATATAGCCCTTAATTATTTGTCATTTTTCATCTATTATTATTGATAATTAATGAACTGATGGGGTCTCAAGATTGTTCTTATTACTCTGTATTTGTCTCTTCCAACTCGAATCCCGTTGTCGAATGTACATGTAAGAAATTACATCATACATCTAATTCAGGCTTGGCTTGTCAAAGATTTCTACTCAGTATAACTTTATATTATATACACCTTATTAATTACTCCTTCCTTACGATTTTTATTATAAATAACAAAACTTTAATTCACACATATTAAAAAATGTATGGAAAATAGTTTTTTTTCCTAATTAATACTATTAAAGATTTACTTTTTTTTCCTCTAAAAATATACATTTTATAAATCAACTCACTTACATAAGAAATAAGTTATCTCATTGATATAAGTTTCACTATAAATAAGAGTATAAATGAAAATTTGACATTTAATATATTTGTAAATTGGTGTTGTTACTTATAATTAGAAAAAAAAAATGTCTCTTTTTTCTCTTAAAAAGGACAGGAGAGAGTAATATCTCCGTGGGTAATCGTTGCAAGACTATATGCATACACATGTGAGCCGGCTAGTCAAGTGTAAAGTAAAACATTCCCTATTTCAGTTAAAAACATTGGTTTGCAATTTGTTGCTGTTCAATTGAAAGCTTTTTTGAAGTAAAATGTGATTAACGATGCAGCTGACGTCTGAAGATCATGTGCTGATCATGTGAAAGCTGCAAAACAATTGTCACTTAGCCTGAAAAATAGGAACCTTGAAACCTGGTGGTATGGATGGTGACCGATATAGCTAGACTAGTATTAGTAAGCTGATAATCGGGATCAACTATACATCCTTTTTTTCTTAACTCCTTTATCTTACCTTTCCTTCTATTTTTCTCTCTACAATTTCTAGCTACATTTCTTCATTACAAAAAAAAGTCATAGATGGTGTTTTTTTTTTTAAACAAAAAATAGTGATCCTATTTAAAGTTTACATAGAGTTACTTTATGTGCTTTATAATATAAACATGTTTCACGTAATACGCGTTGTCCGTTTTCACTTACATAGCACATGTCAAAAAAAGACCAACTATTCATGTCTTTAAACAACGCATGGAAAGATGCTATCTATACTTAAATTAAGATAGCGTTTTTTTTTAAAAAAACATGCTATCTATGGCTATATTTTTTTTTTTTACAGAAATTCTAACTATTTTAAAAAACAATCAAACAAAAGCAAAAATACACAAGACTAAAGGCAGAAAAGATACATTATGCCATATCAACCTTAATTTCAAAAAACACAATTCTATCAACCAAAATTGACTCTAAAGGCTTCATAAAAAAATTGACTCTAAATGATTAATTCTATCAAAAAAGACAAAATTCATATTTCTACATAATTCTAAACATTAACATTGGCTCTCTTTCTATATATTTCAACAGAAAGATCACAAGAATTGTTATTGTTTGTTCTAAACTTTAAAACATCTTCCTTTGACAAATATTTCTCGCTAAACAATTCACACCATCCCAGACCAATATAGCGTTCTATTTCACTTTCAAAGACTCGAAGGTTCAAATCATGTAAGTCGCATTTGCATACTCATAGTTCTCATCACATCAGTAGAGAAGCCTAATAATTGGGCCCGACCCATGTAAGCTATTTATTAATTTTACCTATGGTTTTCGTCTGTGGGCAAAAACCACGTGCGCAAAGGCAAGCTTCTACCTACAGTTCATTCTGCTAAAACTTATTAATATATTAAATTATTTTTTATTTTTATTACTATTATTGCTTGAAAGAGAATAGCTCTAGCAAAACCTAAAAAGTGTTGGTGTTTCCTCTCAACAACCCCATTTTATTGAGGAGCACCAACACAAGAAGTTTGGTGTACTATGCCTTTCACAACGATTCTCCGACCTTATACATTTAACTTTGAATTTAAACAGGGTATCTACCATTGAAACAAAATTTTTAACAACAGATGAAGCCTCAAATTTGAGTTTCATCAAAAAAATCCAAGTAACCTGACTTTTATCATCCACAATAGTGAGAAAATACCTATGTCCAAGCAAAGAGGGAACAGAAAAAGGACCCCAAATGTCCATGTGTACAATATCAAAACAATTAGCTGCAACATTAGAGCTAATGGGAAATGGCAACCTTTTATGTTTAGCAAAGAAACAAGTATGAAGTATCACATGGTAAAGAAGATTTGACAACCTTTGCAAAAGGGAAATTTTTATTAATATGAACAAGATTTTCGTGAGAAGGGTGACCAAACCTCAAATGCCATATATTACAATGATTGATGGATAGAAAATTGAAAATGGGATGTACAATGTTATTTACAAAATGGGGATCGGTAGCAAGATAAGATTTGTGGACAGAAGGTGATGCCAAAAAGTAAAGTCCATTGGTCAGCTTAGCTACTCCAATCATCCTCCGGGTAGATATATCTTGTATGACACATTTCTCAAGATCAAAAGTAAGTGCACAATGAAGTGTAGTCACAAGCTTAGGAACTGATATGATATCAAAAGAAAAATTTGGAATGAACAAAACATTTGTGAGATAAAATCATTGGTGAAGAAAATAGTGCCTGCAAAATTTGCAATGATAGAATTGCCATTGGGAAGTTTGATGGAAATTGGTTTGATAGTTTTTAAAAATTTTAAAGATGACTTTGAGAAACAGATGTGATCTGTTGCTCCAGTATCTAAAAGCCAATGTTATGTTTTATGGATGGAAGCAGGATAAGAATTACCAATATTGGAAGCAGGACTTGAAGTGAGGTGATTGAGAGCATGAGACTGAGATGTGCAAGAATTTTGCAGAAGAGCCAACAATGTTTGATGTTGTTTAGCTGTAAAAGCTAAATTTCCTCGGTCCTTAGTACCTTCCTCATGACAAGTATAGTACCCTAATTTTGTCCGACCTTTTTTTTTATTTTATTATTTATTTTAACTCTTTTTTTGAAATTACTAGTAGTAATAATAATAAATAATATTTTTGAAAGAAGGTAATAAAATGAATATAAAAAAAAGAAAAAAGTGAAATGAAAAAGAAAGAAAAGAAGAAAAGGGTTGCAAATATCACATTTGAGGGGTGCAATTAGCAAACTGCACCCCAACCCAAATCCAGCCCAATAGCCTTTTATTCGCTGCACCTCCCATTTTTCTTCAAACACCCCAGCGCACTTTTTTTTTTTTTGCTGGCAGCGCCTCACTTCCTCTTTTACTTGCGCGCACCCCGTTTTCTTTTTCTTGTACACCCCGAAGCCCACTTTCCTTCCAATATCCACGCGGCCCAACACCCAGCAGACCCAATCTTTTACCCTAAAAACATGAAAGAAACCCTAAGTCCCATTTTCATTCCCTCTTCCCTTTCATCAGCCGCGCCTCACCCTCTCTCTACCCTATCTCACCCTAATTTTTCTCCCCAAATCTCACCATTCCTCCTCTTCATCTTCTTCCTCTTATCTCTTATCCTTTCTCCCTTTCAAACACCAAACCCTAATCCTCACACTCTCCATCAACCAAGCCGCGGCCTCCCCTATCTCTCCCCAAATCACGGCTTCCTCTCCATCTTCTTTCTCTTATCTCTTATCCTTTCTCCTTTCAAACACCAAACCCTAATCCCTCCATCAACCATGCCGCGGCCGTACCTACCCCCCTTCATATCTCATCTCATCTTTATCTCACCAAAACCCGAATCCTACTCTTCAAAAAGACTTCGTTTTTCAGGTTTATGTTTTCAAACTCAAAGAAGTAACAGAACGAGAAAGGTTATGAGCCACCACCGAAGAAATCGACCCAAAAGCAGAAAAGGGAGTATTTTTTTTCTCGTTTACAAAATCTCTTATCTTTATCTGTTTTTGATTTTCGTGTTCTGTTTTGCAGGGATGAGGAGAGTTGGATCCAATTCAAAAGGGACTCAGAGTCAAGACAAAGGGCTATAAATACCCCATCCTTCTCAAAGCAAAGGAGGACGCAGTGAGAGTAAAAGTGAAAGCAAGAAGCTTGGAGGTCTGAAGAAGTAGCAGCAAGACACTGAGAGTCACAAAATTTTTCTTTCCTTTAAACACTATTAGAGTTTTAGGGTTTTTAATTTCGTCTCTTTTTTTGGATTAATAGCTTCGTTGAAATTCAAGATTTTTCTTCTTCCCTTATCCTTCTGTATGAGCTCTCAGCATCCTCTTGCTTCATTCTCGTCGTATGTAATCATATTCTGGACATTGAATTAAATTTTGCAATATGTGTTAACATGATTTTCTTTTTTTTCTTTATGTTCTGCTCTTTCAACGTATGTATAATTGTTGTAGTTAACCCCTAACTGACGATCTCTTCTTTGTATTTTCTGCCTTGCGTTACTGAATCAAGGTTTATGGATTTGGCCTTCCAAAGGGGCCAAATCCAAGGGTAAATTGAATTACTTAATTATTATTAATCTTATTATGATTATTATTATTATTATTATTATAGTTATTAAAAAATCCTTTTTTTATTTTTCCCTGATTTTCGAAATAAAAAAAAGCAAATTAAAATCAAGGTTTTGGATAAAAAAAAAACGTGATTAGGATTAAGTAGTTATTGTTTCTGTTTAACTGAACAAACACGTTATTATTCAATATTTCTTAACACATACACATAATCAAAATGTTATCAACACGCTTATATCTTTTTGTGGTTTTCTTTTTTTTAAAAATATTTTAGGGAATTAATTCTTTAAGGCAAACCGTTTTCAAATGATTAAAGGTACCATTTTTATGGGCGTCTTAGGGGTGTTAGTACCTTCCCTATGTGTAACTAACTCCCGAGCTCAAAATTCGGTTCAAAGATCTTTTTCTTCGTTAAAAAAAATATATTCAAAAAAATAGGTTTCCAATGTTTCCTAAAAATAAAATATTGGTGGCGGCTCCATTTTAAAAATTTGGGTGTGGTTGCTACAGCAAGCATACTTATAAGAGCGAGTATCATGCTCATTATCACCAAGATCATTCATGCAATTATTAACATCACTAGTTTTCTGAAAGTGGGGAGGGTATCCATGTTTCTTATAACATGTATCCACCATGTGGCCAGTCCGGTTGCAATTTGTACAAACTCTAGTACCTCTACCTCTTCCGTAAGAGGTTCTTCCACCTCTATTGGAATTACCACCTCTTCCATAATTAGAATTTCCTCTACCAGTGTTTGATAGCTGAGCCAAAATACTAGAATCACCATTTGTAATAAAGAATTTCTCTCTTGCTGGATGAGTAGTGAAAAAAAAATTGCTGATATTTGGTGAGGGTTCCATTAGCATAATTTGAGATCTAACAGGAGCATATTGTTCATTCAGTCCTTTAAGAAACCGAATAACATAATTCTCTTCACAATACTATTTGATCTTAGGAATTAAAGCACAAGCACATTTGACACGACAACTACATTTAGGAAGAGGACCAAACTTTTCCAATTCCAGCCACAATTTCTTCAATTTTGAAAAATATGCATTAATGGAAGAGTCACCTTGCCTAAGGTTATAGATCTTCTCATTCAAATCAGAAATTCTGAAGATATCTCCTCGATAAAATCGATCTTTCAAGTCTTTCCAAACTTCATTCGTTGTACTCATGAACATAATGATGTGAGAGATTTCTGGATCGATGAAATGAGTGATCCAAGAGATGATCATGGTATTACAGCAATCCCAGGCAAGTGATTGACGATCATCACCATCAAGTCGAGGTAGAGTACCATCAATAAATCGCAATTTATTCTTTGATTGCAGAGCAACTAACATCAATCGAGACCATGAGTGATAATTTTGAATGGTTAGAAGAGGAGAAACAAGAGCAACACCTGGATTATCGCTTGGGTGCATAAAATAGGGATCCAACATGTCTTGTGGTAATTGCGAATCGTAGCAGTAG
The DNA here is from genome assembly GCA_037113605.1 of Calophaca sinica. Classification (NCBI taxonomy): domain Eukaryota; kingdom Viridiplantae; phylum Streptophyta; class Magnoliopsida; order Fabales; family Fabaceae; genus Calophaca; species Calophaca sinica. Next base: position 33,482,645 of record CM073731.1, read on the forward strand.
CCCTAGTAGTAGCATTGCTAGAAGTAGTCGCACATTGGTGGTGGAATCTTCATTGACACCAGATTCATCAACAATGATAGCCATAATAGAAAATCAGAAATGAGAAATTGGCAAAAACAGAAATGAGGATTGAAGGAAGATCGCGAACAAAGATCGCAAACAATTCAGAAAAACGCAATTGCGATTCTCCAAAAAGGAGAAATCGAAGTGAAAAATCAAGCTTTGAAGAAGAATTGAATCAAGAAAGCAAAGAACAATAGATCAAGCATCAATAATCAGAGCCCAAAGAACATAAAATTCTTCCCCAATTTTCATCGATACCATGTAGAATCTGTGAGGAATTGAAGGAGAAGAAAATTTGAAAGAGCATTCTAGCTTAATATTCCATTCAATCAGTAAAAGAACTACAATATGAATCCTAGATATAAGTTTATCTATACATCATGTATCAGCCGGGTCTGATATGCATGCAGAATAATTAAAGCACATGGGGTTATTTACACTCAACAATCTTGGTCTTAGTTAGTAGCTTATTTATTTGAAGGGTCAAATTTTTCTTTTGTTGGCTGGTGTAATAGTCCAATGACTTGTATTGATTATTGTTCGGATTAATCTTTGAATTTTTTACGGATTGGAATACCCCTTATACTCCTTGGTTAAATATATTTTGACTTGAAAAAAATAATTGATCCACTAAAGGACAAAAAAAAACTATACAAAAGTCGAAGCAAGTCTTTCCCTTCATGTACGCCAACTCTTTTTTTATTTTTAAAAAAAACACAAAAAAAATTGCAATACAAGCTTTAAAACCAATAGCTTCCTAGCTTCGTTTTTACGTGATTTCGATCGTAATATCGTATGTATGCAATTTGACCAGGAAAAAATATTCAATCTTGGATGGAAACGATTCACCTTAAATATTCACGAGTATGAAGCATTTCCGTAATCCAAACAGAGGAAACTTTAAATCCAAAGGTCCCAAAAATTGAGGATCAACTTAGAACACATTCGATAACATAACCTCACGCATAAATTAGAAACCTTAATCCTAATAAATCAACGTAGAAGATCGTATTTTGACACCAGTTGTTGGAACTAATCGTTTTACAAAGCAGGCTTTATTTTATTAAATCATAAGTTCTAAAGCGGAGCAGAAGTGAAGAAGGGAGGTAGAGAGGGAGACGAGAATTGTGAGGGGAGGTGAATAAAAGTCATATAGATGAAGATATTGTCATATAATGTCAGAGGTTTGGGTGGGAGAGTAAAGAAGAAGGACATTCAAAAGTTGGTATCAGCTCATCAACCAGACATGATGTGCACTCAAGAAATGAAATTAGAGATGGTGGATGAGAAGTTGTGCTCAATCTTATGGGGATCTAGAGAGTTCAGCTTCAAGTATAAGCCTGCAGAAGGAAGAGCGGGTGGAATCCTTACAATCTGGGATAGTCGTAAATTTGAGCTGCAAAACGACAGTATGGGCGATCAATTTGTATGTGTTGAAGGTGTATGGGGTAAGGAGAGAATTCCAATCGGGATTGTCAATGTTTACGCATCATGTGAACTAGCAAAGAGACGGGTGTTGTTGGGGGGGGGATTTCAAGCCTAATAGAATCAAACAGTGGGGGGAGGTGGTGCCTAGTAGGTTATTTTAATTCCATCAGGAGTGAGGCAGAAAGAAAAGGCTCCAGTACATATTCCAGAAATAAGGAGATGACGATGTTTGATGAATTCATAACTGAGGCGGGACTATTTGACTTACCATTGACAGGCAGGTAATTCACATGGTATAAGACGGATAGGTCTGCTATGAGCCAACTGGACAGATTTCTACTCACTGAAGAATGGTTCAACAGTTGGCCAAAAACAACTCAGTGGGGATTGAATAGAGAATTATCTGACCATTGCCCGATAATATTAAAGGAAAATAACATTAATTGGGGTCCCAATCCTTTCAAGATGCTACAATGCTGGAGAGATGTGGAAGGGTATCAGGGCTTTGTTAAAGAGCAATGGAAAAACATAGGTGTAAAAGGGTGGGGGGTTATGTGCTAAAGGAGAAGCTGAAAATTATTAAATAGAAATTGAAGGAGTGGCACAGGAAACATTACGAGAATTTAGGAGAAAGAATCAATGAAGCTAAGGAGGAATTAGTAAACTGGCATAAGAAAGGGGAAGATTCAGCACTGCGGGAGGATGAAGTGATGGTTAGGAGGGAATGTCACAACCAGATTTTTAGACTCACAAATTTACAATGCAACTATTATGGCAGAGGGCCAGAGTCAAGTGGTTAAGGGAAGGAAATGCCAACTCAAAATTTTTCACGGATGCATCAACAAAAGATGGAGGGCGAACGAAACTCTAAGTATAGAAATTAATGGAGAAAAGGTTGAAGGAATGGAGGAGATGAAGCAGGAGATCAATGAAACACTTCGAACAACAATTCCAAAGTAGGAAGCGGGAAAGACCATCATTTGAGCGCATGGAGTTTAAGCAGATTGGGAGCGAAGAGAATGAGATGTAACAGATACCTTTTTGGAAGAAGAAGTAAGGAGGGCGGTCTGGGATTGTGAAAGTTCTAAAAGTCCTGGACCGGATGGTGTAAATTTTGGTTTTTTGAAAGATTTTTGGGAGGAGATTAAAGCTGATTTTATGCGATTTTTAGAGGAATGCCATGCTAATGGGAGGCTCGTTAAAGGTTCAAACTGCTCATTCATCATGTTGGTTACTAAGAAAGAAAACCCGCAAAGGATTGGCGAATATAGGCCAATTTCCCTCATAGGATGTATGTACAAAGTTTTGGTGAAAATTCTTGCAAATAGACTAAAGAGAGTTGTGAATAAGGTCATCTCGGAATCACAATCAGCGTTCATTCAAGGAAGACAAATACTTGATGGGATCCTCATTGCAAACGAAATGGTAGATGAGGCAAGAAGAGAGAAGAAATAATTAATGATGTTCAAAGTGGACTTCGAAAAGGCTTATGATTCAGTTGAATGGGGATTTTTGGAATGTGTAATGGAAAAAATGAATTTTGGGGAAAAGTGGAGGAGATGGATTGGAGGGTGTTTAAGCACGGCCGCGATATCTGTATTGGTTAATGGAAACCCCACAGAAGAGTTCAGTATGGGGACGGGACTGCGACAGGGCGACCCTCTTTCACCTTTCCTTTTCTTACTAGCGGCTGAATGGCTGAATGTTTTGATGAATAAAGTGGTGGGTAAGGGACTGTTCTCGGGGTATAAATTCTACAACCTAGGCCCTCAAATTTCGTATTTACAATTTGCTGATGACACACTGCTGGTGGGAGAGAAAAGTTGGGCTAATGTATGGGCCATAAAAGCAACCTTGCAGTTATTCGAATTGGCATCGGGCCTAAAGGTTAACTTCCACAAAAGCCAATTGGTAGGAGTAAATGTGTCGGGCTGGTGGATGGAAAAAGTGGAATTTGTACTAAATTGTCGTGTAGGAAAGGTTCCCTTCAAATACCTCGGACTCCCAATTGGAGCTAATCCTAGAAGAAAATCAACATGGGTTCCAGTGGTGGAGTTGGTAAGACAAAGACTGTCGAAGTGGAAAAGCCAGAATCTGTCCATGGGCGGAAGGGTAGTCCTCATAAAATTAGTTCTGTATGCACTCACGGTGTACTATCTCTCCTTATTCAGGGCTCATCAGGTATTATTTCTTAACTCAAATCTTTCTTCAAACAGTTTCTTTGGGGGGGTTGTGAGGATGTGAGAAAAGTGAATTGCGTGGGATGGGAGAAGATATGTAGAGAGAGAGAGAGAGAGAAGAAGGGGGTCTGGGGGTAAAAACTTGAGAGCGTTTAACATAACATTATTAGGGACATGGCATTGGAAAATGAAAACGGAAAAGCATAGGCTACGGTTTAGAGTGCTGTCATGTAGGTATGATAAGGTGTTGACATGAGTAGAGGGCAGTGGGAGAGAAGGTTCCTTGTGTGAATGGATGTGTGCTCAATTAGGGAAGGGGTTAGGGGAGTTGGACAAAGCTGGTTAGCTAAATATTTGTATAAGAAAGTGGGAAATGGGGAGGACACTCTGTTTTGGTATGACCCATGGTGCAGGGGGAAAGTCTTCAGAACTGATTTGGAAGGTTGTTTGGATTATCTTGTGAAAAACAAGTGGTGATAGCAGATTTGCGGCGGGTGACAGATCAAGGTTGGGTGTGGGAGTGGCGGTGGAGGCGAAGGTTGTTTTAGTGGGAGGAAGATCTAGTCCAAACATTAGTGGAGGAGGTAGAGCAAACTGAATTTAAGGAGGAAGAGGAGGATATGTGGGTGTGGAAAGAAGAGTCGTTAGGGAAATACACTGTGAGGCCTGCATATAGACTGCTCACGCAAAATCTGCATGCGGATGAGGGACATCAATATAAAAAGGTATGGAATAAGATGATGCCACTAAAAGTATCGGTGTTTGTGTGGAGAATGTTATAAAATAGGATACCAACAAAGGACAACCTAGCAAGGAGAGGAATCATTGCCGGGAATTCCCAACTATGTCTCGCCTATGGAAAATGTAATATTGAGTCGATAAGTCACTTATTCTTTGTTTGTGATATATATTATAATGTATGGTCGGAAATATTTAAATGGCTAGGGTTCAACACTGTCATGCACTATGAGGGGTGGTCCCATCTGGGGCAATTTGAAGGCTTGATACAAGGAGGGAGAGTGTGGAGAGAAAGATTCACTACTATTTGGTATGCATGCATATGGTCAATATGGAAAGTTAGGAATAACATGATCTCCCAAGCAAAAAATGTTGTGATTTCTGACATAGTGGAGCAAATTAAACTACTGTCATTGCAATGGATAAAGGTGAAAGGCAGGGTGCAGAACTTATTGTTGGGCCAATGGTTCTTGAACCAACAACACACTTTGGTATGTCATAAAGGCAAGGTCTAAAAGCATAGCATCTTTGGACACCAGCTGTGGAATCAACACTTTGGCAACAACAGCAAAACCGTGGGGATCTAAATTATGCAGGGGGAGGTCTAAATTTTACAGCAGCTGAACAATGGTGCACTAAAAAGGAGAACTCTCACATGGTATGGATGAGGCTTCACAAAGGAGTATGGAAAATGTATTATGAAAAGCCAAAATGGGAGATGTTACATGTAATAAGGTTCTGGTGTATTAATCTTTGTCTAAATTTTTGTGAAATCAAGCTTGGCTCTGCTAATATTTTGAGACAGGTGATTGCCATTGGATGAGTTTGTATCATCCTTGTAATTGTTGTGGGCTGGGCTCCTCTTGAGCCTGGGTCCTTTCTTATTAATAAAATCATTTTGCCTTTGCAAAAAAAAAAAGTTCTAAAGCGGAAGCCAAACAAATAAGCATACGTACAAACATCAAGGAAACCTTAGGATCTACGACATATTGGATTATCAAATATTAGAAGAATACATGAATCCATAATAAAGAATCATAAGGTGAAATCTGAAAATGAGACTGCGGGCTACATGCACCCGTTGGCTTTAGATTTTTTCTCAACCGGGACTCCTTATGCCTTAGGAACTCTTCAGATGAGGAGAAGAGAGCAAATGTGCATATTTTCGATATATTGGGACTCATAGCCTACTTATATTGGGTTAGCCTAATAGAGTATCTATTAGTCCCCAATGGGCCAATACTGACATCCACTCATATAAAGTTCATATCAACTTTATTTACTTAATTAGAAGTCTAATAAACTTACTAATATTTCGAAATCTCATGAAATATAGCTCATTACCAACAAATAGTTAATATAATTACTCATAATATTAGCCCGGGTTATTTTATTGGAATAAAATATTCCAACATTACTTTCAAGCATATATATAGTAATAGTGTTTTGACTCGGGCATCAGGTAAAATTATGAAAAGATTATAATTTAAAAAATATGAAATTTGAATGAAAAATAATAGAAACATAGAAATGAATATATAGAATCATAAAATACATAAAAATAATAGCTATTCGTCCATCGCGTGCTAGCTCAAGGTAGGAGTTTGACCTTGTAATCCAAAGAGACATGAAAATACAAAAGACTAGTGAGGCTGAAAACGAAGATAAGAATGCTTCAAAGTTTCAACCAGTGGCGGGCCCACTCACACTTGAGTGCACACCCTCAAATATTAAAAATTTCACTTACATTCTTGTATGATTTTTTTTTACCCCACTCAATTTAAATTTTTGCACACACACCCTGACCCATACACTTTCATCTCTCACTCCTCTCATTCAGATAGTGTTTGATTGGAGGTGAATGGAGGGAAAGAGATGAGTTATTTTAATTTTTTTATGTTTAGTTCAATTTTTAGGAGGGGATGGGAGCAAAATCTCTCCTAACTCAATTTTTGCTCTCATCCAATGCTGGAGCTTTTTGGAGGGGAGTTTAAATCATTTAAAATAAAATGACTTATATAACCTTATATAATATGTAATATAAATCATAATAAGGATATATAAGTAATATAAATGATAGATTTGTTTTTCACGACACGCAACACAACGTTGTAATCTAATGCAACTTTGTATAGCTTAATCGTTTAGGAATATTTTTATGGTTTTACTTTTCGTTACAGTTGTTGGTAGTCCCTTAATTTTTTAACAATAATTTGTTATTAGAGTTTTTATAGCAATAATAACGTATAATTTTAAAATAAAATTTGCACTCCTGGCCCATGCAGGGTACTAGGTCTGCCACCGGTTCCAACCATCACAACAATCATAATTAACAATAACAATCAAGTATGAACGAAATGTTCATTGGCAAAAGAAATGACAAGTGCCGGAGAGAACACACCAAAATACAAATTCCACACCACCATGTGATGAATAACGAACATAGAGAACTTTATTACGACATACTTTTATTTTTGATAAGTAAAGAAAATTTTATTAAGAAGAGTACATATACCCCCAAATTGTAACCCAAGATGTGCATGGAACAAGATGGGACCAAAAGTACATAGTTCAAAAATTACAACATACTACTTAATTATGTGTTGCCTATTTAAGAGCACACGAATTCCTTGGGGACATTCTTTCCACAATGATTGAGTACCAAGCTCAAGCTGATGGGTATGTTGAGGTTGATGCCTAGCACATTAGCCTTGAGAGCAGTGCAGAGGCAAACTGAGGCCTCAAGATCAGCAAGACCCTGAATAAGGGAGCAACATGGGGTGCCAAGCTGCACATTCCCCAAAAAACCCAACAGAGCAGCACACACACTGAACTTAATAGTTTCCTTAGGGCAAGTGAGGGGGGGTGTGGAACATTGGACACATGTGAAGAAGAGGAGGTTGAGGGACAGCAGAATAGCAGCAGCCTTGGAAGCCATTTGGAATGAAGTTAATTGCTAATGACGTACTTCTAGAGTAGTGCTACTTCTAGCTCTTACTTTGGCTTGGTGAGTGAGTGATGATGGAGTTGGAGAGGAATGAGGTTATTTATAGGGAAGTATTGGTGAGTTTTTTTTGTCAAGGTTTAAGGTGTCCTAAAAACGTGCTATCTATTTATGGATTATTTAAGGTTTCTATTGGTCAAGGTTTTCCTTTTTATTTAAGATATTTTAAGGTTTAAATAATTGGTTTATTTGAAGGGCCCATGTGAGTGGCTGAGTGAGCCCATTGGTTAGAAACTTGATAGTTAATTAGCACTTCGCACAAGCTGGCAGATCAACATATGGACGAAGGAAATATGCACAAAATCTGCGGGAATACATTAAACTAGACATTATCCCGTGTAGTGCACCGGTTTGTTTATGTCTTATACAAATATTTTTGTCTAAAAAATATGTAAAAATTATGTAATTTAATTATGTAAAAATGTTTTATACATATTTTTTATCAGGTTGGTAAACACCTGATATACAATCATTTTTTAGCAAGTTTTTCAACTTTTGATGAAGGGCTTGAAGGGGGTTATCCCCATCTTGTTGGATTAGTGTTTTTTTTATTTAGATTTGAAGTCTTCCCTAGTACTAGAAAATATTTAGAATATGTAATATTGAATGACTCATCTATTTAGAAATTATTTTTCGTGTAATATATTTTTTTCATGTTTAATAATAAGAATTTTTAATTTATAGTATGGTTATCATTAAAACTTTAATATATCAAAAGATACATCTATCAATGAAGTTTATTAAACACATTATGGTTTTGCATTTTTAGTATGCATATTTCTTATCCTACTTATCAATAAATGATGTCAACCCTTATGGTTACATTATTATTGACAATGAGATATGTAATTGTTAATAGTAAAATATAGATTTTGTATAAGCAAAATATATTGATTTTGTCAAATGTAATTCCACATATGCGCACACAAAAAATGTAATTCCACATAATTCAATAATTGTTACCGTATTCTGGTCATCATCATTGCATAGAATGTATTTATTGGAGATTATTTTATTCTCTAAATAAAATGTCATTTGTAGTCATTTATTATGAAAACATTTATAAAATTAATAAGTATTTTTACATCGGTGCTATATTTTGTAATAATTATATTTGAGTTCTTTAACCTCTAAAAATAGAAAGTTTTATCCCATTACGCATTCCTAATATAATACTCCCTCCGTCCCTAAATATAAGGGTCATTCAAATTTGACCAAAACACGCAAATTAAGAAAATTAGTTAACTCATTTAATTTGTCTACAATGTGTACTATTTTTTCAAAATTACCCTTCAATTATTAACTTAAAAGAGAGAAATAGTCACCACATTTATTATTGACTACAAAAACTAATGTAAATTAATTAGGAGTATTCTTATAAAAAAATAATTAAAGCATCTAGTAATTTAGAAAGTGGCTTATAAAAAGGGACAAGTTTGTTTTTCAAAGGGGGGTTACATTTAGGGACGGAAAAAGTTTAATATTTATAAGTATCATAAATAATATTTTTTTTTAAAATATAGCAAAATTTAAATATTTATCAATCATATGATTTTTTGTCATTTTGACCTAAATTTTTGTGCTACTTTTTTTTCTTCAAATATGTTAGTCAACTATACAATTAATTTTCATATTAAATTGCGCTAGTCAATTATGCTAGTCAACTATACAATTAATTTGATAATGTACATTGTTATTTAATCATTTTTAAGTATTTACTCAAGTTGTAATTAATAGCTAGCATAATCATTAATTTATATTATATAGCAAAAAAATATTTATATTTTATTATTTGATAATGTACTTTATTATTTAATTATTGATAATAAATATTTGATAATGTACATATTAAATAGTTAATAGCACTATATTTTATATTTTTGATAATAATATTTAATAATGTATAGTGTTATTTAATCATTTTTAAGTATTTTTCTCAAATTGTAATTAATAGCTAGCATAATCATTAAGCAATTTTAATAATATATAGAATGTGTAAGAAGTTTTATATTTATTTAATAGTTAATACAAACAAACAGTAGTCAAATATTGATCAAAAAACAAACAATAGCCAAATAAAATGATCAATGAAATAATATTCATTAATACTATTTAAATTGAGTAATAAAATGGTCAAATTGATGAAAGGTTAATGAAAGGTTGTAACTTAGAAATTAAAATAAATTTATATTTAATGCTAAAGCTTATATTTGATAATAATATTTAATAATTAAAAGTGTAATTTAATTATATTTGAAGCATTTTATCAAATTATAAATAATAACTATTATTATTATTATTATTATTATTATTATTATTCAATTTTAATATTTTGATACAATGTTTAAGAAGTTTTATGTTTAATAGTTCTTACAACCAATAATAAAACAAATTGATAAATATAATACTACTTAATAATAGGGATGGCAAAGTGGACCTAACTCATCGGCCCAGCCCGTCAGCCCAATTAAAATCGTCGGGATGGATTAAGGTACATCAACCCACTAACCCATATAACCCAACTCGCCTACCCTGCCAGCCCATTTGGTTAGTGGCGAGCCGAGTCGGGCCAGCTCGACTGGTTACATTAAAAAATAATTTAAATCAAATATAACAAAAGTAGGTGATTAGTAAAAAGTTTAGTTCAGGAAAAAAAAAGACTAAAGTAAAAAATTAGAGTTTTTTTTTCGTCAACCCTCTTAGAGTTAGACTAACTCAACTCTCAGCCACCATGCTCATCTCAATGACTCACTCATATTGTGTTGATGGTAGATGGTTGATAGATTAATTTGTGTCTATGGTTAATAGATTAGTAGGTGTTTATGCTTTACGGTTGATGGATTAATAGGTGTTTATAGTTTATGGCCATACTTAATAACTCAATTATTTAATTGAATTTTTGTAGTATTTTAATTGTTCAAATAATTTTTTTTTATGTTTTTTTTAGCGGGACAGCCCACTAACCTATACTGTGGTGGGTTGGGTTGGAAATTAATGTCAACCCACATTCTCTTAACAGTTCAACCCAACCCGTCCCGTCCCGTTTTTGACGAGCTAATGACAGGTTGGGCTGGGTCTTTTTGTCATCCTTACTTAATAATAATATTTAAATAGAGTAATAAAATGATGAAATTGATTAATTAATAAGAGTAATTGAAAGGTTTTAACTCATAAATTAAAATAGTTGTGTATTCAATGCTAAAGCTCAAGTCACCTTAAATTAAACTGATAAATAAAATAATATTTAATAATAATATATAAATAAAGTAATAAAAATATGATACTAATTAATAAGAGCAAATGAAAGGTTGTAATTCTTGATTTAAAAATAATTTTTTATTCAGCGCTATAGCTCAAGTTTCCTTTACATACATACATACATACATACATATATAGATATAGATATAAATATAAATATTTGAAAAATTTACAATATCATATAATTATTTTTAAGATACTTTTTTTTCAGCAGTAAATATAATTATTTAACATTATATTTAACATTATATTTTATTTTTCATAAAAATATTTTACAAAATTCTAATTTAAACCATAATCAGACAGAACCAAAATACACAATACTCAAGGCAGAAAAGATACATTAAACAAATTCAAAGAAGAAGCTACATTATATCACTGATGACCGGGGGATAAAGTCTCGTTCGAAGCAGAAAAGTCCGAGTTGGTCAGTTGGGAAGTAGGTCATAAACTTCCCTCTCTTATTTCTTTATTTGCATAACCCCGCATCACACACAACAACAGGCATGGTTGCGCACCAACCGGAGTCGGTCATGACAATGACAAAACACAATATCATATCAACCTTAATCTAAAAAAACACAATTCTATCAACCAGAATTGGCTTATTACTTCTATAAAAAAGCAAAATTTATACTTTTACATAATTCTAAACATTAACATTCGCTCCCATTCTACATAATTCAATAGAAAAATCACAAGGATTATTATTGTTTGTTCTAAACTTTAAAACATCACCCTTTGTCAAACGATTCACTAAAAATTTCATTTAATCCTCGACCAATATAGCGCTCTATCTCACTTCTTGTAGTCCTCGTTATCTTGCACTTGAACTAACAGTCCCTTCATTTGTGATCTTGATAACCTCCTTATCTTTCATAAAAAAACAACGAACATAACTTCTTGGGATCAACTATACAATGTCTAGGGTTGGGCCTGGAGGGTCTCTTAACGCCTTCTTTTTTCTTCTCATCGGGAGTTCAAAAAGACTTACCATGATAAGGAAGAAGGGGGAACAAGCACACTTGGAAAGCGCAGCGGTGGAGCATGTGTTTTAATTTGATGCAAAGCGAAGAACCTTACCAGGGCTTGACATGCAGCGAATCCTCTTGAAAGAGCGGAGTGCCTTCGGGAACGCGGACACAGGTATATATATATATATATATGAGGCAAAAAGTAACTTACCTGCGGTCTACGTCTAGAAGCAATGGGTTTGCTAATTCTTATATCCCAAGGCTTTGGGTAGTCTATCTCTGATCTACCAGGTCGACCAACCTCGAATACTCGTATTGTAAACCGGTTAGACTCATTGTAATAAAATACTACAGTGTACAAAATCCCCAATCCATAAAACCTCACCATCGATGCAATACCCGTAAAAAATGCATTATTACCCAATTATATTAATTCAAGAGTAAAAGTATTCCCATGTGGATCCTCCGCAAAGAAATTACCGACACTCAGCCTATGTTTGCATCTCTGATAAAATTTACTACAGAGTTCTAAACAATCCTACTAAAAGAGAAAAATCAAAAATAATTAATCATAAGAATATTCGCAAATGATCCAAATATATTCACAAAACAAATGATTCATTCACCCTATTATGTCAAAGTTGAGCTCTAAATTGACATGGGACACGAACTAATTTGGGAGCAACTAGAAGTTCGATCCTATAAAGATCAAACCAAATAAAAAATAATGAATATTACTAACTAAAACAGAAAAAATATGATCAATAGAATACAAATCATGACTACAAAGGCATTTGACTACAATTCATGAAAACTATTTGGTGAGAATACAAAGCAATCTTCTTCACTTTATTTGATCACTAAAACTACAAAGATATTTTACTACAATTCAAACACTAGAACTACAAAGACATATTGACTATAACCTTCTTCTCCACTTTCTATGATCCAGCCCAAATTTTTTCTGAATCTTTATTTAATTTGGTCCCGACAAAGAGTATTGATCATGCATTATTCTTCTCCACCTTGGTTGTATCCAACATATAGAGCTCGTACAAGTGTGGTTTTAAAACCAATGCTTCGCAATTATGGTACTTCAATTAAGCCTTGACTTTACTAAAATTGAGGGCCATGCTTTGCAAGATCAAAATAAGCTAATTCGCTACCCTTTCTGTAAGTCTAAAAGAAGCAAATCAGTCACCCTATTTGGCTCTGAGACAATGCAAGTGAATAAGTTTCTTCTTTCAAACTTACAAAACACAACCCTCAACTACAGCAAAGTCAAGGATTATTGAAATACCACAATTGCGAAGTCAGGAGTTTATACCAGAAGAGACGACACTTAACATTAATGCATGCAAATAGTCAAAACAGAACCGTCACCAAAACGTTTCCACATTAAGGAAGTAAACTACCACTACGTTAGGCACAAAAAAAAGTGTCAAAGATCATCCACGACTTTGAATAAAAATGTGTCAAGGAAAAAATGAAAAAACAATTTTAAATAGCTATAATGAAAAATGTGAAAATCTAACATGCATGAAGGCAAACGACTAGGTGGCCAACTGAGGTGGCCAACTGAGGACGACAAACAACAGGGTTCATCAAGGATAGTGAATGGTGTGGTTCAGGTGTAGAGCACGGGCTTAGGGGTCTCAGATATTCTTGAAGAGACTTATACGATTGACCTGGTAGTTGTAATGGAAGGTAGGGAACCGACCCCTAAAGAATTACGCAAGAGGGGTAATGGCGATCAACGATTATGTGCTCTATCAATATCTATGGGTTTGGGAGTAGGGCGAAGAAGAATAAAATTAGATCCTTGGTGGTAAAGGAGCATCTGGATTTCATTGTTATCTAATAAACTAAGACAGAGGAGGCTAGCGACATCTTTTGTCACCGACTTGGGGTTCTTCAAATTGTGGTTGGTCAGCTCTTCCGGATATTGGTAATATTGGGGGTATCCATCCTGTCGATTTGGGATGATATTAAGGCACGTCTGGAATGAGGAGGGGAGAACAAAATATGTTTTGTGGTTAATGTATATGTGAAGTGTAACTTGCAAGGCAAGAGACTCCTCTGGAGAAATATTCTTATGTCTAAAAATGGGTTTAGAGGCGACCTCTAGTGCTTACTGATGCTTAAAACCTTGCAAATCATCTCCAAAGCTGCCTTTTTCATTCTTCCAAACAAAATAGAGCAAATTAGGCATTAATCCACATAAAAGTTCATAATTACTCCATAAATGCTTCTAAAATACCCTCAAAAAGTGCATAGATTTGGTGTTTATCACTCGCTACTTGACAACTGGTGTTAAATGTCTTGTGTAGTAGGTTGAATTCGTACCTAGGTCAGTCTTGGGGGAGGCTCGTTCTCATCAAATCTTTTTTGAGCAGTATTCTGATCTTCTACCTTTCTTACCTTAGGATGCTTGTTAAGGTTTGGAGGGAGATAGTTAAGATCCAAAGGGGCTTCCTTTGGGGTGGGTCAGGGGTGAGCACAAAATTCTTGGGGTGAAGTTATAGTCAATTGTTTGTAAACCCAAAAGTAAAGGGGGCTTGGGGTGAAGGATATCGAGTTAATTCATTTAAGTCTGGTAGGTAGGTGCCAGTGGTGGCTTCTTCTTGGTGAGTAAGGGGTTTCGAGGGAGGTTCTGGTAGCAAAGTATGGCGAGGGGGCAATGAATTACCCTAACTTAGGGAGTCTGAAAGTTCCTTCATGGTCCTCAACCTAGTGGAAGGGTATTTTCTCGATTGGTGTATGTTGTGGCCTTGAGGGGGACTGGTTCTTGGAGTCGATGTCTAAAAAGGTAGGGAATGGGATATTAGTTTCATTTTGATTTAAAGTGTAGTTGGCCCATCCCCCTTATTCGGGCATTCGGCTTTACTCTATTTCCTTATAGAAGGAGGCTACGGTGGTGGATTTGGGTCGTTGGGTGGACGGGGTGTGGGTCACTACTAAAATAAGTTAAGTTAGTGACGAAAAAATTTGTTTCTAATTCTGTTTCGCCAAAATTAGTGAAAATTTTCATTTTTACATCACTAATTTTGGTCACTAATGTATTTCTTTTCTAGTAGTAGGTGGGGAAGGTTAGTTGGGGGAGAGGCTTGTTTGCTTGGAAGAGGACTTCGCTAGGGAACCTCTTCGGTTGCTTCCTTCGGTCTCCCTTTACATATTAAGGATAGGTGGTCTTGGGAGGCTAATAATAAGGGGTCTTATCAGTGAAATATGCTTACTCCTATTTGCCTGCTAAATGTTTATGGTAGGAAGTTACGCATCGTCCAAGATAATTGTATTCTCTTGGAAATTCCTGTGGAAAAGGATCCCAACTATGGTATGTATAGGGGTGTGACTGGGGATCATGATGCTATTTCTTGTGTCTTATGTGAGAACCTAGGGAATCAGGAACCCATTTGTTAGTTCATTGTGATTTCTCTATTCGGGTCAAGTATGTTGTGTTTAGTTGGTTAGGGAAGATTATTTTTATGCCCCCAAACTTCCTCGCATGTTCTCTGTTGTATGCTCTGTTATTACTTGAGGAGGGGGAAGAAGAGGCTGACTTTGATTTGGCATTCAGTTATGTGGGATTTGGGAACTCAGAAATGGGTGCATCTTTTATGGTAAGGAACCTATTTTGGATGGTGTAGTGGATATCATATTAACACAATGTCATGGAAATGGCTCCAGATCGACTGGAAGGGAAATTGCTTATTTTATGAATGGTGTGTGGATCTCTTGTATTGTATTTCCAGGGTTTAGCCCCCTAGTGGTCAAGTTGAATTAGTGTAATGGTGGTGGTGTGTGGGCTTGCCCTCTCTATTCTTCCTCCTATCTTCTCCTCTTTGATGTATTGGGTTGGAATAATCTTTATTCTCTCATTTAATACAATTCAAAAAAAATCCAATTCATATCGTTTAAGCAATTTCATTATGAATTATTAATTTCTTCTAACTTGCTTTGATTTGTGTTCCAAGTTCCAACGACTTATTTCTAGTTGAATTCTCTCCCATCCTTCATCAAATAATCATTAATTGGGACTATTGGATTCCTTATTTGTTCATACATTGATTGATAATATAAAAAAAAAATTACACAGACGTCGAGAAATATTTAATCATAATGTTCGTTAGAATATTATTTCATAAAATATTCAAACAAATATTTACATGATGTAATATGATATTGAACGTTTGTGTAAAAAAAAAATTATACCGCTTGTACATTGTTATTAAATTCTTTTATTTATAGTTCTTTTTTATTTTTTTTAAATAATGGTTTGATCTTCATATCCTGTTTCAGAAGTTTTTTTTTTTTAAAGTATCAAAGAAGTAATATTTATATAAATAAAAAGGAGTATAAGGGCACTCTAACACACATACAACATGTTGGTAAATACTACTATGAAACTACTGTTTAGAAGAGCTTCGTTGAGGAATCTGACTATACCAAACGACGCGCGTCGGCAACCAGTGACAAATGACAACGGGAGAAACAAAATTCCAAAAACATGCATGAGATTAATATTTGAGCTTACGCACTAGTCTCAATCACATTCAAATCACCACGCATATATATCTTTAGCGATGTTTCTAATTACTCCCTCCGTTACTTTTTATAATTATTTTTTAGAAAGAAAAAAATTTAACTAATTATAAGCTTATTTTCAAATTACAAGATATATTAATTATTTTTTTTAAAAGTACCCCTAATTAATTGCATAGTGTTTAAAAATTCAAGACATGCATTAAATAATTAAAAGTATGATTGGATGATAAATTTGGAAAAATATACACATTATAGACAATTTAATTATGCTAACTACTTTTTTTAATATGCGTTTTTTTTATCTAAAAGGGCTTATAAAAAATAACAGAGAGAATATGAAAGAAAATAAAAAAGAATAAACTTATAATTTACTTACGGTGTCGGTGCTTTATAGGCTCAACGAAAAAACCTATACGAATATGAACATATTTATACTAATTTAAAAAGAAAAAAACTTATGACATTGTTCATCTCTCTTTCCGGTGAGTTTTAAGGTGCACAAGAGAGATGAATATCATCACCATATACAAGTACTTAAAAAAGTCATCTAAAACTTCATCAACGCATTATATTATGTGTTATAATAACTATCATTGGTTTTTTTTTAAGAGGCAAAAAGAATTTATTGATGGTATTTTCCAAGGCTTGATTAAGGTAATTAGCCTAGCTCAAAATTACACAGCTGTTACTCCTACACAAATGATGCCAAAACCATCCCAGATGGTGACATCAAAGTTGTACACATATATCACAAAAAGTGCTACCATATATATGACTGTACGATGACACAACAAATTCAAAGATCGTTTGAACACCACAAATGCTCACTGACCCTATACTTCGCTTCTTCCTCGCTGTTATCTAGCAGCACCCCTACGGCTTGCATGCGCCCTTTGAGTATCATAAACTCTTAATTAACACATGATTGATGAAACTGATCACCTGATTAAAAGACATAATAGCACCACTTCATGCGGCTGGCCTACTTCATTATCATTGGTTAAAATGTTCTTTGTTCATTTCTTTTTATTCTCCTTTTCATATATCTAAAAAAAAATGGGGTAAAGCTTAAATTTAATTTCATTCGTTTTATGTTTCATTCGTTCTATAGATTCAATTTAAATAATAAAAAAGTACTAGAAGGCTAATTTATCAACAACCTCTGCCACTTTATTACATATATAGTGTTCTGAGCCGATCGATATGCATCATTTCAAGAGGCTTAAACGGAAATTAATATAGAACATATATAGCTGGGAAGGGGGAGAAATGAAATGAAATTGATATATAGAGGGAATCATAAATCTTTGCTTAAACGTGAAATTTTTATTAGTAGAAATTTCACTTAGTTATGTGGAATACAAAAGACTAGTGAGGGTGAAAACGAATATTAAGGAGGCTTCATGCAAGTTCCAACCATCACGACAATAATTGTAATAATAATCAAGTGCTATATATATGAACGAAATTAAATGTTCATTGGCAAAACAAATGACAAGTGTCAGAGAGATTGCCAAGGTATCTACAAAGACCACACCATGTGATGATGATTGATGAATAACGACTACTTATATCGTATTCATAGAACCTTATTATGACGTGATTTATTAACTTGAAGCTAGAAATTCAACTATATATGTGTTCCGGACTGGGCCGAGGCCCAATCCGGAGATCCAACATTCACAGGCCCAACGGCTTCCCTCAATACCACGTCGTCCGCATGCCTCTCCGCCTTCCCTCAACGTGGCCGACCCAACGGCTTTGTGCATTAATGAGATTTAATGCCGCCTTCCGGGTTTCACGGGGCGATTCACATCGGCGATGCTTAGTCCTCGACTCATATTTAAAGACCGCGTCGAGCGGTCGAGGTAATCATCTTTCTACCACCTCTTACTCACCTCGACACACACCGACTTGGCGTCGGAGTGTTTGCAGTACACCACCCAACACGCCGCCGTCCTCGTCGCGAGCACAACCGCACCGCTTCCTCCGGTCATCCTCTCAAGTTACATTGAACATTGGCGCCGTCTGTGGGGATCGTTTCGATTCCATCTTCTTTGTCGAAGTCTCCCTTCTTCACTCGACGATGGTGGATCGAAGCATCAGTCGCGACTAGCGCTCCACTCATGCGAACGCAGATCTTGAACAACCAAACCGGTAGATAGCTCAAACGGAACCACTTCTCCTTGACGCCGTTCGATCGTTCTTTGCTCAAACCGATCTTGGAGCGGAGACCACCGCCATCCTCATTCGCGAAGTTCCGCGAATTCATCCGGCCATCTTGCGAAGCGATGCAGCTCGTAATCAACGTCTCGATCGAATGGAGAATCGTGAAGGAAATTCGGATTCGCGTTGCCACGATCGACAACAGAAGATCGTGTTTCTCGTTCTCCTCGGAGATCGAAGGAATCCAGAAAATCTCAGTCCGTTTCATCACCACCACCGAGGCACGACTCAACACCGCCTGGGCATAGAGCAAGCCGCCGTAACACTTCAAAGATCGTACTCCACCTCGCCGCCACAGATCCGAGGTCCGCTTGCCTCAAACTAAGACATGAGCAAACACACCGCGGAAGAGTTTTTCGTAAGTCTTTCTCCTGAATCCGATATGCCACACTCTCCACCGCGCCATTGCCGCTTCTCGATCTGGCGTCTCATCGCTGAAGGTACCACCACGAGCGGCGACACTCCCAAGAAGAGCCGCCACCTCTGGCGCGAGTAAAATCTCCTGGCCGCACCTCTCACCGCCGCGTGCTCATTCTGTCTCATCAACCCCTTCTCGAGGCGATGACACAGATGACACGTGCAAGGCCTTCGTCCTTTACGTCTAAGATTATGAGATTCCCGATTCAAGCATCTTCGTAAACCGCCCTCGTTGGACTCCTCTGACGGGACCACCGACCAAGCGAACATGTTGGTCGCTTTGACACCGCCATGGACTATGCGGCGCCGGCCGATAAAGTGCGTGATCTTTCCTCACTCTGAAGAAGTCGGCCTTGTCTTGGTTCCGCACTCTTAAGAGAAATTCCATTGGATCGTGGATCGAGTTCGTCGACCGCTTCTCGCACATTTCACCGCATCTAAAGTGCAACCCAAGTCGACAGCTGACCTAGCCGCGATTCAAAGAGGAAAGGAGAATCTCTCGGAGACTATGTCGAAGCGTTTCAACAAAGAAGCCATTTTGGTGAAAAAATGCTCGACGAGATGAAATTATACTTGCTAGAGCAAGGCCTGGTCGAAGGAAGTTTATTCGGTGTCGACATTGGTGTCGACAAACCGAGGTCCCCGACCAGGGTTCTGGCGAGCTCAAAAATTCATGAATTACGAAGAGAAGTTGATGGCATCAAAGCCAAAGGTAAAACCCAGGAGGAAGGTGGTGGACAACGCGAAGACAAAGTCGCGTAGGGAGAAGGAAAGTCGGGGTCCGCGACGCAGATACGCACGAATATACCCTTTGAACACTACCCTAGCCGCATCTTGAATGAGTGCGCGAACACCGAATCCGTGATCTTTGGAATTAAATTTCCCTAAGGGAAAAGAGAAGCGAATCTTTGATAAGTCGAGGTCTTGCCACTTTCACAAGTGTGTCGGGCACGAGACCGATGAATGTTTTCACTTGAAGGGCGCCATAGAACAACTGATCCAAAATGGCGGAGTTGACCAAATATGTGAAAGGAAAACCGAGATTTGGAGATAGAAGGTCTAGATCTAGATCACCTCGACCTCAAAGGAGAGACTCACGGGGCCGGCGCGAAGGAGCGATTCGTGCATCCGAGGAGAGACCTCGTCCTCCTCACTGTCGCCATGGTCATTTCCTGAGGGTTCTCCGATAAGGGAGGGCGAGCATCAATTCAAAGAAACGAAAGTTGAGAAGCGATGATCATTTCTCGCTTTCTCCTTCATCAAGCTCGGCGTAAGGGAAGACCACCTAGCCTTTTCTCGACGAAGACTTGGTGAATGGAAGGCCGAACTATTTGATTCCCTGTTGGTGAAAGCCTATATGGCTAACTTTGACGTCGGAAGAATCTTGATAGACCAGGAGCTCGGCGGATATCATGTTCTACGAGTCGTTTAAAACCTTGAAACTACCGAAAAAGATCTCGTCTGTGCCGAGGTCCGACCTAATCGTTTCAACGGTTCGAAAACAAAGCCGCTTGGGCTATGTGGAGTTGATGGTGACTTTTGGAAAGCAACCAATCTCCAAAACCGTGAAGGTCCAATTCATCGTGTTACCATGCAAATCATTTTACAATCGCATCGTCGGACGCCCTTGACACCTTTGGGTGAGTTAGGAGTCATAACCTCGGCAGTTCACCTGAAAATGCGTTTTCATGATGACGAAGACAAAGTCGTCACCATCGGCCGACCAAGAAGGCTGCGAGGAGATGTTATATTTTGTCTTTGAAGGCCGAAGAGCAAAAGGAAGAGGAACAACTCCCCTTGACCAAGAAACTTGATCCTACGAAGGCTGTTGCAGACGTCAATCTCACCGACTTCGACGCCAAAAATGAGCTCGAGGATGAGATACAGGAAGGCGACCTCCGACGCGAGCTCCACCAAAAGATTAAAAGACCGATTGCACGATGGAGAATTCATCCGAGTTCAACTAGGAGAAGACCCAGGAAGACAGTGAAGCTTGGTGTTGATCTTCTGAGCAGGTCAAATTGCAAATATGAGTGCCTGAAGTCCAATGCCGACCTCTTCGCTTGGGCCATTCGACATGCCAGGTATTTCTCCACGATATTGCACGCCACCAACTCGCCTCGACCCCAAAGCTCATTGGGTAGCTCAAAGCGCCGTAAGCAAGCTCCTGAAAAAGCCGGGCCGCCAAAGTCAGTCGAAGACTTAATTAAGGCGAATTCATTAGGAGGTCAAATATACTACTTGGTGTCAAATGTTGTATTGGTTAAGAAATCTAATGGAAAGTGGCGAATGTGTGTTGATTACATCGATCTTAACAAGGCGTGCCCCAAAGACGCCTACCCCTCCCTAATATCGACAAACTCGCCGACAATTCCTCCGTTTTCAATTGTTGTCTTTCATGGGACGCATACTCTGCAGGTACAACCAGATTACGATGCATCATCTTTGATCAAGAAAAACGCGTTCATGACGGATAAAGGTAATTCTTTGCTATAACGTAATGCCTTTTGGCCTTAAGAACGCTGGAGCGATATATCGGCGCATGATGAACAAAGTCTTCGCCAACCGGATCGGTAGAATCTTTGGAGGTATATATGGATGATATGATAGTAAAAACAACGAAAGAAGTCGACCACGCCGTCGATCTTAGAAGTCTTTCTTGCACGAAGACATAATATGAGGCTCAATCCTGAAAAGTGCACTTTCGAAGTTCGAATCGAAAATTTCTCGGTTTCTACCTAACCGAGAGGGAATCGAGGCCAACCCGACAAATGTCGAGTCAGTAATAGAATGCAGCAACCATCGTCAAAGAAAAACATCCGGCTCTCACTGAATGCTAGCCTCCTTGACGAGGTTTATCTCAAAATCTGCGAGAACATGCATTGCCTTTCTTCCGCTTACTCAAGAAGGGAATTCGGTTCGAATGGTCACCCGAGTGCGAAGAAGCCTTAACAGGTAAAACGCATACTATCCCAACCGCCGCTTTGACGAGGCCGCCTCTGTGGGAGGTCCTTTATCTCTACTTGGCGTTGTCGAACGAAGCTCGAGTGCCGCCTCATTCGCGAGGCGGCACGAGGACCGTAAACCGTCTATTTTATAAGCAAAGCACTTCAGGGCCCGTGAGTGAGATACCAGAAAATCGAGAAAGTCGCCTCGCAGCGATAATCGCGGCTCGACGCTGAGACAATACTTCTTAGCACATCCCATAGTGGTCCGAATCGACCCGGCCAATCAAGCAGATTCTACAGGCGACCTGGCGGGCGTATGATCAAGTGGTCGGTCGAGTTGTCCGGTCGGAGTTACTTTCGGCCGAGACAAACTATCAAAGCCCGGTGCTTGGCGGATTTCATTGCCGAGATGACTCACGGAGCTACGTAACGGTGTTCCAAATGGACGCTCCATGTCGACGGATCGTCGAATTCCAAGGCGATGGCGCTGGTTTGTTGCTCGAGAACGGCAGCGGGCTGGTCGTCGAATTTTCATTGGGATTCTCCTTTCCCACCTCCAACAACCAGGCAGATCTGGCGTGTTTGGCTGGCCTCACACCGCTCGAGACTTTGCCACAAGAGGTAAAGCTTCGAACCCGATTCTCAGCTAGTTGTGTCCCAGATAAGTGGAGAATACCAAGCTAAAGATCCACTTCTTCAAAAATACCTCGCCCTAGTAAAGAAGAAAATGAGCGACTTCACCTCCGTGGAGATGGTACACGCGTTCCGAGAGAACAAAACGTCGAGCCGACATTCGCCCAAACTTCGCCAAGACGAAGCTCAGAAACAAAGATCGGTAATACAAGAAACACCGCCAAGCCTAGCATTACCGCCGTAGTTGATACCACTTATGACGAGGTGCGAGGAAACTTCCAAATTACGCTGCGATTTCCCAGGCAAGCGTCGATGATCCGCCCGATGAGCCCGACAGGTTGGATGACACCGATTCAAGAATTTATTCAATTGATTGGCTACGATGATGAGAAGGAAGCGCCAAAAATCGAAAAAGGCATCTTCGTATTCTATGATCGGCGGTATCTTATATCGAAGAGGTACTCCACCCCTGTTGAAATGCGCCGACGATACCGGCGCAATATGCACTTCTTGAAGTGCATGAAGGCATATGTGGGCAACACCTTGGAGGACGCGTTCCTTGGCAAAGAAAATCCTCCGCGCAGGTACCATCTTGGCCAGACCACGAGCAGCGACGCGATATCGTTCGTGAAGAAATGCGACAAATGCCAGAGACATGGCGATCTACACTTAGCTCCTCCTACTGAGTTAACATCCCCGACATCACCATGGCCCTTTGCTTGGTGGGGCATTGATATACTGGACCTTTTCAATGGCTCCGGACAGGTGAAATACCTGGTCGTTGCGGTAGATTACTTCACCAAATGGGTTGGCGAGCCCTGGCGAAGATAATCGCAAAGAACTTGATTAAGTTCTTCAAAAGATATATTCGACAAGGTTCGGGATTCCCAGGTGGTCGTCACCGACAACTAACGCAATTCACGGTCGCGGATTCAAAAACCTTGGAAGATCTCGACATCAAACAAAGACTTCACCTCGGTAGAACACCCCCAGACGAAGCGGCCAAGGCGAGGTCGCGAACGAGTTATCTTACGAGGTCCGAGACGAAGATTGGATGAGGCCAAGGAAATCGGGCGTAAGAGCTTCCCAGTACTGCAGGCGTGTCGAACTACTCCACATTCGACGACGGGAGAATCTCCTTTTCGCCTCACATATGGGGACAGAGGCCATCATTCTGTCGAGATTGGGAACTTAGTTGGAGAACCTCACATCCCGCAGTAGCATTGACAACTATCGAGTATACGAGAAGAACTTCGACCTCCTCGACGAATCACGCAGAGCTTGCGGACTTTCAGGTCGCGATAAAGCAGAAAATCGCAGCAAGATACAACCGAAGTGTTGTACCTAGGGAATTCATGCCTGGAGACTTAGAACGCCACACAAGGGAAACTTGCACCCAATTGGGAAGGCGTCTGCAATTGTCGCAAAGACAGGCAGTCTAGCGCCTACATCCTCGAGACAACGCAGGACAAAGAAATTCCAAGAACTTGGAACGCAGAAAGATGAAGAAATATTATAGTTGAAACAAATGTATTCTAAACACATAAATGTGAAGCAATGAAGTATGATTGGAGAAATACGCAACCAGCATTTATTTATTATCAAAGCCTTGTGCATTGGCACAAGCATCTGATGTAGAGATCGACCTCGTGCCGAGACCGCGTGCACGAGCTCATGTTAAAGCCTTGTGCGTTGGCACAAGCACCTGATGAAGAGATCGACCTCGTGCCGAGACCGCGTGCACGAGCTACCTGATGAAGAGATCGACCTCGTGCCGAGACCGCGTGCACGAGCCCGTGATAAAGCCTTGTGCGTTGGCGCAAGCACCTGATGAAGAGATCGAGCTCGTGCCGAGACCGCGCGCACGAGCTACCTGATGAAGAGATCGACCTCGTGCCGAGACCGCGTGCACGAGCCCGTGATAAAGCCTTGTGCATTGGCGCAAGCACCTGATGAAGATATCGACCTCGTGCCGAGACCGCGCGCACGAGCTCGGGATAAAGCCTTGTTCGTTGGCACAAGCACCTGATGAATCGACCTCGTGCCGAGACCGCGTGCACGAGCTCGTGATAAAGCCTTGTGCGTTGGCACAAGCACCTGAGATCGACCTCGTGCCGAGACCGCGTGCATGAGCTCGTGATAAAGCCTTGTGCGTTGGCACAAGCACCTGAGATCGACCTCGTGCCGAGATCGCGTGCACGAACTCATGTTAAAGCCTTGTGCGTTGGCACAAGCACCTGATGAAGAGATCGACCTCGTGCCGAGACCGCGTGCACGAGCTACCTGATGAAGAGATCGACCTCGTGCCGAGACCGCGTGCACGAGCCCGTGATAAAGCCTTGTGCGTTGGCGCAAGCACCTGATGAAGAGATCGACCTCGTGCCGAGACCGCGCGCACGAGCTCGGGATAAAGCCTTGTTCCTTGGCACAAGCACCTGATGAATCGACCTCGTGCCGAGACCGCGTGCACGAGCTCGTGATAAAGCCTTGTGCGTTGGCACAAGCACCTGAGATCGACCTCGTGCCGAGACCGCGTGCACGAGCTCGTGATAAAGCCTTGTGCGTTGGCACAAGCACCTGAGATCGACCTCGTCACGAGACCGTGCCGCACGAGCCCGTGATAAAGCCTTGTGCGTTGGCGCAAGCACCTGATGAAGAGATCGACCTCGTGCCAAGACCGCGCGCACGAGCTCGGGATAAAGCCTTGTGCGTTGGCACAAGCACCTGAGATCGACCTCGTGCCGAGACCGCGTGCACGAGCTCGTGATAAAGCCTTGTGCGTTGGCACAAGCACCTGAGATCGACCTCGTGCCGAGACCGCGTGCACGAGCTCATGATAAAGCCTTGTCGACCTCATGCCGAGACCACGTGCACGAACTCATGATAAAGCCTTGTGTCTTGCATAAGCACATCAAGCCTCGTGTCGAAGCTGTCTCGGCCAGACGTGGAACACGAAGGTCCCGAACGAACTAATGAACAAGCACGACATGACGACACTTGCGGTTCCTCTACGAACAAGGGCGTCGAACGTCGACATCAACGAACTCGACAAAGAAGTCACCACCTCGAAATTCGAGCTAGCGACTGGGCAATCGTCGACCGGCCGAGGCCCAATCCAGAGATCCAACATTCACAGGCCCAACGGCTTCCCTCAATACCACGTCGTCCGCATGCCTCTCCGCCTTCCCTCAACGTGGCCGACCCAACGGCTTTGTGCATTAATGGGATTTAATGCCGCCTTCCGGGTTTCACGGGACGGTTACACATCGACAGTAACCGTCCTCGACTCATATTTAAAGAAGACCGCGTCGAACGGTCGAGGTAATCATCTTTCTACCACCTCTTACTCACCTCGACACACACTGACTTGAGCGTCGGAGTGTTTGCAGGTACACCACCCAACACGCCGTCGTCCTCCGTCGCGAGCACAACCGCACCGCTTCCCTCCGGTCATCCTCTGAAGTTCTGTTCAGAACAATATGTATTACAAATGAAGTGACTGCTGCGTGCGTGTGTATTAACATACGAATCCCTTAGGGACATTCTTTCCACAGAGATTGAGTAGCAAGGCCAAGTTGATGGGTATGTTGAGGTTGATGCCTAGCACATTAGCCCTGAGAGCAGTGCAGAGGCACACAGCAGCGTCAAGATCAGCAAGACCCTGAATAAGGGTGCGGCGTGGGGTGTTTTTCCGAGTGCACATTCACCAAACTCAGATCAGACACACACGCCCAACTTAAGAGTATCCTTTGGGCAACTGGGTTGCTTTGTGCCTGTGGAAGGTGGTGGCTGCTTTGTGCCTGTGGAAGGTGGCTGTGGCTTTGGGACGACTGGTGGGGATTTGTGACCTTTGGGGGGTGTGGAACATGGGACACATGTGGAGCTAACCACTGTGAATGTGAACAAAAGAAGGTTGAGGGACAGCAGAATCTGAATAGCAGCCTTGGAATTAGCCATTTGTAATAGTGAAGTTGCTAATGACTTTTAGAGGAGTGCTACTCTTAGCTCTTACGTTGGTTTGGTGTGTGAGTGATGATGGAATTGGAGAGGAATGAGAAGGGTTATTTATAGGGAGATTGGTGAGTTAATACTTATCAAAGTTTTCTACTCTGTATTATATCTTATATTACTACCACCCGTCGATATTATAAAAAACAAAACTATAATTCATGCCAATCAAAGAATTGTATTAAAATTTATTTTTCCTAATTAATACTTCTAAAAGTTGAGTTTTCTTCCAAAACTATCAATTGTATGAAATAATATATAATTAATGCATAGGAAGTAGGCAAATCTTGTTAATATAAGTCTCGCATTAAATAATGGGGTAAAAATAGAAGTTAACAATTAATGTATTATAAAATTGATGTTTATTTCTTATAATTTGGACAAAAAAAAAACACATTTGTTTTTTATAATATAGACCGAAGAGAGTATCTCTGTAAGTAATTTTCGAGACTGTGCATACACGTCAGTGGACAAGTTAAGTGTAAACTACTCGCTCCGTCAAGTGTCATATTTAAATAAAAAATAAGTTTAAAAATAAATATTATTTTATTTTTTCAATAAAATATTAATTATTATTTTTATTTTTATTCTCAAATTAATAATATGTACATCATTACTAAGTCATTATACTCCAATAAATATTTATAAAAATAGTTAATAACCAATAATTAATAAAAATAATTTTATAAAATTATTACATTATTTCGTTTATTTATATATCGTACTCTTTTCTTAATTTGTTTAAAAAAACCTATTATGACACATGTTTTGGTACGAAGTGAGTAAAACATTCCCCAATGCTATTCCTTTGAAATCTTCTTGAACTAAAGTGCGACCAATAATGCAGCTGATGTCATGAAGATCATGTGTACTGGTAATGTGAAAGCTGCAAAACAAGTGTCCCATAGCTAGCCTTAAAAATAGGAACCTTGAAACCTGATATGATATGGATGGTGACGAGGCTATGTTTGTTTCTAAAAAAAAAAGTGGGAAAAGAAAAATTTTTTTGGAAAATGTAAAAAGTGTGCATAGTTAAGTGTGACAGATCAATCATAGTATAACACATCAGCAATTTTATACTTTAATCAATAAATTTTTTTTCTCCCACTTTCTTGGCCGTCAAACATAGACTTATGGTATACTTGTAGTTAGGATCAACCCATCCTTATTTTCTCAACATCTTTGTCTAGGCTGGGCAAATAATCTCTACCAACCTGAATCTGAATAGCCCGAACAGGATAGGCAAGCACAGGCCCGATTTCTCAATTTTTTGGGTTGTGCCTTTCAGTTTCAAATGGTTTGCTGCCGGTGGGTTCGAATTGAAAAAATAATTTCGTCGAAATCCAAACCCGGCCGTTGTTATGTGTTTTTCTCTTTGTTGGTGACTACTATTGGATATAATATCGCGGGGATCATGACTTATCAAGGCTTGAGATTTAATTGTTTCTATTTGTTTAATATTTCGTACTCTTTCATTTCAAAAGAGAAACTTTAGCTCTCTCTCTAGTTCCCCCCACTTGTGCCGTTCCCTGTCTCACAGTCTTCCCCAATCTCTTCCATTTTTTGGAAACCCTATTAGCACCCCTTACAGGCCCTCTCACCTCTCTCAGACTCTCTCATTTGCGATCAAGACGCCACCTTTGTTTTGCGCATAGCCTCTGGAGCCACCGCGCGAACCCTCACACAGAACCTCACGTGTCTGCGTCTCCCATGAGCCCCGCCACAAGCAGTGGCTCCGCTCTGCCAACACTACATGCTCTGCCAACCAAGGAAGCTCTATGCCAGATATGTCTTCCTCTGAGCCAAATCTGTCTTCCTTTCTGCCAGATCCGTCTTCCTTTGCGTCGCCGCCTCCGACCACCATGACCAAGGAGGCTCTGCACTGGATTATTCTTCTTCTGACCCCTCACTATTTTTTCTTTTTAATATGCAATAGTTAACTTCAAGTTTCATTTTTTTTTCTTTTGTAAACCTAAACTACAGAATATTGTGATTGTGATTTTGATTGAAAGTTGGATTTGTTACAAATTGTTGTAAATTTGTAGCTTTGAGATCTTGGTTGGGGCATATGTTGTTTCTGTTTTGGGTTTTTTTTTGGATTTACCTTTATTGAAAGTCTACAATTTGTTTGATGCAAACCTGTTTTAACCAATCCATTTAAACCGACACCCTACAAATTTGTCAATCGACCAAACCAAATGTCCTAACGGACGAAAACGGACCCAGTTTTAGATCTTTCGGTTTTCATCGAATTGCAACTTTTTGGCCCGAAACCAACCGTATCCGACCATTGTCCAGCCCTGTCTTTTTGTCTTCCCTTTCCTTTTATATTTTTGGAGAATTATTTTTCAATTTCTATCTTTCTTTTCCATCACTCCTATTTTCTATCTCTTCCTTTTCTACAGCTCTCTTTCTTACACCCCTCACACTCCATCGAGGTTGTGATGAGATACAATATATCTTTATCCAAAAGACACATAGATCAAAAGCTTTTAATTGATCGTGCAAAGTGATGACACAACAAAATTGAAATATGTGTGTGTGTGTGTGTTTTTTCTAGTCTCTATAATATATTAACTTTTTCAGTTTAATCATCACTACTAGAAAAATGTGAAATGCAAACAAAAAAAGGCAAATTTTGTCTCTCATTTTGTCGCTATTTCTAGTCTCTATAATATATCAATTTTTTCATTTTAATCATCACTACTAGAAAAAAGTGAAATACAAACGAAAAAAGGCAAATTTCGTCTCTCATTTTGTCGCTAAGTGTTAGCGGCGATAAATTTTGAGACTAATTTTAATTTTTTTTTGTCTAATTTTTGTTGCTATTTCTACTTTTCTAGTAGTGGCATTGATCTGTGATGAGGGCTGAGGATTCATATGCATCTTATAAGCCACCGCCGTGTGTTAGGAGTACACATTAGGTCATACTCCAATGCGAGCAAGAAAGAGTTCGACGAAGGTCCTTGGGGTCCTTGGGGATCGATTAAGTTCGACGAAGATCCATAGGGGGCCAATAGCTTGGCCGATATCCTAAATGCAATCTTGATCAGTGTTATCATAACCGGATCGCCCGGTCCGACCGGTTGAATCGGGAACTGGACCCCTATCTGGTCCAAATGAACTTGAGAACTGCTTTGTTATATATATATATATATATATATATATAACCAAGAGGGGGTCGAAAGCAGAACTAAGAGCTGATCTTTAAAAAAAGGAAAGTAGGACTGAGACGGACTCAGCATAACATGATTGACTGGGACTTAACCCAGAAATAAGTAAAATAAAAGACAGAAAATAAAAGAGAAAACGTAAAAACTAAAACATGAAATACAAATGCAAATCAAAATAAAGAACTTGCTATGAAGGCGGTGATGAACAACATAAAAGAAAACAGAAACGGACAAACTTTTATTACAAAAACTTAAAACAGTACAGAAAATAACATAGCTGAGGGAGAAGGGAATGAGAGAACTCACTCAGAGCTCCTCTCTCTAAACTCTCTCTAAGATTGAATAAAAGCGTATATAAAAGCCTGCCTAACACTGAGCCTATGCACAGCTTTTATAGAAATTAAAAATTACTATTTGAACAGTTCCGGTAATAAACCTGAACTAATATAGACTATTTGCTACAGTATTGATTGGGGTCTTTAGACCGATTGAGACGGATGACAGACTGTCAGCGGTGATTGCGGAAGACTTTTGCAGAGGGAATCTTCTTCCTTTTCCTACAAGAGACAAAATTGAAAATTTGGACCAGGTCCTACTCCTTCTTGGGGGACGGTAGAAACTCATCATCAGAATTGCTTGGTTTGAAGTCATCTATGGGAAGATGCCAAAGCAGTCATCTTCATTTTGGTATAATTGGTCTTCAGTTCCTGAACCTTCAGAGTCAGGTTGAAGAGCAGCTGGTTGGAGAACCTGCTTAAGTTTTGAGGACGAGGATATACTCTGATCCTTATCTTCAGATTGCTTTTGGAATAATTGGAGGATGTTTTGGAGATTGGTCAACATGTCTTCCTCAGTTGATGAACCTAAAAGAGCTGCTAAAATTTGTGACTTTTGATTTTGAAGGTGGCAGATAGATTCTTCTGCAAACTTGACAAGTTTAGGGTTCTTCCTAAACTAATTCTTCACACCTTCTTTTGATGCTCTAGAACCATCAAATTCAGATCACCATTTGACAAAGGCCTATTGCTGGAGCCAAGGAAGAGCATTTGGAACAATTGAATTAATAATTTTAAATTGCCACGAAAACACCCATGACAAAGAAAAATTAACAAAGAAATTTAATTCAATTGGAAGATTGTCTTTAGATTGATCATATTTCCTTTTGAATAATTGGAAACCTTCTTCAACTTCAGGAGGAAGAATTTCTGGAATTGGGCCAAAGAACTTCCACCAATGGAGGAACCAATTTGGGAATTGATACCTAGCTCCAGCTTTTAAAATAGATGAGCCAGAGTGCTTGAAAAATTTGTTTTGTAATCCTAAGATCGTGAGATCCCAGGCTTTGATATAATCCCAAAGATTTAGTAACCCATAGGGTCAAAGGTACCATAAAACTTTTTGCACTTGGATGGATTTTGTCCCCAAGCAGATGGAGTTAACACATTCAAAATCTGCAAAGTTGAATGAGTTATAATTGAATTATCTTATGAATCTTTAAAATGATTGATTTTAACAGATTCAGAGTCTATAAGGATGAGCTCATAGAATAATTGGGTTTTATTTAAAACCATAGGAACAAAATTGAATCCCGAAGGAAAGATTTTTGAGGGTATCTTGTTGATATCCTTATCCCAAAATTCAAGTTCTAAACCTACTATGGGCCAGTAATTTGGTTTTGATATATATTGGGATTTAGAAGATTAGGTGATTGGTTTGGGATTAACCTGAATAATCTCCATTTTTTGTTTTTGGATCGCAAGATCCAAATTTTGGGTAGGATTGTTTTGGACAGTCCAAGTGGTAATTAGGCCAGTCCTTGTTGTTGAAAGGCCTGAAGGGTTTGGATGGGAAAGAAATAGTCTTCTTTCTTTTGATTGGGGGTACCTTTGGAGGATTGAGTTCGGGTGGATGACCCAATTAATTGGGCTTGGGTCGAGGACCCAGATTAGTGTTGGGTTGATGACCCAGGTTGAGGTTGGGTTAATGACCCAACTTGGTTTTGGGCCAAATGCCTTGTTGTAGTAAGAGTTAACTTATCCTTACCTTTTCCTCTTCCCTGAGAGGAAGAAGATCTTGTGGACATCGAACAAATATGGTCGGTGTCTTTTCCCTGCAAATATTCCCGGGTAAGATAGTCAGGGAGAGAATTTTGAGAGCCTTTGAGATATTCAATGTCAAAGTCAAAGATTGATAAAATTGCTTGCCATTTGGCAAAAATTTGTTTTGATGCAAGATTTTTAACATTCTTTTGTAAAATCTCTTTTGCTGATTTACAATCAACAAGCACCAAAAAAATTTGATTTAATAAATCAGATTAAAATTTTGAAATAGATAAAACAATTGATAAAACTTCTTTTTTGACAGTAGTGGAGAGAAAGATTCACTACTATTTGGTATGCATGCATATGGTCAATATGGAAAGTTAGGAATAACATGATCTCCCAAGCAAAAAATGTTGTGATTTCTGACATAGTGGAGCAAATTAAACTACTGTCATTGCAATGGATAAAGGTGAAAGGCAGGGTGCAGAACTTATTGTTGGGCCATTGGTTCTTGAACCAACAACACACTTTGGTATGTCATAAAGGCAAGGTCTAAAAGCATAGCATCTTTGGACACCAGCTGTGGAATCAACACTTTGGCAACAACAGCAAAACCGTGGGGATCTAAATTATGCAGGGGGAGGTCTAAATTTAACAGCAGCTGAACAATGGTGCACTAAAAAGGAGAACTCTCACATGGTATGGATGAGGCTTCACAAAGGAGTATGGAAAATGTATTATGAAAAGCCAAAATGGGAGATGTTACATGTAATAAGGTTCTGGTGTATTAATCTTTGTCTAAATTTTTGTGAAATCAAGCTTGGCTCTGCTAATATTTTGAGACAGGTGATTGCCATTGGATGAGGTTGTATCATCCTTGTAATTGTTGTGAAATTTGGGCTCCTCTTGAGCCTGGGTCCTTTCTTATTAATAAAATCATTTTGCCTTTGCAAAAAAAAAAAAGTTCTAAAGCGGAAGCCAAACAAATAAGCATACGTACAAACATCAAGGAAACCTTAGGATCTACGACATATTGGATTATCAAATATTAGAAGAATACATGAATCCATAATAAAGAATCATAAGGTGAAATCTGAAAATGAGACTGCGGGCTACATGCACCCGTTGGCTTTAGATTTTTTCTCAACCGGGACTCCTTATGCCTTAGGAACTCTTCAGATGAGGAGAAGAGAGCAAATGTGCATATTTTCGATATATTGGGACTCATAGCCTACTTATATTGGGTTAGCCTAATAGAGTATCTATTAGTCCCCAATGGGCCAATACTGACATCCACTCATATAAAGTTCATATCAACTTTATTTACTTAATTAGAAGTCTAATAAACTTACTAATATTTCGAAATCTCATGAAATATAGCTCATTACCAACAAATAGTTAATATAATTACTCATAATATTAGCCCGGGTTATTTTATTGGAATAAAATATTCCAACATTACTTTCGAGCATATATATAGTAATAGTGTTTTGACTCGGGCATCAGGTAAAATTATGAAAAGATTATAATTTAAAAAATATGAAATTTGAATGAAAAATAATAGAAACATAGAAATGAATATATAGAATCATAAAATACATAAAAATAATAGCTATTCGTCCATCGGGTGCTAGCTCAGTGGTAGGAGTTTGACCTTGTAATCCAAAGAGACATGAAAATACAAAAGACTAGTGAGGCTGAAAACGAAGATAAGAATGCTTCAAAGTTTCAACCAGTGGCGGACCCACTCACACTTGAGTGCACACCCTCAAATTTTAAAAATTTCACTTACATTCTTGTATGATTTTTTTTTACCCCACTCAATTTAAATTTTTGCACACACACCCTGACCCATACACTTTCATCTCTCACTCCTCTCATTCAGATAGTGTTTGATTGGAGGTGAATGGAGGGAAAGAGATGAGTTATTTTAATTTTTTTATGTTTAGTTCAATTTTTAGGAGGGGATGGGAGCAAAATCTCTCCTAACTCAATTTTTGCTCTCATCCAATGCTGGAGCTTTTTGGAGGGGAGTTTAAATCATTTAAAATAAAATGACTTATATAACCTTATATAATATGTAATATAAATCATAATAAGGATATATAAGTAATATAAATGATAGATTTATTTTTCACGACACGCAACACAACGTTGTAATCTAATGCAACTTTGTATAGCTTAATCGTTTAGGAATATTTTTATGGTTTTACTTTTCGCTTCTGATTGTTGGTAGTCCCTTAATTTTTTAACAATAATTTGTTATTAGAGTTTTTATAGCAATAATAACGTATAATTTTAAAATAAAATTTGCACTCCTGGCCCATGCAGGGTACTAGGTCTGCCACCGGTTCCAACCATCACAACAATCATAATTAACAATAACAATCAAGTATGAACGAAATGTTCATTGGCAAAAGAAATGACAAGTGCCGGAGAGAACACACCAAAATACAAATTCCACACCACCATGTGATGAATAACGAACATAGAGAACTTTATTACGACATACTTTTATTTTTGATAAGTAAAGAAAATTTTATTAAGAAGAGTACGTATACCCCCAAATTGTAACCCAAGATGTGCATGGAACAAGATGGGACCAAAAGTACATAGTTCAAAAATTACAACATACTACTTAATTATGTGTTGCCTATTTAAGAGCACACGAATTCCTTGGGGACATTCTTTCCACAATGATTGAGTACCAAGCTCAAGCTGATGGGTATGTTGAGGTTGATGCCTAGCACATTAGCCTTGAGAGCAGTGCAGAGGCAAACTGAGGCCTCAAGATCAGCAAGACCCTGAATAAGGGAGCAACATGGGGTGCCAAGCTGCACATTCCCCAAAAAACCCAACAGAGCAGCACACACACTGAACTTAATAGTTTCCTTAGGGCAAGTGAGGGGGGGTGTGGAACATTGGACACATGTGAAGAAGAGGAGGTTGAGGGACAGCAGAATAGCAGCAGCCTTGGAAGCCATTTGGAATGAAGTTAATTGCTAATGACGTACTTCTAGAGTAGTGCTACTTCTAGCTCTTACTTTGGCTTGGTGAGTGAGTGATGATGGAGTTGGAGAGGAATGAGGTTATTTATAGGGAAGTATTGGTGAGTTTTTTTTGTCAAGGTTTAAGGTGTCCTAAAAACGTGCTATCTATTTATGGATTATTTAAGGTTTCTATTGGTCAAGGTTTTCTTTTTTATTTAAGATATTTTAAGGTTTAAATAATTGGTTTATTTGAAGGGCCCATGTGAGTGGCTGAGTGAGCCCATTGGTTAGAAACTTGATAGTTAATTAGCACTTCGCACAAGCTGGCAGATCAACATATGGACGAAGGAAATATGCACAAAATCTGCGGGAATACATTAAACTAGACATTATCCCGTGTAGTGCACCGGTTTGTTTATGTCTTATACAAATATTTTTGTCTAAAAAATATGTAAAAATTATGTAATTTAATTATGTAAAAATGTTTTATACATATTTTTTATCAGGTTGGTAAACACCTGATATACAATCATTTTTTAGCAAGTTTTTCAACTTTTGATGAAGGGCTTGAAGGGGGTTATCCCCATCTTGTTGGATTAGTGTTTTTTTTATTTAGATTTGAAGTCTTCCCTAGTACTAGAAAATATTTAGAATATGTAATATTGAATGACTCATCTATTTAGAAATTATTTTTCGTGTAATATATTTTTTTCATGTTTAATAATAAGAATTTTTAATTTATAGTATGGTTATCATTAAAACTTTAATATATCAAAAGATACATCTATCAATGAAGTTTATTAAACACATTATGGTTTTGCATTTTTAGTATGCATATTTCTTATCCTACTTATCAATAAATGATGTCAACCCTTATGGTTACATTATTATTGACAATGAGATATGTAATTGTTAATAGTAAAATATAGATTTTGTATAAGCAAAAAAAAATATTGATTTTGTCAAATGTAATTCCACATATGCGCACACAAAAAATGTAATTCCACATAATTCAATAATTGTTACCGTATTCTGGTCATCATCATTGCATAGAATGTATTTATTGGAGATTATTTTATTCTCTAAATAAAATGTCATTTGTAGTCATTTATTATCAAAACATTTATAAAATTAATAAGTATTTTTACATCGGTGCTATATTTTGTAATAATTATATTTGAGTTCTTTAACCTCTAAAAATAGAAAGTTTTATCCCATTACGCATTCCTAATATAATACTCCCTCCGTCCCTAAATATAAGGGTCATTCAAATTTGACCAAAACACGCAAATTAAGAAAATTAGTTAACTCATTTAATTTGTCTACAATGTGTACTATTTTTTCAAAATTACCCTTCAATTATTAACTTAAAAGAGAGAAATAGTCACCACATTTATTATTGACTACAAAAACTAATGTAAATTAATTAGGAGTATTCTTATAAAAAAATAATTAAAGCATCTAGTAATTTAGAAAGTGGCTTATAAAAAGGGACAAGTTTGTTTTTCAAAGGGGGGTTACATTTAGGGACGGAAAAAGTTTAATATTTATAAGTATCATAAATAATATTTTTTTTTAAAATATAGCAAAATTTAAATATTTATCAATCATATGATTTTTTGTCATTTTGACCTAAATTTTTGTGCTACTTTTTTTTCTTCAAATATGTTAGTCAACTATACAATTAATTTTCATATTAAATTGCGCTAGTCAATTATGCTAGTCAACTATACAATTAATTTGATAATGTACATTGTTATTTAATCATTTTTAAGTATTTACTCAAGTTGTAATTAATAGCTAGCATAATCATTAATTTATATTATATAGCAAAAAAATATTTATATTTTATTATTTGATAATGTACTTTATTATTTAATTATTGATAATAAATATTTGATAATGTACATATTAAATAGTTAATAGCACTATATTTTATATTTTTGATAATAATATTTAATAATGTATAGTGTTATTTAATCATTTTTAAGTATTTTTCTCAAATTGTAATTAATAGCTAGCATAATCATTAAGCAATTTTAATAAATAGAATGTGTAAGAAGTTTTATATTTATTTAATAGTTAATACAAACAAACAGTAGTCAAATATTGATCAAAAAACAAACAATAGCCAAATAAAATGATCAATGAAATAATATTCATTAATACTATTTAAATTGAGTAATAAAATGGTCAAATTGATGAAAGGTTAATGAAAGGTTGTAACTTAGAAATTAAAATAAATTTATATTTAATGCTAAAGCTTATATTTGATAATAATATTTAATAATTAAAAGTGTAATTTAATTATATTTGAAGCATTTTATCAAATTATAAATAATAACTATTATTATTATTATTATTATTATTATTATTATTATTATTATTATTATTCAATTTTAATATTTTGATACAATGTTTAAGAAGTTTTATGTTTAATAGTTCTTACAACCAATAATAAAACAAATTGATAAATATAATACTACTTAATAATAGGGATGGCAAAGTGCACCTAACTCATCGGCCCAGCCCGTCAGCCCAATTAAAATCGTCGGGATGGATTAAGGTACATCAACCCACTAACCCATATAACCCAACTCGCCTACCCTGCCAGCCCATTTGGTTAGTGGCTAGCCGAGTCGGGCCAGCTCGACTGGTTACATTAAAAAATAATTTAAATCAAATATAACAAAAGTAGGTGATTAGTAAAAAGTTTAGTTCAGGAAAAAAAAAGACTAAAGTAAAAAATTAGAGTTTTTTTTTCGTCAACCCTCTTAGAGTTAGACTAACTCAACTCTCAGCCACCATGCTCATCTCAATGACTCACTCATATTGTGTTGATGGTAGATGGTTGATAGATTAATTTGTGTTTATGGTTAATAGATTAGTAGGTGTTTATGCTTTACGGTTGATGGATTAATAGGTGTTTATAGTTTATGGCCATACTTAATAACTCAATTATTTAATTGAATTTTTGTAGTATTTTAATTGTTCAAATAATTTTTTTTATATGTTTTTTTAGCGGGACAGCCCACTAACCTATACTGTGGTGGGTTGGGTTGGAAATTAATGTCAACCCACATTCTCTTAACAGTTCAACCCAACCCGTCCCGTCCCGTTTTTGACGAGCTAATGACAGGTTGGGCTGGGTCTTTTTGTCATCCTTACTTAATAATAATATTTAAATAGAGTAATAAAATGATGAAATTGATTAATTAATAAGAGTAATTGAAAGGTTTTAACTCATAAATTAAAATAGTTGTGTATTCAATGCTAAAGCTCAAGTCACCTTAAATTAAACTGATAAATAAAATAATATTTAATAATAATATATAAATAAAGTAATAAAAATATGATACTAATTAATAAGAGCAAATGAAAGGTTGTAATTCTTGATTTAAAAATAATTTTTTATTCAGCGCTATAGCTCAAGTTTCCTTTACATACATACATACATACATACATACATATATAGATATAGATATAAATATAAATATTTGAAAAATTTACAATATCATATAATTATTTTTAAGATACTTTTTTTTCAGCAGTAAATATAATTATTTAACATTATATTTAACATTATATTTTATTTTTCATAAAAATATTTTACAAAATTCTAATTTAAACCATAATCAGACAGAACCAAAATACACAATACTCAAGGCAGAAAAGATACATTAAACAAATTCAAAGAAGAAGCTACATTATATCACTGATGACCGGGGGATAAAGTCTCGTTCGAAGCAGAAAAGTCCGAGTTGGTCAGTTGGGAAGTAGGTCATAAACTTCTCTCTCTTATTTCTTTATTTGCATAACCCCGCATCACACACAACAACAGGCATGGTTGCGCACCAACCGGAGTCGGTCATGACAATGACAAAACACAATATCATATCAACCTTAATCTAAAAAAACACAATTCTATCAACCAGAATTGGCTTATTACTTCTATAAAAAAGCAAAATTTATACTTTTACATAATTCTAAACATTAACATTCGCTCCCATTCTACGTAATTCAATAGAAAAATCACAAGGATTATTATTGTTTGTTCTAAACTTTAAAACATCACCCTTTGTCAAACGATTCACTAAAAATTTCATTTAATCCTCGACCAATATAGCGCTCTATCTCACTTCTTGTAGTCCTCGTTATCTTGCACTTGAACTAACAGTCCCTTCATTTGTGATCTTGATAACCTCCTTATCTTTCATAAAAAAACAACGAACATAACTTCTTGGGATCAACTATACAATGTCTAGGGTTGGGCCTGGAGGGTCTCTTAACGCCTTCTTTTTTCTTCTCATCGGGAGTTCAAAAAGACTTACCATGATAAGGAAGAAGGGGGAACAAGCACACTTGGAAAGCGCAGCGGTGGAGCATGTGTTTTAATTTGATGCAAAGCGAAGAACCTTACCAGGGCTTGACATGCAGCGAATCCTCTTGAAAGAGCGGAGTGCCTTCGGGAACGCGGACACAGGTATATATATATATATATGAGGCAAAAAGTAACTTACCTGCGGTCTACGTCTAGAAGCAATGGGTTTGCTAATTCTTATATCCCAAGGCTTTGGGTAGTCTATCTCTGATCTACCAGGTCGACCAACCTCGAATACTCGTATTGTAAACCGGTTAGACTCATTGTAATAAAATACTACAGTGTACAAAATCCCCAATCCATAAAACCTCACCATCGATGCAATACCCGTAAAAAATGCATTATTACCCAATTATATTAATTCAAGAGTAAAAGTATTCCCATGTGGATCCTCCGCAAAGAAATTACCGACACTCAGCCTATGTTTGCATCTCTGATAAAATTTACTACAGAGTTCTAAACAATCCTACTAAAAGAGAAAAATCAAAAATAATTAATCATAAGAATATTCGCAAATGATCCAAATATATTCACAAAACAAATGATTCATTCACCCTATTATGTCAAAGTTGAGCTCTAAATTGACATGGGACACGAACTAATTTGGGAGCAACTAGAAGTTCGATCCTATAAAGATCAAACCAAATAAAAAATAATGAATATTACTAACTAAAACAGAAAAAATATGATCAATAGAATACAAATCATGACTACAAAGGCATTTGACTACAATTCATGAAAACTATTTGGTGAGAATACAAAGCAATCTTCTTCACTTTATTTCATCACTAAAACTACAAAGATATTTTACTACAATTCAAACACTAGAACTACAAAGACATATTGACTATAACCTTCTTCTCCACTTTCTATGATCCAGCCCAAATTTTTTCTGAATCTTTATTTAATTTGGTCCCGACAAAGAGTATTGATCATGCATTATTCTTCTCCACCTTGGTTGTATCCAACATATAGAGCTCGTACAAGTGTGGTTTTAAAACCAATGCTTCGCAATTATGGTACTTCAATTAAGCCTTGACTTTACTAAAATTGAGGGCCATGCTTTGCAAGATCAAAATAAGCTAATTCGCTACCCTTTCTGTAAGTCTAAAAGAAGCAAATCAGTCACCCTATTTGGCTCTGAGACAATGCAAGTGAATAAGTTTCTTCTTTCAAACTTACAAAACACAACCCTCAACTACAGCAAAGTCAAGGATTATTGAAATACCACAATTGCGAAGTCAGGAGTTTATACCAGAAGAGACGACACTTAACATTAATGCATGCAAATAGTCAAAACAGAACCGTCACCAAAACGTTTCCACATTAAGGAAGTAAACTACCACTACGTTAGGCACAAAAAAAAGTGTCAAAGATCATCCACGACTTTGAATAAAAATGTGTCAAGGAAAAAATGAAAAAACAATTTTAAATAGCTATAATGAAAAATGTGAAAATCTAACATGCATGAAGGCAAACGACTAGGTGGCCAACTGAGGTGGCCAACTGAGGACGACAAACAACAGGGTTCATCAAGGATAGTGAATGGTGTGGTTCAGGTGTAGAGCACGGGCTTAGGGGTCTCAGATATTCTTGAAGAGACTTATACGATTGACCTGGTAGTTGTAATGGAAGGTAGGGAACCGACCCCTAAAGAATTACGCAAGAGGGGTAATGGCGATCAACGATTATGTGCTCTATCAATATCTATGGGTTTGGGAGTAGGGCGAAGAAGAATAAAATTAGATCCTTGGTGGTAAAGGAGCATCTGGATTTCATTGTTATCTAATAAACTAAGACAGAGGAGGCTAGCGACATCTTTTGTCACCGACTTGGGGTTCTTCAAATTGTGGTTGGTCAGCTCTTCCGGATATTGGTAATATTGGGGGTATCCATCCTGTCGATTTGGGATGATATTAAGGCACGTCTGGAATGAGGAGGGGAGAACAAAATATGTTTTGTGGTTAATGT
Source organism: Calophaca sinica (assembly GCA_037113605.1). Taxonomy (NCBI): domain Eukaryota; kingdom Viridiplantae; phylum Streptophyta; class Magnoliopsida; order Fabales; family Fabaceae; genus Calophaca; species Calophaca sinica. The sequence goes on from CM073731.1 coordinate 33,523,624, forward strand.
ATATGTGAAGTGTAACTTGCAAGGCAAGAGACTCCTCTGGAGAAATATTCTTATGTCTAAAAATGGGTTTAGAGGCGACCTCTAGTGCTTACTGATGCTTAAAACCTTGCAAATCATCTCCAAAGCTGCCTTTTTCATTCTTCCAAACAAAATAGAGCAAATTAGGCATTAATCCACATAAAAGTTCATAATTACTCCATAAATGCTTCTAAAATACCCTCGAAAAGTGCATAGATTTGGTGTTTATCACTCGCTACTTGACAACTGGTGTTAAATGTCTTGTGTAGTAGGTTGAATTCGTACCTAGGTCAGTCTTGGGGGAGGCTCGTTCTCATCAAATCTTTTTTGAGCAGTATTCTGATCTTCTACCTTTCTTACCTTAGGATGCTTGTTAAGGTTTGGAGGGAGATAGTTAAGATCCAAAGGGGCTTCCTTTGGGGTGGGTCAGGGGTGAGCACAAAATTCTTGGGGTGAAGTTATAGTCAATTGTTTGTAAACCCAAAAGTAAAGGGGGCTTGGGGTGAAGGATATCGAGTTAATTCATTTAAGTCTGGTAGGTAGGTGCCAGTGGTGGCTTCTTCTTGGTGAGTAAGGGGTTTCGAGGGAGGTTCTGGTAGCAAAGTATGGCGAGGGGGCAATGAATTACCCTAACTTAGGGAGTCTGAAAGTTCCTTCATGGTCCTCAACCTAGTGGAAGGGTATTTTCTCGATTGGTGTATGTTGTGGCCTTGAGGGGGACTGGTTCTTGGAGTCGATGTCTAAAAAGGTAGGGAATGGGATATTAGTTTCATTTTGGTTTAAAGTGTAGTTGGCCCATCCCCCTTATTCGGGCATTCGGCTTTACTCTATTTCCTTATAGAAGGAGGCTACGGTGGTGGATTTGGGTCGTTGGGTGGACGGGGTGTGGGTCACTACTAAAATAAGTTAAGTTAGTGACGAAAAAATTTGTTTCTAATTCTGTTTCCCCAAAATTAGTGAAAATTTTCATTTTTACATCACTAATTTTGGTCACTAATGTATTTCTTTTCTAGTAGTAGGTGGGGAAGGTTAGTTGGGGGAGAGGCTTGTTTGCTTGGAAGAGGACTTCGCTAGGGAACCTCTTCGGTTGCTTCCTTCGGTCTCCCTTTACATATTAAGGATAGGTGGTCTTGGGAGGCTAATAATAAGGGGTCTTATCAGTGAAATATGCTTACTCCTATTTGCCTGCTAAATGTTTATGGTAGGAAGTTACGCACCGTCCAAGATAATTGTATTCTCTTGGAAATTCCTGTGGAAAAGGATCCCAACTATGGTATGTATAGGGGTGTGACTGGGGATCATGATGCTATTTCTTGTGTCTTATGTGAGAACCTAGGGAATCAGGAACCCATTTGTTAGTTCATTGTGATTTCTCTATTCGGGTCAAGTATGTTGTGTTTAGTTGGTTAGGGAAGATTATTTTTATGCCCCCAAACTTCCCTCGCATGTTCTCTGTTGTATGCTCTGTTATTACTTCGGGGAGGGGGAAGAAGAGGCTGACTTTGATTTGGCATTCGGTGTTATGTGGGATTTGGGAACTCCGAAATGGGTGCATCTTTTATGGTAAGGAACCTATTTTGGATGGTGTAGTGGATATCATATTAACACAATGTCATGGAAATGGCTCCAGACTGGGACGGGGAAGGGAAATTGCTTATTCTATGAATGGTGTGTGGATCTCTTGTATTGTATTTCCAGGGTTTAGCCCCCTAGTGGTCAAGTTGAATTAGTGTAATGGTGGTGGTGTGTGGGCTTGCCCTCTCTATTCTTCCTCCTATCTTCTCCTCTTTGATGTATTGGGTTGGAATAATCTTTATTCTCTCATTTAATACAATTCAAAAAAAATCCAATTCATATCGTTTAAGCAATTTCATTATGAATTATTAATTTCTTCTAACTTGCTTTGATTTGTGTTCCAAGTTCCAACGACTTATTTCTAGTTGAATTCTCTCCCATCCTTCATCAAATAATCATTAATTGGGACTATTGGATTCCTTATTTGTTCATACATTGATTGATAATATAAAAAAAAAATTACACAGACGTCGAGAAATATTTAATCATAATGTTCGTTAGAATATTATTTCATAAAATATTCAAACAAATATTTACATGATGTAATATGATATTGAACGTTTGTGTAAAAAAAAAATTATACCGCTTGTACATTGTTATTAAATTCTTTTATTTATAGTTCTTTTTTATTTTTTTTAAATAATGGTTTGATCTTCATATCCTGTTTCAGAAGTTTTTTTTTTAAAGTATCAAAGAAGTAATATTTATATAAATAAAAAGGAGTATAAGGGCACTCTAACACACATACAACATGTTGGTAAATACTACTATGAAACTACTGTTTAGAAGAGCTTCGTTGAGGAATCTGACTATACCAAACGACGCGCGTCGGCAACCAGTGACAAATGACAACGGGAGAAACAAAATTCCAAAAACATGCATGAGATTAATAATTGAGCTTACGCACTAGTCTCAATCACATTCAAATCACCACGCATATATATCTTTAGCGATGTTTCTAATTACTCCCTCCGTTACTTTTTATAATTATTTTTTAGAAAGAAAAAAATTTAACTAATTATAAGCTTATTTTCAAATTACAAGATATATTAATTATTTTTTTAAAAATACCCTTAATTAATTGCATAGTGTTTAAAAATTCAAGACATGCATTAAATAATTAAAAGTATGATTGAATGATAAATTTGGAAAAATATACACATTATAGACAATTTAATTATGCTAACTACTTTTTTTAATATGCGTTTTTTTTATCTAAAAGGGCTTATAAAAAATAACAGAGAGAATATGAAAGAAAATAAAAAAGAATAAACTTATAATTTACTTACAGTGTCGGTGCTTTATAGGCTCAACGAAAAAACCTATACGAATATGAACATATTTATACTAATTTAAAAAGAAAAAAACTTATGACATTGTTCATCTCTCTTTCCGGTGAGTTTTAAGGTGCACAAGAGAGATGAATATAATATCATCACCATATACAAGTACTTAAAAAGTCATCTAAAACTTCATCAACGCATTATATTATGTGTTATAATAACTATCATTGGTTTTTTTTTAAGAGGCAAAAAGAATTTATTGATGGTATTTTCCAAGGCTTGATTAAGGTAATTAGCCTAGCTCAAAATTACACAGCTGTTACTCCTACACAAATGATGCCAAAACCATCCCAGATGGTGACATCAAAGTTGTACACATATATCACAAAAAGTGCTACCATATATATGACTGTACGATGACACAACAAATTCAAAGATCGTTTGAACACCACAAATGCTCACTGACCCTATACTTCGCTTCTTCCTCGCTGTTATCTAGCAGCACCCCTACGGCTTGCATGCGCCCCTTTGAGTATCATAAACTCTTAATTAACACATGATTGATGAAACTGATCACCTGATTAAAAGACATAATAGCACCACTTCATGCGGCTGGCCTACTTCATTATCATTGGTTAAAATGTTCTTTGTTCATTTCTTTTTATTCTCCTTTTCATATATCTAAAAAAAAATGGGGTAAAGCTTAAATTTAATTTCATTCGTTTTATGTTTCATTCGTTCTATAGATTCAATTTAAATAATAAAAAAGTACTAGAAGGCTAATTTATCAACAACCTCTGCCACTTTATTACATATATAGTGTTCTGAGCCGATCGATATGCATCATTTCAAGAGGCTTAAACGGAAATTAATATAGAACATATATAGCTGGGAAGGGGGAGAAATGAAATGAAATTGATATATAGAGGGAATCATAAATCTTTGCTTAAACGTGAAATTTTTATTAGTAGAAATTTCACTTAGTTATGTGGAATACAAAAGACTAGTGAGGGTGAAAACGAATATTAAGGAGGCTTCATGCAAGTTCCAACCATCACGACAATAATTGTAATAATAATCAAGTGCTATATATATGAACGAAATTAAATGTTCATTGGCAAAACAAATGACAAGTGGCAGAGAGAATGCCAAGGTACGTACAAAGACCACACCATGTGATGATGATTGATGAATAACGACTACTTATATCGTATTCATAGAACCTTATTATGACGTGATTTATTAACTTGAAGCTAGAAATTAAACTATATATACGTATTACAAATGAAGTGACTGCTGCGTGCGTGTGTATTAACATACGAATCCCTTAGGGACATTCTTTCCACAGAGATTGAGTAGCAAGGCCAAGTTGATGGGTATGTTGAGGTTGATGCCTAGCACATTAGCCCTGAGAGCAGTGCAGAGGCACACAGCAGCGTCAAGATCAGCAAGACCCTGAATAAGGGTGCAGCATGGGGTGTTTTTTCCGAGCTGCACATTCACCAAACCCAACAGATCAGCACACACGCCCAACTTAAGAGTATCCTTTGGGCAACTGGGTTGCTTTGTGCCTGTGGAAGGTGGTGGCTGCTTTGTGCCTGTGGAAGGTGGCTGTGGCTTTGGGACGACTGGTGGGGATTTGTGACCTTTGGGGGGTGTGGAACATGGGACACATGTGGAGCTAACCACTGTGAATGTGAACAAAAGAAGGTTGAGGGACAGCAGAATCTGAATAGCAGCCTTGGAATTAGCCATTTGTAATAGTGAAGTTGCTAATGACTTTTAGAGGAGTGCTACTCTTAGCTCTTACGTTGGTTTGGTGTGTGAGTGATGATGGAATTGGAGAGGAATGAGAAGGGTTATTTATAGGGAGATTGGTGAGTTAATACTTATCAAAGTTTTCTACTCTGTATTATATCTTATATTACTACCACCCGTCGATATTATAAAAAACAAAACTATAATTCATGCCAATTAAAGAATTGTATTAAAATTTGTTTTTCCTAATTAATACTTCTAAAAGTTGAGTTTTCTTCCAAAACTATCCATTGTATGAAATAATATATAATTAATGCATAGGAAGTAGGTAAATCTTGTTAATATAAGTCTCGCATTAAATAATGGGGTAAAAATAGAAGTTAACAATTAATGTATTATAAAATTGATATTTATTTCTTATAATTTGGACAAAGAAAAAAAAACACATTTGTTTTTTATAATATAGACCGAAGAGAGTATCTCTGTAAGTAATTTTCGAGACTGTGCATACACGTCAGTGGACAAGTTAAGTGTAAACTACTCGCTCCGTCAAGTGTCATATTTAAATAAAAAATAAGTTTAAAAATAAATATTATTTTATTTTTTCAATAAAATATTAATTATTATTTTTATTTTTATTCTCAAATTAATAATATGTATATCATTACTAAGTCATTATACTCCAATAAATATTTATAAAAATAGTTAATAACCAATAATTAATAAAAATAATTTTATAAAATTATTACATTATTTCGTTTATTTATATATCGTACTCTTTTCTTAATTTGTTTAAAAAAACCTATTATGACACATGTTTTGGTACGAAGTGAGTAAAACATTCCCCAATGCTATTCCTTTGAAATCTTCTTGAACTAAAGTGCGACCAATAATGCAGCTGATGTCATGAAGATCATGTGTACTGGTAATGTGAAAGCTGCAAAACAAGTGTCCCATAGCTAGCCTTAAAAATAGGAACCTTGAAACCTGATATGATATGGATGGTGACGAGGCTATGTTTGTTTCTAAAAAAAAAAAGTGGGAAAGAAAAAGATTTTTGAAAAATGTAAAAAGTGTGCATAGTTAAGTGTGACAGATCAATCATAGTATAACACATCATCAATTTTATACTTTAATCAATAAATTTTTTTTTCTCCCACTTTCTTGGCCGTCAAACATAGACTTATGGTATACTTATAGTTAGGATCAACCCATCCTTATTTTCTCAACATCTTTGTCTAGGCTGGGCAAATAATCTCTACCAACCTGAATCTGAATAGCCCGAACAGGATAGGCAAGCACAGGCCCGATTTCTCAATTTTTTGGGTTGTGCCTTTCAGTTTCAAATGGTTTGCTGCCGGTGGGTTCGAATTGAAAAAATAATTTCGTCGAAATCCAAACTCGGTCGTTGTTATGTGTTTTTCTCTTTGTTGGTGACTACTATTGGATATAATATCGCGGGGATCATGACTTATCAAGGCTTGAGATTTTATTGTTTCTATTTGTTTAATATTTCGTACTCTTTCATTTCAAAAGAGAAACTTTAGCTCTCTCTCTAGTTCCCCCCACTTGTGTCGTTCCCTGTCTCACAGTCTTCCCCAATCTCTTCCATTTTTTGGAAACCCTATTAGCACCCCTTACAGGCCCTCTCACCTCTCTCAGACTCTCTCATTTGCGATGAAGACGCCACCTTTGTTTTGCGCATAGCCTCTGGAGTCACCGCGCGAACCCTCACACAGAACCTCACGTGTCTGCGTCTCCCATGAGCCCCGCCACAAGCAGTGGCTCCGCTCTGCCAACACTACATGCTCTGCCAACCAAGGAAGCTCTATGCCAGATATGTCTTCCTCTGAGCCAAATCTGTCTTCCTTTCTGCCAGATCCGTCTTCCTTTGCGTCGCCGCCTCCGACCACCATGACCAAGGAGGCTCTGCACTGGATTATTCTTCTTCTGACCCCTCACTATTTTTTCTTTTTAATATGCAATAGTTAACTTCAAGTTTCATTTTTTTTTCTTTTGTAAACCTAAACTACAGAATATTGTGATTGTGATTTTGATTGAAAGTTGGATTTGTTACAAATTGTTGTAAATTTGTAGCTTTGAGATCTTGGTTGGGGCATATGTTGTTTCTGTTTTGGTTTTTTTTTTGGATTTACCTTTATTGAAAGTCTACAATTTGTTTGATGCAAACCTGTTTTAACCAATCCATTTAAACCGACACCCGACAAATTTGTCAATCGACCAAACCAAATGTCCTAACGGACGAAAACGGACCCAGTTTTAGGTCTTTCGGTTTTCATCGAATTGCAACTTTTTGGCCCGAAACCAACCGTATCCGACCATTGTCCAGCCCTGTCTTTTTGTCTTCCCTTTCCTTTTATATTTTTGGAGAATTATTTTTCAATTTCTATCTTTCTTTTCCATCACTCCTATTTTCTATCTCTTCCTTTTCTACAGCTCTCTTTCTTACACCCCTCACACTCCATCGAGGTTGTGATGAGATACAATATATCTTTATCCAAAAGACACATAGATCAAAAGCTTTTAATTGATCGTGCAAAGTGATGACACAACAAAATTGAAATATGTGTGTGTGTGTGTGTGTGTTTTTTCTAGTCTCTATAATATATTAACTTTTTCATTTTAATCATCACTACTAGAAAAATGTGAAATGCAAACAAAAAAAGGCAAATTTTGTCTCTCATTTTGTCGCTATTTCTAGTCTCTATAATATATCAATTTTTTCATTTTAATCATCACTACTAGAAAAAAGTGAAATACAAACGAAAAAAGGCAAATTTCGTCTCTCATTTTGTCGCTAAGTGTTAGTGGCGATAAATTTTGAGACTAATTTTAATTTTTTTTGTCTAATTTTTGTTGCTATTTCTACTTTTCTAGTAGTGGCATTGATCTGTGATGAGGGCTGAGGATTCATATGCATGTTATAAGCCACCGCCGTGTGTTAGGAGTACACATTAGGTCATACTCCAATGCGAGCAAGAAAGAGTTTGACGAAGATCCTTGGGGTCCTTGGGGATCGATTGAGTTCGACGAAGATCCATAGGGGGCCAATAGCTTGGCCGATATCCTAAATGCAATCTTGATCAGTGTTATCATAATCGGATCGCCCGGTCCGACCGGTTGAATCGGGAACCGGACCCCTATCTGGTCCAAATGAACTTGAGAACTGCTTTGTTATATATATATATATATATATATATATATATATATATATATATATATATATATATATATATATATATAACCAAGAGGGGGTCGAAAGCAGAACTAAGAGCTGATCTTTAAAAAAAGGAAAGTAGGACTGAGACGGACTCAGCATAACATGACTGACTGGGACTTAACCCAGAAATAAGTAAAATAAAAGACAGAAAATAAAAGAGAAAACGTAAAAACTAAAACATGAAATACAAATGCAAATCAAAATAAAGAACTTGCCATGAAGGCGGTGATGAACAACATAAAAGAAAACAGAAACGGACAAACTTTTATTACAAAAACTTAAAACAGTACAGAAAATAACATAGCTGAGGGAGAAGGGAATGAGAGAACTCACTCAGAGCTCCTCTCTCTAAACTCTCTCTAAGATTGAATAAAAGCGTATATAAAAGCCTGCCTAACACTGAGCCTATGCACAGCTTTTATAGAAATTAAAAATTACTATTTGAATAGTTCCGGTAATAAACCTGAACTAGTACACAAATAGTAAACTAGTACACAAATAGTAAAATAATTGATTGGGGTCTTTAGACCGATTGAGACGGATGACAGACTGTCAGCGGTGATTGCGGAAGACTTTTGCAGAGGGAATCTTCTTCCTTTTCCTGCAAGAGACAAAATTGAAAATTTGGACCAGGTACTACTCCTTCTTGGGGGACGGTAGAAACTCATCATCAGAATTGCTTGGTTTGAAGTCATCTATGGGAAGATGCCAAAGTAGTCATCTTCATTTTGGTAGAATTGGTCTTCAGTTCCTGAACCTTCAGAGTCAGGTTGAAGAGCAGCTGGTTGGAGAACCTGCTTAAGTTTTGAGGACGAGGATATACTCTGATCCTTATCTTCAGATTGCTTTTGGAATAATTGGAGGATATTTTGGAGATTGGTCAACATGTCTTCCTCAGTTGATGAACCCAAAAGTGCTGCTGAAATTTGTGACTTTTGATTTTGAAGGTGGCAGATAGATTCTTCTGCAAACTTGACAAGTTTAGGGTTCATCCTAAACTAATTCTTCACACCTTCTTTTGATGCTCTAGAACCATCAAATTCAGATCACCATTTGACAAAGGCCTATTGCTGGAGCCAAGGAAGAGCATTTGGAACAATTGAATTAATAATTTTAAATTGCCACGAAAACACCCATGACAAAGAAAAATTAACAAAGAAATTTAATTCAATTGGAAGATTGTCTTTAGATTGATCATATTTCCTTTTGAATAATTGGAAACCTTCTTCAACTTCAGGAGGAAGAATTTCTGGAATTGGGCCAAAGAACTTCCACCAATGGAGGAACCAATTTGGGAATTGATACCTAGCTCCAGTTTTAAAATAGATGAGCCAGGGGTGCTTGAAAAATTTGTTTTGTAATCCTAAGATCGTGAGATCCCAGGCTTTGATATAATCCCAGTACGAGTAACCCATAGGGTCAAAGGTACCAGAAAACTTTTTGCCCTTGGATGGATTTTGTCCCCAAGCAGATGGAGTTAACACATTCAAAATCTGCAAAGTTGAATGAGTTATAATTGAATTATCTTATGAATCTTTAAAATGATTGATTTTAACAGATTCAGAGTCTATAAGGATGAGCTCATAGAATAATTGGGTTTTATTTAAAACCATAGGAACAAAATTGAATCCCGAAGGAAAGATTTTTGAGGGTATCTTGTTGATATCCTTATCCCAAAATTCAAGTTCTAAACCTACTATGGGCCAGTAATTTGGTTTTGAGATATATTGGGATTTAGAAGATTAGGTGATTGGTTTGGGATTAACCTGAATAATCTCCATTTTTTGTTTTTGGATCGCAAGATCCAAATTTTGGGTAGGATTGTTTTGGACAGTCCAAGTGGTAATTAGGCCAGTCCTTGTTGTTGAAAGGCCTGAAGGGTTTGGATGGGAAAGAAATAGTCTTCTTTCTTTTGATTGGGGGTACCTTTGGAGGATTGAGTTCGGGTGGATGACCCAATTAATTGGGCTTGGGTCGAGGACCCAGATTAGTGTTGGGTTGATGACCCAGGTTGAGGTTGGGTTAATGACCCAACTTGGTTTTGGGCCAAATGCCTTGTTGTAGTAAGAGTTAACTTATCCTTACCTTTTCCTCTTCCCTGAGAGGAAGAAGATCTTGTGGACATCGAACAAATATGGTCGGTGTCTTTTCCCTGCAAATATTCCCGGGTAAGATAGTCAGGGAGAGAATTTTGAGAGCCTTTGAGATATTCAATGTCAAAGTCAAAGATTGATAAAATTGCTTGCCATCTGGCAAAAATTTGTTTTGATGCAAGATTTTTAACATTCTTTTGTAAAATCTCTTTTGCTGATTTACAATCAACACGCACCAAAAAAAATTGATTTAATAAATCAGATTGAAATTTTGAAATAGATAAAACAATTGATAAAACTTCTTTTTTGACAGTAGAGTAATTCTGCTGAGCAGAATTCCAATGCTTGGAAGTAAAAGCAATTACTTGCTCATTACCAGAAGAAGTCTTATGTTTGAGAATGCCACCGTAACTAATATCAGAGGCATCAGTTTCAACAATTTTGAAAAATTGAGGATTGGGAAGATAAAAACATGGAAGGTCTTTAACTTGGATTTTGACCTGTTTGACCACATTGGTATGAATATCAGTCCAAGGAGGATGATCCTTCTTAAGACGATCATGAAGTAGTTTAATAAGATTGCTTAATTGAGGAAAGAAGTCAGAGACGTAATTAAGATATCCAAGAAATCTTTGTAATTGAGTTTTATCAATTAACTGATTAGGAAAATTGTCAGCAAAACTTATTGCACGATTGATAGGAACAATTGTTCCTAGATGAATATTGTGACCAAGAAATCTAATCTTAGTCTGAAAAAGATTGATCTTAGTTTTAGAAACAGCGAGACCATTTTTCTTAACAACAGAGACAAATGTGTTAAGATGTTTGAAATGATGTTCTATGGATTGAGAATAAATTAATACATCGTCGATGTATACGATTGTGAATTGAGAATAAGGATTGAAAATATCATTCATAATTCTCTGGAATTCTGAAGGAGCATTTTTTAGGCCGAATGGCATGACATTCCATTCATATTGGCCGAATGGAACGGTAAAAGCAGTCTTATACCTATCCTTTTCCTTGACCTGGATTTGCCAGAATCCAGATTTCATATCAAATTTTGAAAAGATCTTTGCTTTGTGCAACCTATTCAGGAGATCTTTTTTGTTTGGGATTGGGTACCTAATCCAGCTAAGGGCATGATTAAGCGGTTTGTAATTGATGACCAACCTAGGTGTTCCTCTTTCTATCTCAGCTTGTTTATTGACATAAAAAGCAGAACAAGACCAAGGGCTCTTGGATTTACGAATAAGACCTTTATTCAGTAAATCTTTGATCTCAGATTGACAAAATTGAAGGAGTTCATGATTCATTTGAATTGGCCTAGCTTTTGTGGGGATTTGTTTTTCAGAAAAATCCTTCTTATAAGGAAGTTCAACAACGTGTTGCTTCCTTTCCCAAAAAGCATTAGGTAAATCTGAACAGATTGAATTTTGAATCTGGTAAAAAAGATCATTAATCTTTTCTTGACCACTGGATTGTTGTAATTGATTATCAATTCTCTTAAAAGAAATTTCTTCTTTAAGAAAATCAATTTGATTTTGTTTAAAAGAAATTGGATTGATAATTCTGATGTTGGGTTTTTTCAGAAATTTGAAAACAATTGGCTTGCCCAGGTGTTGAGCAATAATCTCATCTTCAGTTGTTTAAAAAGGAAAAAGTAACCTGAAAAACGGAATACCAAGAATTACTTTATTCTTTAAATTTGTAACTAATAAGAAAGACGTATCAATTTTAAGAGTTTGATTGATGATTGTAGCAGAAGATAATTCATAATTGATTTTTAACTTGGAGCCACTGGCTGTCCTGAGCTGCTCAGAAGTTTTTTCAAAGTATTTGGTGGGAATTAACCCTTCCAAAATACAATTTGAATCAGCACCAGTATAAAAAAGAGCCGGTGTTTCAAGAGTAAAATCTTTTATAATTATCTTGATATTGATGTAGAACTTTTGAATCTTATTAACAGTGTTAATAATTTCAGAAGAACTATCATCATTTTGCAAATTGTTAGAATGTTTTAAAATCTCTAATTCAGATTTTAAATTCTTGATTTCAGAGTGAAGATTTTGAAAGTAACCATATTGGTATTATCAGAATTTTCAAGAAAATTGATCTGATTGAAAGATTTGTCAGAATCTTGATTTTGAGAAAATTGGATAAAAACCTTTTGGCTGTTTTGAAAATAAAGGGTTTTAGAAAAACATTCTTTTTCCCAAAAGTTTTCAAGAATAAGATTATTAATCTTATTAACAGAACATTTAAGGTTTTTCTTAGTTAACCAACAACACCTACTCTTATGGCCAGACTTACCACATTCAAGGCAGACATTATTAGGTTTGGATTGATTACTATTCTCCTTGACAGACTAGGCCTCATAGTCAGGAATATGTTTCTTCCTATACTGAGGTTGCGGTTTAGGAGGGTAGTAATTGTATTTGGATTTAGGTTTGGGTCTCGGCTTTCGAGCACAGGTTATACCTAATTGATTGGGCTTGCTATCCATTGTAAGATTGGATTCTATTTCCACAAAAAGAGGATCTAGAGGATCAAGCCTAAGATTGATAAGAGGTTGTTGGCTAGTATCAGACCAAAGATGACCTACCCAAGGTTGACCTAGCATGTTGATGTTTTGAAAATTGTTTCCTATCCTAGTCTGGATAGGAAATTGACAATTGATACATAACCTATCAATCTGGGGTGGAGAGGAAGGTTCCTCTAATTGGATGGCTATAGGAGGTTTTATGGAAACTTCCCTATCGGCTAATTGGATTTGGATTGGAGAATCTATAGAAATCTCTTGAGAACCTATCAAGGCATCTACTGGAATTTCTACTATAGAAGGTTCCTGAGGAACTAAAACTAGTTCTAGGGACGTTTCTATATTTTCTCCTGATTGAAAAGTTTCAGTAGGTAAACTAGAGGATTCTATCTGGCTAGTTAAACTATCAGAAATAATCCTATTGGCTTTACTACTTAACTTCGGTTCTAAATTGACAGATTGAATCTTTTCACTCGTGTGAAGAGATTTAGACCTAGATCTAGGTTTAGATCCAGACTCAACTTCAGAGACTAAAGGTTTCCTTTTAGTCTTAGAAGGTTTGGCTTTCTCAGATCCATAGGATCGAGAGATTGCTCTGGCGACTAAAGAATCTTTAGTCTTAAAGGGATTGAGACTCTGATCAGATCGATGAGACCTGGTCTTTTCGACTAATGGCTTACTAGTCTTGGAGTCTTTACGAGCAGATTGAATAGCAGAACAGACATATTTGTAAAAACTGTCTTTTTACATTTTCTTAGATTTCCTAAGAAGCTGCAAGTTCTTCTTGAAGACGGATATGGCCATCTCAAGGCTATTGTCCGGAAAATTGTAAAATTGTTGATTGGGAAATTGATCTTCAAAATTAGAAGAAATAATAGATTGATTATCAGAAAATTGAGATAAAGATTGATTATCAGAATAATCTGAAAATTGAGAAGATTGTTTAGACCAATGGGAGGCCAAGGATTGATAAGATTGTTTGGAACAAACAGATTGATTGTCATAAGACATTGAATAGATTGATTGATTGTCAGAATAAATAGAAGACATAATTGAAGACAGAGAAAAGAAATAGCACAATAAGAGTAGAGATAAAGAAGGACAATCAAACAAAAATAGACAAGCTCACAATCTTAACAAGCCTTCCTCACCCATTGAAATATCATCGCCATCATCTAGTACTGATAGGGATAATGGTATTAAGAATGAATAAATCAACAGTTACATTCTAACAGACTTAACTATGTTTAACCGGGTATACTTGCTTTAGATCAATTGAAAGAAAATTACCAAGAATATTATTTCTTAAAAACAACTTCAGTTACTAGAAATATTATTCCTTTTATCACAACTTCAGTCACAATTATTACAGAGTACAAACAACAATGTATCTCAGAAATCATTCTGAAGTAAAGGATATTAAAGCTGTATCTGTAAAGTATATGCTTGTGATGACTTTATGAAAACTAAGGCTAATAGAATACTTTCAGATTATCAAGGAATATGAAGATACTAGTTCTTGCCTTTTCAAAGACTAAAAGAAAACAGATCGAGGATTTAGTTTTGTTAGAAAGTAGGACTGAGACGGACTCAGCGTAAGGTTGAGCTGATCTTTCCGTTAGTTTAAAGATCAGCTCTGGGGAACCTGTCATGAATTTCATATCTTCATGATTGATTTTAGTTAAACACTCAACCTTACGGGACAGTGTTTGATTCCTCGTGAAACTCTCACACTCATCCATTCCTTTGAAATTGGCTTTATTTCCCTCAGGAAGATCAATGATCTTATCCTTTAGTTTGGAAGATTGAAATTCATTTTGAAATCGCGGATCAGGAAAACATTTTGATCCTTTTTTATTTTGAAAATGATTGTTTATTTTTGAAAAATAAACTGCAAGAGCATTCATGCAATTGAGTTTATCTTTTAAGTCACATGATAGCCATAGGTTATCCATTAGATATTGTTGAGTTTGATCAAGATTTATACCTGGTAGGGGAATAAATCTCCTTTGAGAATGGATTGGGAGTTGAAAATGTTCAAACTCCATAATTGAATTTTGATCCTGCAAAACAGAAATTAAATTCTCTTTTGCTGGGTTAGTATAATTGATAGCACAATTTGTGCATTTTGATATTTCCAAAAATTTGAAAATAATTGATTGCTTCTGATGCTGGGTAAAAATACCTTCATCAGTAATTTGTAAAGGAAAAAGTAATTTTATAAACGGAGTTCCTAAAATTACTCTGTTCTTTAAATTGTTAACCAGTAAAAAGGAGGTTTCAACCTTAAAATCCTGGTTTTGAATGATTGCAGAGGAAACCTTAAATTTGACTTTTAATTCAGAACCATTAGCAGTGCATAATCGCTCTAAAGTAAATTCAAGATACTTAGTGGGAATTAACCCATCTAAGATACAATTGAAATCAGCACCTGTATCAAAGAGTGTTGTGGTATTAAGAGTAAAATTCTTAATAACCAGTTTGATATTGACTAAAAATTCGTTGGTTTTAACAAGGTTGGCTAAGCCAATAAAATTATCAACCTTGTTGGTTTGAATAGGATTGATTTTAGAAGCATCGGCTCCTAAAGAAACAGTTTTGGAAGATGAAGCTTCCGATTGATCTGATTCAGAAGTTGGCTTATCTTTTAACCAGTTATCAAAAATCAATTGGTGTTGATTTTGAATTTGTTTTAAAATCATAATTTCAGATTTTAAAAAATTGATTTCAGATTGAAGTTCTGAAAACGGATCTTTCTTAGTGCTAGATCTCTCTCGTCTTTTGAAAGTATCCTTAAGATTGAATTTATTGGAAACTAAAGGATTCCTAGGAGTCTTGGCAACTAAGGAAGTCCTAAGTTTCTCAAGGTATTTGACCTTGTCTTGAGGATCAGGAATAGCGCCAATGACATCAAAAAGAAGTTCCTACTCCTTAGTGAGGACATTGATTTGGCTAGATGATTCTGTAAGATCATCATCCTGAACATGATTGAAAGATTGATTGGAAGATTCATCAGTAGAATCTTCATCTTGAGAGGTTTCAATTAACAGATTGTTAATTTTATCCTCAATGTCTTGACTGAGGTTAAGGGCCTTAATCCGTTGCCCTAATTTACAGTACCTACTTATGTGGCCTGGTTTTCCACATTTGTAACAGACAATTTTGGGTTTGGATTGATGAGAATCCTTGTTCTCATTAAATTGGACTTTGGGCTCAGGTCTAGGTTTCCTAGAGCTCCGATTGTAAAATTGAGGTCTGGGAGGACCATATTTGGTTTTGGGCTTGGTACTGGGCTTCTTAGCACAGGGTAACCCGAATTGTTCACAGAAGGTTCCTAAATCCCTACGGGTTTGGGCCTTCTCTTTGTACAATTGCTGTTGCACCTTGTCGTCCTGACAAATCTTGAGTGCAACTTTTTGGATGAGGGCAATAAGTTGTCCATAGCTTAACTGCTCATAATCGATTGAATTGGAGTCTTGACTCTGGCTTCTAAGTTTATCTCTAACCTTATCGCCAAGAGATTTGGGAAGACCAGCGATGAACTTTTCTTTCCAGAAAGCTTGCAAACTGTCTTCTCTAGTAGAAACCCTAGTTAGGAAGGTATCTTTGTACCACCTAAAATCTCCTAAGGTTTTGCACCTAATATTGGATAATAACTCAGCAGATCTATCCTTAATCAGAGAAGGATCTCCTATGAAATGTTGGGCTATTGTAAAGATTAAAGTATTGTCGGCATCAAGAATACTGGCGCCATTTTCAATGGTTGGAGTACCATCAAAATCTAACTTAATGGCACTAAGGATTGAAAGCCTAATTGAGTCGGTAAGATAATTATCCCACCAACCTTTGAGTTGGCAACAGAAACCTGCAACTAAGATTTCGACTATCATAGACTCAGGAAAGTCATTAGAAGTCTCATAGGCAGTGGCTACCATGGTCATATTTTGAAGAATTTTAGTAATTCCATACTCATTCTTACCATCTATGTTCCATTCATAGATGTTGCTGGCACTAAAACTCTTGAAATTGGAAGTGGAATCCTTTTCTTCTAAGAGAAGATCAGGTGCCGTAGCTCTAGGGTAATAGAGTTTGGTCGGCTTTTCCAATTGATGTTTGGGTTAGAAATAACCGGATTGACTTTGAAATTGTCAGAATTGGATTCTTCAGAGCAGATAGAGGAAGGTTCACCTACCATGTTAACGGCTCTATTGGAAGAAGTGATTGAAGGTGGAGTCCTAGGTGATTCAGGAATAACCATTTTATGGAGCTCCAATTGCTTATTGATTTTGGCAAGAAATTCACCGTGAACTTTTTCAACTTCCTTTTTTATCCGGCTTTTAGGATCAGAAAGTTGCAAGGCCTTCTTGAGTTTCTTTGAAATCCTCATGGATTAAACAAAGGTTTCTCAAGTTGATTGGAAGATTGAGGATCACTAGTCTTGGAGGTTTCTAGCAAGGTTTTACCCTTATCTCTGCTATTATCTCCTATGGCTTGAAGATACCTATTGGTATAATTGGATTGTTCTATCAAATCTTTGATGTCTTTGGCTGAAATAGGTCCATCCTCACTTCTGGACTTGAAGGGGGAGGCTATAATAGGATTGGAAGTTTGACTTTTACTGGTGAGAGTAAAAGAGGTTTTTGGAGGTAACTCCGATTGAGTAGATTGACCATCTTTCAGATGCCATTCTTTAATGACATCTAAAAAATTATTAATACTCATTTTATCCTTAAAAGGGTACTTACACTTCTTCTTGATGGTATAATAATTGAACCATATAAAAAATGGTATATTGGCTTGAACATGTTCAAGATCTTGAAACCATTGATCACGGATCCCATCCCTCTTAGATCCATGGATATGGTCAAAGAACCAGTCTCTATGAGGAGACCATTTTTCAGATTTCATTTCTGTTGCCAGAAACTCTTTGTCAATAATGAAATCAGAGGATATTGTCATAATATCATAATTATCATTAAGGGAGGAATAAGTTGGAGATTGGATAGATTGATCCTCTTCATCCCTTTGATAAGAGGTTTTTACAGGGGTTGTGGCTTCAAATCCCTGCAAATGGACTCTAGACCCTTCATGAGAAGGCTCAGGTTCAGACTAGGGATAGTTCTAGGAACAGTTCTGGAGACAGAAAAGGATCTTCTAGAAACTGCAGATTGAAAATTGCTATCAGTCCTAATAGAACTAGATCTAGACAAAGAGAAAGAATTTCTCCTATCAAAGACTAAATCTACGTGTCCAGTAGGATACTGAAGAATTTCTTGGAAATTGGGTGTAACCTTGGGTAGGGCTGGAGTGGCTCTATCTAAGGTCCATCTATCTGGGAGCGTGACATCACTGCACTGGATAGTTTTTGGCACAACAATGTTGGCCTTGGAATTGTCAGTGAGAAACAAAGTAGTTTCTCCATGTTTGTCACAATTGGTTTTGAGAAAATTGGAACTAATAGAGTTCATAACCTTGTACTGAACTCTATAGATTAAAGAGACGGGAATAGATCCCTCCTTCATGTCATAACCATGAAGTTTTACATTCAAGAATAAGACATCAAGAATGTTATTGTCATCCAGACTAACAGTTAAGTCCGGGAAACAATTGAAGAAGATTGGGCCGTGACAAAGGCTAGTTTCTACGGTTCCTAAAAGGAAATCATGGAAACGATTGTGTCTTTTATCCCTAAGGCAGAAGAGAACTGCTACATCAAGAGATTCTCTAGTTAGGGGTTTCATACCAACTTGTACACTACCTATGTGTAAGTAATTGTACTTCTTGGCTTTGTGATGATTGATACTATCCTGGGATAGGAGATGAATCTCTTCATCATCAGATTGAATTTTGTATTTTTGTTCAACATTTTTGACAATAAAATCAGATTGACGGTGACATAGGCTTTTGGAATTGGATTGATAAAGATCTTCATCTTTAATTCTGGGAATATCCCAATTGTCAAAATCTGGATTGATGTCTTCAAAACGAATTTCTTCTTTAAAGACATTTTTTGAAAAAGATTGATTGTTTGAAATAGAAGAGGATGAGGAATCAGAAGACTTGTTTGGAGAAAAAAGAGCAAAAAAAGAGCGAAACATACTGAAAGAAGATCACAACAAATTCACAAAAAGTTCAAATTTTAAACAAGCCTTCCTCACCCATTGAAATATCATCGCCATCATCTAGTACTGATAGGGATAATGGTATTAAGAATGAATAAATCAACAGTTACATTCTAACATACTTAACTATGTTTAATTGGGTATATTTGCTTCAGATCAATGGAAAGAAAATTACTAAGAATATTATTTCTTAAAAACAACTTCAGTTACTAGAAATATTATTCCTTTTATCACAACTTCAGTTACAATTATTAATAGTATGAACAACAATGTATCTCAGAAATCATTCTGAAGTAAATGATATTAAAGTTGTATCTGTAAAGTATATGCTTGTGATGTCTTTATGAAAACTAAGGCTAATAGAATACTTTTAAATTATCAAGGAATATGAAGATACTAGTTCTTGCCTTTTCAAAGACTAAAAGAAAACAGATCGAGGATTTATTCAAAACATTTTCTAACAAAACTAAAGCTCTAAAAACCATTCCATATCTTTGCCAGTTTTTCAACTTCAGAGCGGTACTTGTCGGCCTTCCACTGCCCTATCCGTCGGGACTTACTCATCGCCTTTTCCCAGCTCCTTACCTTTACTCTACCTGGCATCAATCTCTCACGAGATCTATCACTTTAGTTCTTAACAGTTAAAAACTATTTCTTCAAAAAACTGATCCTTTCGGTTTTCAGATAATCTTATGAGTAAAAAAGTTTTTGAACAATGGCAAGTCCTGAGTAAACAACATACTTCCACCAGACACTGAAAGATTGCTATTACCTAAAGCATTTTTCATTTTAATCATGTTTAAGTTAAAGAACATTCGCATATGACTAAACAGTCCAGAACAGTAACATCATGAACCCAGAACATTGGATTCGAGTATCACATTGCATGTGTTCACAATAGTAAACAGTAACATTCATCGTGATATCCAGAACATTAAACAGTAACTTTCATTGTAATGTTCGTCACAATAAACAGTAATGTACCTCCCAGATCTTAGAACTTTAACGTGGTTAATCATATTAAGAAACTTAGAGAAGTAACTCAAGCATTCAAACTTAATAACACACTCCTACTTCCCCATCAGGCTCTGATACCAAGAGGGGGTCGGAAGCAGAACTAAGAGCTGATCTTTAAAAGAACGGAAAGTAGGACTGAGACAGACTCAGCATAACATGACTGACTGGGACTTAACCCAGAAATAAGTAAAATAAAAGACAGAAAATAAAAGAGAAAACGTAAAAACTAAAACATGAAATGCAAATGCAAATCAAAATAAAGAACCTGCCATGAAGGCGGTGATGAACAACATAAAAGAAAACAGAAACTGACATATATATATATATGAAAACTGTGGATCGAACCAGTAACCGAACTGGAAAATCGGGTAAAAACCGAGAACCGACAGTTTGATCAAATCCAATTTAGAAAAAAAATGGTAAATGGCATTGTTTTTGGTACATGAGATGTTTTTTATCCATTTTTTTTTACATTGATGGACTAAATCAAATACTATAAAAAAATTAAAATAAATTTATACATTAATATTATTATCTGAGTACCTACCTTGTACTATTTGCGATTATTTAATATTAAAATGTTATTATGACATATTTGCATTGGTTTAATATGTAATTTTGCATGTTATATGTTGGCTTATAACATTTTAAGTGGAGTTTAATTTTTAATAATGTGAAATTATGAATATTATGTTATTTTTTGTTTAATATTGCTTGATATATTATATTAAAAATATTATTTAATTCATTTCTGGTCCGACCCCGATTTAACCCAAGTCGAACCCTTGAACCTTGAACCGATGCCTTATCCGGTTCAAAAGCCGGTCCGGTTTTAACTACTTTGATCTTGATACTCGTCCCTATCAAAGCATTGAGGGAAGAGAGGCATTCTTATAGGGACACGATAAGCGAGATATATTGTTTGGATGACTGACATGTTCGCCCAATTGAGACCGTTGGAGAACATCGATATGGCTAAGTGGGGCCGATGATGAGACTGAAGTGTGGCCACGTTAGGCATATAGAGTATTAGGTGCAGTAGTGTGAGACTGAGACCTACTAGATAGGTATTATGCCAAGACTGGACTTACGAGATGGATGGTGTGTATGTGAATGTGCTATTCATGCTTATATTATATGAATGCCATTCCATTCTATTGTGTTTAGTGAGTTTCGTATTTCCCTTCCCTTCTCAATGTTGTATTTATCCATTCGAATGATCCAACAGCAACAGACACTAGCGAAGGTTGCACTTCTATTCTGGTGGATGCGCCTCCTTACTGATTCAGATGGTACTCACTTGGAGTGGCTCACATAGTATAGTTAGTCTTCATAGTGTGTCTATAGCCAGTGAATCAGAGTCTTGATATTTCAAAATAATTTAATTTGATTTAGCAGTAAAAGAAGTCATATCACTAACGGAGTACAAAGATACTCCAAACTCATATACAAAAGACCACAATTAATACTATGAGGAATCACCATCACTAAACATTGAAATACCAATAGTCACATGGACCAAACACCCACACAAAGACTTGATTTATTTACTAATTACTTTCCTCGTCTCATAATAAGTGTCGTTCTATTTTTTTTTTGCACAGAATAAGAAAAAACTATAAATGAATGAAAGAGTATAATAATTTTACAAAATTATCCTTATTAACCATTGGGTATTACTACCTCATTCCCATATGTTTTGATGTTTTGGTCTTTCTTTTTCTTCCCAAAACTATTGATGATTTTTAAATTTCGAGTCTAATTAATTTTTCTCTCTCAGATATACCCTTATTTAATGGGGTACAACATTAAGAAGTATAGGAATTTGTGATGCAAATTATCACAATAAATAAGGACATTTTAGTCAAAGCATAACAATATTTACATCCATTAAATACTTCTTAATCAACGTGCAATAACCTTAAACATTAAAAGATATGGGGAGGAGTTAGTAACCATTGTCGTAAATGCATAGTAGAGTGTAATGATTTGGGAGTGGTGTACAAATTTGGCTTAAATACCAATTTGGTTCCTTCACTTACTTTTGAAGTTCAATTTGGTCATTTAACTATTTTTTGGGTCAAATAAGTCCTTAAAGTTACCAAACTGGACAACGTTAGTCCTTTTCATCATCTCCGTCAATTCAACTCAATTACGTGGCGCTTACCTGGTTAGTGTCACTTACGCGGCGCTTATGTGGCTGTTACGTGGCGCTTACGTAACAAGGTTGTCATATTATAGCTTTGTTTGGAAAAAAGGAACGATCAAAACAAAGAAGAAACACAGAGCACTAGGGCTCTGGTGAAGAAGCGAGACGAGCAACGTGAGACAAATCGTCGGCCAGTTTGATGTTATTGGAGCAAGAGGATAGGTGCATTTAGGTCGTCGTCCACTGAGGTATGTTTTACAACTACGTTTTAGGGTTTAGGTGAAGATTTGGGTTTTTTGTATGTCAGTTGTTAGAAAACAGAGCATGTTTTAGTTGGGGTTAATATAGGGTTTTGAGGTGTTGTTGTGATTCATATTTCATGCTTAATTTAGATGGATTTCGTATTTCAAATTTGGGTCTTTGTTTGTTTCCTTTTACTGATTGTGTGTTTAGTGTTTTGGAGTCAGGTTATGAAATGGAAGGTTATTTTCACGTAGTATTTCATCATGGGGGGAAATTTGTTAATAGGGATACCTTAGATTATATGAGAAAACTTCAGAATGGAAGTGTGGCCCAGATAGATGAAGTTACTGGGAAGTATTAGACATTTTGAAAGAAATTGGGCATGAGGTGTTAAGTATGTGGTATAATGATCCAACTCGTCCAGTGGGAGAGGGACTGTATTTATTGAAAGATAATAAGGGTGCAATGGAAATTGTTAATTTGGCAAAGGTTCATGGGCAAGTGCACCTCTATATCATACATCCAGTGTCATAACCTGAAGTTGTTAATGATGCCAATGAGTCCAATATAGCTGCTAATGAAGAAGTGCATGGTGGTAAACCAAATGTGGACGCAAATGAAGAGTCTGTGGAAGAAAGTGATGAATCTCCTCCCGTAGTTGACAATAGTGGTGGTTGTGCGAACTACAGCCTTGTCGCCGCAACCACACAATGGTGCCCAGATTTGAGATTGAGCTCTGGAATGAGAACCAACAGAGCCATGACTTCGCGACGATTGTGGGCCGCATGAGCATGATGATGCATGGTGGCTTGACATTTTCAGAAATTAAAGCTTTGTGAAGAGAAATTGGAGAAAAAGAAGAAGATTTGGGGAAGAAGACATCAGTTGAAATCCCTAACCCTAAAATAGAGAGGAAAGGAGATTTCTGTGTTGCCCCCGTTCCTTAGTTTTCCACGTCACATGAATGTAACGTCGTTTATGTCATATGTGACGGAAAGGACTGACCTAATCCAGTTTGGTAACTTAAAGGACTTATTTGGCCCAAAAAATAGTTAAAGGAACCAAATTGAACCTCAAAAATAAGTTAAGGGACCAAATTGGTATTTAAGCCTACAAATTATTAATTTTGGAATAAAAATTAAAAAAAATGTAATTGTCATTACATTGAAAAGATCAAGCAACACTATTTTGGGACAGTATTTTCTTCTAACACGATACTCCCTCGGGGCTTAATTATAAGCAAAAAAAAGTACATATATTTAATCTAAATTTAGACCAAATACATGCATTTTTTTACTTATAATTAATGTCGGAGGGAGTACTTATTATGTGAGGAGGAGTAACATGTGACCCTTCAACAATTATATCATTAAAAATAAAAGTGTAGGCTACTTTTAAAGACAACATTCATTAATATAAAACCTGAACATTAATGTTTTATCATGAAACAGTTGAAAATAGATCAGGGGACCTAGGATCTCATCAACAACAAAAAAATCAGCGGACCTTGGACCTAAAAGTACCACGAGGAAATGCAATGACCTTGCAGTACGCTTGAAATTGCAATTAACTTGTCTGTCTTTTATTTCCGTATAACCATCCAGTAAATTAGTAGTAAATCATAATATGAACTCCATGCAGATATTGTGCACTACTTTTATAATTGATGGTTAACATTGTATAATCTGTTACGGACCGGTCTCCGAGCCGAGTTCCAGCATACCTACCAAACAGAGCCGATCCGGCCTTATCCGATCTGTTCCAAGCTTGACGAGCTACGTCCGATCCGGGGGACGTCAAACTAGTCCTCTGGGTATACTCGCCCCAGTGTTAGCACCGAGCGAGTCAGGGGCGAGCCGACCGGTGGCTCTCGAACCTTCTAGAAAAGGATGCTTCTGGAGACGACGCTTGGAGCCGTTGCCACACCGCAGATTGAGGATCGTGTAGCCAGTACGTGACGGACTTGGCAGGTGCGAGATATTAGGAAGAGATGAGCTAATCCCTGAAGCGTGGGGGAGGAGTTACCGCGGGTGGAATCCGGATCGTTGGTTACCCTCCTTACGCGAGACTCCACTATATAAAGGGGGCTTGACCCCCCAGGTTTGCATACTCTCTACACACTCTGAAACCCTAAACAGTTAACTCACCTTCTCTTCTCCAAAAGCCCTATCTGACTTAGGCATCGGAGTGCCTTTTGCAGGTACCCCCCCATCTGTACCAGAAGGAGAGAAGACGCTGCTCCGAGGAGAGGGTGAGCCTCACCATTTTGTGCATTAACATTGGCGCCCACCGTGGGGCCCGGTAAAACTAGCCTGGGCCTCAAGGATACCACCGAGCAAGGATGGTACACACTAGAAGCACGGCGAATCGCAAGTCACCACCGCCAAGCCACAACTCGGTCAGTCAGGACGAACGCCCGCCTCCCGACCCGGTCGTGGAGCTTCTAAGGGCTGAAAACCAAGAATTAAGACGCAAGATCGAGGAGGCTCTTGATCGGGAGAGAAGGATGGGCCGCGAAACGCCTTCCAGAACACGCCAGGAGACAAAGCGCGACGATGAGGGAGACTCATCGAGAACAGATCGGTCGAGCCGAACAGAAAGCCCCAAGCGCCGGTGCGCACACCACCACAAAGACCGACCCTCGGAGGTCGGGCTAACACTACTTCCCTTCAGCGAGGAGATCATGTCTGATCCAATCCCCAAGCATTTCCAAATCCCCAACATGGACGCTTACGAGGGTAAAACCGACCCCGAGGAACACCTCACCGCATTCAATGCTCGGATGCTGCTGGTGGGGGCCTCGGAGGGTTTAAAATGCAGGACTTTCCCATGCACTTTAAATAGATCCGCCATGATGTGGTTTTCCAACCTCCCCCAGCACTCGATCCGCTCTTTTAGCCAGCTCGCGGAACAGTTCGTGGCCAGGTTCACCACGAGCCGAGCATTCAGGAAAAATTCAACATGCCTGGTCGGGCTCAAGCAGAGATCAGACGAGACCCTCAAGTCATTCATAGAGCGCTTCAACAACGAAACGGCCCAAGTCAGAAACCTCAGCACCGACGTGGCGCTCCACGCCATAGTGTCAGCACTAAAACCAATACCTTTCTTGGACTCCCTCGCTCGCCGCCCCGCCGAGTCCTTGGACGAGTTAAGACGTCGCGTTGTGGGATACATCAACATGGAAGAAGTCGCCGCGGCCAAAAAGGAAACTCAAGGCCGACAAGACAAAAGCAGAGAGCCAACCAGAGACCAAAATGACAGAAGGAACGACCGCCGAGGACGGTAGGACTATAGAGGACAGTTCACCCCTTGACAGTAGGAAGGGACCGAGTGTTGAAGGAAGTCTACACAGGTAACCTCATTACCCTGCCTCCTCGGAGGGACTCCCCGCCGGACCCGGACCGTCAAAGGTACTACGAGTACCACCGGGTGTACGGACACACCACCAATGAATGTCAGGCACTAAAGGTAAAAATCGAGAAGCTCATACAAGCTGGACATCTGACAAAATACGTGGACAAAGGGTCAACAGTAACCCCTAAGGGAAGTAACGGAAACCGCAGGAGATCCCGTACGCCCGAGCCTAGGCGCGACAGATCGCCAACTCGGAGAGGGAGAGAGAGGCGTTCACCTACTCGGCAACGCAGACAAGGGCCCGACGGAGGTATTGCTTCACTTAACTTGATTGCAGGTGGTTTTACAGGCGGAGGTGAGTCGAGCAGCAGCCGACGGAGGCACTTGAGGTCCGTCAACAGCTCGAGCTCAACGACCGCCCCTCCCGCTGTCCTACCAACCATTTCCTTCTCGGAAAAGGATTACCAAGGGATAGATCGACACCAGGACGACCCCATGGTAATCATTGTTCACCTCGATGGGTTCAACGTAAGGAGAGTGCTGGTCGACCAAGGTAGCTCGGCAGACATCATCTACAAGGAAGCCTTTGATCGGCTTAAGCTGCCAAGCTCTATAATCAGACCCTACCGAGGTACGTTGGTTAGTTTTTCAGGTGCAAAAGCCCGGGTGACGGGGTACTTTGATGTCCTGCTCACCTTCAAAGCAGACATAGGAGTCAAAACAATCGAAGCACACTTACTGGTAGTAGAGGCCGAGTCCGCCGCTGACACTGCCTACAACATGATCATCGGAAGAACAGTCATCAATGGGATTGGAGCCATAGTATCCACCCCTCATTTGGCGATGAAGTTCCCATTGCCCGATGGACAGATAGCCACAGTACACGCCGACCAGAAGGAAGCCAGGCAGTGCTATGTCAACAGTCTCAGAGACAGCAAGAGCAGGGATCGCCCTAAATCGGGCTACATGATCGAAGCCGACCTCAGGCGAGCGACCTTCACCCGACCAGTACCAATGGACGACATCAAGAGCATTGAGCTGAGGGGACCAGGGAAGAGCGTACGAGTCGGGACCCAACTGCCCCAGCAAAGCGAGCAATCCCTGACGAAGGTCCTGCGCGCTAACGCTGATCTATTCGCATGGGGCCCAGAAGACATGCCTGGGATAGATTTAAAAGTGGCTTGCCATAAACTCGCCGTCGAGCCAGGAGCTCGCCCCGTCGCCCAGCGCAAAAGGAAGATCGCAGGAGAAAAGAAGCAAGCAGTCCGGGAAGAAACCTCCAAACTCCTGAAAGCAGGATTCATAAAGGAGATCAAATACCCTACTTGGCTTTCTAACGTGGTACTGGTGAAGAAAAGCAATGGTAAATGGAGGATGTGCACTGACTTCACCGACCTAAACAAGGTCTGCCCTAAGGACCCTTATCCACTCCCGAGCATAGACGCCCTGGTGGACGGCACGTCAGGGTACCAAGTGCTGAGTTTCATGGATGCATACTCTGGATCCAATCAAATAAGAATGCACCCACTCGACGCCCCGAAGACAGCCTTCATGACAGAAACCTCCAACTTCTACAACATCATTATGCCCTTTGGGCTGAAGAACGCTGGCTCCACATATCAGAGAATGATGGACGAAGTCTTCGCCGACCAGATCGGGAAGACGATCGAGGTTCACATGGACGACATGGTCGTAAAAACCCCCAGTTTCGACGCACACCATAGAGACCTTCAAGAGATATTCGACATCGCCAGGGCGTATAACATGAGGCTCAATCCCGAGAAATGCTCCTTTGGGGTACTCGGGGGAAAGTTCCTGGGGTTCATGATCACCCACAGAGGCATTGAGGCCAACCCCGATAAGTGCCGAGCTGTGATGGAAATGCGGAGCCCAAGCTCTGTCAAAGAGGTGCAACGACTGCCTGGTCGGATAGCAGCTCTTTCCCGATTCGTAACCCGGGCTGCCGACAAATCCTTTCCTTTCTACCAGGTACTCAGGAAGCCAGCTCGATTCGAGTGGACCGAAGAATGTGAAACGGCCTTTCAACGACTTAAGGAATTCTTGGCGTCACCACCAGTCCTTACTCGCCCCACCAAAAGAGCCTCCGTGTTCCTTTACCTGGCAGCCACTGACAGCTCGATCAGCTCGGCCATGGTCAAAGAAAGAAATTCCGAACAGCACCCAGTATACTTCGTGAGCAAAGTCCTTCACGGGGCAGAACTCAGGTACCAAAAGGTGGAGAAACTGGCACTCTCGATAGTGGTCTCTGCAAGAAGACTAAGGCCCTACTTTCACGCCCATCCGATGATAGTCAAAACCGACTACCCCATCAAGAGAATCCTGCAGAAGCCCGAGCTGTCTGGTCGGATGGTGGCCTGGTCAGTAGAGCTTTCCGAGTTCCAAATCAGGTACGAGCCCAGAGGACCCATTAAGTCACAAATTTTAGCTGACTTTATTGCAGAACTAACACCGACCCCCGAGGTCGAATACTGGACGCTCTACGTGGACGGTTCCTCCAATTCCAGAGGCAGCGGAGCAGGTATCATTGTAGAACCCTGCGGGAATCTGTATCGAGCAAGCACTCAAGTTTCTGTTCAAAGCCAGTAACAACCAAGCCGAATACGAGGCATTGTTGATCGGTCTCAAGCTCGCATGGGAGCTAGGCGCCCAAACACTCCGAGTCAAAAGCGACTCCCAGCTCATGGTCAACCAAGTTAAAGGCGAATATCAGTGCCGAGACGATGTCCTAGCTCGGTACGCCCAGAAGGCAGCTGCCATGATCCAAAATTTCCAAGAAGTCCAGCTCGAACACATCCCTCGAGAGCAGAACAACAAAGCTGACCTGCTAGCGAAACTAGCCAGCATGAAGACCGAGGGACAGTTACACACAATCGTTGTTCAAACTTTGACGTCACCAAGAGTAGAAACAGCAGAAACCAACTCGGTGAATCAGTCGGAATCTTGGATGACAGATATCATAGAGTATTTACAGCGGGGAAGGCTACCCGATGACCCTGTAGAGGCACGAAGGGTCCAAAGATGATCCACACATTACACTCTGATCAGGGACAGGCTCTACCGGAGGGGCTTCTCGCGGCCGCTACTCGCATGCGTGGACAAGTCAGACTCCGAGTATATCATGAGAGAACTACATGAAGGCATATGTGGGAACCATTGTGGAACTCGGACGTTAGCTGCGAAGGTCCTCCGAGCTGGATATTATCGCCAACAATCGATCGGATCGCTGGAATACGTCAAAAAAATGCGACAACTGCCAACGGTACGCAAAGCGAGACCACCTCCCCCTGAAGTCCTTCACGAAGTCATCGCCCCCTGGCCCTTTAATACTTGGGGGCTCATCATACTTGGCCCCTTTCCCCTCGCACCAGGCCAGCTCAAGTTCATTGTGGTCGCCATAGACTACTTCTCCAAGTGGATAGGCGCATCCACCGCAACTATCACATCCGAGAGGGTCAAGAAATTTGTCTGGAAAAACATAGTCTGCCGCCACGGCCTACCCCACACCATCATCACGGATAATGGCACGCAGTTCACCAGCTCGGTATTCAAAGACTTCTGCAAAGGCCTCGGTATCCAGCTCACCTATGCCTCGGTGGAACATCCACAAACCAACGGTCAGGTCGAAGCTGCAAACAAAGTCATCCTAAGCGGTGTTGTGTAAAATAATAACACAATTGTGCAAGTATACACAATCGCAACAAGTAGTAAAGATTAAATCAAGATCGTTCCCACGAGGATTGATTAATTGAATTCACAAGTCTTTCCATTAGTAAATGAGTTAGTGAGTAAGTAATAAAAGCGAGAAAAATAAACATCAAGTTTTTGTGATTTTAATGAGTGAATAAGAGCGAATTAATCAAGTGATTTGAGAATAAAATGGATAAGCGATTAGGATTCGGTTCATTCATATTTCCACTAGGTTGGTTTCGATTGCCATAAGTCGATTGCCATATGGCACACTGGGCTGAACAATGTGTGTGCCTTTCATACTTTCACCGAGGGTTAAGTAAAGGTTCCACTTATGTCTAAGCCCGCTATGTTCCCACTTGTCTAATTAATATGGCCAAGAACACCTATAAGTCAGTTGCCTATGTCTAGATTAATCTAACTTTCAATTAAAGTGTCCTCTAATTGATAATCCTTATAGTGCTCATGAATTCGATATGTCACCACCTTTCACCTAACATACATGCACTAACCTAAGTTGATCGAGCTCGAGTTAAGCGTATTAAAAATAAATGCGCATGAGACAGATGTAGATGCATAGGACTTACTTATAGACATTAACCAACCAAGTTTTAATACAAAGTCACTTCATCCTAACCTAAGAAAAATTGGCTCATAATGAGCCTAAAAACAAAACAACATAAAGCGGTGCATGAGCAAAGTTCATGGCACTAGAGTAGAATATAGAGACTATTACAGATATGAATGAAACGAGAAGCGAGTTGAATCTCACCCTTGTGAGCTCGAAAACCACTCTCTAATCGGCAATGCCTTCTTGTCTACCTTGTAATGCTTGAGCAAGTAACTTACTCCATGAACAAGGTTAATAGCTTGAATCAATGGTGTTTTGGAAGAAGGAAGGTGAGATCTGTTTGCTTCTATTTTTGGGGACAGGCCTATTAGCGAAAAGAATGTATCGAGAACCAGCCCCCACTTTTCATTAGGTCATTATCCTTTTTATACTCTCTCCTCAAAATGGGGTGACCACTCTTAATCCCAAAAAGATACTTCCTTTTAAGCCCAAAGTGAGCCTTTTGTCTTGTGTTGAAATTTGAGAGAAAAGTGCATTAGAGACGAGGAGGGACCACACTAAAAGCATGGTGTGCTTGGCGACTGAATGAGTCCTTTGTTTAGCTTCATGAATGATCACGCTTCTTCCAAAATCCAAGGTACTTGACACAGTCTGCGTGGCATGGCACGAGACTTGGCAGGCAATTCTCATAAAAATCGCACAATGTGACAAAAACATCAAAATGCTCTCAAAAGCACCAAAGTGCTTCAGCAATCTCAATCGAAACCACATTATTTACATAAATCTAATAATTAAAGGACCTAAATTACTCTTAAACTCACATGATTCATAGTTATAAAGGCATAAATAACTCTTATTTCTAAGAGTTATCACACTAAACTTGAACCATTGCTTGTCCTCAAGTAATGACACTTAAAACATTGTGAAACGGAAGAATTATCTGGCTGTGACTTTGAACATGACTTTTTTTTTTTTTATTGGGTGGTTTTCCGCAGGCTTCAGCTTTCGGACAAACTCGAAACAAACAATCCTTGTACTTCATGCATCATTGACATGGTCACCAATTTCAAGTGTGTGTGCAACCCATAGCTCAATTGAGAAACTAGTATAACCACCAAACTTACCTTAATCTCCCCCAAAGAATCTCTAAGTCCTGTTCCTCTAATCAAACAAAAGAAATGGGCTTTTAACTTAGGATTGAGGGGGCTTTACTATACAAGGATATGCATACAATTTAACTAGCATAGGTCGACACACATTTTTTCTTCTCTTTTCAATTTTTATCTTTTGCCTTTTCTATGTTTGCCTCTTTGTCTTTTGGCGTGAATAACAACAATTGTAATGAAATTGCAGGTTCTTACTCAACAAAGAAGCTTCTTCTTTTTTTTTATATTTTGGCTTTTTCTAAGTACTCTGTGTCTTTGCCCTTTTTCTTTTGAATATTCACACATGGATTACCCCAGCTTATATCTTTGCCCATTCCCTCCATTTTCAAATTTGGAAACAAAGCTTAGACTAAACTAGAGGTTTGACCTCACCTTGCTCTCAAGTCACCTATGATTCCTTCTTAAACTAAGGGTAAGTGTTGAAATTAACAGCGGTCAACTAGCAATCGAACAAGGTTCCATAAACACTACCAACAATCATTCCTCATTAAATTCGACCCGTGTGTTAACCAAATTTTTTTATCTGATAAAGATCCTCGCAATTGTGACTAACATATCCCTCCCAACACTGATTCATTGCGGTCTCACCTGCCAATTACATTATGTTAGAAAAGTGACTCAAAGCAGACTAACAAAACAACTTTGAAACAGCGAGAATTCAGAGAAACCTACTAAACTATTTACTCTGACAAGCATTATTGGTAGAGATTAAGGTTAGGGCATCCACTGTTTGGCTGTGAGCTCCTTCTTTTGGAGTGTCCTCATCAGTTAGAGATTGGCTCCTCCTCCTCCTCATCACCGATGATGGTGATGGCTGCCTCTTTGGCGGTCTCTTTCTCCTTCTTGTTTGCTTCCGCCCGGCGAGAGGGAGTGTCTTCTTTGATGTGTCGTGCGGGGAGGTGGTGGTTGCGGCCTTCATCGACATTGGTGCGAGTGGCTTGCCTTCTTCTTGGGAGCTTGGCACATTCTTGAGCTCACTTTCCTTTTAGAGCCCCTCTTTAACCGGTGGTGCTTCACGGTGGCGAGGCTCTCTTGTTTGTAGTCTCCTCATTTGTCTCCCTAAGATCCAATCGGGAAACAGGAGGAGCATTACCCCATTTCTTGGGAAGTTAAAATTGAAAAGCCTTTTACGCCATAGGTATTGCTCATGGGCAAACTTCCCGGATAGCTTGTTGCTTCTTCAATAATTGGCTCACCGTCTCGGCTGACTCCTCTCTTCCCTCATCATTTTGTGCAGCGAAAGCAATGGGGCAGGGGCACGGATATGGCATTCCAAGGCTTTGGAGCAGGCCAGAATGCTATCACTTTGTTTAGAATGTGCACCCTTGAGCTTACACAGAGCGTGATCGGGCATGGGAAAAATAGACTCCCACTTGGTCCTCCTTGCAGTGCAACAATCTCTCTATGAATGGCCTTCCAACATCCATTAATTTCCCCTCAGAATGTGATCATAGCAAATCCTCTCCTTGTCAATGGTTTGATGGTGAGTGGTGGGGAGCAGCTAGTACCCATGAAATTGTACGAACCTTAGGCTGCGAGGATTAGGGTATTTCTCCTTATCTGTAGTAGTCCCCCTGCCTTTTCTCCCATTTGGTGCCTTCCACTTTCATTTGGTGCATTATTTCGTTCATCTTCTCTACATTCTTTGCCTTAATCCTCTTTTCGAAGGCATCACCTTTCTCTGGCGGCACGAGGTACTCATTGATTCTCTTGAGGAGAAGGACAATGACTCCTCGATGTTGGAGTAGTTTGCCCAGGTTGACCATCTTCCTGAGGGGTATTCGGCGTAGAACTCTCTCACAATAATAGTGATGGGGCTCTTGGGGTGAGAGCAAAAAAGTTTGCCATTGATCTTGCTCAATCAACCTCATTATGTCGAGGAGGCCATTTGCAATTGAATCCCCTACCGGAGATGCCCGGCGGCCTTTTTCCATGCGATCCTCATATCTTTTTCTTGCCCCCTCATCATGGAATCTCTTCTGCGGTGCGGATTTGTACTTTCGTAACTTTCCTCTGTGCTCCATGCTTGGTCTCATAACATTTGGTTGCTTCAGCCTTCGGCGGCCGGCTTCAATGATGATTCTACGGACAAAGGAAAACTAGGGTTCTGGATTTGAAGATTTTGGGAGATTTGGAAGCGAAGGAGAATGTGAGGGTGAGTATAATGGATGGGGTTAGGGTTAACAAGATGGCTTTTTCGCTAGGTAGAAGGGAAGATGAGTGGGAATGGTGAGAGGTGTTTGTAGTTGGGAAGATGGGGTGGGTGGTGGATTGTGGCTGCAAAAGGTAAGTGTTTGGGAAATGGGGTGAGTTTTATGAACTGCAGGTTGGACTTAATGGAAGGAGGAGAAAGGCTGATTTTCTAATTGAGTGCAAGATTATGAGGATGCAAGGTGGCATCTGCCATTGGTTCATGTGGAAAAAATGCACTGGCCCAGTGCCCGGTTCATTTAATGCCCGTAAGGGTGCTTTTGCCTTTTCTTTGGCATGCGTCACTTGACCTTTCCTTCAAAAATTCAACACACAGTGGTGCCCCTGGGTAGTGCCATGGCACCAAGTGTGCGACATTGAACTACAACTCGCCCCCTGCCTTGCACTTCCAGACACCAAAAATTCAATTTATTCTGCAAAACAAAATATAACTAAGTTAAAAAAATAAATCTGAGCTGCCTCCCGGTATGGCGCTTGGTTTATGAAAGTCCTCGGCCAGACTTATTTTCCACTTGATTATCCTTGAGTTCAGTGGTGACCCTTGTTCTTTCATCGGGGTCACCCCCAATCTTACTACTCTCGGCCATTAACCTTGAGGTTGCACTGTGGCCTCATCCAATAAGTCCAGCACCCGTATGGATGTAACTTAAGCTTGAATGGACGGACCACCTTGATTTGAGCTTCCCAGGGAATAATTTCAATCTTGAATTGAGCTGACAGCAGAGATCCTTCTTTCAATTCCACTGGGTTGAATTCTTTTATCATGCCAAGCTTTAGTTTTGGCTTTATGCAGCTTCGACATTCATGAGGCAAGAGCCTATGCTCTTCCTGGATTCATGAAGTTCGTGACACTTGCTTGCTGGCCACTCTCAGTCAAAATTGACTTCTTTGTGGCTGAGCTTTGCGTTACCTTTCAATAGGCAAGTGGCAAGCCTTGCAAACACCAATCTATAGGAGATGTCCCTAATGGTGTCTTGTATCTTTGTAAGCCCCTGAGCGTCGTCAAGATCTGGACCGTCTTTCCTAGAAGGATTAATGACGCTTCTCAAGAATCCTTTTAATTTCCACTGTTGGAGGCTCAACTTGGCCACTTGTTTGTGGATGATATCACGATGCTATCTTGTGCTTCACCCCCCTTGAAGCTTTTCTATTAGTTTGTTACAAAAATGGGTGCCACTCATCACGATAATGGCTCGAGGACACGAACCTTGTGAAAGATATTCTTATGCAAAAACTTGCTTTGCGCCTTGGCATCATTGGTAAGCGAGCTACTCTTTGATCCACTTGAACACATAATCCTGACCCACTAGGATGTACTGAGTTGCCAAGGAAGGAGGAAAAAGGGCCCATAAAATCCATGCCCCGCCATCAAAGTTGATTTCAAGAATCTTTGTTGAGGAGGCATTTCTTGTTTTTGGAAATATTTCCTACCCTTTGGCATCTATCCTGCAATGTTTAACAAATTCATGAGAATCTTTAAATAAAAGGGCGAGAAATAGCACCTTTGCAAGACTTTGGGCTGCATTACGGCTCTCTAAGTGTCCTCCACGAGGTGCAGTGGCGAATGTTGCGAGGATCTTTTACGACTTCTTCTTCACTACACACCTTCTAAACAACTGATCCACACCCTTCTTATATAAAGCAGTTCATCCCAATAATATTGTTTCACTTCTTTGGAGAAATCTTCTTTTTGTTGGTAATCCATCTCCCCTTTGGAAGGATTTTGCACACCGAAAGTTCAACATGTCGTACCCAGGTGCGTAAGGGCATCGACCTTAACTGTGACTACCAGTGATTGCTCATCGGAAAATTTTCTTTAATTTCACCTCCCTGTTGTTCAACACTTTGTCATTTTCAATTATGGACAAGTGGTCGACTACTTGATTCTCACTCCTTTTTATCTCGATTTACAAGTCAAACTCTTTTAATATGACACCCGTCTTATCAATCTTGGTTTTGCATCTTTCTTGGCAATCAAATACTTGATTCTTGAGTGGTGATGTACACCACCACCTTTGTGCCAACGGTAGAGATCTGAACTTGTCAAAGCGAATCTACTACTAGTTCTTTCTCAGTGGTGGTATAATTCAAATGAGCATCCACGATGTCTTGCTTGCATAGTAAATTGAATGAAACACCTTGTTATGTCTTTGACCGAACAGCTCCTATGGCAAAATCACTTGCATCGCATCAGCTCAAATGGCTTATCGATGCAGGGCAGCAATGATATTAAGTCTTTGTGATTAAAACTTTCTTGAGGTGTTTGAAAGGCTAGCATACCTTTGTTCCAAAAATCAAATCTGATTTCATCTTTGAAGGAGTTAGCGAAAGGGCTTTGAGATTTTGAGAAATCCTTGATGAATCTTCTATAGAAACCAAGCATGCCCCAAAAAACTTCTTCACCCCTAGTTGGTGGAGGTAATTTCTCAAATGACCTCGATCTTTTACCTGTCCACTTGATTCATTTCTTAGAGACTTTGTGACCTAGAACAATACCTCTTGCACCGTAGTGGCACTTCTCCCGATTGATGTTAGATTAGTCTCCTCACACTGGGCTGACACTTGTTCTAAATTATCCAAGCAAACTTGAAATGTTTCTCCAAGCAGAAAAGTCATCCATGAAGATTTCCATGGATTTCTCGATAAAATCTGAGAATATTGCCATCATGCACCTTTGAAATGTTCTTTGGTGCATTTACGCAACCCAAAATGGCATCCTTCTAAGCAAAGGTGCCATAAGGGCATGTGAAAGTAGTCTTGTCTTGATCCTCGGGTGCTATGGCAATCGATTGTAAGCTGAATACCCGTGAGAAGCGATGCAAAACTCACTTCCCTACCCAACTTGTCAATCATGCGGTCAATGAAGGCGGTGGAAATGATCCTTCCTTGTTGCCTTGTTGAGCTACGTAATCCATACAAATTCTCCAACGATCCACGGTTACTGGTGGGAATTAATTCATTCTTATCATTAGCTATGACGATCCTCCCCTTTCTTGAACACAGCACCTTGGACTAACCCGAAGCTATGCGAGATCGGGTAAATGATTCCGGCATCCAGCCATTTAATGATTTCCTTCTTTACTACCTCCTTCATCCTTTGGGTTAAGCCTTCGTTGTGCTTAATCTTTGTTCTTGGCATTCTCCTCCAAAAGATTACATGCGTACAGAGAATAGGACTTATACGCTTTTATGTGACCATCTGCCATCCTATAGCCTTCTTATGTTTCTTATTACGATAAGCAATTCCTTTTCTGCAGCAAACTCGTCGAAGCAACAATAACGGGAAGAAGGTTGTTCTCACCCAAATAAGCATACTTCAAGTGTGGAGGTAGCACTTTCGATTCCAGTCGGAGAGGCTTTCAACGTGAGATGGAATATTGGATTTGGGCTTTTTTATCAGTTCGATGACTCGTATTTTTGAGCCATAATTGATTTACAAGCTTCCCTGTGTGTTTTATCTGCGCTTAGCTTCATAATGTCGAGGACATTCGGTTCTGTTTGACCACATTCTTGTCTCATGAGTTGATGTTGAACCAGCGAATCAATGGTTCTAACAAAGGAGCATTCCTCCCACATTTTCTTGAGGATACTTGAGAGCATTGAGGACATTAAATTTGATTTCTTGATCATTGACTCTCATAGTGAGTTCACCCTTTGCACATCAATCGTGTTTTCCCTGTGGCAGAATGGTCTACCTAAAATAATAGGTACCTCGGCCTTCGGCTTCAAAATCAAGGATAATAAAGTCGTGAAATGCAATTTATCAGCTTGTGACGTTACATCTTGATCTTCCCTTACCGGATAAGCTAGAGTTACGTGCGCCGGTACTTGAGTCGAGTTGTAGGCACTGGCCTTACCAATTCCAATTTGTTGGAAGATGGACTTAGGCATTAAATTAATCTTGGCCCCTAAGTCACATAGAGCTCTCCCCGATAAGTGTCGCTGATAGTGCAAGGGATGAGTAAAGCGACCAGGATCTTTTAACTTTTGGGGGATCTTACTTTGCATCGACATCTTGCACTCTGGGTCATAACTTAACATGTCTCAAATTCTCCCAACCTCCTTTTCTTGGTTAGAACATCCTTCATGAACTTTGTGTAATTTGGCATACATTGCGAGGCATCGACTAATGGAATGTTGATGTGCAATTTGATCTACTCGATAAACTTGTCAGCGCTTGTCTTGATGGGCTTTTTAAGTCTCGAGGAATGGTGGAGGTGGAAATTCAGGAACTAATCTATTGCTTGCGATTCTTTGGTGTAACTTTCAGTGCAGTGCGAGTGGTGCTGGGCGGCACAGTCTGCCTGTAGTTTTTGGCGCCAGTTGACTTCTTTCTTTTGAGGTGGCTAGTGGTAACATCAGGCCTAGGGGACTGATTCAGTACCACTCCTCAAAGTATATGGCTTTTATTTGCTCTCCCCCCTGCCTTGCGGGCTCGGTCATGTGGCGATGAACCACTTGGTCTTTGGTTATATTGTTGCCTCTGCCAGTGATTCTCCAAGTTTTTAATTCTTTGCACCACGACTTTGATGCTTGGGCTTTTGTTTCATTCATGAAGGCCTTGGCCTGCAGCCTCCAGTGAGTTGTCAACAATAGGGCTTGACTTTTTGAGCTGGTTGGCGGGGAAACCGAGGGGGATGGGTAGGCTTTGCGGTTTCTGGCCAGTCTTTGCGAGATTAATGTTACTCGAAAAATTTGGGTGATTCTTCCACCCGGGGTTGTAGTGTTGGGTAAGGATTATTGTTTTGTTGAAATTCCCCTCGTAATATGAGACAGGGGTTGCTAGGGCATTCCTCATATAGATGACCTCCTCCACAATACACACAGAAATAGCTTTTGCTTTGCACTGTGGTCTGCGGAAATTCACATGTCTTTGTGTTGGTTCGACATTCGGACCTTTCAACATGTTTGCGATTGCAGCACCTGTGCGGATAAATTTGTCATTTCACTCACTTCATGGACTCAGCAGCTAACCTGCTTTTCGACCTAGCAATGAGCCATTGGTAGCTTCATTTTGCGTGATAGTCTCAATTTTCTCATGCATCATTGTAAGGCGTGCCGAGAGGGCACCACCGGAAGGAGGCATCAAGCATGTCTCTTGTTCTTCCCAGAGACCATTATAAAATGTTTCCATTTGAATGCAAAATAGGTATGCCATGGTGAGGGACACTTCTGACTGACTCTTTAAATCTCTCCCGAAAGCAGTGATTCCTCTTCATTTTGCTGAAAGATGTAATTTCATTCCTCATCACAGCATTCTTGATTGGAGGAAATACTTGGTTAAAATTTCTCTGCCATACCATTCAATCGATGATAGAGTTGGGTTCAAAGGAATTTAACCAAGCCTTGGCTCTATCCTTCAAGGAGTATGGGAATAGCACGAGTCTGAAGGCATCATCTGTAACTCAGGGAATTTTGAAGTTCTTCGCACACTTCAAGGAATTGTTTTAGTGCAGTGAGGTCTTCTTGAGTGTGCCACCAAATTGTCCCACAGTTTGCGCCATTTTGGAACATCATAGGCTTAAATTCAAAATGATTTGCGGTAATGTCGGGCCTTTATGCGTGTGCATGGTGCTGAGGATCAAAAACGGCATAGTCCTCGTTGGCTGTCCTATCATTGGCTAAGCCTATGATGCTCCGACATCTGACACCAAGGCTTAGTGCATTGTGAACACTTTGTTGAACAACTTTGCTTTCGTCTTACCTTGAGGAATTGTTTGCGGTATGGGGACGATTCTTTGCCGTATTTGCGTGACTATCTGACAAATGCTTGTGCTCCACTCTCCATATGACAACGAAAGTTACGTCCGATCTCGGGATCCAAGCGATGCAGTGCAGTGTGCTGCGTGTAATGCGAGTTGAGCATAACGGTGACCTGACACCCAAAGAATTAGAATATCTCAACTATGAACCTCACTAAATTCAAAACTTTGTAAATTTAATCGATTCAATCCCAGACATGGCGCCAAAAACTTGTTGTGTAAAATAATAACACAATTATTGCAAGTATACACAATGCAACAAGTAGTAAAGATTAAATCAAGATCGTTCCCACGAGGATTGATTAATTGAATTCACAAGTCTTTCCATTAGTAAATGAGTTAGTGAGTAAGTAATAAAAGCAGAAAATAAACATCAAGTTTTGTGATTTTAATGAGTGAATAAGGCAGAGATTAATCAGTGATTTGAGAATAAAATGGATAAAAGCGATTAGAGATTCAGTTAGATTCATATTTCCACTAGGTTGGTTTTGATTGCCATAAATTGATGCCATATGGCACACAGCGCGAGAACTGTGTGTGTGCCTTTCGGACTTTCACCAGGGTTAAGTAAAGGTTCCGCATGTCTAAGCCCACTTTATGTTCCCCTTGTCTAATTAATATGGCGAAACACCTATAAGTCAGTTGCCTATGTCTAGATTAATCTAACTTTCCAATTAAAGTGTCCTCTAATTGATAATCCTTATAATTGCCTCATGAATTCGGTATGTCACCACCTTTATTACCTAACATGCATGCCTAACCTAAGTTGATCAGGCTCAGAGTTAAGCATATTAAAAATAAATGCGCGCCATGAGACACAGATGCATAGGCAAGGACTTATAGACATTAACCAACCAAGTTTTTATCTAGAGTCACTTCATAACCTAAGAAAATTAGCTCATAATGAGCCTAAAAACAAAACAACATAAAGCTGGTGCATGAAACAAAGTTCATAGCACTAGAGTGAGTATAGAGACTATTACAGAGATATGAATGAAGCAGCGAGTTGAATCTCGGCCTTGTGAGCTAAAAACCACTTCTCTGTCGGCAATGCCTTCTTGTCTGCAATCTGCCTTGAGCAAGTAACTTCTCTCCATGAACAAGGTTAATAGCTTGAATCAATGGTGTTTTGGAAGAAGGAAGGTGAGATGCGTTTGCTTCTATTTTCGAGGGGAGGCAGACGCTTTACACAGCGAGGAAAAGAATGTCGAACGGCCAATACCTTTCATTAGGTCATTATCCTTTTTATACTCTACTCCTCAAAATGGTGACCACTACTAATCCCAAAAAGATACTTCCTTTTAAGCCCCAGTGAGAGCACTTTTGTCTTGTGTTGGCAGAGAAAAGTGCATTAGGACAAGGAGGAGGACCACACTAAAAGCATGAGTGCGGCCTGAGGCCAGAGTCCTTTGTTTAGCTCCTTGAATGATCACCTGCCTTCTTTGCTTCAAAATCAGTACTTTGCCTAGCAACACAGTCTTGTGGCATGGCAGAGACTTGGCTTGAGCAATTCTCATAAAATCACAATGTGACAAAAACATCAAAATGCTCATAAAGCACCAAAGTGCTTTAAAGCGACTCAAATCGGGGAAACCACATTATTTACATAAATCTAATAATTAAAGGACCTAAATTACTCTTAAACTCATGATTCATAGTTATAAAGGCATAAATAACTCTTATTTTAAGAGTTATCAAGCGCCTTATAAGCTAGACGAAACCAAGAGCTGGCGGAA
The DNA here is from genome assembly GCA_037113605.1 of Calophaca sinica. Lineage (NCBI taxonomy): Eukaryota > Viridiplantae > Streptophyta > Magnoliopsida > Fabales > Fabaceae > Calophaca > Calophaca sinica. Next base: position 33,564,173 of record CM073731.1, read on the forward strand.
GAGCTGCAATGGTGCTATGGGCATACCACACCACCCCACAGTCAGCAACAAATGAAACGCCTTTCTGGTTAACATACGGCATGGATGCTATGGTACCAGTGGAGCTCGGCTTGACCTCATCCTGGAGAGAGCACATGCAGTCGCTGGCACAGAAAGAAGAAGCTAGAGTAGAACTCGACCTACTAGAAGAGACTCGAGAGCTCGCCCGGATACAAGACTTTGCAACTAAGCAGCGCGTGCCTAAACACTACAACTCTAAGATCCGACTAAAAGGATTCAGAGTAGGGGACTTAGTCCTTCGAAAGGTTGAATTAGCGCGAAAAGATACAAGGCAGGGAAAGCTCGGGCCAACTTGGGAAGGACCATACCTCATTAGATCGGAACATCGCCACGGAGCTTACAAGCTGGAAGAACTGTCCGGAGGGGAGATACCGAGGACGTGGAATGCCACACACCTTAAGCTTTACTTCAGTTGACAACATATGTAAACGGATGGCGTACTCTTTCTCCTTTGCAGACCTTTTTTCCCACTGGGTTTTTGGTTTGTGAAGGTTTTAACGAGGCACATCCTTATTTCCCTTTTTCACATCTAATAAAATTCTTTCCCAATTGCATTCAGAACATCCTTCATGTACATCATCGAGCTCACTCGTGGCTCAGAAGGTCTTGCTCGACCTTAAATGACCCCTGTGGTCCCAAACCCAAGTTAGCATAAAAACTTGGCGAGCTCACTCGTGGCTCGGAAGGTCTTGCTCGACCTAAAATGACCCCTGTGGTCCCAAACCCAAGTTAGCAAAAAAACTTGGCGAGCTCACTCGTGGCTCGGAAGGTCTTGCTCGACCTAATTGACCCCTGTGGTCCCAAACCCAAGTTAGCACAAAAACTTGGCGAGCTCACTCGTGGCTCGGAAGGTCTTTCTCGCCAAGTTAGCATAAAAACTTGGCGAGCTCGTTAGTGGGTCAGAAAGTCACTATCCGACCTAAAGATTTCGTAAGAAAACTAGTACTCGGCCTGTACCGGTGCGCGGAGAAAATGTCTCAACCTCAGTTGACACAAGTTTTTTTCGGGGGAAGCCACCCGGGGACTACCCTAGCTGAGTAGCAGCTACCCGAGGACCACCCCATCTGAGTACGGTAACCAACAAATTACTAAAGTGAAAAACAAAGCAGATTTAAGCTAACAATGTTTAAACTTAGTCAATTTCATTAACTTGAGACGAAAATACAAAAGAAGAGCTCATAGAAGAGCGAGTACATCATCAAGACAGAGCAAAGCAAGCCAAAAAACAAATTATGCAAGGGTATCCCCTTGGTCTTCAACTCGGGCCCCAACGACTCCTCGGCCGCAACACTTTGACCAACAGCCTCCAAGTCGAGCCCAACTCCGACCTCCTCGCCCCCAGGCTCCTCCTGATCGGCACAACCTTCTTCCTCGTCCTCCTCTTCCATAATCTTCCCCTCTTTCACCACCTTGGTGAAATCAAGCTCGGAGATGTCCAGGTCGGGGGCGATCACCTTCAGCTGCACAACGGCATTATCAAACCCTTCCTTATACTGAAAGGCGCTATACTCACGATACTCCTCGACCCGAGCAGCTTCGGACGAGGACTTCTCCTTCTCTTCCCGCAGTTGACGCAACAGAAGGTCATTCTTGGCCTGGAGTTCCTCCCACTGCGCCAGCAGAGAGGTGTTGCTCTTGTTCAGAGCATCCCTTGCCTCCGAGAGGCGAGCATAGTCCTCCTCCAACTTACCCATCTTCTCCTCGAGCTCACGAAGTGCGGTGGCCTTGCTTTGATACTTCCTCCTCGCCAGCTCGGCTTCGGTGGCCCGTGCCCTTATCCGATCAGAAAGGAACTGGGCCATAGCAGAAGCACGGAGCCCATAAATGCCCAACGCCTTGCATAAACCCAGCTCGCCCGCCTCGGCCATGCACCTATCGTCGGATCGACGCATGATCTGGTCGATCTGGTCGGAGCGGTCGATCCCGACATTCCAAAGGGAATCCTCGGCGTTCTCACTTCGATCAGCAAATTCTCCGAGGTGGAGAAACCACTCGGAACCATCGGGGATATTCAAAGGAATCCCCCCATGAGGCCCCCTCGGCTCCTTCGCAGGGGGCTGATCGGAACCGGGAGTCGGAGAAGCGCGGTCGCTTTTAGCGACCTTGGCGGGGAAGGGAAACCGCAAAGATCGGAGGGAACCGGCCCAGGAGCTTGGGCGACCTTCTCTCTTTGACCTCTCTTGAGGAGCTCGGCCATCTCTTTCTTGGTCATCTTCGGAGCCATCGTACCTGAAAAGAAAGTGAAAATTAGTACCCATGTTCGGGCTGAGAATCATGCTAGAGGATGATAACAAAACTTACTTAAGTAATCCCTCCACTGGGGTGGGTCCTTTAGAGCTCGGGTAAGGAGAGGACCACAATGAAATGTGGGCAAACGAGCGAGAAAGTTCACTATCGTCTGATCGGTGACCGACAATGAATTAAAGTCCACCTCTTTTATGGGGCGAGGATTGGGACTCCAGTAAAAAGGAAATAAAGCCTCGTTTTGAGCAGAAAAGAAAAAGGGATCCCCCCTCCGTACCCGGATTTTGAAGAAATCAGATTTTCAGTTCTTATAAGACTGGTCGAAAAGCTCGAGAATATAAATGCCAGATATTTTATTGAGCGAACACCACTTAAGTTGCTTGCCAAGCCTAAGTTGGAAGAAACTGAAGAAGAGAGCAGTAGAGGGGGTAACCCCGAAGTACTCGGACACGAGCTTGAAAGCTCGGATAAAAGCCCAGCTGTTGGGGTGTAGTTGCGAAGGGGCCGCATCCAACCATTGGAGGACCTCGCACTCAAACCCACCGAGGGGAAACCGGAGGCCAACTCGCGTAAAGAAAGTTTTATAGAAGAAATAGAAGTCTGATGAACTAGACTCACCCTTGTCAAAGCACACTCGGTCCTCGGGAGAGCAAGGAAGGCAAGTTACCTCCTCGTCTCGATCCCAGTTCGGCATAAAAGATACACTAGACTGAAGAGCGGCCATGCCAGTGTCTGAAAAAATGTTGGAGGCCACCCTGAGTACATCGGGATGCACCCAGGCGTAAGGAGACCTATCGTCTCCCACTCGGCGCTCGCCCCCCTTGTGAAGTGAGTACGAGGGAACAGAAACGACGGGGGGAGAAGCTGGAACCCAGGAAGTGAGAGGAACCACCTGGAAAGGCACCGGGTCACAACCACCGCAGCCACCATCGGAGGGGAACTCCTTGTGGCCAGAGCCTCCGGCATAGGGCGGCGTGGAAAGGTCAAAGGACGTGCTCGTCGTTTCAGACGACGAACCACCCCCAGAACTCAAAGGTATGGGGGAGGGGGACGACGGGAAGAAGATGAAGAAGCCATTAGTGAAGAGTAGTAACGAGACTTACCAGGAAATGCGAAGGAATGGAATAAAATGGCCGCTCGGAATACAAACGCAGAGAAGGGTGGTAGAAGAAGCGTCGCAGAGGTAATAGAACGAAGAAGAAGGGAGAAGGAAGGAGAAGGGGGTGGCTTTATAACCCCTGCGGAAGGGAAGTGAAAGGCCGAACCAATCCGAGCCCTCCATCTTCAAAACCAGATGTGGATCTAACGGTCCAGGTCGTATCAGATGATCGACGGTGGGAAGAGGAACGGCTGAGTAGATGTCCCATCCGAGTCCCATCGTGTAGCAGAACACCGAGTAAAGGTGCGACACGTAGGGCGCAGCACCCTAGACAAATAAGCTTCCGAGATACGCCCCCGACCTCGATAACTCTCAGCTCGGATACCGACCCAAGAGCGATAAGTAGACCCTCTGCCCTTTCGCGCAAAGAGTCTAGGGGGCTTGTGTAACGGACCGGTCTCCGAGCCGAGTTCCAGCATACCCACCAAACCGAGCAGATCCGGCCTTATCCGATTTGTTCTGAGCTCGACGAGCTACGTCCGATCCGGGGGACGTCCAACCAGTCCTCCGGGTATACTCGCCCCGGTGTTAGCACCGAGCGAGTCAGGGGCGAGCCGACCGGTGGCTCTCGAACCTTCTAGAAAAGGATGCTTCTGGAGACGACGCTTGGAGCCGTTGCCACTACGCAGATTGATGATCGCGTAGCCAGTACGTGACGGACTTGGCAGGTGCAAGATATTAGGAAGAGATGTGCTGATCCCTGAAGCGTGGGGGAGGAGTTACCGCGCGCGGAATCCGGATCGTTGGTTACCCTCCTTACGCGAGACTCCACTATATAAAGGGGGCTTGACCCCCCAGGTTTGCATACTCTCTACACACTCTGAAACCCTAAACAATTAACTCACCTTCTCTTCTCCAAAAGCGCTATCTGACTTAGGCATCGGAGTGCCTTTTGCAGGTACCCCCCATCTGTACCAGAATGAGAGAAGACGCTGCTCCGAGGAGAGGGTGAGCCTCACCATTTTGTGCATTAACATAATCTATGTGTCATCTCTAGCTTGAAAAATGATGGAAATTCATTTTCAACCATTCACTGAACTCGTGGATTGTATTATTTTTTATAAGTAAAAAATAAAACGACGTGTGAAGCTCAATAAAAAAAACACATCATTAGTCGGTACCCAATGAGGTTTGGCCCAGTGAAAGCATGCTACCTAGGTTCCTAAGGTGCAAAGTTTGTACAGAGATATTCCACAAAAGGGGAAGGTCTCTTTCTCGAATCCTTGTGTTGGGTGCCAAATTTTAAATTTGAGTTGATCGACGGAATGTTATGAATTCGACAAGTAAAGGCGTAAGAGACCAGAACAAGGGATGAAAATTGACTAAGTTTGAGAGATCAAGTGATGGGGCGGTTGTTCGACGGAAAGCATGAAGCGTCGAAGATGTCAAAATGAGCATAGTCGAAACAGGCTTAGTTATTAAGTAAAGATCAATGTACAGCTCGACAGGAAGTGCTACTGTCGATTAGGTAGTTTTTAGCGAAAACTTAACTACCAACCCGTGTCCGTACATGTGTCAGGTTGGATGTTTGGTAGTTTTTTCATATTTTTCCTATAAATAGTAGTTTCTACGATGTAACTCAGATTGGATACATGATCTAATTCCTAATATCTCGACGGCTAAAGAAGATTAACGGAAAACGATCACTGTATGCCTTCCAAACTCTATCTTTCTGCATTTTAATCAATTTCAGTCTATTTTCAATTCTTTGCATTTTCATTTATGTCATTTACATTCCAGTCAATTTGCATTTCCTTGCTTCGCATTTACATTCTTTAATTCCCTGTCATTTATCAAGCTTTACGCACTTTTCCTTTCAAAGTCATTTACAAGCCTTCTTTTTAATTCATGTTCATTTAAACGCTTTCATTTTATTTCATGCTCTTTAAATTTATCCTTTTACCTTTTCAGCAATTTATTTTTCTGTCATTTATCTTCATGCATTTACATGTTTTCTTTTTAATTCATGTTCTTTACACTTCTGTCATTTAAATTCATGCATTTACATGTTTTCATTTAAATTCATGCCTTTTTAACAGTGTTTCTTAAATTCTGTCAATTTACTTGTCTTCTTTTACATTTTTGCATTAATTTCAATTGCATGTTGGGATTCAGTAATGCATGTCTCATGACTTTGCATTAGTGTATTCTTGTTTTAGATTTTTTCTTTAATTTGCTTGTAAACCACGTTATTGGCTTTCGACAGCCAATCTTGTTTAGTTAAGTCCATATTTCCATTTCGACAACAACTTGTTTGTTAGTTGGAATTCTCATAGACAGATTTGGCATAAGACACAACAATTAATGGCTCTGAAGCCAAGAATGTTACAAAACTGATAACGTGTCGAGAAATTGACCGTTGTTTTCAAAAACCGTTGTTTGCAAAAACGAGATTACCACATAACTCGTCGATCTTGCAATCGTTTGAACTAATTATTTGTTACTTTGCTGAATTTGGTAGAAATACACTTAGAAACCAAATTTCCCAGTAAACAAATTGGCACGCCCGGTGGGACGAGTTTAGAGTAACTCGTTTTAAACGATGGTTTTATGCGTCTAAGAAGTGGAAAGATTACTGCTTCTAACGTAACGCAATATAGAAACATGAGTGGCAGTACGAATAGCAGTGCCACAACACCAAGTGTTGCCAGTGCGAATGCGTCGGCAAGCAATATAAATGCTTCGACCACCAGTATGAACGCAGAGGTAGTTATGATCCCGCGGGTGAGTAATACTACCGTTGGGGTGGGTGCTGGGATGACAATGGCCAATACGCAAGGAGAAGTTATTCCAAGTCTTTGCGATTTGAATCGGTGGTTCGTAGTGCTCCGTAAATTCAGCGTCGCCTGGAAGTGCGAAACTCAAGTATTAGGCCTGCATCTGCAAGCAACGCAACCTCCGTTTGGAATGCCGTATGGTTATTTGAATAACTCGACAGTTCCCGCTATTGGTTCGACCATGTTCAACCAATATCTGAACCAGCCCTTTTTGCCCTTTGGAAACTCTTCCAATACCCAGGGAATGGTAGGCATGACCACTACCACAACCAATCGACAGGGGTCTGGTGTAGGGGAAATGTCAAGACAAATGCCTTAGAATAATGGGGGTTTAACCCAGAATTCATTGGCAAGCATTTGGCAACAAATGGATGACAGTAATCATGAGATGGTGAACATGTTCACTCAACAAATGGGTGCGGTCATTACGCCTCTTATGCATAATACCAATCAAGCGTGTAATGCATTAGCTCTGCAAATGGAAAGGTTGAACCAAGCATTAGGGTTGGCAGCACCAATGAATGACAATGTTCAGCAGGGCCCAGCAGGCATGCCCCAAGTACAATACTTGGGGGGCAACCCACAAGATGTGAATAATCAAAATGTGGTGCAGAATGAAGTCATTCAACCAAACCAAAACCTTGGTCAGAATATGAACAACTTGGCTTATGGTCAGGTTCAAATTCTACAAAGGAATCAAGATCAAGGACCCCCAATGCATCAAGGTTTAGCCAACTTTAGGCACAATATCATAGGAAACCAGATAGAACAAAACGTGAATCAGTCGCCGAAAGGTGTGCTTAACAGACTTGGTTTCAACATTGGTCAAGCTAATCGACCATATTTCATATATGTGTTTCCTGAATGGGTACAACAGGCTGAAGTGCCTAGGGGAATAAAGATTCCCAAGTTGTCTAAGTTTTCTGGTGACAGTGGAGAATCGACTGTCGAACATGTTGCCAGATACTCAATAGAGATGGGGGAGTTAGCCACCGTAGAGGGTTTGAAAATGAGATTCTTCCCAAGCTCATTGACGAGGAATGCATTTTCTTGGTTCTCAACTTTAAGGGTCAATTCAGTCCACTCTTGGGTCCAATTGGAGGGATTGTTCCATGATCAATTCTTCAGGGGTAACTTGACTGATTTATTCAACGTCAAGCGTATGTATAATGAGTCTGTAGATGATTACATCTCTAAGTTCAAACACATGAAGGGCAGGTGCTTTACGCCTGTTCCAGAAGCGGAAATCGTTAAAATGGCCTCTAGTGGGTTGGATTACCATATTAGAAAGAAATTGGTGAACCAACACATTGTCGATCTCGCCCAACTAGGGGAAAAAGTTTGACAGATTGAACAACTCAGGTCTAAAAAGGATAAGAAAAACAAAAAGAAATTCATTAGATGTGAGAAAGTCAATTGTGTCGAACAAAATCAAGCAGACAGTGAGGATGAGGCTATCACCGAGCAAGAAATAAATCTTGCTGAGTTGAAAGAAGGGCCACCTTATGCTTGTCAAGCTTTAGTACCTTCCAAAGGGAAGGAAAAGATGAGTTATGCAAACACAAAAACCTATACATTTGACATAACTAAAGCTGATAAAATATTTGACATTCTGTTGAAAGACAAACAGCTTAAGTTGTCAGACGGTCATAAAGTGGAAAGGCCTGAGGACTCCAGTGGTCAAAATTATTGTAAGTACCATAGAGCTTTAGGTCATCCTACTAATGAATGTTTTCGTTTCAGGGATTTGATACAAAAAGCTCTGAAAGAAGGAAGACTCAGGTTTGCTGACAAGCAAAAGCCTAGCATGAAGGTGGACACTGATCCATTTGGCCAAGGCATATCCAATGTCAAAGGCCATAATGCAGGAAGCTGCAACATGGTGAATATCAGCGCTAAGCAGAAGTATGTGGTGAATGTGGAAGACCCATTCGACATTTACCCAAGGCCTCATGAGTCTGTTGAGGACTTTCTGAGAAGGAAGAATAGAAAGGGACAGCTGAGTTTGTGCCCACATTGTGACAGGTATTTCGACGTGAAAGCCGCTCAGAAAGCCAAGGATGATCAAAAGCTTAAATCTCACCAGTGCATGCAAACTGGATATGCAAGGAGGAACTATAAGGCTGCTCCAGTGAACCAGATGCCTGTTTCAGTGAACTGAAAGTGAGGCCCACGCACAAAGGCCTCACAAAGCAGTTGGTGGTTGGTTGGTTGAGTCCTCGAGGGAATCAATTGGAAGCAACCAAGGGTTATCTCCTGGTCGAGTGTCGAATAAGACTAGGAAGCCTGATGCCAATGTGGTGGTGAACAAGTGGGTCGAGAATTCTTCCAAGGCTCGTTGCCCTGAGTTGAGAAATAGGGTAAGGGCTAAGAAGAGTGATCCTCGACAAATACCATTTTGGAATGAAGATTACCAATTTGGCAGAATACCTTATCCTGGAGGTGATCAAGTGAAAAAGCCTCATTGTCGAAGAGTCAGAAACGTCGTCGACAGAGGATGAGGAAAGCTCAGAAACAAAAACTGAAGGCTGCTGAGATGGCCAAGGCTCAACATGAGGACTGCTTCATGGTTGGGGTCCAGAAGGTCCCATTGCCTAAGAAGGTTGGGTCAAGACTAAAGAGTGTGGTCGTCGATGTCAAAGGGGCTAACTTTGAACGAGGTCAAACATCCCAGGACCAAGGGCAAGCATTTTCGACAGGGTCCAAAAGGAATACCATGCCTGCGAAAGTTCCTTCGACAGTTCAAGGGAAGAAGCCTTGGCCAACAGGTTTGATTGAAGCCGAAAAGCTGGCTTCCGAGCGAAGAAGGTTTGGTGTTCAAGCAGCTCCAGTTGAGGATACAAACAGTGATGTCTCTATGGAGGAGTTAAGGATCATAGCCAATGATTCTGACTTGTTGGATGAACCCATGGGGGCAGTAGGGCAAAGTCTTGTCAAGACAGACTTGTCCATGGAAGAGGTCATTGAAGCATTGAATGATCCAGATGACCCAATTGGCCTTGATGACAAGGAAGAGTTTGATCCTAACACTAATTTGGACAAAAATCTGGATGAATTGGTGGTGGCAATGGGAACAACCTTATCAGATTTGGGGTCTGAAGAATGCCTTTTTTATAAGGAGGGCATGAAGTTGGGAAGTTATTTGGAAAATGAAAAAATAGCTACTGAAGAAGAGTTCACTAATCTTGATGTGAATTTGGTGTCAGTTTTGCCAGCTGAGTTTCAGGCTCAGTATGGATTCGTTGTAGAAGTTCCTGATGAGGAGGAGTTTGACGATTTTCCAATTGGTTGGCATTTTGTCGAGCAGGATATGGTTACCATTTTTGATAATTTTGCTCGTTTAGACAAGCCAACTAATGAGGAGAGAAGTCATCTTCGACCATTGCATATTAAGGCAATGGTTGAAGGCAAGCCTGTCAACAGAGTGTTGGTCGATGGAGGAGCATCTGTGAACTTGATTCCAAGAGCCATGTATAAGAGGTTAGGGAAAGATGAGACAGATTTGCTACCAACCAACATAGTGGTTGCTGACTTTGGAGGTAGATCTGCACCAACAGATGGTGTGGCAGTGCTAGATGTGCAAGTGGGATCAGTAGAGAGGTCCACTTTATTTGTAGTGATTCCTTCAAGGTCAAGTTACAATGTTCTGTTGGGTAGGGATTGGATTCATGCTGTCGGAGCAGTTCCTTTGACGGTGCATCAGAAACTTATCTTTTGGAATGCTCATGATGATATTGAAATTATTGAAGCTAATGACAGCCCATGTTATCTGCAGCAGATGCACGTTGATTTCAAGGTATATGATCCAAAAGTGAAACCCATATCTGTGCAGGGTGGTATTGTTGACAAAGATGCTCTGAACGCTTGCTTGGAAGAGCAGTTTGGAGTCAGGCTACTGGATGAGGCCGATGGAAATCGGCCAATCGACAAAGATGAGCCTTGAAGAGAATCAAGTGCAACCGCTTGGCCATGAGGTTTAATCGACAACCAAACTCAGAAGATGGAGTGTTGGCTGATTGTATATTCGACGATGGCCCTTTGGGATTTGAGAAGGGGCTTGAGGATAAAAATGGTTTTGAGTTAGAAGATCCCTTGGAAGAGATTGACTTGGAGGATGAAGGAAGAAAGAGGCCAATATATGTTAGTGCTTTATTGCCAGACCAGTTTAAAAGGCAAATTGTGGAACTAGTCTCTGAGTAGAAAGATTGTTTTGCCTGGGACTACCATGAAATGCCGGGTCTGAGTAGAGATATTGTGGAACATAGGTTGCCTTTGAAACTTGATTGTAAGCCTGTCAAACAAGCCAACAGGAGGTTTGCTCCTGAAGTCGTGTTGAAAATTAAGGAGGAAGTTGAGCGTTTGTTGAAGGCTAAGTTCATTCGTACAACCGGGTACGTTGAATGGTTGTCGAATGTGGTGCCTGTCATAAAGAAGAATGGCAAGATGAGGGTTTGCGTTGATTTCAGGAATCTTAACACTACAACTCCTAAAGATGAGTACCCTATGCCCATAGCAGATATGCTAGTAGATGCAGCATCTGGTCATGAGTTTCTAAGTTTCATGGATGGACATGCTGGTTACAATCAGATCTTCATTGCTGAGGAGGATGTGCCTAAAACTGCTTTTAGGTGCCCAGGGTCCATTGGAACTTACGAGTGGGTGGTGATGCCTTTTGGTTTGAAGAATGCTGGTGCAACTTACCAAAGGGCAATGAACACTATCTTTCATGAAATGATAGGCAAATTTGTGGAAGTCTATATTGATGACGTGATTGTCAAGTCAAAGAGCCAAGAGGAGCATTGGAACCATCTTCGACGAGCATTTCAAGAAATGAGGAAGCACAGTTTGAAGATGAATCCTGAAAAGTGTGGGTTTGGTGTTTCAGTCGCTAAGTTCTTGTGTTTTCTGGTGCATAAGAAAGGCATTGAGGTAGATAAGAACAAAGCTAAGGCTGTGTTGGAAGCAAAACCACCTTCTAATAAGAAGGAACTCCAATCTTTCTTGGGAAAGGTGAATTTTCTTAGAAGGTTCATATCAAACCTTTCAGGAAGGACAAGAGTGTTTGCTCCTTTGGTAAAGCTCAAAGCAGAAGAAGCCTTTGTATGGACTCAACAACATCAAGAGGCTTTCGACCAAATCAAGCAGTACTTGACAAATCCACCGGTCATGATGCCTGCAGAACCACATCGACCAGTGAAGTTGTACATTTCTGCATCAGAATAAACTATAGGTTGTCTACTGGCTCAGGAGGATGATAACAATGTCGAAAGAGCCGTTTACTACCTCGATCAGTCTTTGAATGATGCGTAAACAAGATACAAGCTATAGAGAAGTTGTGTCTAGCATTGTATTTTTCATGTACAAAACTTAAGTATTATTTGATGCCTTGTAATGTCCTGGTGATGTCGAAGACAAATGTAATTAAGTACATGTTGTCCCAGCCAATTCTGAATGGTCGAATTGGAAAATGGACACTTGCATTGTCTGAATTTTCTTTGCAATATATACCTTTAAAGGTCATAAAGGTCAAGCATTTGCTGACTTTTTGACTGACTGTCCATGTTTAGAAATAAAAGAACTGACAGGGCTAGTTGATTTAAAGCCTTGGCATTTGTATTTTGACGGCTCAAGACACAAAAATGGTGTTGGTGTTGGCATCCTGATAGTTTCACCTTTAGGTGTGCCAACTAAATTAATGTTTGAGCTAAAATATGTTTGTTCCAATAATGAGGCTGAATATGAAGCCTTAATTGTGGGTTTGGAAATTTTGATAGAAATGCGAGCACGCATCGCCAAAGTCTTTGGAGATTCACAACTGGTTATAAGGCAGTTAACTCAAGAATACAAATGTGTTAGCCATAATCTTGTCAAATATTGTCAAGTTGCTAGCAAGTTGATGAAGCGATTCGACAGTGTCGAATTGGAACATATCCTCAGAGAACTGAATCAAGAGGCTAATGAGTTAGCCCAGTTAGCCTCGGGGTATAAGTTATCTTCAAAGGTGTTGACAGAACTCATAAAAGTTCGTGAGTTACTGTACCCTTTGGACGAAAGGGATATACTGGTTTCCAATGCATCAAGTTCATCTGATTGGCGTAAGCCAATAATTGAGTATTTGGAAAATCCAAGTGCTGATGTCGACAGGAAAGTTAAGTACAAAGCGACTAAGTTTGTTGTGCTTGCTGGAGTTTTGTATAGAAAGTCCGTCGATGGTAACTTGGAAACGTGCCTTAGTGAAGAGGATGCCTACTTGGCATTGGCAGAGGTTCATGAAGGAATTTGTGGAGCTCATCAAGCAGGTGAGAAAATGAAATGGGTACTAAGAAGACAAAGAGTGTATTGGCCCACTTTGGTTAAAGATTGCATTATGTTTGCAAAGTCTTGTGAAGAATGCCAAAAACATGGCCACATACAAAATGTGCCTGCTAGTGAGTTACATTCCATCGTTAAGCCTTGGCCTTTTAGAGGTTGGGCATTGGACCTCATAGGCCAAATCTTTCCTACTTCTTCAAAGGGGCATAAATACATTTTAGTAGGGGTGGACTACTTTACCAAATGGGTAGAGGCAGTGGCCTTGAAAGAAGTGACTCAACAAGACATTGTGGATTTTATTGAAAATCACATTGTTTGTAGATTCGGGATACCTCAAACAATCACAACTGACCAAGGATCTGTGTTTGTTGGGAAGAGGGTTGTCGAGTACGCTGAGTCGAGGCGGATAAAGATGGTGACTTCGACGCCATACTATGCGCAAGCAAATGGTCAGGTCGAGGCTACGAATAAAATTATCATTGGGTTGATAAAGAAGCACATTGGTAGATATCCAAAAAGTTGGTATTCGACTCTGGAACAAGTTCTCTGGGCATGCAGAAACTCTCCAAAAGAATCGACAGGTACTACTCCTTATAAATTGGTTTATGGCCATGATGTTGTGTTGCCTGTTGAGATAAATCTTGGTTCATTAAGAATTCAAAAGCAAAATGAGATGCCAGTAGACCAATACTGGGACTCGATGTTTGATGAATTGAATGAAGTCCATGATGAGAGAGCTGTGGCCTTAGAACATTTAGTTCGACAGAAAGAAAGAATAGCTAAATTCTATGACAGTCGAGTTAAGTACAAGCGTTTCAAGGTTGGTGACTTAGTTTGGAAAGTCGTTTTACCAATGGATAAGAAGTGTCGAGAATTTGGGAAATGGTCCCCAAAGTGGGAAGGGCCATTTGAGATTGTCAAAATATTCTCAGGAAATGCTTATGCACTTGTTGAAGTTAATTCTGGTTTCAGGATTAAGTCTATTAATGAAAATATTTAAAGTCATATAGACCAACAATGTGCGAAGTAAGAATACAACCTTGAAAAGTAAACTGGATTGTTCTATTCAAAAGCCATTTGGCAGTATACAATATACATTGTCGAATAGGCTTACAGCCTGGTAATACAAGTACTGGAAAGTCTATAAGTCTAGGCTACTACGGAATAAATCCACTTGTGGAAGCGTCGCCATATTCCGGATTCTGATCATGCTGAGGAAGAATTCAGGAAGAGAGAGGAACATGGGAAGCAAGAGCGGCTCCCGTGGCATACCATCTGGCCAATTAAGTCTGCAAGAGCTGCTTCAGATGGTAGACACCCAAATCGACGGGAACGTGAAGTTAAAAGCGTGGGCACGTCGATGAGGGGTGTCGAATGCCATGCGAGTAAAGGTAAAGCAGGCAGATTGAGAAGCAGTTGCCAATTTAGGGGTGCGCTTCACAATTGGCCCGACCGTGCCAAACTTTTCCTAATAGCCTGCAGATCCCACACCTTGAATTTCGAATAGAGGGTGTGAACGAGCGCAAGACAGTAGGAGAAAGAAGCTGCTCCGGCCTTACCTTTCTCACACGTTTCCACGAGGTTGGCAAGCCGCATTAGGTAACTTACCAAAACTCATTGTTGATATTAGGCAAATTACCAAAACCCAGAGAGTCTTTCACCGTTGAGACAAAAACCTTGAAGAAAGAGACTCCGGGAGGTGGAGCCCTTGGTTTCCAAATGAAATAGGCAGAGCCAGGGAATGAAGGTTTGAAGTGGATAAAAAAGGTTTCCATAGCAACTTGTTGCACTTAGAATTAGCTAGTTTGGGGGCAAGAACAAGTTGGATTTGGGGATGTTGCTTGTGATGCTAGCAAGAGTTTCTTAAGGATTTTTTGAAAAGAAATTTCAAGAAGTTTAGAAGATGTTTGTGCTTGAGCGAGAGACGAAGTATGGCAAATGCCTATTTATAGCGCAAAATGGTGTTAATTTTCAAGTTTTAACAGTCAAATTGACTGGTCAAAGGCTTTGAATGTAACTTATTAGCCTGAAACTGAAATTAAAGCAGTTAAAGGAACATGCTAGCTGGACGGTGAAGCGAATGATCGAAAGTAAGTCAAATCATATTGCAGATGTTGCAGTGAAGTACAAGAGTTGGTCGAGCAAATGCGTTCGACATACAAAGTATTACAAAGATGGCTAATGTGCAAATAAGATAAAAGGAAATTACAAAGGAATGTTTCTAATGTCTTCCCAAGTCGCAGCCAGTTCCATTTTTGTACCCTCAGCATTCACGTAACGGACTTCAAGAGCTTCAACCTTCGACAATATGGTTTGCGCCTTTGCGGTACTGCTAGTCATTTCTTGGTCGAGAGCAGCTATTTCCTCAGAGCAAGAAGCCTTAATTGCCTCTTGTAATTGGGTTTCAGCAGCGGCAAGTTCTTGTCTCAGGCGAGCAACGTTCTATTCCAGCTCAGGAATCTTTGCCTGGTAAGGAGTACTTTTCTCGACCAATGCAGATTGCCTCTGTCGAAGACGCACCAGTTTGTCACGAAGCTCATGTTTGGCTGTGATGGCTTGCTGGTATGGGAGGATACTGCCGTCGAGCTCAAGCAGTTTGGGGATCAATTCTTCGACAAATTCATGCAGGGTGTTGATGTGCCCTCGATGGATTGGCGGCAGCCTTTTGCGGGAGTTTTGAAGTTCTTTGACGACGCGAATTAACTTGTTCCTTACTTCTTGATTTGAGTAAAGGTCATCGAAAGAATACTTGAAGAAGCCCTTTAGCTCTTCAAGCAATCCATTGAGTTTTTCAGCAAAATTGTCTCCAGAAAGTATGGAGGATCGGGCTGACATGGGTGACGTCTTGCTGCTGGAACCTGACAACAAGTTGATCCATTCATCAATCCCAACGTTGGCCTTTCCAATATCCGCAGCTGGTGGAGTGGGATTGATGTGAGTGGGTGGATTGGTAGGATCATCAAGCAATTGATCCATGTCAACACTGTCTGCCCTGATTATTATGGGACTCTGCTTTTCAGTAGCTTGGGGGCAGCAGTTGTTTTAGCAGCGATTGTTTCTGCAGTAGGGGTTTCCACAGAGGTTGCTCCCACTTGGAAGGTGAGATCATCTTGGTGACTGGGTGTGGAGTCTGGATTCGCCGTCGAGATGGTAGTTTGAGCCACAACAACATCCATGGCAGAAGGTTCTTCAACTTCATGCTCAGGCTGAGTCTCTGGAACTTCTTGTTTTTTGAAAGAAAAAAAAATCAATGTAAGTCCAAAATCACTGCTCTGATGCCAGTGAAATAGCAAGAAATTTTATACCTCAGTGGCAGGGGGAGTAGTGTTTGGGAAGATTGTTCGCAAGGGTAGATAAGTATCGACATTTGCTTGTTCAGGGGAGTCCTGACAAACGGGTATGATGAGGCAATGTCCAAAAGTAATAAAAAAAAAACCAAAGTTAGTTCAGAGAGGCATACCTTATCAGTGCTCGACGAGTCAACTTCTTCGACAGAGATAGGGTCTTTTGAAGTACATTCTTCGGACACCCCTGTAGATGTCGAAAAACAAACGAGTGAAGACCTTGTAGAGTACAGGAGGACCATCAATTTAGACAGTAGTGGAGGAAAGTTTACCACTGTGAACTCAGCTGTTGGAGTTTCTTCAGAGTTCCCAGAAACGGATCTCTCTGCATGCGATTCCTGAAAATTGTGCAATGGTCATGATAATGTCTAATTGATGAATCATAAATAAATAATGGATTCCCATACAAGTAGAGAAAGGGATACCGTTTGAGGTGTTGAATGAGAAGGAGACTCGAGCAGAATCATCCTGCGTTTTGAGGACTTGACTTCAGCACCAGTTGTTTGAACTTTCCGCAGGGACTCTTTCTTTGGGAGGAACTGGTCGAGCGCTTGGATCCTGCTGGTTTCTTTTTCGACTTGGTGGTCTCTTGCTATGCACCGGTTTTGTGGCTCCAGTTTGGAAGATTTCTTCTTTGCTGGTTTAGATTAGAGAGGAGGTTCATCGTCCTCATCTTCCTCTTGAACTTCGACTTCTGTAGCCTTACCACTTGTTTGCTTGCACTTTAGAGGCTCTTTTAGAGCCAAAACTAAAACAAAGCAAAGAATGTAAGTATAAAACGAGTGGGTGTTCAAGCAAAAGGCAAAGGAAACTAAATACCTTGAGGAAACTGGGGAGTAACCTCGACAAATTTCGCCATATTGTCCAAATTCAAAACGAGAGGCAAACTGACCGGCATAGGTAACTTCTTTGTTTTCATAAGTGTTAACATTAGTATGAAAATGAAATCTTTCTAAGAAAAGGAAGTTACCAGATTTTGTCGGTTTCCCTGGAAATGGATCAGCCAAACCAAAATGTGCACAGGGTAAGGACACCGTTCAGACAAGGGGTTTCACAAGTGATTGACCTGTTTCTTGTCGATGTTTCAGAGCCTTAATGCCCCAATGGTTCTCGTGCCTTTCTTTTGATTTGGCAGTCATTTCCTTTATCTGTCGAACAATATGAAAAGGGTACCTAGGGTCCCATTTTATTTTGTAAAATTTCTCAAAGCTGTGTATATCCTGTAAGTGCTCACCTTTGGTCTTATTCGAAGGGTCCTGTTCCTGCATAGAGGGATCAACAAGTCTGTTCATACATTCTTCAATGGATGGATGAAAATGCTTGTAATATTCATTCCACCAAGTGATAAAATCTTGGGATACACCGAAGGTAGGGGTGAAAGGAGTGAAGTTGACACCAGACATCCGCAAGTCATTTCTTCTCTGTATGCCATCAATGGTTTCTTGCTTCAAGTCGATGCAATCGAGGAGTATGTTTTCTTTCTTGTAAAAGAATGGGCCTGGAATGGATTGCATGAAACCAATGTTGTTGACAGAGGCATTGGGCAAACAGACAAAAGCGGCGTTATGCAGCCGAGCCGTAAACTCGCGGGAATACTTGACGAGCGAGGAAACGGTCCGCACTCTTGTACAATCTTTTGAAGTTGGATCAAAAGGCCGTGAACTGCAGCCCATACTTTCGCTAACAAAGGGTTGAAAACGGATACCGGTACTTGCGAAGAGAATGGAAAAGGCTAAAGAAATACTTGAAGCTTTCAAGCTCATTGTCGAATGGCTTGGGAATGCGATACATGGCTGGTGTGCCATAGGTGTCGATGTCAAGTTCAGGTGGTGCCTTATTGACAAGGTGGCCGGAAAGGTAGAATTTAACCATAATCGCATGAGCCACATTGGGCCTCCAATTCCACTTTTCTTTCCGCTTTCTTTCACCATGGCGCATAAGTTCGACATGCTAGAATAAAGGTTAGATGTATGAACGAGCCAAGGGCCCACCGTTTACCTTCGTGGAGAAGGTTTGCCAAATCAAGCAAGGTTTTTGACATTTGAACATTTTTGTTACACATAACAAAAGCGGATAGCCAGTGAAACAGGAAGGCTACATGTTCATCGTCAGAAACCTCAGGGTCACTTTGCATTCGATTCCGAACGTACTTCGAAAATGCAAGTGGTTCATTGCTGAAAACGTCAATGACGTTATCAGGCAAGGCAAGAGGGTGAATCATTTGGCCATCCGGTGGGAGGCCAGTGAGCGCAGTAACATCAAAGAGAGTTGGGCCCATCATTCCACAAGGGAAATGAAAATTGTTGGTAGTCTTGTTCCAAAAGAACACAGCAGCTCCCAACATTGCTGGGTCTAACCTAAATGTATGCTTGGAAAGTTGAATGAGGCTGTAAATACCTAATTTTTTCCAAATTTTACTTTTCTTAGCTTCGACCCTAGTAAGCCAAGCAGAATAACCAATTACACTGAGTGGTGGAGTTCTGAAAAGCCTAGAGCTTTTAAGAAATAATGAATGTGCAAGGCAGGGGAAGCAGCAAGAATGTCAGTTTGACCTTCTTTATTCAGGAAGGAATCCCTAAAATCTTCAGGGAAGTTGGAAAGGGTCATCACTAGTCCTAAATAAGCCGCGAGGGGTTCCAAAATATAAGAAGAGTCATTCGTATAGGGTATCATTGCCTTAGATTTTTGCCACGGAATCGATGCATCAACGCCGATTGCACCATGTTTTCCGAAGGCGTTGTAGTACCTTGAGTTGGGTTTGAAGAAGACGCCATTGCGAACTTGTTAAAGCTTTCCAAAACTCGGAAGGGAGAAAAGTGTTTTGAATGGGTTTTGCAGTCTACTTATAGTATAAGCTTGCGAAGTAAGCGTGCGAACGGAAGAGTAACCGCCTACTTTTGAAGTAATGATGGTCCTATTTTTTAGGGAAGTGGGAAGTGCAGACCTGTGATGGGACATTGCGGAAAGGTAACCGTCGCGCGTAGGGTTAAGCAAAATTCTGGGTCTCTCCGTATGTTGGTGTCGACAACTCAGAATTTGGGGGGCATCTGTTGGGTGCCAAATTTTAAATTTGGGTTGATCGACGGAATGTTATGAATTCGACAAGTAAAGGCGTAAGAGACCAGAACAAGGGATGAAAATTGACTAAGTTTGAGAGATCAAGTGATGGGGCGGTTGTTCGACGGAAAGCATGAAGCGTCGAAGATGTCAAAATGAGCATGGTCGAAACAGGCTTAGTTATTAAGTAAAGATCAATGTACAGCTCGACAGGAAGTGCTACTGTCGATTAGGTAGTTTTTAGCGAAAACTTAACTACCAACCTGTGTCCGTACACGTGTCAGGTTGGATGTTAGGTAGTTTTTTCATATTTTTCCTATAAATAGTAGTTTCTACGATGTAACTCAGGTTGGATACATGATCTAATTCCTAATATCTCGACGGCTAAAGAAGATTAACGGAAAACGATCACTGTATGCCTTCCAAACTCTATCTTTCTGCATTTTAATCAATTTCAGTCTATTTTCAATTCTTTGCATTTTCATTTATGTCATTTACATTCCAGTCAATTTGCATTTCATTGCTTCGCATTTACATTCTTTAATTCCCTGTCATTTATCAAGCTTACGCACTTTTCCTTTCAAAGTCATTTACAAGCCTTCTTTTTAATTCATGTTCATTTAAACGCTTTCATTTATTTCATGCTCTTTAAATTTATCCTTTTACCTTTTCAACAATCTATTTTTCTGTCATTTATCTTCATGCATTTACATGTTTTCTTTTTAATTCATGTTCTTTACACTTCTGTCATTTAAATTCATGCATTTACATGTTTTCATTTAAATTCATACCTTTTTAACAGTGTTTCTTAAATTCCACAATTTACTTGTCTTCTTTACATTTCAAGTTAATTTCAATTGCATGTTGGGATTCAGTAATGCATGTCTCATGACTTTGCATTAGTGTATTCTTGTTTTAGATTTTTTCTTTAATTTGCTTGTAAACCAAGTTATTGGCTTTCGACAGCCAATCTTGTTTAGTTAAGTCCGTATTGTCATTTCGACAACAACTTGTTTGTTAGTTGGAATTCTCATATACAGATTTGGCATAAGACACAATAATTAATGGCTCTGAAGCCAAGAATGTTACAAAACTGATAACGTGTCGAGAAATTGACCGTTGTTTTCAAAAACCGTTGTGTGCAAAAACGAGATTACCACATAACTCGTCGATCTTGCAATCGTTTGAACTAATTATTTATTACTTTGCTGAATTTGGTAGAAATACACTTAGAAACCAAATTTTCCAATAAACACCTTGCAAAATGTATTCTCTTGAGTGTGAAAGTATCCTCTTGCTAAAAACATAATTACCCATGTCGCTCTAACACCGAGACTGGGAAAGTATTCTAAAAAAACATTATTTGTCGGTGTAACGATGGCGTAAAAATTTTGCTGTCTAATAATATTTTTGGAATATACAATAATGTTAACGCACTACTTCAAATCATGGTTTTGAATAATTATCTCTACATTTCCATAAAGACTGCGGACTAAAGACAAGGTATAAATTGGTAAAGTCGCACTCTTTGGCGTATTATCGACAAAAAGCATGAATCCTTGGCCATGCAGGATACAGCGTAGCTCGAAGAAAATGATCAAACATAATAGGACTAAAAAGTAAAACATTATTAGCCTAATAGCCACTGAACGAGCAGAAATTCTCCAGCATATCTATGATGCCACTGGGTGAACAGTGACCTTGTTGTCGATCGACACCACAAGTCTAGATATCCTACCCAAAATTGTTATCTAACGAACCATCGTTTTCATCCAAATCTGGACATAATATATTAGGACACTAGCCAGCACAGACGCGTTTCAGTGGTAAAAGTTGACCTTAAATTAATATAGCTAGTTAAATATGGGAAAATTGCTAGATGATAGTTACTTTTAAAAAAGAAATAAGTAAAATAAATTTGTCACATTTTATCAAATTCTTATTTAATTTTTTTTTCTCTCTTTCTAATCATATGAAGTCATTAGTCGCTATGGATTTCTTAGCCTATGATTGTTTCGCATGAAAAGGAGACGTAAGAAAGGGAAGCGAGAGAGATTGCGCAGAGAATAACAATTTCTCTTGATTGGTGTGCGTTGAAAATGGGACGAAAAGGGAAAAAAAACGTGGGTCTCATGCACTTTTAGTTTCTTCACAGAAGTTCTAAGAAAATGAGTTTTTGACCTTTTTTTTCTTTTTCCATTTCTACCCTTCTTCTCTTCTTGTATCTCAAATTATTTAAATTTTTAGTCAAGGGCATTGATGTCTTTTCAAAAATAATCAATATTTCTCTCTTCTCTTTCTCTTATTCCAATCAATACTCCAAATCTACCATATTTTTCACTTTTTTTTCTTTTTTTATATTCACTCTTCACAATTTCACTCGTTAACTAATCAAAATCAAAGGCTTAAATGATTTTCATACCGAATAGCATTGTTATTAAACATTTAGTATGTGCTGTCATCTGATTTTCCTTTGTAAACAAAATTTAACGGTTCCAGCTGTACATGTCGACGGATGAGGGGGATATATCAAAACTGGAGAAATCACAGTTTTCAACTGGTGAGTCATAATCATAATAATTTGACTAATCATTTGTTTCCTGCTGAAAATGGGGATCGAATCGAAGAGGCTAGTGTCAAAGAAATTGGCTGCACCTGTGCCAAAAAATTCTATACGCTCCCAATATTGAATATTATCAAATTATAATATTGACTTTGAGGGCTGATTTAACATCGTGATGTTCATTATCTTCCGTCGTCGACATGCCAAGCTACTGTTTTGCACTCGTGATGGAACTTCCGCGTTAATCAGTGGCATTCATCTTTTGGCCAAGGGCAAACCAGCTACTGAAAACCTTTTATTGAGAAAAGTAATGTGGAATCGACCGCTGTTTAAAATTTATGTTAAATTAATTGAAGTTTTAAAAAAGAAATTGGCAACACACACCCCCCTATAAAAAAAAAAAACGGATCCGGATCTTCTCCTAAATTTTATGTCTCATTCTCTCTACAAAAATACATCACAACCATTAAATTAATCGTACGGATAAGAAATTAAAAATTAAAACTGAATTTAAATTTTAAATTAAAACTAAATTTTAAAATAAACAAAAACCCTTCGCACTCCTAATTTATCGTGTGCATTTTTTTTCCTGATTTAATACACGTTTGTTACAGATTAAAAAGAGTTATTTTGATACAAAATAATTTAGAGATTTTTTTAAAAAAGTAAAAACTAATTTATGTTTGTTAACAATAATAAAAAGCATTTATTAAAAAAATTATTTTAAACTTGTTTGGATACAAAATCACTAAATTATATTTTTGAAAAATTATTTTTACTTTTTTAAAAGAATCTCTAATTTATTTTGTATCAAAATCATTTTTTTAACCTATAATAAATAGGTCTTAGAGCCCATTTGTTTCAGATTATTTTATGAATGAATCGCTTTATTTAAGAAAATAATCACTTTTTAGGATTTTTTATTAATTTGTTACAGCTTTTAGAAATAATTAGAATCTAAATATAATCTGAAATCTGATTATAATGAAAAGCTATTTGATGTAGCTTCTCAGAAATAATCTGATTTTAATGAATATTAATATTAGAGAAAAGATTAAAAAAGTGATTTTTGTAATCTTTAACAAACACAAATTAACTTATACTTTACTTCAAAATTTCTTATAAATAATCTCAAAATCATTTTTTTCAAAATCACTTTTTTTAATCTTAAACAAATAGACCCTTAAATAGTTTTTGTTTATTTTAAATTTTTGTTTATTTTAAAATTTAAATTCAGTTTTAATTTTTAATTTTTCATCCATACGATTAATGGTTGTGATGCATTTTTGTAAAAGGAAGAAGACATAAAATTTAAAAGAGGATCCGGATCCGGTGCAAATCAATAAGAATCGCTTCTTATTTTAAACCTCAAACTTGGCCATGATTTTCAAAGATTTAAATAAAAAACTTATAAAATAATTAAATACTAGAAGGCCAGAGTAAACAAGGCCAGAGTAGTATTCTTTTAACTCTCTCTGTTCTGGTTCCCCCGAAAGACAATATTTTGAGCTATGGAATCAGAGCTAATCTGAATGTTAGTGGCTGGTAAAGTTATTTAACCGAGAGAGAGAGAGAGAGAGCGAGAGAGAGAGAGAGATTCTGGATGGTGTTCATATAATTTGGCCGTGCTTTTCTTAAAAAAAAATGTAAATTAAAATAAACTATATTTTAGTGTGTTTGAATAAGATTCTTCTTATAAGAAACCTAAGCACTTCCAAACTAAACTTTTATTTTTGAGAAAAGAAACATTTTCCATAACATGAAAAACTGTCCAAATAATATTCAACAAAAAAAAAACTTTACAAATATTACAGTCAAACATACAATAGTTTTTACCTTGTAGATCTTTTAAAAGAGATCGCATTAAGAAAATATAATAAATAAAAAACACACAGCCAGTCCTTCATGGAATGCATATAGGTCTTTCAAAGTGAATGAGCATTACAAAATATTTGTTTTGCTTTAGTTCTTGTTTCGCTTTTAAATTGCGCACAATCATGATGTACGAGGATTAAAAATAGGAGACCAAAATTACACAATAATAATATTTATCGAACTAAAAGTAGGGGACACTGGGGAAAAAATCATTAGAGACTCCTCTATTACAAAAGAGAGAAAAGTTTGGAGACCAAAAAGTTTGGAAACCAAAATCGTTTAAAAAATGGAAGAACCAAAATTGCAAAATTACGATACATAAAAAACTAAAAGTAGAATTAAGTCATCTATTTTTATTTTATTTTTGTCTAGGCCCCTCCTAAGTCATACGTCAGTTTCGTCCCTGGCCATAGCACCTTTCCCGTTTCAGTTTTGTTATACCCAAAACCAAATGAACAAGACCTAAATGAACACCTTCCAAAAATTAAATTCCAAAAGGCAAAAAGTTAAAAAATAAAAATGTGTTCCACACGTTAGTTTTCAAAACGCAATTTACGTTATAATTATAAAAACAAAATTCCAGAACACAATAAAAAGTATCATGTAAACTAGTTTTTGTAATCCTCAGTCCCTACTAAAACCATTCCGAAAATTAATTTTCATAATGCATTAAAATCCATTCCAAAAATTAATTTCCAAAAACAACTACAACACAAGAAAAAAATGTGAGTGCGCGAGGTTTTTTTAATCTTGTAAGATTATCCACATAGTTCCTTAAGGAGTAGAGAAACTGAGCATACTAATAGCCCACTCCTCATTATAGCTTACCATAAGCATGAGAATGATCAAAAGAACAAAACCAAATTTCGGCTCTTCCATTCCTGTATTTGGTTTCAGCAAGTTTTCCATGATCCATTATTTTGAACCACATAACAGCACAAATGAACGGAAAAGAACAAATACACAAACAAGAAGTTATCATCCCATTATTGCCGATCTACCTATGGTTCGCCACCAAGCTCCACTCGCAGATTGTCATATGGATATACTTTGGGTGTCTGACACGAGATAATATAAAAATCTATCAGCGCAAGCACTAAATATCTGGGAAGGTAGCATTGCATGTGAAGCTTCAAAACATGAAAATATCATAGAAAATATAGCATTGAGTCCAAGCATGAGTTCAATTGGGATACATGGAGGTTATACAGACTATGACAAGGGCATGCAGGACTAAAAATTCCGTAGTACACAAACAATATACAATTCGATCCAACGATATTTCATTTAAATTCAACCAAACAGATAGAAAAATAATTTCACATATAGCTTCAGGTTAAAAATTAAGAATAGTCACGATGAAATCAAATATGCTGCTAGTACTAGGATGTTAATGAACTTTCTGAGAACACCCGTTCTTCCCAAATTAACCAATATTTCAATATACATTGTTAACAATATGCAAACCTCGGTAGAGGCTCCATCAAAATTGAAAAGACACCAGGCCATTCTTTTGCTGAAATACTTCACACAGGTCACTCCAAATCTCTGCTGCAGAATTGGAGTAAACGACACTGGCTGTAATTTATTTGGAATCAAGGAGCCAGGAACCAACAATATCATTGTTCCTTCGCCAAATTGAAAAGGACTGAATATCAGATTCATCGGGAGATTGAATAGAGCCAGCCAACAATAAAGAGTTGCCTTCATGGCACGGTTCCACGAGACAGTTCTCACCAGACAACAGTTGAGAAACCAGAACAAGACTAAGATTCTGACAGTAAAGATAGAAAGAAAGGGCTTGAGGCATCATCAACTGGATGGAAGAGAGCCAAGAATGAACAAGAACAGTAAACGCATTGAAGGTGAAGAACCACAATTAAGAAACAGAGGAAGTGAGCAAGGTCAAGAACTTGCAGAGAGAAAAATTGGTCTGATACCATATTAAGACTAGTATCAGGAGAATGAAGATAGAATGGTCTTGTTACTGTGAACGAGTTACATAAATACTTGATTACATTGGAGGGAAGAATAGCAGAAAAGAAACTGAAAATAACAGAACCAAAAACTGAACTAACTGCTTCAACCAACCAAGTGTAACCGTAATACAGCTCTCTCTACCTTCCCTCTTTCTATCAATCTCCAATTCAAACTCAAATCACAAGTTATATATCTGGTAATCACAGACCTCAAATTAAATAGCAACTGCTCATCTTTAAAAGGATAGACTATAGAGAATGAGATGGTTTATTCAACAGCGATTACTGACGGTGCTATGCCAATGCACCATAAACAAAAACAAAAATTATGCAATAGAGCAAACCTGATAGGAACCCAATTTAATAGAAATGGAAAATTGTATTATTGATTGAAAAGGTAAGACGTATTACAAGAGAATTAGAGAAACCCTTGCAATCCAAGAGCATCAACTCCTCCGAGAACTATTTCCTTGCCTATAACCACCAAAAGATTAATTCCAAAATGATTCCCACGTTCAGCCCTCTTTCCTCTATATAACCGCTTCCTCCTCTTCTCCCTCTATAACTAACTCTTCCTTCTTTCTCTATTTCCCACCTAAGGTAATTCTAATTGGGCCCTAGACATTTGGGCTTGCGGTTACCCCCCCATCAGGGTTGTCTTGATTCTATAGAAATCAGAAACCTATCAATACCACCTCCTTTAAATTCTGCCTTGTCCTCAAGGCAGAGAAAAAGAAAACTGTTCTTTAATAGTTGGTGCCAATCCACTTCTTTCCAAATAGCTTCTTCTACTGTTTGAATCTTCCAAGGAATGCGCCACTCAATCATTGTTCTACTTCTGCCATTACACTGACTCTTTCTGCCTTCATTGGCTATTGATTTCCCAACTGGTTGTGTGTTATTGGCATGAATAGCTTTGCGGTTACTAAAGAAACCATACATGAATATTACGCGCCAAACAGTAGCTGCAACAACAATCAGAAAGCCGACAAATCGACACTGCAAAGCAAACTCCAGAAACTTAAAAACCTCTTGTGTACAACAATCAAACTCCCCAATAACTCTCCTTGTAGAATAGCAACTGAAAACCAAGTATTTTCTCCCAGGGTCCCACTGGCGGGAGCTGGATGAGCCAACTTCAAACAATCGAGCCACCCATGGGGTTACACTCCCACTACATTTGGGTAGCAGCTTACTATTAACTTCTTCAAAGTACAGAGGGGTCAATACGTCACTACTTACCACTCGAACTAAGAGAAGAGCAAAGCTCATTTGAAATATTCAACCTATCTGATGCCTCATCTTCTCCAATTTCCAGAATTATGACAAAACCATTTGCTATCCCTTGGATTGAAAAGTTCTTCACATGATGAGCAGATAGTAACAATGATGGGAAGCAGTATTCATGTGCAACAAATTCTTCAAGACTTTGAATGAATTCAAGTGTGTTATCAAATATAAAGTATTCATATATTATAGTTAAAACCTGCCATCCTTCCAATATTGCCTTAGGTACTCGTGACTGAAACAAGGTCTTAGCTAACTGAATATCATGTCCAAAGTCATCTGAAACTTCTTCCAAACAAGAAAAGCCTCCCTCCATCTGTCTCAATTTAATGAGCCTTGCTGCTGCTGCTTTAAATAGCAGCCATCTTAGAAATTTTGAGGCTTTAAATGTATCTCCATCATCTTGAAGCTTGTCAAATAAACACTTGTCACAAATCACAACTTGAGCTAAGAAGGGAACAGGCTCATTTGAAGCACCCAAAACATCAAATGCAGCTACTGATTTATTATGAATGAACTTAAGAGTTGTACCTTCTAGTAACATTTTAGTGTTTTGGGGCATTTCATCTCCTTCCCTGAATAACCAAGCCTTCTCTGCCTTTCCTTCAGGTAATTGTTCCCTTGATAGAAACCCATTTCTCACGTAGAGTGGAGTTGAAAGATGACTCTTCTTCTCATAATGGATTTGGACCCAAAACTTAAAATCTATTTGGGCCTGCCCCAATACGTCAAGAACGAGACCCCTTTTTTGGAGTACCCCTTTGTGTTTGCATTTTTCCAATTCCTGCGATGCCTGCGTGTCCTTTATATAGTTCCCAAAGGATTGGCTCAGACCCAAAGCAATTGGATCAGGAGCAGATGCAATATCATCCAATTGGGCCAAGTCCATTAGGTCTAAGATTGGACCCATCAGAAGGACAACCCGTGTTCCCCCTTCGTCTTTCTCCTCCAATAGAACCAAATCTGTCGCTGCCCAACTCCCTAACAGTTTTGTTAACGGCGACCCGGTGGTAGTAGCAAGATGATCGGCGTCTGGTTGCTCTAGATGCGGCAGGACCGACGCAAGGGGCCCTCCTTCTAGCACCATCCACAGTTTCGGTGGTTCCCATTTTGATAACACACTATCAGCCACACGCGGTTTAGGAGCGACCAGATCTGGTGGCTCTGGGGGTGGCACCGGCCTTGAGTGGGTCGCCGCGAGTGAACTGGTGTCCGGCGGCTCTGGGGGAGGTGGTGGTTCAAGCGCAGTAGCTTGGTTCTTCTCCACCTCTTCCATGGCGAGACTCGTTGGCCTCGTGTGTGGCTTTGATATTGGAGAGAGCACGGCAGAGACTCCCCTGGCTCGAGCTTCTGTGGCCATTGTCGGCAATTTCCGATATGACTGTTCCGACAATCGCACGAGGCTGGTCGAAACCCTCAGGAACCCAAAATCTGTCCCATCCCCTCCAAACTTCGACTCATCCTCACTCTTGGCCGCCTCGTTCAGATCTTGGCCGTAGCTCCCTTGCTCCCCATCTTCTGCGACTTCAAGCATAACCCATAGATCAGATATGAATTCCTTCATAAAAGCCCTTTCAAAAGTCTCCCACGTGACATTCTGGTTGCCCTGCTTCCAAGAGGACCACCAGATGGAAGCATCTCGTCTCAAAGCAAACGCAGTCACCCATCCCACCTTCATTCCTTCATAGAGCCAACTGTTGGCCTCAAAATACCGATCCAACTGGATCAGCCACCAGTAGGCTTCTCCGGTTCCATCAAAAATTGGAATCACCTTCTCCGACATCACTAGCTCTCCCTCGATAGATCCGGCAGGTCGGACCAATTGATAGGAACCCAATTTAATAGAAATGGAAAATTGTATTATTGATTGAAAAGGTAAGACGTATTACAAGAGAATTAGAGAAACCCTTGCAATCCCAGAGCATCAGCTCCTCAGAGAACTATTTCCCTGCCTATAACCACCAAAAGATTAATTCCAAGATGACTCCCACGTTTAGCCCTCTAACCGCTTCCTCCTCTTCTCCCTCTATAATTAACTCTTCCTTCTTTCTCTATTTCCCACCTAAGGTAATTCTAATTGGGCCCTAGACATTTGGGCTTGCGGTTACCCCCCATACTGGGTTGTCTTGATTCTATAGAAATCAGAAACCTATCAAAACCCATGTCCATGATAAATTATTTGAGTAATTACTTATGGTTTTCATCGTTTATAACATAAACAAGTAAAATCCAAGAATAGGCTATAGAGAATGAGATGGCTTATTCAATAGCAATTACTGAAGCTGCTATGCCAAGGCACCATAAACAAAAACAAACATTATGCAATAGAGCCAACCCATGTCCATGTTAAATTATTTGATTAATTACTTATGGTTTTTACGGTTTATAATAGAACTAAGTAAAATCCAAGAATGGGGCCTTTTTTATATAATCATATATGGCAAAATTTTGGGACTTAATGAGAAATATAAATTTCTGTTGTAGGTTAATTGTAATTCTACAGAGCAAAGTCGGACTTGGCCTCCATTGACTTGCTACTGTTAGTCAAAATTACATGCAGTTGTAATACACCTAACATATGGTAGTTGCTGATACTATTTAAATGCAAGGATGAGGAATGGGGAGCAATATGCTATCATCCAAAAGAGCCAAAGGTGTAGTGTAGCTGCATCAGGTCGGTTCAGGTATGGTAAATTATTTCGGTCAACCTGATCATGTTGGTTTTAATCAGGATGAGTCATCGGATTGACATATATTTAATTCTTAAAACAAATTGTAATTAAAAATCAAAAGAAACATAAAAATATTAATAAGTCGTGAACCAGAACTGGTTTTTCAGACCAAACTGACCTGCACCCGTCCCGACCAGACCAAAAAACACAAACATGTCATTACAAATCAAAATTTGATAACCACGTCGCTTAACCACTAGAAAGCACAGAAAATTTATAAAAGCTTTCTTCAATTTTAAAACATTCAATCACATCTTCAATGTGAAATAAGACTCGAATTATGATGACATTACGCCTACGGTAGTAAAAATGGTAAATGTTTTACAAGCTTGAAAGATCCCTATCCCATTTACATGTGTGTAGCATAATTTCTATGTCTTAGATGTATATAATATAATACTAAATAAAGCTGTCATTCCCTAAATGCTTGGCTCAAATTGAACCTTTGTTCGACTGTTGTTGGGGATGGAAAAGGGCATTGGCCTGCGGTTATTGGTGTCACGGCATGGGCTGTTTAGAGGGACAGGAATAATTTAGTCTTCTCCCAAAAGCCAGACTGCCCTGATAATATTTTCATCTCATACAAAAGTTAGACTTGCCTAATCACTCAGGAGTTGCTTCAGCCTGTACCAGTTTTTATAGAGGAGAGTTGCAGGGAGGTTCACATGGCTTGGCACCCTCCTCCAGAGAGGTGGATCAAAGTGAATATAGATGAATCCTGTCAGAGTTAAAGAAGCAGCAGCCTGTGGGGGTCTTGCTCGGGACCACTGGGGATCATTGATTAAGGCATTCCCATTGCAACATTGGGTCATGCAATTCGGTCTGGGCAGAATTGTGGGGGCTCTACATTGGAGTGAAAATGGCTTGGGACCCTGGGTTCAGTCAAGTTATTTCTGAGATGGACTCACAGGTTGTTCTTTCAGCCTTTCCTTACTGAAATACTGGGTATGTTGAATAGACCTGAATGGAGTACTAGTACATGTTTACAGGGAAGCAAATAGGAGTGCTGACACTACTTTGCTAGTTTGGGACTGTTTTTTTTTTTGTTGTTTTTTTTGGGGGGTGGGGGGGGCCTTTAATGTCTCCTTTATAGATAGAACTGATGCTCAGCTTAGTTTTACACTTCAAGAGGATGTTGCTGGTTGTTCCCTACCCAGTAGGGTTGGGTAGTTTCTGTTGTTAATTTCCCCTATTAATCAAAAAAAAAAAATTTGCCACCCTCACTATAGTGTTTTTTATGTCAGTAACTGCATGCCATTATCTGAGACTGAAAACCATAGACAGTGCACCCAAAGGATCTAAAGTATGGCAATACATAACTCCAAAATACCAAAACAAGAACAATAATATCCAATCCCATCTAACTTAAAACAATTCAAAGTTCCAACATTCATAAATCTCGACCACATTCAACCTTATATATAGCATTTGATGAAAAAATTCAATAGAATTGAAATAAGCAAACATCCTAAAGCTGCGATAAATAACAAAATAGAACCAAATCCCAGTCTAAACTAAGCAGGAATTCACCGACAGGAATTGAGAGGGAGCAAGTCGAAGTAAAAGACTTACAAATGGGTACTTGGAGGCTTTGTCATTCCACACAGCCAATAATCCCAGAGAGGCGAAAAAACTCAATCCCCCACAAAGCCACGCCAATGCTTCATACTGGTTTCAAAATAAGATCCATCAACTTTATGTATCAGCATTACATCCTAAAATTTCCATAGGGGAAAAAAGTAGCTACCTTTCCGACAGTATCAGCAATGCGATCTATACAGGGTTCGGGAAATGGAGTGCCGTTGTCCCATATAAGTTCGTCATTCACAGGGAGCTGAAACCCCCACCCCCCGAATTCAAAAAATGCGGTTAGTCTTCAAGATTCTGCAAAAATGAAAATCGAATACGATAGGTTAAGAGAAACGTACAGGCTTGTCTGGGACCCTATGTTTGCCGACAGGGAGGCCCATGCCGGAGCGGAGGCGAAGAGAGGAAGCTACCGATCGGTGAACGACGCCGTTTCCGCCCAAGATCCTCGATGCTGCGTTCGTCAATCTACCCGCCATGATTGATGTTTGATGATTGCCTTCTCTCGATTCTTCTTCTTCCTAATTGAATTCTTTCCTATTCTCCCTACACAGCCTAATGTTGTTAATTACTGCCACTCTCACAGTCCAAACGACTTCGTTTAGGGATTCCTATTTTTTTTTTTGGGTAACAAGTTTTTCCCTTTTTTATTTATCAAGCGGGTTGGATCTTCCTTTCTTCCCCTTGTAACAGAGGTTGCTTTTTGCACCCCCTTTTTTCTTATACGTCTCCCTTCGTGCAAAACATTTTTTTCTCAAAGTTTTTCGAAATTCATTTTTTTCACTTCCAAAACTAAATTTCTGGAATACAGGGATATACATTCCGAAAACTTGATTCCAAAGTGTGTTGAAAATTAAATTCTAGAATGCACAATATTTATTTCCAATTCTTTGTTTTTCGAAAAGTAAAAAAACCCTTGCAGAATAAATCCAACTGACGCAAACAATGTTAAGGAGTAAAACAACATATGTTAAGGAGCTAATAGTTGACATTGTGTGTAAACTTTCTTTCGGTGATGACCTTATTGCTTGGACCCATCTAAACCATTACCACCTCTTTTGTTGGCATTTGACAATGCTTCCAAGATAAACACTGTTCCGGACTGGGCCGAGGCCCAATCCGAAGAGTCATACTCCAGCCCATTACCAACGTCGGTTCGCACCGCCTTGCCACGAGACGAAATCGACGTGGCCGATCCAACGGTCCTCGGCATTCCGCCCATCCCATCACAAAGCCCAGAACGATCTGACGGCACCCCGGGTTCCACGGGAACCGCCCTCACCGACCTTAACTCCTATAAAAGGAGAGTCACTTCAAACGATTGAGGTAATATTCATTTCATCACCTCTTCACTTACCTCTTACACGCACTGACTTGAGCGTTGGAGTGTTTGCAGGTACACCACCACCACGCGCCGTCGTCATCCGACCTGACGCTGCCGTATCGCTTCTCTCCGGTCATCCTCTAAAGTTCTGTCCAGAACATTGGCGCCGTCTGTGGGAATCGTTTCTGATTTCATTTTTTTTTGTTCGACATCTTAGCTCGACACTTGTCGAGACGATGACTAGATCGAAGCACCAGGTCGCGACTCGCAGCTGCACTCGTGCGAACGCAGATCTTGAACCACCTCACCACGAACCTGTAAATTTCGTCGTGGAACATGAGAGACAGAGGAGTAACCTTCCACCTCCCCATCAGAATGACGCCGTTCCGATCCACGAGTTCCGTGAATTCATTCGAAGCCATGCCGAAGCGATGCATGCTCAGAATCAACGCCTCGATCGAATGGAGAATCAGCAGAGAGAAATCTCCGTTCGCGTGGCCACACAGATCGAAAACAGAAAAGATCGAGTCTCGTTCTCCCCAGGAGATCGAAGGAGTCCGAAAATCTCAGACTGCTCATCGCCACCACCGCGGGCACGACTCCATACCGCTCTGTGCATAGAGCACACCGCCGTGCTCATTCTGTTTCATCAACTCCTTCTCGGAGCTCGAGCGAGGCCTTTGGTCCTTTTACATCCGAGATCATGAAATTCCCGATTCCGAAGCATCTTCAGAAACCACCCGCTTTGGACTCATACGACGGCACCACCGACCCCGACGAGCATGTTGGTTGCTTTGATACTGTCATGGGCTATCAAGGCGCCCAGAGGGTGAAAGTCGTAATCTTTTCCTCCTCACTCGAAGAAAGCGGCGTTGTCTTGGTTCCGGACTCTTAAGAAAAATTCCATTGGTTCGTGGATCGAGCTCGTCGACCGCCTCGCATTTCATCGCGTCTAAAGTCCAACCTAAGTCGGCGGCAGACCGCCACAATTCAGCCAGATGAAAGATGAGTCTATCAGAGACTACGTCGGGCGCTTCAACAAAGAAGCCATTTTGGTCAAGAAATGCTCTGACGAGATGAAGCTGTACTTGCTAGAGCAAGGCCTGATCGAAGGAAATCTATTCAGCGTCAACGTTGGTGTCGACAAACCGAAGACCCTGAACGAGTTCCTGAAGCGAGCTCAGAAATTTATGAATTACGAAGAGAAGTTAATGGCATCAAAAGCCAAAGACAAATCCCCAGAGTAACATTGACATCTGTCGGAGTATACGAGAAGAACTCGACCTCCTTGACGAATGCAGAGAGCTTGCAGCACTCAGCGAGGTCGCAGTAAAACAGAAAATCGCAGCAAGATACAACCGAAGTGTTGTGCCCAGGGAGTTCATACCTGGGGATCTAGTTCTTCGACGAGCTGATGTTGGCCTGAAGAACGCCCCACAAGGGAAACTTGCGCCCAACTGGGAAGGCCCGTACAGAATCGTCGTAAAAACTGGTACCGGCGCCTACACCCTTGAGACACTACAAGGACAGCAAATTCCAAAAACTTGGAACGCGGCAAAGATGTGGTCGAGCCTCGTGCCGAGACCGCGTGCACGAGCTCATGAAGAGAACGACCTCGTGCCGAGACCGCGTGCACGAGCTCGTGATGACAAAGCCTTGTGCGTTTGCACAAGCACCTGATGAAGAGATCGACCTCGTGCCGAGACCGCGTGCACGAGCTCGTGATGACAAAGCCTTGTGCGTTTGCACAAGCACCCTGACCGACCTCGTGCCGAGACCGCGTGCACGAGCTCGTGATGACAAAGCCTTGTGTGTTTGCACAAGCACCTGATGAAGAGATCGACCTCGTGCCGAGACCGCGTGCACGAGCTCGTGATGACAAAGCCTTGTGCGTTTGCACAAGCACCCTGACCGACCTCGTGCCGAGACCGCGTGCACGAGCTCGTGATGACAAAGCCTTGTGTGTTTGCACAAGCACCTGATGAAGAGATCGACCTCGTGCCGAGACCGCGTGCACGAGCTCGTGATGACAAAGCCTTGTGCGTTTGCACAAGCACCCTGACCGACCTCGTGCCGAGACCGCGTGCACGAGCTCGTGATGACAAAGCCTTGTGCGTTTGCACAAGCACCCTGACCGACCTCGTGCCGAGACCGCGTGCACGAGCTCGTGATGACAAAGCCTTGTGTGTTTGCACAAGCACCTGATGAAGAGATCGACCTCGTGCCGAGACCGCGTGCACGAGCTCGTGACAAAGCCTTGTGTGTTTGCACAAGCACCTGATGAAGAGAACGACCTCGTGCCAAGACCGGCTTGCACGAGCTCGTGATGACAAAGCCTTGTGCGTTTGCACAAGCACCCTGACCGACCTCGTGCCGAGACCGCGTGCACGAGCTCGTAACAAAACCTTGTACAAACACGACATGACGACGCTTACAGTTCCTTACGGACAAGGACGTTGAACGTCGACATCAACGGACTTCGACAAACAAGTCACCACCTCGACATTCGAGCTAGCGACTTAGGCAATCGTTTTGACCGGCCGAGGCCCAATCCAAGAGTCATACTCCAGCCCATTACCAACGCGTCGGTTCCCACCGCCTTGCCACGAGACGAAATCGACGCGTGGCCGATCCAACGGTCCTCGGCGTTACGCCCATCCCATCACAAAGCCCAGAACGATCTGACGGCACCCCGGGTTCCACGGGAACCGCCCTCACCGACCTTAACTCCTATAAAAGGAGAGTCACTTCAAACGATTGAGGTAATATTCATTTCATCACCTCTTCACTTACCTCTTACACGCACTGACTTGAGCGTTGGAGTGTTTGCAGGTACACCACCACCACGCGCCGTCGTCATCCGACCTGACGCTGCCGTATCGCTTCTCTCCGGTCATCCTCTAAAGTTCTGTCCAGAACAAACACTATGCATGGAGTGGCACCGGTGTTTCTGATGTGGAAGATCAAGAGAGCACTAATAAACATGGGTTCTGAGAAGTTTCTCAAAGAAGATATTAAACTCATTCACAAGTCAATGCTCGAGATAATAAGGACGAAGAAGAAAGAAATCACATAAAAAATATCAGTATAGTTGGTGGAAGCTTTTCTTCTTTTTTTTTACTTTTTGAATATATTGTTCATTCCGGAATTTTATTTTTGAAACATTCTGAAATCAAATTTCCAGAATGCATGTACTTATGTTTTGAAAAATAAATTCTGAAAAAGAAAGAAAAACAATAAAAGAGTAGGAATTCCAAAAATTAAATGTCCAAAACCCATTGTAAATTGGGTTTCGAAATTAAGTTTCCAGTAAAGGAGTACTTTGGGGGAAAATGTGTTGCGCATAAGAGGGGTATAAGAAAGAAAGGGAAGTGCAGAAGGCAACCCCTTATAATATTAAAACTATCAAGGTATTCTGCCCCAAGCCTACATCCATGGCTTTTATGATCTTCTTTTTTTTAGGGTAAATGCACGCATATCATTTCATCTTGAACAAGGAGCTCAATACAAGGTGGAACATAAAAAAAACTATGGAGACTAGGATATAATAGAGATGTTTTTGCTAGAGCATGAGCAACTCTATTGATTTGCCTACTTACAAAAGCTAACTTAAAGTTTGTATAAGTGAAGAGGTGAAGAGTAAAGTCTTGATTTGAGCAATCAAGGTTCCTAACTCATTTACATATATTTAGGTCCCCAAGACAGCATCAACAACAACCTTACAATCAGACTCAAATAAAACACTCTCAAAACCAAGGTTGATAGCTGGTTGAGTTGATCACAAAAGTGTTAAAGCTTCACCTTCAGCAACTGTGCTATAAGAGGAAAACCAGAAAGATTGATTAACAACAAAATGACCTTCAGAGTTATGCAAACAAATACTTACACCAGCAAGGTTTTGATTTGGAAAAGTAGCATAACCTATGTTACACTTGAGAAATCCATTACAAGGTTTTTGCCAACTCACCAGATCAGTTGTAACTTGAGTAACTTGAGGGACATTTGTAGGCACCCGATTATGAATCCATTGCCAGTTTTGAAGAGTGTCTTGAGCTAAAATTGAAATAGCACGTGCGGTCATTGAAATACCATCCCAAAGCTTCGTATTTCTGCATTTCCAAATACTCCAAAACCCAGCTGCAAAGATATCACATTTATCCTTCGGGAGAACGTGCAACAATTTAAAAAAGAGCTCTTGAAACCCCTCAGCAACAAGAAATTCGGATTTCATGCTCCCAAAGATTGAGTTCCTTCCAACAGAGAATAGCATAGGAGCAAGAAAACATTACATGCCAAGAATTCTCAACAGGAAAATCACACATTAGACAATCTTGCAGGCAATGCACATGCTTCCGTTGCAAAGCTTCTCTAGTTAGCAAACAATGTTTAGCAGCTCTCCAACAAAATGACCGCAGCTTAGGAGGAATTTGCAAGCTCCAAATGGACTTCCAATTATAAGCAGGTGCAGGTGGTATTGTTGGGTGTCAAGTTCATGCAATTCGGTCATGCATAGATAGTATGCGGATTTCACAGTATAGCATCCATTTGTAGTTGATTTCCATGTGATGTTATCTATATCATGACAATGGAGAAGAATCTTACAAATTGATGCACAATCTGGAGGGTTGAAAATTGATTCTAAAATTTGAACATTCCATGACAGAGTGTCTTGGTGAATTAAATGACTAACTGTGATTGCTGAATCCGGCTGCGTGTCTAAACATTGTTGGAAGCCAGGAGATGTTGGATTGTTGAAAGAGAATCAAAGAGCAGTGGCGTATGCGCAGTATGGTGGAAGGTCAATAAGCAAGGGGCGAGACACAATGGCAGGGGTATGCAGATGCAAATATAGGGACTGAACAATTGAGAGCTGTCATTGGAGCAGTTGCTATTTGCAGTTGCAGGGCGAAGAATTGTAGTATGGGTTAGTCTGCAGAAAACATACAGGGCAAGGGATTAATCTTAAGCATTGAGCTATTTATCTTAAATTTGTACTATGTATTGATCTGTTTAGATGGAGCTTTTTATTGAGGCTGATTGTTTCACATAATTCTGGGTGTTGGAATTGATTTTATTGGGACTGCAATTGCTAAGCTAGCATTACTTGTGCCTGACTAGCTAGTTCATTTGCAATAAAATTTGGCCTTTTAAAAACAAATGACTAACCGTGAGCTTAGAGAGGTGAGGAGGCATAACAGTGAGAGGCCTCATATTATCACGGGTTCGGATCCAAGGTTGACTCCACACATTAATATTTGACCCATCTACAACCTTCCATCTATATATAACCACAAGACAACAAAGGTATAGAGCTCCAGATACTCTTCCATGTACAGCTTGGATTGTGACCAATATTGGCATCCAAGAAACTCGTCTTGGGAAAATATTTAGCTTTGAGTACACGCGTTAGAAGAGAGTTATGATCTGTTGCGAGCTTTCATCTTTGCTCTCCCAACTTGGCTAAGTTGAAAGATTCAACGTCTCTAAAATTAAGGCCACCTTGATCTTTTGACATTGTTAGCTTATCCCATCGCAACCAATTGATACCTTTACCACCATTTCTCTTTGAATTCCAATAGAAAGAGTTGAGCATTCTCTCTATTTCCTCTCCTAAGGATGTTGGAATAAGAAAAGCCCCCATGCAATACGAAGGAATAGCTTGAGCAACTGATTTAATTAAGACTTCCTTACCCGCACGAGATAATGATTTTGAACTCCAAGATTGAATCATTCCACAAATGCGATCCTTAAGGTACCCAAAAATAGCCTTTTTTATTTCTGCCAATCATAGAAGGAAGACCAAGATATTTCCCTTGACCAATGACTGCAGAGACACCCATGAAAGAGATCAAATCACTTCAAACATTGGAAGGTGTGTTGGCGCTGAAAGAAATAATAGACTTGTTATGATTAATAGCTTGGCCACTAACTGCTTCATATACTTGCAAGATATCCTTTAGCTTGGCAGCTTCAGATAAAGCAGCTTTACAAAACAAAAAGCTATCATCCGCAAAAAGAAGATGACTAATGGATGGACTCCCACGACAAATTCTTGCACCATGAATATGACCTTGAGCTTCAGATTTCTTAATAAGGGCAGATAAACCTTCAGCACAAAGAATATAGAGATAAGGAAATAAAGGATCTCCTTGCCGAAGTCCCCTTCCCGGAACAATAGGACCAACTCTGTCATGATTAACAATAACATGGTAATTAACAGTAGTGACACATTGCATAATCCAGGTAACCCAAGTTTACACATCACAGCTTGCAAATAGCTCCATTTAGCTCTATTAAAAGCTTTACTGACATCTAGCTCGAGAGCAACCATACCTTATTTGCCCCAATTTTTTCATTTCATAAAATGAAGAATTTCATAAGCTGTAAGAGCGTTATCCAGAATATACCGACCTTGGACAAATGCTGCTTGGTTTTCTGAAATGCACTTGGACAAAACAGACTTCAATCTATTGGCCAGGACCTCAGAGAGGATTTTATAGAGAACATTGCAAAGAGAAATAGGCCTCAAATCTTTCATATACAAAGGATTGTCTATTTTGGCCACCAAAGCAATGTTTGTATCATTTAGTGAGACGACCCCGTCCTATTTTCCTAATTTCCTAAGTGCATAATTCTTAAGTGTAATTAAACAATAGTAGTAAATATATTATCGCATGCGGAAAGTGTACAAACCTAGCTATACGGTGTATGTATAGTGAATTAGTGATAGTTACTAAGTAAACAGTAACTCGGACTACCCATTTACCGACTCTGACTCACTGGCTATCGATCAACTCAAATGACTCTATCTCTGGAACTTGTCTAGCACTGCTAAAATTCGTAGACCAATATATGCAAAATAAAACAGGAGATAAGAATACACTATACGCACCATTAAATAGGAAAGCAAGATTTGAACTCATGTATAAAAGGCAAGCACAAACAAGTAAATCAATCACTCTCGCACTCATGCACCTAGAGTTCTATATGCCTACGTGGCCACACAGCTTTATGCAGTAAAAACAGCCCCACCTTAGCCTTTTTTTAGATAACAGCCCAGCTAGTCAGTTGTCCATCCCCATATCCCGCTCGTCGTACCACTAAAAGTGCATACCTACTCCCCAATTTCGGCTGATAGGAACAGGTGTCGGGGCGGCACTCGGGATCGGCACTATGGACAGTGATACAAAAGTACCCCATCAAGATGACCAGGCTACCCGACGTCCCAACAGGATGGTCACGAGTCATCCGTCACCTGTGGACTTGTTGGACCCAGACTATCCCCAAGGACCAATGTGTCTTATACTGACTGCATCGTACCCGCACTCTGGTACCTGACCTCATACACAGCTTATGTGCACGACGGTGGATTACAACACAGCTATGCATATGAAGCCTCCCCACGCGATGTTTAACATCTTATTCCAGTACTTATCATCTTACTTCAGCACTTATCATCTCAGCACTTATTAGCTCGTTATAGATTTAATAACCAGCTCAACTAATCTTAAAAACCATCTATCATCATCTAACATCATCTACTACATCAATCAGCATGAGAGCTAAAGTGTAATAATGAGTATATAGCACAACATCAATCATCAATCATCCTCTATCAACATATGATTATCATCAACCATCCTCGATCAACATATGGATTAATCCTAATGTTGCTCAGGCGACCTGTTACTGACATGTTATCAATCAACACACCAGCAATCACACACACACAACCATAAAGCAATCATAAGTCATCTATCCTAGGGTTTTTACATATCAAACAAGTTATTTCTATGGTTGATAGCTCTGACAACTGTCCTCAACTATCACAGGTCACAGCCCCTCTCCTAAGGTGCTACTGTTATCAACCGCTAGCAGGGCTTGGGTCACCCTATGCCTAGTTATACATTTATTCTAATACTACAATCCCTAGTAGATAGGGTTAATATCTCTCACCTAGATAGAAGACCGTTGCAGTTACTGCCGCTACTTGCACCTTCGACCTTGCTACTCGTACCTTTAAGCAGCTTCTATTCACACCATCGGGCAATTGCTACCGACATTCCCCTTTAAGGGTCCCTACTAAGAGTGTTCTGGTGCATAGGATCCTCTCATGAGGCAAGTGCAAAGCATACTTACTTCTTAGAGGGAATTCTAGAGAGAAGGGGAACTACTGCACACACCCCTTTCCTTTCCTTTGAGGTTTTTCTACTAAGAGCTTTCTGATGCACAAGATCCTCATTCGAGGTAGGTGCAGAGCATACTTGCTCTTTAGAGGAAGTTCCTAGAGAGGAAGAGAAGAGCTTTTGGCGCGCATGAAAATGAAGGGGTGAACGCCTATTTATAGGTGAGCTACAATACCATCGCATAGCGATATGATCTCCTCTCACAGGGGTCGTCGCGTCGCGATAGTACCTTCCAGAATCCTCTGGATGTACACGTGGTGAAGATCCAACGGTGACTTCATCGCGTTGCGATACACACTTTTCTAAAAATATCTAGATTTTTATTGTCTAGAGCTTTCTAGAGCTTCTCACACTCTTCTGGTATGTTTCCGTCTTATTTAGGATTTCTAGAACTTTCCTAAGGTTTATGAGTCCCACTTTAAGCCCATTTTATCCCTAATTAAGGTTTTTAATACCTGTTTATCACCTAATCACCAATCTAATATTATTTGAGGTTATCTGAAAAACAGGATGTTACATTTAGTCCTTCCGGAAAATGACCATCACAGAGCCAAGAACAACAAGCATCATAGACATCCTTTCCAATTGTTGGCCAAATTTTGTTGAAAAAATGAAGGATTCAAACCATTGGGTTCAAGAGATTTTTCAGTGTGCATATCAAAGATTGCTCGTCGGAACTCATCCTCCGAAAAAAGAGCTACAAGAATAGTATTATCCTCATCGGTAATACAGGGAGAAAGAGAATCAATTACCGGATGAAAATTATAACACCCCACTTAATTTAATTATTTAGTTTTATTAATCTAGACCTTATTATGTTTAAATTTATTGATGATTTAAATATTTTGGGTTGGGATTAGTAAGAATTTGGGTGTGAAAAGAATGGTTTAATGAGAGTTTTGGGAAAAAGTAAGGGCAAATTAGTAAACTTGTATTGGGAAATAAGGGTAAAATGGTCCAAGTTGTGAAACCCACATTTTCTTTTCCTTTCCTCCACTCCCTCACAATCGTCCCACTCTCTCCCTTTCCCCCCTTGTTTCATTTTTATGCTGTTCCAAGAAGAAGAAGAAGAAGAAGAACCTCTAGGGTTCATGAGATTAGGAGATGAAATAGAGAAATTGATAAGTTTTCTTCATTCCTTGCATAGAGAGGAAGGATTCTAGCTGAGTTCTTGCATTTAAAGGAAGATTTGAGGTTCCCTAAATGGAGAGAAAGAAGGAACACGTGAAGGAGAAGAATAAGAGGAAAATCAAAGCTTCACAAAGTTTGGCTCTAGTTCTTGAAGGTTTCTTGTGAGCTCTTCTTCCCTTAGGTGTTGGGAAACCATAAGACCCACATTAGGGCTCCCTTTCCCCCTTTTATTTTGTATGTTTTCTTAACTTCTAAGTGTGGGTTATGGAAATCATGAAATGGGTTTGGGGTATATGTGATTTGTTCATAGTTTAATGAGTTTTGTTTACATTTAAATCATGTTTTGATTGTGATTTATGTGTTAGATGAGTTTATTGTTCAATGTATCATGTGTTGATGCTTGATTTGGAGGTCTGATTTCATTATAAATGGATTGGATATGGTTTTGAAATGGGATTGTGTTTGAAATACCAAATTTCTGTAGAAATCTCGAGAGAATTAGCTCAATGAAGCCAATTCAATGATCTGCAGTATTCAAGAGGCTTATATTAAACTTGAGCAATAGTCGTGGCGCTAGCGATAATTAACGCAAGCGAATTTACCTGCCAATGAATTTAGTGATTTTTCCCAAATGTTATGAAATTTTGTTCTCTTTAATTTAACCTAATACAATGTTACAGTAACATTAAAGGTACATTAAAGAGAGGAATCAAGGGGATTCATTAGGAAACATCACTTCAACTTGAGTTTGAATTGAACCTTATGGACACGGTGCTAAAGCTATTGAATTATAATAGTTCTAGTAAGATAGTCGTGTAGAGCGGTGTGCCACTGTGATATAGCGACACGTCCCGGCTGTACAAATATGTTTGTGCAGAGTGGTGTACCACTGCTATAGAACGATACACCCCAGCTGTTATGAAAGAATTATGAGTGCAGACCGGTTGTACCACTGTGAGATAACGACACGTCCCGGCTGTCACAATGACGGTTGTACAGAGCGGTTGTACCACTACTATCAAACGATACATCCCGACTATTACTCAAAGGGTTTGTAAGTACAGAGTGGTTGTACCACTTTGATATAGCGACATGTCCTGGCTGTTACGACGATTGTACAGAGTGGTTGTACCACTGCTATAGAACGATATGTCTCTGCTGTTACGAACGATCCTTGTTAAATGGAATTGTCATGTTTACTAATAATGTTTATGAATGAATGTTATTATTGATTGTGGCTAGTGTTGGTAAGGGGTCCGTGAATGACTCACTGAGATTTAAATATCACCCCTTTCCTCTGTTGTTTTTCAGATAAGCAGGTAGCAGAGGTGGATTAGGCAATGCTAAAGGCCTAGTACTCTTAGTTTAGAGTTCTGTTGAAGATGTAGTTTAATTCTACCATCTTTTGGTCTTGAAAACTCAGTTTGTATTATGTATTTCCAAGATTTGTACTTGGCAAAAGTTGTAATCTAATGTTAGATTTATGACTGCCTCTAAAGTTTAGACTTGTAAGTGTTAAACAAGTTTTAAATTTTTAGCAATTCATGTGCGTTAATGTAAATTGTCTTGCTTTCAACTATGATTAAAGTATGGGCGTTACAAAAATCACCATCATTAGGAGAATAAAGATCCTGAAAATAGGAATTTGCCATATTGCAAAGACCTTCCTGATCAGAAATCATAACATTACTATCAGATTTGAGCTTCCTGATGGCATTTTTCTACGCCTGGCACTTGTAGAGACATGAAAGAAATGACTATTAGTATCACCATCCTTTAACAAGAAAGTTTTTTCCCGCTGCTTCCATTAAGTGTCCTCCTGCAACAAAACACAAGAAAGCTTTTCTTTTATATCATGCAAGTTACGAATAGAGACATCATCTGATACATCACCAAAGCGCTCAATTTCACGCTAGTACTGAGATGCTGCCAGGCGAAATGGAGGAATATTAGTTTTGCTCCACCACTCCACATCATCTATACAGTATCGAAATTTATGCATGATAGATGTTGAGGGGTAGGAATGTCAATTACTCGTCACTATCTCTGTAAAATTTTGATCCAAAAGCCAAGCATTTTCAAACTTGAAAGAGCTCTTAGGCTTGATAAAATTGTTTGATTCAAGTTTGAGAAGCAGAAGAGAGTGGTCCGATGAAGATGCAACTAGATTGATGAGCCTCACTTGAGAGAAAAGATCAAGCCAGAGAAAGGTAACGAAAGCCATGTCCAATCTTTCTTCTTTAGCATCGAGGGTACCCAAACTTTTACTACAAGTGAACTGATAGCCTTCAATAGGTAAATCAAAAAGAGAACAGTCAGAAATTGCTTGCCTGAAACCTCGGTACAACCAAGGAGCGCGCTCAGAGCCTCCTCGCTTGTCATCAGCTGGTAAGAGGTCGTTAAAATCACTGATAACACACCAGGGAACTGTAGACAAAGATGATAAAGAACGAAGCAAATTCCAAGAGTCTCTGCATCTAGAACTGTCTAAATAAACCCACAAAGAAGTTAAGCGCCAGTCACCACGATCATCATCATGAATCATAATGTTAATAAATTGTGAAGAGTAATTTAGGATTTCACAATTTATCGGGGCTTGCCAGAAAGCATCCAAACCTCCACTTCTTCCGATTCTATCAATAATAACACAGTAATCAAATCCCAACTTCACACAGAGTTCATCAATTTTATTAGAAAAAACAAGAGTTTCTATCAGCAGAACAATATCCAATTTATAGACACGGACAAGGTCTTTAAGCACCGGAACTACCTTAGGATTCCCCAGCCCCCGACAGTTCCAACTTAAGATATTCATAGTGCCTGGCAGCAGGGGTGGAGCTACAGCAAGCCCAGGGTGTGCAGTTGACCACCCACAATTTTTAAAATTATTACTTATAACCCCTTTAAAATATTTTTTGACCCACCTGACTCCTTGACTTTGCACACCCTAACCATCTGTGGTTCGCCTACTCTCATTGTCTCACTCTCAACTACTCTCTCTCATTCTCAGATTCTCGATCCCTCAACTCTATCTTCTTTCAAAAGGAAAAAACCTTAAAAACACAGCTGCTGTTGCATGCTTCGCCGTGTCATTCCTTTGCCTTGTCGTCATTGCTTCTTTAAAGAGGCATACCCCTGCAAGGGTAGGGAGTTTGAAAAACTAATTTCTCAAACAAGCACATAAAGCTTACTAAATCCAGCGTGTCTCTCTCTGTTTGTGTTTGTCGCACGCACCTGCTCCGACATCAACTTGTGTGTCTCGCCATCACTGTGAATCTGTTGCTTGTTTGCTGTGAATCTGTTGCTTGTT
Organism: Calophaca sinica; assembly: GCA_037113605.1. NCBI lineage: Eukaryota > Viridiplantae > Streptophyta > Magnoliopsida > Fabales > Fabaceae > Calophaca > Calophaca sinica. The sequence goes on from CM073731.1 coordinate 33,609,100, forward strand.
TGCTTGTTGACTTGTTGAACCTATGAATCTGTTGCTTGTTGACTCAATTTGTTGTTGAACAATTTTGAGTCTCGCCATTCCCAAATTGAATCTCGCCATTCCATAATCCGTTGTGTTGAATCTGTTGAGAGCTGATTAGGTGAGTGATGAGAGGATTAGGGATGGATTTGGGGTGAGGAGGAATTTGGGAGGAGAAGATTAGGGAGAGGAGGGGTCGAGCCTATTCTGTTTTCTGCAGAATTTGTTAGTACTGAGGAGGAGAGGAGGAATTTATTCTTCCAATTGTGGTGGGCATTATTTTGGCCCGAATTTACTCTTCCAGTTTGGGGGCATTACTAACAGCACCCCCAAACTTTACCAATTGCGCCCCAATTTGAATTGATGGTTTGTAACCCTTTTTTAATTCACTGTAAAAATGATACGGTTGGCAGCCTCATGAGCAGTATGATGAGCTTGATGTCTGCTCTGCTCCCCTGTTTAGTATCTATTGAGTACTGACAAATAGTTTTGATTATTGAAATTCTTTGGCATTTTGTTTATTGTAATTTTTGTCACTTTATGTAGATAATTGTTGTGTATATTGCTACGGAGTAGCATGGTCAAGGAGGCATATTGCTTTGTGTTGTGTTTTTGGACTAAGTTTTTCCTGCAGCTGGGAAGTAAAGGGGAAGGAATCAAAATTGGAGTTGATTTTTTTTTCTTTCTAATCCGATGCTACAACAGAACTCTAATTTTTTTTAACATTTATGTCATTAGTTTTATATAATATGTTTTTAAAATTTTATGAAGTTAAATAGTCAGACCCCCTGACCCAGGGTCCTGGATACGCCACTGCCTGGCAAGCCTGAGGGCTGCCAGGCTATGCCGATAAAAAATGCAAAGAAGATCATGCATGTGCTACGTCAGATGGGGTGGGAGAAACGCCCATTTTTGCATGGCTAGTAGATGAACCATGATTGACCGAACCATGATTGACCGAAGCAGCATGATCGTTGGCGGATGGAACGTGAATTGAAATTGCATTAATTGTAGCAGTTACACTAGTAGAATTTGCGTCGTTTCCAGCGGATTTTCCTGCGGATTTTAGTGAAAAATCCATAGGAAATCTGTTTCCTGCGGATTTTCTTGTAGATTCGGGTTCCCAGGTAAAAGCTTCGTGGGAAATCGTTTCCTGCAAATTCTTAAATCTGCAGGTAATTTCCTGCGGATATATGTTAACACGCCAATTTGTCTATATTTATAGGGCATTTTTAGTATCTAATTACACCATTTTGCACTGATTAATGCACAAAGGTACTCATTTATGTCTTATTATGCAGAAATATCATGAAGACACCACTTGGAGCAAAAGATATGAAAAAGGACAAAAAAACTGGCTAGTTTTAGAGAGTTTTAGCACTATTGGACAAGCGGTACGGCCTGACGTACCAAGGGTACGGCCGTACCTAGAGCAGAATCCCAGTAAGGGCGTACCCCCCCAGTCTGTACTACCTGACATCGATAAAATAGTCCAGTACGGTCGTGCTAAAGGCAGTACGGCCATACACAAGTGATGTCAGGGTAATAACACGAACAGGTACGGGTCAACGTCATCTACGAAGCTCGGTACGGCCGTGTATATACTCTGTACGGCCGTACCCCGTCCCTGATCAGTGCAAATTTGAAGCCAGAAAATCTAATTCGTAGCCTAGTCTATAAATATGGGCTCTTAACACATTTCAAAGACCTTTTGACGAATTTCTGAGTCAAGAGCCCCCAATTGAGATCTGATAGCAAACCCTTGCCCATTGCAAAGAATTCATGTCTCTTTGAAGCTTGGTGCCATCTCGAATCGCTACCGGAGCTTGTGAGGACGCGAAGAACGTGCTTAAGAATCGTCATCATACCGAAAGGGTATCCCGATTTAGAATTTATTCTCTTGTTATGAATTGTTCTGAATTCATATATTTGTTTATGTTATTATCATTAGTAATGAGTAGCTAAACCCATCACTAGAGGTGATGGGGGATCCTTTACAATACTCTTGATTTTTGTTCTTTAGTTATATGAGTTTCTATTGATTGTCTGAGTATTTTATTCCAATTGTGCTTATTCCAATAAGGCCTAATCATCCTTTATTTAGTTGGCTTAATTGTGGTAACAGGATCACGATTAGTTAACGGAACCATAGGATAAAAGAACTCGCGCTATACGCCGGATAGGTTAGGGCTTGTTTCTAACCAGTTATTAAGTTAGCAAACCCACCTAAACTTAATGCTCTTTCCCTTAGTTATTTCCTGGACCAAACGGAGTAATTAGTTAGGAAGAAGGCTATTGTATGCAAGGACAGCCTCTAGTAATTTAGAGTGGGTGGTTAGTGCTCTTACATGATAGATAACTCATATCAATTGATTAATGAACTCAAAGGTAGAGTATTGGTGAACCCGGTTATCCCTAGGTCCCCCATAACATAGTTAAACCGTTCTAGCATTTAATCTGTTTACTGCTTTAATTCTAATTACTTTTAGTACTTTCTTAATCATAATCTTTGCTCGCCTAATAGAATAGAATCACAGTAATTCGCCGGTACTCGCTCATTCTCTGTGGGTTCGGCATTCGGAGTCCTAATTATACTCCACTTTTATTACGAGTTACGATCAAGTGCACTTGCCTGAGCCGCAACAAGTTTTTGACACCGTTGCCGGGGAATGATTGTGATATTAATCGAATTCTAGATTTTATTCGCATTAGGCATAATTTTATTTAATTATTTAATTTTCAGTTATTTTTTTTCATTCTAAGACACTCTAATTTGGTCTTCTTTGGTGTATGCAGACAAGGTCTCAACATCCTGAATTGATTTTTAATCCTGAAATTGAAAGAACACTCAGATTGTTGAGAAGACAACAGTTAGCAATGGCTGAAGAACTAGCATTGAACGAGTACTTCACACCAACTACAGATGTGGCAGATAGTGTTAACTATCCGCCAATTGAGGCCAACAATTTGGAACTGAAGCCAGCACTGATCTCTATGGTATCTGCAGTGCAATTCTCTGGCTTATCTTCTGAAGACTCAAATGCCCATCTTAAGAGATTTCAGAAGGTTGCTAATACTGTCAAATGTGAAGGAGTATCACCGGAGGCAATCAAGTTAAGACTGTTCTCTTTCTCACTACAAGGGAAAGTATAGCTATGGTTGGATTCATTCCCACCTAACTCTATTACTACTTGGGAGGACCTAAAAACTAAGTTTTTAAACAAGTACTTTCCTCCCGCAAAATCTGCAAAGCTGAGAGCTGATATGTCTGGATTCACCTAGAATGAAGGAGAATCAATGCATAAGGCATGGGAAAGATTTCAAGATTTATTGAGAAGCTGTCCTCATCATGGCTTCACTAAGTGGCAGCAGCTTTAGATTTTATATAATGGGTTCAATATGCAAACTAGAGGAGCTATTGACGCTGCTTGTAGAGGATCTTTCGGAAAGAAAACACTCACTGAGCCTTTTGATATTATAACTGAAATGGCTCAGAACAATGCTCAGTGGTCAGCTAATGATAAGCAGTCCGGAAAGAAGAACCAGCAAGCAGGTATCTACAAAGTTGAAGCCAACACAGCTCTAGAAGCAAAATTGGAGGCAATAACTAAGAAGTTAGAGACTTTGATGGCAGCACAAACCCAATCTAATCCTAAAAGTGATTGGGGTTGTATGGCAATTGAAGGACAAATAGAATAAGTCAATGCTATAGGCCAGAAAGATTTTGACCCAAAATTGGGGATGCAAGAGCCTATATTAAAATATATGCAAAGACACGGATATCCGTGTATGGGAGTTTTAGTCGGTTTTATGGAGAAGACTGAAGAAAGATCAAAGGCTATAGAAAATAAGACAGTTAAGGCATCTTGCAATTTCTGCGGAGTTACAACTCATGATTCAAAGGACTGCACTGAGGAGGTGAATTTTATTGGGCATAAGCAAAACGACTCATACTCAAGCACCTACAACCCCGATTGGAGGAATCACCCAAACTTTTCATGGAAAGATCAATTGAGATCCCAGGGCCAAAATCAGAATACTTATAAGCCCCTGCATATGCAAAATCGTGGCCAGAATGATAAAGTCCCGGAGAGAATGATATTAGCCATGTTATGGGACAGATGAATGAGAGGTGTAGCAACTTGGAGAAATAGTCACTGAGCAAGCAGCAGCCCAGAAAACAATGAGTGAACAAATGACACTTGTGTTAAAAGCAGTGACTTAAAGAGAAAAATGAGCACTCCCAAGTCAAGTGGAGCCAAATCCCAATGCAAAATGCAATGCAATCTTCATGGAAAAAGAGGAACCAAAAGAGGAAAAGACTCAACCCGAGTCTCAACAGGTAAGTAACTTTTCCAAAGGTTCTAAAAATTCTTGTAAAGATAGGCAAGATAAGAGGTTACTAGAAAAACTTAGAAAAATTGCCTGTTAATATCTCTTTGACTAAAATTGTCTATGAAGTCCCTAAATATGTTAAATTTTTGAAAGAAATAATTTCTAACAAAAATAGGATAGAAGATGAGACTGTTAGGTTGAATGAGGATTGCTCTGCGATTCTTTTAAAGAAATTACCACCTAAGCTTAAAGATCTGAGAACTTTTGCTGTTTCTTATTCAATTTGTAATAATACATTTAAGGCACTATGTGATTTAGGATCAAGTATAAATTTAATGCCTTTGTCTATTTGGAAGAAACTGAATTTGCAGGAACCACAACCTACTTACATGTCTTTGCAGTTAGCTGATAGAACTCTTGTTTACCCAAGAGGAATAATAGAAGACATGCTAGTTAAGGTAGGAAAATTTATTTTCCCTGTGGATTTTGTAGTTTTGGATATGGAGGAAGACAAAAACGTTCATATTATTTTAGGAAGGCCATTCTTGGCAACAGGAGATGCTACCATCCAAGTGAAGAAAGGAACCATGACTCTAAGAATTGAGGATGAGGAAGAAGTACTTAATATATATAATTCTAACAAAATTTCTCCCTCTAGTGCTTCTTGTTGTTTCTTGCAGGATATAAAAGTTGAAAAAGGTAAAGAAGTGCAAGTTGCAGAACAAGATAGTGATTCTTTAGAGCAGGATAAAGACATAACCCCCTCTTTGATTTTGGATGCACTATGTATTCCTAAATTTAAAGGACTTGATATTGATGAATCTTCTTGTCATTTATTAAACTTTTATGGCTTGGAAAAATCTAACAATCTTGCAGTAGCGAAAGCTAAAAGAATAAAGCTCAAATTATTTCCTCTTTCTCTAGGAGGAATAGCAAAAGAATGGTTCTCAATATACCCCAAGCACCACTTTTCAAGTTGGGAAGAATTAAAAGAAGAATTCTTAAGAGTTTTCAAGTCCACACCAGAAGAAAGAATGGACCTATTCCATTTTTTCAGAGGATCTAAGAAAGACGCTCAAGAGGAATTTATAGATTTTAGATTAGACCCATCTTTAATCTCGGAAGTGTCAATTCTGCAATTCAAGGGAACCACAGGACAAGATCATGTTGGGCACATGAGACAGTTTTGCAAGAAGATAAGGAATGCAAAGTTTAAAGGCTTATCTCCAGATGAAGCAAAACTAATGACTTTCCCATTCTCATTAGACGAGGAAGTCAAGATTTGGGTTTATCTCCTACCAGTTGAGGAAGTTAAAACATGGAACAACTTAGTGAAGAAATTCATTAAGACCTTTGCGCCCAACTTAGAAAAGCCAATTTACATCTGTGCAGACTGTGGATACATAATGAACCCACCAAAAAAAATGCTTAGGACCTGCTTGGATGAACCACTCAAAAAAAGGTGACTATTTTGTTGTGTTTCCCAATGGTGAGAAGACCAAAGGTAATGTCAAGGACGGGTCATTGCCCGCTGAGGACTAATTTCTAAGTCCTCTGACCCGTCAAGCTCGGGACGTTAAACAAGCGCTTACCAGGAGGCAACCTCAGTTACTAACATTTTTTATTTTCTGTCTGTTTGTTTTATTGTTATTATTATTTTACTCTACTTTTATTCATTTTAGGATTTTTAAAAAAAAATTAAATTAAATTAATTATAAAATTCAAAAATCAAAAAATTTTCCAGAAAACTAGTAGGTATGGGCGCACTTTGCACCGTGTACACCCGTATCACACGACTCCATCTTCAAAAATGCGGAGAACAGACATGTATGGCCGCTCATAAACCAGGTACGGTCGTACCCTGTGTCCAGAGGCTGAATAAAAGGTAAACAGTGAAAGGTAAGGGCGTACCTCCACATCATACACCCAAAACCTCTCCATTCGAGCACTCTCTTCTCTCATTCTCTTCGCATTTCCACTCGTAAGATTATCCAGGTACTGATTCTAAACTCAATTTGTGGATTGAATGGCTGTTTTACTGGGGCACGGGGACTATGCGGTCATTAGACCGAAGGAGCAGCAGCAGTAGGACGAGGCTGCAGATTTTGTCCCCCTAGCAGAGGAGCATCCACCACCACCACCGCCACAGCCTCAACCAGCAACACAGGGCCACTCCTATGAGGATGTCATGATGCGTCTTGACCAGATGCACTCCAGCTTTGTGGAGCATAGGGCACATGTGGACCAGCAGCTGGCACTTATTTTGGAGCACCTTCAACGCATCCAGCATTTCCCTCCTACCGAGTGATGCGGGACCTTTCTTTATTTTCTCTTTTAGTATTAGGCTTTGCTTTTGTATTAAAAAGAGATGTATATATTTTGGCACACTCGCGGGATACACATTTTATTTTATTGCATTGTTTTTATTTTATTTTATTTTATTTTATTAGTATATTTTTCTTTTATTATGATCTAAACTTCTTAGTTTTGTGTTGCGCAGTTCTTCCGCCGCTTATCAGCTCCATCGGTATTGCGACAAGGAAACGAAATATTTTGCCAATATCCCCATCCAATTTGCTCGTGATATTTTTCAGAGAGGAGTCTCTTTCCACATTCTTGTATAGCACTTACTTTTAAATTTTTATCTTATATTGTTGTACTTGCTTTAAAATAGTCGCAGTGGGGACACTGCTAGAAATAAGTGTGGGGAGGGAGTTTTACATTATACTTATTACTTGGCTGTGCTAATAACTGCTTACAATTATAGAAAAACTTTAATTTTTTGCTGATTTAGGGGCTATACAATTTTTTTATAACAACTTTTGATTGAATCAATTTGTTGCTAGTTGTGAAATTTGCTAAAAATTAGCAACGAAGTTCTTGAGTTTGACTTTCTGTGTAAGCTATTAAATGTGAGTTTTGAGCCTGAAATAAGAGGCAACATCATGTTTTTGTCTTTCTTCTTTGTTGAGTGATATTTTCCATGGAATGTGCATTCTAGAACTTGTGCCGAGACCATTACGAAGCGAATATGAATTTATTTGCATGTGAATTTGGAAAGGGCAATTTTTAGGAATTCTTCAGGCCACTACCATTTGAATATATTATCCCACTAGTTGCCCACTTTTGAGCCTAAAAGTATTATATTTAATTTCTTTAGTACCCTTCTTGTTTTTATTGATTATCTTCTATGAAGTCAACCTTGGAAAAAATTTATTTGAGAGCAATTTGTGGCAAAAATTTATTGAATAATGTTGCAAAGTCCCTTTTATTTGTTTACAAAAAGAGAAGGCTTATGAATTTGTTCCCCTCCTAATTCTTAAAAATGATTGATTGCTGCATAATTGCATTAAAGGGGGAAAGGAAAAAAAATGAAAAAAGAAAGAGCATTGAAAAAGAAAAAGAAAAAGAAAAAAAAATTGTGATAATGCTCATGCCTTCATAAGTTTCAAAAAGAAAATATTTTGATTGAAAAATTGTGATTATTGGCTGCTCTTGAAAGTGAAAAAGAATTAGGTTGCTTGTTTTGGTTGATTTGTTTCTGACCCTTTGCATGACATTTTCTTTCTTTTATCATACCAAACATTATTACCTTGGCCCCATTACAACCAATGAAAGACCTTTATTCCTCTTTTACATGTCTTATAGATTCTAATAGTAGAGTTTTTGGTCAATATACAAGCCTATGATAATGCCTTTTCATTTGAAAAATCAGAGTGTTAATGACTATGCCTACAAACACTTTGAAATTGGTGAGAGTGTGACTTAAAAATCACAGATTGTTAGCTTACTTGAACTTACACCTCTAATTGGGCACTCTATTGACTGACATGTTTTGTGATATCATATTGTTGTCTCACTTCTTTTTCTGCCCCTATTCAGTAGAATTTGTTTTTCTTACTATAAGTAGTTTGCTTGATGGCAAGCAAAGTTCAAGTGTGGGGATGTGTTAACACACCAATTTGTCTATATTTATAGAGTATTTTTGGTATCTAATTACACAATTTTGCACTGATTAATGCACAAAGGTACTTATTTATGTCTTATTATGCAGAAATATCATAAAGACACCACTTTGAGCAAAAGACACGAAAAAGGACAAAAAACTGACTAGTTTTGGAGAGTTTTAGCACTACTGGACAAGCGGTACGGCCTGACCTACCAAGGGTACGACCGTACCTAGAGCAGAATCCTAGTAAGGGCGTACCCCCTCAGTCTGTACTACCTGACGCCGATAAAATAGTCCAGTACAGTCGTGCCAAAGGCAGGACGACCATACACAAGTGATGTCAGGGCAACAGCACGAACGGGTACGGGTCAACGTCATCTACGAAGCTCGGTACGGCCGTGTATATACTCTATACGACTGTATCCCGTCTCTGATCAGTGCAGATTTGAAGCCAGAAAACCTAATTCGCAGCCTAGTCTATAAATGGGGGCTCTTAACATGTTACAAAGACCTTTTGACGAGTTTCTGAGTCAAGAGCCCCCAATTGAGATTTGATAGCAAACCCTTGCCCATTCCAAAGAATTATTGTCTCCTTGAAACTTGGTACCATCTCGAATAGCTACCGGAGCTTGTGAGGACGCGAAGAACATACTTAAGGACCGTTGTCATACCAAAAGGGTGTCCCGATTTAGAATTTATTCTTTTGTTATGGATTGTTCTGAATTCATATATTTGTTTATGTTATTATCATTAGTAATGAGTAGCTAAACCCATCACTAGGGGTGATGGGGGATCCTTTACAATACTCTTGATGTTTTGTTCTTTAATTATATGAGTTTTTATCGATTGTCTGAGTATTTTATTCCTATTGTGCTTATTCCAATAAGTTCTGATCACCCTTTATTTAGTTGGCTTAATTGTGATAGCAGGATCACGATTAGTTAACAGAACCATAGGATAAAAGAACTCACGCTATACGCCGGATAGGTTAGGGCTTGCTTCTAACCAGTTATTAAGTTAGCAAACCCACCTGAACTTAATGCTCATGGCCGCTGCCGTCATGGCTGCCGGCCCCCAACCGGTGTTCCCATGGCCTTTCATGGCGGCATTCTCGTCCATACACATGCCTTCTACAGTTCGCCCAGAACCAATCTCTCTCACGCCACAAACAAAGACCTTCGCTCAAGCTCTCAGCAATGTCTGTGATGTGCCATATAGCCAGCTTCCCAAACCTTGTCTCAAAGGGGACGAGCTATCCATCCAAATACCTGAAGAAGCTTATCTTGCAGGTCTGGAAAGGTGCAAAAATCACCTCCACGGTCGCCTCTTTCTTTCTAAGGGTGACGCCCCCATGAAAGTTGCTGCCTTGCGGTCCAAGCTACAGGCACTGTGGAAACCGATTGGACAATGGCATATGATCCCATTAGGCAAAGGATATTACGAGTTTGAATTCTCATCGGTTGAGGACCTTTGAAGCGTAAGATCCATCTCCTCGTGGCAACTAAAACCGGGTTATCTCAGGTTGTTTGCTTGGGTTCCAAATTTTGATATCAGAAAACTCAAGCAATCTAATGCTCAGTGTTGGGTTCGGTTTGTCGGCCTGCCTCAAGAGTACTGGGATCCTAGAAGTTTATTTGCCATAGCAGGCAGCATAGGAATCCCCATATGCCTAGATGAAGCCACTAATAAGCGATTGTTTAGTCACTTTGCACGCATCCTTATAGATATTGATTTAAACTCTGATCTTCGTAGCAAGTTGCTGGTAGAAAGGTTAGGCTATGCGTTTTTCGTTTCAATTGAATATGAAAACCTTCCTCTTTTTTGTTCTTCTTGCAAGATGTTGGGTCACTCGATTGCTAGCTGCAGGAAACAAGCAAAGGAATTAATAAGGGACAAGGAGGCAACTCATGATGGACCCAAAATAATTAGAAAGTCCTATAACAGTAAGCCAAATATTGGCAAAGGAGCTGAACATGTAGCATTGTTTGATAATGTCCCAGACAATGCCACAGCCACAGACAACGACCAACTGCATGATTTCGCAGCAAACATGGCAGGCAATGGCAACTTTCAGCAGCACACACATAGACTATCTCCTCCTGAGAATGTTAATGCGACTAACCAGGTTCAAAATAATGGACCTGTTCCCCTGGATGATGGATCTAGCACTAATAATGGTGCTTCTAACCAAGGCAATGCACATGCTAATTTTGATCACAAGGATCAAAGTCCAGTGGCAGCAGTGAGTACTCACAGTATCCAAGATTCACTTGATGAACAGCAAGTTCTTATGACGGCGGAAAGGCCGTTGATTATGAGGTGGAGAAAATTGATAACCCTATGGCTTTCAAAGGTAACAATAATGTTCCTATACCTGCTGAATTGTTGAATTGTGGCTACAATCCGCTCCTGGGTTTTGGACAAAGTACGGTGCTACTTCGGACTCGGACAATGAGATAGAAACGACCTCCTAGTCAACAGCTCCATGGAGAAGATCCAGACACATAATATGCAGGTTAACACATCTTCCGATCTCAATATTTCGTGGTTCCCGATTCGTTCTTGATGCAGTCACGTGCAGTTTTCACGATGATGCTATCAATAATGAAGTTAATGAGAGTTTGTTGAAAACTCCAATACACAACTCATGACACCTAACGTTAATGTTAGGAATGACATGGCACTGATGGGCAGATTATGGAGTGATCAACAAGATGAGGATGAGGTTCAGGGACAACTGGAAGATACTGAGGTCCATCCTAGTGCCTCTTCTAAGTATCTGAATGTCAATCAAGAGATGGATGCTGGTCAACGACTTGAATTCAACAAGGTACTCACTAAATCTCAAAAGAAAAAGATAAGAAATAAAAACAAAGCAGATGCTAAGAAGGATTACAACACCCGATCAAAGGCAGTCGCTAATCCTGTTTCCCAATGAAAGCTATCTATTGGAATGCTAGGGGGGTAGCCAATCCTGCTACGAGGTTGGTTATCAAACAGCTCATCGTAGATAATAGACCTCATCTCTTATTTATTTCGGAACCTTGGATTAGGTTAGATCAATTCCCTAAACGTTTTTGGTCTAATTTAAATTACAAAGTTTTTGAGGTAAACATGAGACAGCCTCTCTCGCCTAATTTATGGTGCATCTGTCAGGTTTCTCTATCTCCTACTATTATTTCTGTTACTAACCAGTTTGTAGCGTTCTCTTTGGAGTGGCAACACCAGTTATTTCACATGGCGGCAATATATGCCTCCAACTCTTACATTACTCGCAGACAACTTTGCAGGATCTTATTGATGCCCAGGCATTACATCATGGGCCTTGGTGTTTTCTTGGGGACTTCAACACTGTTTTAGGCTCCCATGAGTACAGAGGAAAAGGTAAACCTACTCAAATAGCCTGCACAGATTTCAGAAACTGGTCTGATCAAAACAGCTTGGTGCATATTACCACCAGAGGTGCTTTTTACACTTGGTCTAATGGTCGTAAAGGTTGCAACCTCACAGAGAAAAGGTTAGACCGTGCTGTTTGCAACCAAGAGTGGATATCTTCTTGGAGTAATGTTTCGTGCTGTACTTTACTCAAATCATGCTCGGACCATCACCCTCTGCTAGTAGAGTTTAACAAGCATGAGGGGCCCTTCCCTTCGTCTTTTAAATTCTTGCAAATGTGGGCTGATCATGATGATTGCTTAGGCATTATAAAAGATGCTTGGAAAGGGTCGTTCTCTGGTTGCCCGATGGATAGGGGTGCACAAAATAACCGGATAGTAGACTAAAACCATATCCATGTCCAAAACCATTTTGAAAAAACCAGATTTTTACAATCAATTAATTAACCAATCCATTTATCTTTGGATTTGGATGTCCGTAATTTAAATCCGGTTGATAAAATAGATATCCATGTGACCATGTCTATTCCACTGGAGCTCAACCGCCCATTTAGAGTTAGGCTAAATTACAAAATTGGTCCTCTATGTTTATTTTAGGTTTCAATTTGGTCCTCTATGTTTTATTTGTTTCGTTTTGGTCCCTTACGTTTTAAAAGTTACAACAAGTTGGTCCTTTCCGTCACTAAAAGTCAATTGTCCGTAGCTAAAAACCAAATAACATTTTGGAAAATGGACTTCTAGGTACGGACAATTGACTTTTAGTGACGGAAATGACCAAATTGAAAATTAAAATAAAACGTAGAGGACCAAAACGAAACAAATAAAACATAGAGGACCAAATTGAAACCTAAAATAAACTTAGAGGACCAATTTTGTAATTTAGCCTTTAGAGTTATGCTGAAATGCATATAGAATAGCACAGAAACGAAACTTGTGGAAACGACAGACAAAATAATTTGCTATCGATGTTACGCATATCTTTTTCTCTTCCCTGTTATTATATTCTACCAAGAAATAACAATAAATCTTTTGTTTTTCTAACTAATTTATTTCTTTTCATTTTTCTTCTACTATTTAAACAAAATACACAAATTTAAAATTTCTGCACAACTAATTTAAAAAAAACTTTCAGAAAATAATAAATTGAAATTGAGCCATCTTTTATGATATATAATTTTAAAATAATTATGTATATCTAAATATATTATCTTGCTAAATAAGATAGGTGAGTTTAAGTAAAATAGTTATCATCAATAATAGTAAAAAAATAAGTTTTAAAATACATCGTTAAATTAAACAAACTTAAAATTTTATCAAATTAATTAAAACATACTAAATTTATTTCATGAAGCTCAAACACGTTAATTAATTTTAAACCAAGAAAAAATCAATAAAAAGATGAAGACAAATATATTTAGGATATAGTTCTGGAAATTATAAAGTTAGATTAGATTCAACCCTGCGAATAGATAGCATAGCAGGATACGTGGACGTTGTTCCAGAAGGAAGGACCACCTCATCACAATAATGGCACCGACTTTATAATGTAAAACAAAACAAAAACAAATTACTATCACAAAACAACTGTTTTCTATTGTAAACGATCGAAGTGAAATGACCAAACTAAAATTGGATTTAGAGATAAAACCAGATATCCAAGTATGAAACTAGATATAAAACCAGTTTTATAACCGAATTTAGGATTCATAACTGGTTGTGTAACCGGTTTTAGGACAAAAACCGGTTTTATGACCGGTTTTGAGTTGCAACCGGTTTTATAACCGGATATGGAAAAACAACCGGTTTTATATCCGTAACCATATTTAAGATCCGGTTTTAGAAATTTGGATTTGAAAACCCATCCTAATACGTGGTTTTAATTGGATTTGGTTTTGGTTACATGATTATCCAAACCATGAGCACCCCTACCGATGGATGTGCTCAGCCAAAAACTGAAGTCTGTGAAAAACAAACTCAAGCAATGGAATAAAGACTGCTTTGGTGACATTAATCATAAGGTTCAGGAGGCTATGAAGTTGGCAAATACAATACAAGAACAGCTTGACTTACAGGGGTACTCAGAAGAGTTGATGGAGCAAGAAAAACATGCTCAGGTTAATCTTAATCAGGCGCTGCAGTTTCAGGAGGCTTTTTGGAAAGAGAAATCTAGACTGAATTGGCACAATTATGGGGACAGATGCACTTCTTTTTTCCATAAAATTACAAAAATTCGCAATACCACTAAAACCATGTCTTTACTGAAATCAGGTGACGCCATCCTTACTGATCCTATTGATATTGAGACACATGTCCTTGACTATTACACTTCTCTTTTTGCTGTGGATAATAATACTGTTGATAATGATTTGATTAATTCTATTATTTCTCCCGGTTACTTCGAGGATAATATTATCTTTGACTAATTTGCCTTCTATGAACGAGGTTAAAAATGCTGTATTTGCGATGAATGCCAACAGTGCTCCCGGTCCGGATGGTTTTGGTGGGTTCTTCTTCCAGAAATACTGGGATGTTATTGGTATCGATGTTTTTAATGCTGTTCTACAGTTCTTCAAACATGGTTGGATTCTGCCTAATTATAACTCTAGCGTGGTAGCTCTTATACCCAAGACCCCGGAAGCTGATTTGTTACCAATTGACTTCAAACACAAGAGGGGGGTGAATTGTGATAGCGGTGCTTATATAAAAAATTACAGAAAATAAATGACCGAATAATAAATAAAGAACAAAAATAAATAAAGTGCTTAAATGATAAAGAGACAGAGAGCAAAGAAGAGCACGCAGCAATTTATACAGGTTCGGCCACCAAACACCCCTGTGGCCTACGTCCTGTCCCCAAAGCAAACCACTATGGGATTTTCACTAAATCACTAGCTTTTAAATCAGGTTCAGCTAGAAACCTTTACAACTCTATACCAGAGCAATACGTTCAAGAGATATCACCTCTCTATGAACACCTTGGGATTCCTACCCAAAAAGAAATGATTTTCACAAATAAAATGAGATGAGAAAGATACACTCAATAGTGCAGATATAACAAATTGAAGCTCAAATAATACAACTCAAATTATGTAGAATAAAAGGACTCTCAAAAATTGTGCTCAAATAAGTGTGAGTGATGAAAAATATTTGACAGAGTTTTTGGCACAAAAATTAAGCACTGCGTTGTTGTTTTTTTTTACAAAGCTCACGAGCTGTGTTTATATTGGCAATGGAGGAGCGTCATATGTAACAAGATTTGTCCGTTGAAGATTTGCCCGTTGCAGGATGATTATTAAAAGGATTTGTCGTTGCAGCATTTAAAAAAAGATTTGTCCGTTGCGTCGATTTGTCCGTTGCGTTTTGAATATGTAAGAATTGAAAACTTGGTGTTCGACATCGTATTTCCATACGACCTCTCATCAGCTCGGCATACAATCTCCCCAGCTCGGCATACGACCTCTCCACACAGCTCGACATATGACCTCTCCACAGCTCGGCATACGACCTCTCCACACAGCTCGACATACGATCTCCTCACAGCTCGGCACGCGACCTCAGATCGGCAAGCGACCTCCTCACAGCTCGGCACGCGACCATAGCTCGGCACACTTCTTCAGCTCGGATTACGACCTCGGCCGACCTCGGCTCGACCACGCGACCTCACCAGGCACTTGACAAGAGCTCGCACGCGACCGACCTCGATTCGGCCGCGCGACCTCCTCAGCTCGGCCCACGCCCTCAGCTCGACACGCGACCTCGGCACACGACCTCGCCACACGACCTCGGAACGCGACCTCATCAGCTCGACACGCGACTTCCTCCTCAGCTCGACATCCGACTTCGAGATATGCATGTCAAAATATTTTGTGCGTGTGTGATTTAATTTTCATTGAGAGCTTTTTATTACTACTTACAAATTGTCTTAATAAAGATAAATAAATACCCAGAACCCAAAGACTTGAGAAACAATCATTCTTGATACGCGTCTTGGTATTCTTTTCCACTTTTTGCACGGTTGACTATTTGCAAGACTCCACTTTTGTCAATCATCAAAATCATCCTGTCAATGCATGTATTCACAGACTCCCCTTTTGATGATGACAAACATCTCATGGAGGAATTTAGTAAAATATAATCATGATATAGCAATGAGATATAAGCATGGTTTTTCAATAAAAGATATCGAGTTTAAGCACAATATTTAGAAAAACTCCTCACAATAGGCATAATATAATTTACTCACTTTGAATCATAAAACTCTCCCCCTTTTGGCAACATCAAAAGCGGGAAAGACAAATAAAGCAAGGCATATATTCAGATTAAACAAGCATATTTTGATAGTTACGTGATACCAAGCTTGGTGTGTGACGGATGAAATTTGGTTGGACTGATTCGCTAGTTGCATAAGACAAATGCGTCACCCACTCATTATTCCGCACTTAAAGAAAATGGAAGGGGAAAAGACTATAAACTCGTTAGCACACTCAAACGCCCAAGTTAGAATTTATTCAAAAGAAAATGCAATCACAGTGATACCAATGCATGATTGATCTAAAATTCCTAACTCGGTTCTTATAAAAAAGAAGTTTTCTTTAGGCAAAGGTTTAGTAAAAATATCTGCGAGTTGTTTAGATGTTTCCACAAACTCAATCACACAATCTCCTTTTTGAACATGATCTCTAATAAAATGGTGCCTAATCTCTATGTGTTTAGTCCGAGAGTGATAAACCGGATTTTTAGTGAGGTTTATGGCACTAGTATTGTCACACTTTATTGGAACAGTTTTCAAATTAATCCCATAATCATTCAACTGTTGTTTCATCCAAATAATTTGTGCACAACAACTACCTGCCGCAACATATTCCGCTTCGGCAGTGGACAAAGCCATACTGGCTTGTTTCTTACTATGCCATGAAACCAAGGCATTCCCAAGTAAGTGACATGTCCCACTAGTGCTTTTTCGGTCCATTTTGCAACCCGCAAAATCAGAATCCGAGTACCCAATAAGTGTGCAGTCAGCACCTTTGGGGTACCATAAACCCATGGTTTGTGTGCCAGTGAGATATCTCATGATGCGTTTTACCGCTAAGAGATGTGATTCCTTAGGATTTGCTTGAAAACGTGCACACATACAGACACTAGACATAATATCCGGACGACTAGCAGTGAGATAGAGAAGAGATCCTATCATACCTCTATACTTACTTACTTCGACCGACTTACCACCTTCATCTTTGTCAAGATAGCATGATGTGCTCATGGGAGTTGAGATTTCTTTGGCGTTGCTCATTCCAAATCTTTTAAGCAACTCCTTGCAATATTTGGATTGATTTATAAAAATTCCTTCTTTTGTTTGTTTGATTTGAAGACCAAGGAAGTAGTTGAGCTCTCCCATCATGGACATTTCAAACTCACTTTGCATGATTTTGGAAAAATCTTCACACAAAGACTCATTAGTAGCACCAAAGATGATATCGTCAACATAAATTTGAACAAGTAAAATGTCATGATTTTTGTGTTTAATGAAAAGAGTGGTATCAACTTTTCCTCTTTCAAAACCTTTTTCAAGTAAATATTTGCTCAACTCTCGTACTAAGCTCTCGGAGCTTGTTTTAAACCATATAAAGCCTTTTTCAATTTGAAAACATGATTTGGAAATTCAAAATTTTCAAAACCGGGGGGTTGATCAACATATACTTCTTCTTGAATAAAACCATTTAGAAATGCACTCTTAACATCCATTTGAAAAAGTTTAAAATCCATGATGCATGCAAATGCGAGAAGCATGCGAATAGCTTCTAATCTAGCCACGGGTGCATAGGTTTCATCGAAATCTATGCCCTCTTGTTGATTATAGCCTTTTGCAACAAGTCTAGCTTTATTTCTAACAATGATACCGTTTTCATCAAGCTTGTTGCGAAAGACCCATTTGGTCCCAATGACTAGGTGATCTTTAGGCCTAGGGACAAGTTCCCAAACATCATTTCTCTCAAATTGATTTAATTCCTCTTGCATAGCAAAGGTCCAATGCTCATCAAAGATGGCTTCATTGACGTCATTTGGTTCAATTTGAGAGACAAAGGCCATATGATGACATGCATGATTAAGAGAGTTTCGAGCCGTTACCCCTTTTGAGATATCACCTATTATGTTGTCAAGAGGATGGTTCTTTGAGACTCTCCATTCCTTTGGAAGATTTGAGTGAGAGAGTTCTTGAGAGAGGTTGAGGCAAGGACTCTTGATCATCCTTTGAACTTTTGATCTCTCTTGTTCCTCTAAATAGGTATCTCCTAACACTTCGCAAGATCATCAACACTTTCTTCATCAAGATTTGGGGTTAGATTCATCAAAAGAAACATGCACAGATTCTTCAACAGTTAAAATGCGTTTATTAAAAATTGAAAGGCTTTACTAGAAGTGGAATATCCAAGAAATAAACCTTCATCGCCTTTAGCATCAAATTTTCCAAGGTTATTCTTACCATTGTTTAGGACAAAACACTTGCATCCGAAACGTGAAGGTGGGAAATGTTGGGCTTCCTTCCTTTGTAGAGTTCATACGGTGTTTGTTTAAGGATCGGCTTTATAAGAACTCGATTCATCACATAGCAAGCGGTGCTCACGGCGTGCCCAAAAGTACTTAGGAAGGTTAGTCTCATTAAGCATCGTCTCGCTAGCTCTTCAAGAGACCGATTTTTCCTTTCAACCACTCCATTTTGTTGCGGTGTCCTTGGAGCGAGAAAAGTTGTGATCGATGCCATTTTACGTGCAAAATGCTTCAAATGCTTCATTCTCAAATTCCCCACCATGATCACTTGAATGGAAGCAATGTTAAGTCCCTTCTCATTTTGTATAACCTTTGCAAGTTTCGAAAAGCATTAAAAGCATCATTTTTGTGAGAAATAAATAAAGTCCATGTATAGCGAGAATAGTCATCCACAATAACAAGAGCATAGTAATTGCCACCAAAGCTTTTAGTTCTAGAAGGGCCAAATAAATCCATATGTAAAAGTTGTAAAGGCCGGTTTGTAGAAACAATATTTTTAGATTTGAAAGATGCCTTTACTTGTTTTCCTTTTTGACATGCATCACAAAGTTTATCTTTTTCAAAACGAAGCTTTGGTAAGCCAATTACTAAGTCCTTTCGAACTAACTTATTAAGATGATCCATGTGAATATGAGCCATTCTCCTATGCCATAGCCAAGATTCATCCTCTTTACTAATAAGACAACATGCATCATTTGAAGGTATTTTATCTAAATCAAGCATATAGATATTTCCAATTCTAGGTCCAATTACAATAACATTTTCATTTATAGAATCCATGACCATGCATTTTGAAGAATCGAAAACCACTTTGTTTCCTTTATCACAAAGTTGACTAATGCTTAGCAAATTATGCTTCAAACCATCCACATACAAAACATTTTCAATAGTGGGATTAGGACTCTTACCAATAGAACCAATCCCAAGAATTTTACCTTTGTTGTTGTCACCATACCTGACATAACCACTATTCTTAGGTACCAATGAGGAGAACTTGCTTTTGTCTCCTGTCATGTGCTTTGAACAGCCGCTATCAAGATACCAATTTAAGTCCTTGGCTTTCAAGCACACCTACAACAACAAATCATATTTTAACCTTTGGTACCCAAACCATCTTGGGTCCATATGAGTTAGTCTTGGGCAATGTGCCCTTTGGAATCCACATCTTTTTGCCAACTACATTTTTATTCTTTCTAATATTGCAAATAGAGGCAGTGTGACCATTTCTACCACAAAGGAAAGCATTTAATGAAAGGACTACTTGAGGGTTTGTTGTGATTGAAGAGTTTAAAAGATTTTTCATGAATTTTTGGATGATAACCTAAACTGACTTTTCCAAAAGTACCTTTTTGGTTTCCTAACATAATGTTTAGATTATCTCTTCCCATCGTAAATTTTGCAAGAGTGTTATTTAAATCCTTAACCTTATTTTTCAAAACACTACACTCATTGCATTTTAAAACTTCATCCTTTTTATTTTCACAAGATATGGGAGGGGAAGTTTCAATCACAAAGAACTTGTTTTTCTTTAAGAATCACTATCTCTTTGTTTAAAATTTCAATTTTTGATTCAAGAGAAGAGATGGTTTTCTTAGAAGAAAGAACAATTTTTCCAAGTTTAATCGTTTCATTATTGAATTCTTCACAAGCAGCAAGTAATTCATCATAAGTTAAAGAAGAGTCAGGATCATAAAAAATTACCTCATCTTCATCATGATTTGCCATTAGACTAAGGTGAGCCACTTCATTTTCAGATTCATCAGAAGAATCCATATCATTATCATCCTAGGCAATGTAAGCTCTTCTTCCCTTCGAATCCTTTGGTGGTTTCTTTTCAAATTTCTCATTCCTCGTTTGGTTTTGAGGACAATCGGGTTTTATGTGACCTTTCTTTCCACACTTGTAGGTGTAGGATTAAAAGAAGTTGTTTCATCACTTTTCTTTTGAGAGCTTGGGAACTTACCTTTGTTTTCGAGTCTCATGAACCTTTTGAATTGCGAACCATTAGACTCATGTTTTCCTCATTATTTTCATCTTCAAGGAAATCACATTCGTCATCGCCGCTTCCTCAATGCTTGCTTTGTGGGCGAGCCCTTTCTTTTCTTATCGCCTTCTTCGCTTTCCATGAGACGATTTAGTTCAATTTCATGTTCCTGCAATTTTCCAAACAAAGTAGCCAAGGTCATACAAGATAAGTCTCTAGATTCAGCTATAGCAGTTGACCTTGGGTCACGATTCTGTTTAGACATCTAAGAACTTTGTTAATCAAATCTTCATTCTTCAAGACTTTCCCAAGAGCTCTGAGATGGTTTATTATATGGATGAACCTTTTTGCATATCTTGTATGTTTTCACTTGGTTTCATCCTAAATAACTCATACTCATGGGTTAATGTGTTCATTCGAGCCCTCTTGACCTCGGTAGTACCTTCATGGGTCAATAGAAGGGTGTCCCACATTTCTTTATAGCCTTGCAATTTGAGACCCTATAGAACTCATCGTAGCTTAAAGCAGAAGTGATGATGTTCTTAGCCTTCAAATTGTATTGAACCTTTTTCTTATCATCTTCGGTCCAAAGTGATCTTGGTTTGTCTACCACTGCATCATTAATTGATTGAGTGGGGACAAATGGACCATTTTCCACAGCATCCCAAATATCAAGATTGTAACACCTGAGGAAGAGATCGACATCGTATTAGGACGACGTATCGAGACCTCGACCAAGACCTTGTGTCGAGATCCCGTGACTAGATCGTTTGCGAGATCTTTTGTCGGTGATGAGACCACGTGCACTAGTCAATGAACCGAGGAGGTCGCGTGTCGAGTTGATGAAGTCGCTGCATCGAGCTGATGAGGACGCAAGTCGAGCCGAGGAGACCGCGTTCACGAACTCGTGTTAGAACCTTGCACGCTTGCACGAGCACTCTTGTCGACATCGTGTCGAGATGACACCTCGTATTATTTCGAACGTTATTGACGTTATTATTATATTGTTTGTAATTATTACATTGTCGCTTGCCGCTGGCCGAAGCAGTAGAGGGTAATTATGAGAGGAACGAGTTAACGGGTAGATGATTGATGGGATTGGCATCTTATAGCTGGAGTTACGTTTATACCCCTTTCTCGCCACCGTATACCACGACCGATTCCTCACACTCATTTCTCTTTTCTTCTTTCTTCTTCCTTCCTTCGCCTCGTGTTTCGTGGTTTTCTTCAAAAAAAACTTCCATCGATTTAAACCGTGAGTTCCATCGAGATTCTCGCAAGCTTTCTTCATCAATCTTGTTCATCATCAACTTCTCGACCCATATCTCGTCGATCGACCATCACCATTGAGGTATGAAGAATGTATTTTTATCTTCTTCGTACTCTTGTTTAGCGCTAATTCTTCTTCCATTTTTAACCAGTTTTATGCTTCCAAATCATGTCAAATTGATGGGTTTTCTTATTCACGATATTACCTATCTTTTTAACCGATTAATTGGGCTTGTAAAACAAATTTCTTTCTCTGATTTCTGCAATCGGCAGTGCCCAGAAACCTCCATTTTTGGTTCGTTTTGATTTCTTGTTTTTCATTCGTTGTTCTGTTTATTGTTGTTGTCGATCTATCTGTTGAAGCATCAGATAACTTTTTCATGAAATTTTGATCGAAATCCCTAACTTTGTGTTAGAGGAAAAATATATTTCAGTTCTTGAGTTTTATATTTTTCTGGGTTGTGGTTGAGTTTGGGATGAGAACTAGATGTATTAGAACCCATAGATCGATCTGAATTGTGTTCGTTTTAGGAAGTCTGATTCCCGAGATCGAGTGATTTCCGAATCGAGGTGTACGAGAAAGCGAATCCAAGGACGCGGAAGCAGCAGAATCCAGATTGAGGATTGTACGTGTCGAGGTCGACTGAGAAGCGTACGTGTCGAAGTCGTTGTCGAGCTCGTTGAAGACAGCCGTGTCGAGATCGAGTAAGAGAAGTCGTTGTCGAGCTCTTTGAAGACAGCTGTGTCGAGGTCGTTGTCGAGCAGCATTAACTTGGAGTTCGGTAAGGGCGCTTCACATTAATATTTTCATAGTATGTAAGGGCAACTCCTAGATATCTCTAAGGCTTTATTTTATAAGTCCTTAAGTAAGGGCATTTCATATTCTACGTGGTTATGTTATTGTGTATGGATTTTCCTGATTTGTGTCGAGCTGAAATGTTGTGATATGATTGAGTTTTTGCATGTATTTAATATGTGATTGAATATATGTCATGAATTGTGTATTGCATGTTGAATTGCGTTTCTTCATGTCGAGCTTGCTCTCTTATTTGACATGCGGTTGAATATCTTGTGTTTAACTCTTTGAATATCGTGATGCGAATTGTTCATCGAGTGAGCGAGCTAGGTGAGTCGTATGACGCTTTTGAGCCGTGACCGGATAATCGAGGGTGCTAGGTCCCTTTTTGTTTACGGAGATTGACTAGACGTCGCCACGCTACGGACCTGAGTTATCGCCCTAGGGAGAGCGAGGATCCCAAGGCTTCACTGGACTTTCCGACATACGATGCAGCGTGTGCATTCCGGAAAATTATCGAGTCGAGAGAAAATGGATTTGCGAGTTGTGTCGAGTTTAGAGTGAGATGGTCGAGTCACGTCGGTGAATGTTATACTTTCTTTGCTTATATTTTTATGTCGAGCTTATCTTGAATTGTTGAGAAGTTGACCCTTTCCGTGGTGCCTTCAATCCATGACGGTTACCCGGCGATGTCGAGGGCGCAGTAACTCGGCGATGAGACGATGCCGAGGAGGAGCTCGACGAGGACCCGAGTGACGACCTCTATCCGTCGTGATTGTTTATTTGTTGGATGTTGGTTTTTCCGAGGACTGTACTTGTTTTTCTTTTGTGTTCGAGGTCGTGACCAGTTTGGGCGATGTTGTTTTGTTGCTCTGGTAGACTGGTGGTCTTACTTTTGGAGCGACCCTGCGTGGGAGTTTGCCTAAGTACCCCAGGTATGATGGCTCTTTTGAAGTTGTCGTACCTTAGGTGTATTTTCTTTGCACATTTGCTACTCAGTATTTTGTATACATTATTATTTCGAGTGATATATATATGTGTATGTTATGCATGTATGTTTCATTAGAATTTAAGTCTTGTGTCTTAGTTGCACCATGTTTCAAAAGTCAGTAATTACTCACAGTACGAGTTGGTTTTATAAAAAAAAAAACATATCGTATTTTTAAAAGGCACAAGAGTTTTGTTTTTAAAACACATCTCATACAGGTTTAGTTGAGCTCGGTGTGTTGAGCTCGGTAACTCGAGCTCGGTATATTGAGCTCGGTAGCGGTCCGGAAACGGGTCGTTACAAAGATCAACACCCTCAAGAAAGATTTGCATTCTATCCTTCCAATAACCATACCCCTCACCATTGAAAAATGGGGGTCTGTTCATGGAAGTTCCCTCGTAATTGTTTGAAGTCATTCTCTTGAGACGGTTAAGTCCTTTATACAAGATTCTAGCTCTGATGCTAATTGTTACCAATTGACTTCAAACACAAGAGGGGGGTGAATTGTGATAGCGGTGCTTATATAAAAAATTACAGAAAATAAATGACCGAATAATAAATAAAGAACAAAAATAAATAAAGTGCTTGAATGATAAAGAGACAGAGAGCAAAGAAGAGCACGCAACAATTTATACAGGTTCGGCCACCAAACACCCCTGTGGCCTACGTCCTGTCCCCAAAGCAAACCACTATGGGATTTTCACTAAATCACTAGCTTTTAAATCAGGTTCAGCTAGAAACCTTTACAACTCTATACCTGAGCAATACGTTCAAGAGATATCACCTCTCTATGAACACCTTGGGATTCCTACCCAAAAAGAAATGATTTTCACAAATAAAATGAGATGAGAAAGATACACTCAATAGTGCAGATATAACAAATTGAAGCTCAAATAATACAACTCAAATTATGTAGAATAAAAGGACTCTCAAAAATTGTGCTCAAATAAGTGAGTGATGAAAAATATTTGTGAGTTTTGGCACAAAAATTAAGCCTCTGCGTTGTTTTTTTTTACAAAGCTCACGAGCCGTGTTTATATTGGCAATGGAGGAGCGTCATATGTAACAAGATTTGTCCGTTGAAGATTTGCCCGCTATGCAGAGATGATTATTAAAAGGATTTGTCGTTGCGGCATTTAAAAAGATTTGTCCGCTATCGTCGATTTGTCCGTTGCGTTTTGAATATGAAAGAATTGAAAACTTGGTGTTCGACATCGTATTTCCATACGACCTCTCATCAGCTCGGCATACAATCTCCCCAGCTCGGCATACGACCTCTCCACACAGCTCGACATACGACCTCTCCACAGCTCGGCATACGACCTCTCCACACAGCTCGACATACGATCTCCTCACAGCTCGGCACGCGACCTCAGCTCGGCAAGCGACCTCCTCACAGCTCGGCACGCGACCATAGCTCGGCACACTTCCTCAGCTCGGATTACGACCTCAGCACACGACCTCAGCTCGACACGCGACCTCAGCTAGGCACTTGACAAGAGCTCGGCACGCGACTTCCTCAGCTCGGCACACGACCTCAGCTCGACACGCGACCTCGGCACACGACCTCGCCACACGACCTCGGAACGCGACCTCATCAGCTCGACACGCGACTTCCTCCTCAGCTCGACATCCGACTTCGAGATATGCATGTCAAAATATTTTGTGCGTGTGTGATTTAATTTTCATTGAGAGCTTTTTATTACTACTTACAAATTGTCTTAATAAAGATAAATAAATACCCAGAACCCAAAGACTTGAGAAACAATCATTCTTGATACGCGTCTTGGTATTCTTTTCCACTTTTTGCACGGTTGACTATTTGCAAGACTCCCTTTTGTCAATCATCAAAATCATCCTGTCAAGGCATGTATTCACAGACTCCCCCTTTTTGATGATGACAAACATCTCATGGAGGGAATTTAGTAAAATATAATCATGATATAGCAATGAGATATAAGCATGGTTTTTCAATAAAAGATATCAGAGTTTAAGCACAATATTTAGAAAAACTCCCCCTCACAATAGGCATAATATAATTTACTCCGCCTGAATCATAAAACTCTCCCCCTTTTGGCAACATCAAAAAGCGGGAAAGACAAATAAAGCAAGGCATATATTCAGGATTAAACAAGCATATTTTGATAGTTACGTGATACCAAGCTTGGTGTGTGACAGATGAGCTGGTTGGACCTGATTCGCTAGTTGCATAAGACAAATGCGTCACCCACTCATTATTCCGTACTTAAAGAAAATGGAAGGGGAAAAGACCTGCATAAACTCGTTAGCACACTCAAACGCCCAAGTTAGAATTTATTCAAAAAGAAAATGCAATCACAGGCAGTCACTCAATGCATGATTGATCTAAAATTCCTAACTCGGTTCTTATAAAAAAGAAGTTTTCTTTAGGCAAAGGTTTAGTAAAAATATCTGCGAGTTGTTTAGATGTTTCCACAAACTCAATCACACAATCTCCTTTTTGAACATGATCTCTAATAAAATGGTGCCTAATTTCTATGTGTTTGGTCCGAGAGTGATAAACCGGATTTTTAGTGAGGTTTATGGCACTAGTATTGTCACACTTTATTGGAACAGTTTTCAAATTAATCCCATAATCATTCAACTGTTGTTTCATCCAAATAATTTGTGCACAACAACTGCCTGCCGCAACATATTCCGCTTCGGCAGTGGACAAAGCCACACTGGCTTGTTTCTTACTATGCCATGAAACCAAGGCATTCCCAAGTAAGTGACATGTCCCACTAGTGCTTTTTCGGTCCATTTTGCAACCCGCAAAATCAGAATCCGAGTACCCAATAAGTGTGCAACAAGACCTTTGGGGTACCATAAACCCATGGTTTGTGTGCGGTGAGATATCTCATGATGCTTTACCGCTAAGAGATGTGATTCCTTAGGATTTGCTTGAAAACGTGCACACATACAGACACTAGACATAATATCCTGACGACTAGCGGTGAGATAGAGAAGAGATCCTATCATACCTCTATACTTACTTACTTCGACCGACTTACCACCTTCATCTTTGTCAAGATAGCATGATGTGCTCATGGGAGTTGAGATTTCTTTGGCGTTGCTCATTCCAAATCTTTTAAGCAACTCCTTGCAATATTTGGATTGATTTATAAAAATTCCTTCTTTTGTTTGTTTGATTTGAAGACCAAGGAAGTAGTTGAGCTCTCCCATCATGGACATTTCAAACTCACTTTGCATGATTTTGGAAAAATCTTCACACAAAGACTCATTAGTAGCACCAAAGATGATATCGTCAACATAAATTTGAACAAGTAAAATGTCATGATTTTTGTGTTTAATGAAAAGAGTGGTATCAACTTTTCCTCTTTCAAAACCTTTTTCAAGTAAATATTTGCTCAACCTTCTCGTACCAAGCTCTGAGCTTGTTTTAAACCATATAAAGCCTTTTTCAATTTGAAAACATGATTTGGAAATTCAAAATTTTCAAAACCGGGGGGTTGATCAACATATACTTCTTCTTGAATAAAACCATTTAGAAATGCACTCTTAACATCCATTTGAAAAAGTTTAAAATCCATGATGCATGCAAATGCGAAGCATGCGAATAGCTTCTAATCTAGCCACGGGTGCATAGGTTTCATCGAAATCTATGCCCTCTTGTTGATTATAGCCTTTTGCAACAAGTCTAGCTTTATTTCTAACAATGATACCGTTTTCATCAAGCTTGTTGCGAAAGACCCATTTGGTCCCAATGACTAGGTGATCTTTAGGCCTAGGGACAAGTTCCCAAACATCATTTCTCTCAAATTGATTTAATTCCTCTTGCATAGCAAAGGTCCAATGCTCATCAAAGATGGCTTCATTGACGTCATTTGGTTCAATTTGAGAGACAAAGGCCATATGATGACATGCATGATTAAGAGAGTTTCGAGCCGTTACCCCTTTTGAGATATCACCTATTATGTTGTCAAGAGGATGGTTCTTTGAGACTCTCCATTCCTTTGGAAGATTTGAGTGAGAGAGTTCTTGAGAGGGTTGAGGCAAGGACTCTTGATCATCCTTTTGAACTTTTGATCTCTCTTGTTCCTCTAAATAGGTATCTCCTAACACTTCTGCAAGATCATCAACACTTTCTTCTACTGAAGATTTGGGGTTAGATTCATCAAAAGAAACATGCACAGATTCTTCAACAGTTAAAGCATGCGTTTATTAAAAATTCGAAAGGCTTTACTAGAAGTGGAATATCCAAGAAATAAACCTTCATCAGCTTTAGCATCAAATTTTCCAAGGTTATTCTTACCATTGTTTAGGACAAAACACTTGCATCCGAAAACGTGAAGGTGGGAAATGTTGGGCTTCCTTCCTTTGTAGAGTTCATACGGTGTTTGTTTAAGGATCGGCTTTATAAGAACTCGATTCATCACATAGCAAGCGGTGCTCACGGCGTCTGCCCAAAAGTACTTAGGAAGGTTAGTCTCATTAAGCATCGTCCTCGCTAGCTCTTCAAGAGACCGATTTTTCCTTTCAACCACTCCATTTTGTTGCGGTGTCCTTGGAGCAGAAAAGTTGTGATCGATGCCATTTTCTGTGCAAAATGCTTCAAATGCTTCATTCTCAAATTCCCCACCATGATCACTTCGAATGGAAGCAATGTTAAGTCCCTTCTCATTTTGTATAACCTTTGCAAGTTTTCAAAAGCATTAAAAGCATCATTTTTGTGAGAAATAAATAAAGTCCATGTATAGCGAGAATAGTCATCCACAATAACAAGAGCATAGTAATTGCCACCAAAGCTTTTAGTTCTAGAAGGGCCAAATAAATCCATATGTAAAAGTTGTAAAGGCCGGTTTGTAGAAACAATATTTTTAGATTTGAAAGATGCCTTTACTTGTTTTCCTTTTTGACATGCATCACAAAGTTTATCTTTTTCAAACGAAGCTTTGGTAAGCCAATTACTAAGTCCTTTCGAACTAACTTATTAAGATGATCCATGTGAATATGAGCCATTCTCCTATGCCATAGCCAAGATTCATCCTCTTTACTAATAAGACAACATGCATCATTTGAAGGTATTTTATCTAAATCAAGCATATAGATATTTCCAATTCTAGGTCCAATTACAATAACATTTTCATTTATAGAATCCATGACCATGCATTTTGAAGAATCGAAAACCACTTTGTTTCCTTTATCACAAAGTTGACTAATGCTTAGCAAATTATGCTTCAAACCATCCACATACAAAACATTTTCAATAGTGGGATTAGGACTCTTACCAATAGAACCAATCCCAAGAATTTTACCTTTGTTGTTGTCACCATACCTGGGACATAACCACTATTCTTAGGTACCAATGAGGAGAACTTGCTTTTGTCTCCTGTCATGTGCTTTGAACAGTATTATCAAGATACCAATTTAAGTCCTTGGCTTTCAAGCACACCTACAACAACAAATCATATTTTAACCTTTGGTACCCAAACCATCTTGGGTCCATATGAGTTAGTCTTGGGCAATGTGCCCTTTGGAATCCACATCTTTTGCCAACTACATTTTTATTCTTTCTAATATTGCAAATAGAGGCGGTGTGACCATTTCTACCACAAAGGAAAGCATTTAATGAAAGGACTACTTGAGGGTTTGTTGTGATTGAAGAGTTTAAAAGATTTTTCATGAATTTTTGGATGATAACCTAAACCAGCTTTTCCAAAAGTACCTTTTTGGTTTCCTAACATAATGTTTAGATTATCTCTTCCCATCGTAAATTTTGCAAGAGTGTTATTTAAATCCTTAACCTTATTTTTCAAAACACTACACTCATTGCATTTTAAAACTTCATCCTTTTTATTTTCACAAGATATGGGAGGAGAAGTTTCAATCACAACAACTTGTTTTTCTTTAAGAATCACTATCTCTTTGTTTAAAATTTCAATTTTTGATTCAAGAGAAGAGATGGTTTTCTTAGAAGAAAGAACAATTTTTCCAAGTTTAATCGTTTCATTATTGAATTCTTCACAAGCAGCAAGTAATTCATCATAAGTTAAAGAAGAGTCAGGATCATAAAAAATTACCTCATCTTCATCATGATTTGCCATTAGACTAAGGTGAGCCACTTCATTTTCAGATTCATCAGAAGAATCCATATCATTATCATCCTAGGCAATGTAAGCTCTTCTTCCCTTCGAATCCTTTGGTGGTTTCTTTTCAAATTTCTCATTCCTCGTTTGGTTTTGAGGACAATCGGGTTTTATGTGACCTTTCTTTCCACACTTGTAGCAGGTAGGATTAAAAGAAGTTGTTTCATCACTTTTCTTTTGAGAGCTTGGGAACTTACCTTTGTTTCTGAGTCTCATGAACCTTTTGAATTTGCGAACCATTAGACTCATGTTTTCCTCATTATTTTCATCTTCAAGGAAATCACATTCGTCATCGTCAGTTTCCTCAATGCTTGCTTTGTGGGCGAGCCCTTTCTTTTTCTTATCAGCTTCTTCGCTTTCCATGAGACGATTTAGTTCAATTTCATGTTCCTGCAATTTTCCAAACAAAGTAGCCAAGGTCATACAAGATAAGTCTCTAGATTCAGCTATAGCAGTGACCTTGGGTTGCCAATTCCTGTTTAGACATCTAAGAACTTTGTTAATCAAATCTTCATTACTGAAGACTTTCCCAAGAGCTCTGAGATGGTTTATTATATGGATGAACCTTTTTTGCATATCTTGTATGTTTTCACTTGGTTTCATCCTAAATAACTCATACTCATGGGTTAATGTGTTCATTCGAGCCCTCTTGACCTCGGTAGTACCTTCATGGGTCAATAGAAGGGTGTCCCACATTTCTTTAGCAGTCTTGCAATTTGAGACCCTATAGAACTCATCGTAGCTTAAAGCGTATGATGATGTTCTTAGCCTTCAAATTGTATTGAACCTTTTTCTTATCATCTTCGGTCCAAAGTGATCTTGGTTTGTCTACCACTGCATCATTAATTGATTGAGTGGGGACAAATGGACCATTTTCCACAGCATCCCAAATATCAAGATTGTAACACCTGAGGAAGAGATCGACATCGTATTAGGACGACGTATCGAGACCTCGACCAAGACCTTGTGTCGAGATCCCGTGACTAGATCGTTTGCCGAGATCTTTTGTCGAGCTGATGAGACCACGTGCACTAGCCGAATCGAGGAGTGTCGCGTGTCGAGTTGATGAAGTCGCGTCATCGAAATGATGAGGACGCAAGTCGAGGTGAGGAGACCGCGTTCACGATCTCGTGTTAGAACCTTGTACGCTTGCACGAGCACTCTTGTCGACATCGTGTCGAGATGACACCTCGTATTATTTCGAACGTTATTCAGCGTTATTATTATATTGTTTGTAATTATTACATTGTCGGCTTGCCGTTGACCGACAGAGTAGAGGGTAATTATGAGAGGAACGAGTTAACGGGTAGATGATTGATGGGATTGGCATCTTATAGCTGGAGTTACGTTTATACCCCTTTCTCGCCAGCTGTATACCACGACCGATTCCCTCACACTCATTTCTCTTTTCTTCTTTCTTCTTCCTTCCTTCTGCTCTGTGTTTCGTGGTTTTCTTCAAAAAACTTCCATCGACGAAACCGTGAGTTCCATCGAGATTCTGCACAAGCTTTCTTCATCAATCTTGTTCATCATCAACTTCTCGACCCATATCTCGTCTGATCGACCATCACCATTGAGGTATGAAGAACAGATTTTTATCTTCTTCGTGCTACTGTTTAGCGCTAATTCTTCTTCCATTTTTAACCAGTTTTATGCTTCCAAATCATGTCAAATTGATGGGTTTTCTTATTCACGATATTACCTATCTTTTTAACCGATTAATTGGGCTTGTAAAACAAATTTCTTTCTCTGATTTCTGCAATCGGCAGTGCCCAGAAACCTCCATTTTTGGTTCGTTTCGATTTCTTGTTTTTCATTCGTTGTTCTGGTTATTGTTGTTGTCGATCTATCTGTTGAAGCATCAGATAACTTTTTCATGAAATTTTGATCGAAATCCCTAACTTTGTGTTAGAGGAAAAATATATTTCAATTCTTGAGTTTTATATTTTTACGGGTTGTGGTTGAGTTTGGGGATGAGAGAGCTAGATGTATTGGAACCCATAGATCGATCGAGTTGTGTTTGTTTTAGGAAGTCCGATTCCGAGATCGAGTGATTTCAGAATCAAAGTGCAGGCGAATCCAAGGACGCGGAAGCGTGAGAATCCGGATCGAGGATTGTATGCGTGTCGAGGTCGGTGAGAAGCGTCACGTGTCGAAGTCGTTGTCGAGCTCGTTGAAGACAGTAGTGTCGAGATCGAGTAAGAGAAGTCGTTGTCGAGCTCTTTGAAGACAAATGTCGAGGTCGTTGTCGGCAAAGATTAACTTGGAGTTCGGTAAGGCGCTTCACATTAATATTTTCATAGTGTGTAAGGGAACCTCCTAGATATCTCTAAGGCTTTATTTTATAAGTCCTTAAGTAAGGGCATTTCATATTCTACGTGGTTATGTTATTGTGTATGGATTTTCCTGATTTGTGTCGAGCTGAAATGTTGTGATATGATTGAGTTTTTGCATGTATTTAATATGTGATTGAATATATGTCATGAATTGTGTGTGCATGTTGAATTGCGTTTCTTCATGTCGAGCTTGCTCTCTTATTTGACATGCGGTTGAATATCTTGTGTTTAACTCTTTGAATATCGTATCTGGCGAATTGTTCATCGAGTGAGCGAGCTAGGTGAGTCGTATGACGCGTTTTTGAGCCGTGACCGGATAAGCGAGGGTGCTAGGTCCCCTTTTTGTTTACGGAGATTGACTAGGACGTCGCCACGCTACGGGACCTGAGTTAGTATCCTAGGGAGAGCGAGGATCCCAAGGCTTTCTGGACTTTCCGACATCTGATGCAGCGTGTGCATTCCGGAAAATTATCGAGTCGAGAGAAAATGGATTTGCGAGTTGTGTCGAGTTTAGAGTGAGATGGTCGAGTCACGTCGGTGAATGTTATACTTTCTTTGTTTGCTTATATTTTTATGTCGAGCTTATCTTGAATTGTTGAGAAGTTGACCCTTTCCGTGGTGCCTTCAATCCATGACGGTTACCCAGGCGATGTCGAGCGCGCAGTAACTTCGGCGATGAAGCGATCTTAGGAGGAGCTCGGCGAGGACCGAGTGACGACCTCTATCTGTCGTGATTGTTTATTTGTTGGATGTTGGTTTTCCGAGGACTGCATTTGTTTTTCTTTTGTGTTCGAGGTCGTGACCAGTTTAGGCGATGTTGTTTTGTTGCTCTGAGGTAGGCTGGTGGTCTTACTTTTGGAGCGGCCTGCGTGGGAGTTTCTTGGAAGTACCCCCAGGGTATGATGGCTCTTTTGAAGTTGTCGTACCTTAGGTGTATTTTCTTTGCACATTTGCTACTCTGTATTTTGTATACATTATTATTTCGAGTGATATATATATGTGTATGTTATGCATGTATGTTTCATTAGAATTTAAGTCTTGTGTCTTAGTTGCACCATGTTTCGAAAAGCTGTAATTACTCTGTTGTGCACGAGTTGGTTTTATAAAAAAAAAAAAAAAACATATCGTATTTTTAAAAAGGCACAAGAGTTTTGTTTTTAAAACACATCTCATATAGGTTTATGTTGAGCTTGGTGTGTTGAGCTCGGTAACTCGAGCTCGGTATATTGAGCTCGGTAGCGGTCCGGAAACGGGTCGTTACAAAGATCAACACCCTCAAGAAAGATTTGCATTCTATCCTTCCAATAACCATACCCCTCACCATTGAAAAATGGGGGTCTGTTCATGGAAGTTCCCTCGTAATTGTTTGAAGTCATTCTCTTGAGACGGTTAAGTCCTTTATACAAGATTCTAGCTCTGATGCTAATTGTTACCAATTGACTTCAAACACAAGAGGGGGGTGAATTGTGATAAGCGGTGCTTATATAAAAATTACAGAAAATAAATGACCGAATAATAAATAAAGAACAAAAATAAATAAAGTGCTTGAATGATAAAGAGAGAGAGCAAAGAAGA
Source organism: Calophaca sinica (assembly GCA_037113605.1). Lineage (NCBI taxonomy): Eukaryota > Viridiplantae > Streptophyta > Magnoliopsida > Fabales > Fabaceae > Calophaca > Calophaca sinica. The sequence continues at coordinate 33,642,419 of CM073731.1, forward strand.
AAACGCATAACAATTTATACGAGTTCGCCACCAAACACCCCTGTGGCCTACGTCCTGTCCCAAAGCAAACCACTATGGGATTTTCACTAAATCACTAGCTTTTAAATCGAGGTTCAGCTAGAAACCTTTACAACTCTATACCAGAGCAATACGTTCAAGAGATATCACCTCTCTATGAACACCTTGGGATTCCTACCCAAAAAGAAATGATTTTCACAAATAAAATGAGATGAGAAAGATACACTCAATAGTGCAGATATAACAAATTGAAGCTCAAATAATACAACTCAAATTATGTAGAATAAAAGGACTCTCAAAAATTGTGCTCAAATAAGTGTGAGTGATGAAAAATATTTGACAGAGTTTTTGGCACAAAAATTAAGCACTGCGTTGTTTTTTTTTTTACAAAGCTCACGAGCTGTGTTTATATTGGCAATGGAGGAGCGTCATATGTAACAAGATTTGTCCGTTGAAGATTTGCCCGTTGCAGGATGATTATTAAAAGGATTTGTCGTTGCAGCATTTAAAAAAAGATTTGTCCGTTGCGTCGATTTGTCCGCTATGCGTTTTGAATATGTAAATTGAAAACTTGGTGTTCGACATCGTATTTCCATACGACCTCTCATCATTTCGGCATACAATCTCCCCATTTCGGCATACGACCTCTCCACACATTTCGACATATGACCTCTCCACATTTCGGCATACGACCTCTCCACCGCACTCGACATACGATCTCCTCACGGCTCGGACGCGCGACCTCGGATCGTGGCGACCTCCTCACACGGCTCGGCCTGCGACCATAGCTCGGCACACTTCTTCACTCGGATTACGACCTCGGCCTGCGACCTCAGCTCGACACGCGACCTCAGCTAGGCACTTGACAAGAGCTCGGCACGCGACTTCCTCAGCTCGGCACACGACCTCAGCTCGACACGCGACCTCGGCACACGACCTCGCCACACGACCTCGGAACGCGACCTCATCAGCTCGACACGCGACTTCCTCCTCAGCTCGACATCCGACTTCGAGATATGCATGTCAAAATATTTTGTGCGTGTGTGATTTAATTTTCATTGAGAGCTTTTTATTACTACTTACAAATTGTCTTAATAAAGATAAATAAATACCCGTAACCCAAAGACTTGAGAAACAATCATTCTTGATACGCGTCTTGGTATTCTTTTTCCACTTTTTGCACGGTTGACTATTTGCAAGACTCCCTTTTGTCAATCATCAAAATCATCCTGTCAAGGCATGTACTCACAGACTTCCCCTTTTTGATGATGACAAACATCTCATGGAGGGAATTTAGTAAAATATAATCATGATATAGCAATGAGATATAAGCATGGTTTTTCAATAAAAGATATCAGAGTTTAAGCACAATATTTAGAAAAACTCCCCCTCACAATATGCATAATATAATTTACTCACTTTGAATCATAAAACTCTCCCCTTTTGGCAACATCAAAAAGCGGGAAAGACAAATAAAGCAAGGCATATATTCAGGATTAAACAAGCATATTTTGATAGTTACGTGATACCAAGCTTGGTGTGTGATGATGAGCTGGTTGGACATGATTCGCTAGTTGCATAAGACAAATGCGTCACCCACTCATTATTCCGTACTTAAAGAAAATGGAAGGGGAAAAGACATGCATAAACTCGTTAGCACACTCAAACGCCCAAGTTAGAATTTATTCAAAAGAAAATGCAATCACAGCAAATCCACTCAATGCATGATTGATCTAAAATTCCTAACTCGGTTCTTATAAAAGAAGTTTTCTTTAGGCAAAGGTTTAGTAAAAATATCTGCGAGTTGTTTAGATGTTTCCACAAACTCAATCACACAATCTCCTTTTTGAACATGATCTCTAATAAAATGGTGCCTAATCTCTATGTGTTTAGTCCGAGAGTGATAAACCGGATTTTTAGTGAGGTTTATGGCACTAGTATTGTCACACTTTATTGGAACAGTTTTCAAATTAATCCCATAATCATTCAACTGTTGTTTCATCCAAATAATTTGTGCACAACAACTACCTGCCGCAACATATTCCGCTTCGGCAGTGGACAAAGCCACACTGGCTTGTTTCTTACTATGCCATGAAACCAAGGCATTCCCAAGTAAGTGACATGTCCCACTAGTGCTTTTTCGGTCCATTTTGCAACCCGCAAAATCAGAATCCGAGTACCCGATAAGTGTGCGATCGGCACCTTTGGGGTACCATAAACCCATGGTTTGTGTGCGGTGAGATATCTCATGATGCGTTTTCTGCTAAGAGATGTGATTCCTTAGGATTTGCTTGAAAACGCACACATACAGACACTAGACATAATATCCGGACGACTAGCGGTGAGATAGAGAAGAGATCCTATCATACCTCTATACTTACTTACGCCCAGACTTACCACCTTCATCTTTGTCAAGATAGCATGATGTGCTCATGGGAGTTGAGATTTCTTTGGCGTTGCTCATTCCAAATCTTTTAAGCAACTCCTTGCAATATTTGGATTGATTTATAAAAATTCCTTCTTTTGTTTGTTTGATTTGAAGACCAAGGTGCGGAGGAAGAACAAGAAGGGTCAGCTGAGTTTGTGCCCACATTGTGACAGGTTTTTCGACATGAAAGCCGCTCAAAAAGCCAAGAATGATCAAAAGCTTAAATCTCACCAACACATGCAAACTGGATATGCAAGGAGGAACTATAAGGCTATTCCCGTGAACCAGATGCCTGTTTCAGTCAACCAGGTGCGGAGGCCCACGGCACAAAGGCCTCACAGAGCAGTTGGTAGTTGGTTGGTTGAGTCTTCGAGGGAATCAATTGGAAGCAACCAAGGGTTATCTCCTGGTCGAGTGTTGAATAAGACTAGGAAGCCTGATGCCAATGTGGTGGTGAACAAGTGGGTCGAGAATTCTTCCAAGGCTTGTTGCCCTGAGTTAAGAAATAGGGTAAGGGCTAGGAGGAGTGATCCTCGACAAACACCATTTTGGAATGAAGATTACCAATTTGGCAGAATACCTTATCCTGGAGGTGATCAAGTGAAGAAAGTTCCATTGTCGAAGAGTCAGAAACGTCGTCGGCAGAGGATGAGGAAAGCTCAGAAACAAAAAATTGTAAGTCTGGTATGCAACCTAAGAGGGGGGGTGAATTAGGTTGACCAATTTTCGAGTGACTTTTAGAGATTTCTTGTTCTTTTGTTTTATGGATAAACAGATGAAGTTTGATTGATAAAACAAAAGTAAAAGGATAAAGAAGAAGATTGAGACACAAGAATTTATCTTTGGTTCCCTAACCACTTGGGTACATCCAGTTCTTGACACTGCAGAACAATTCACTATGATAGAATTCTTGTTACAAGGAAGCCTCACCCCAAGGCTCCTAACAATCTCTATACAACAAGATAGCACCCCACTATCTTTTCAAACCAAAAACTCAACACAAGGATGAATTTACAATAATGAAGAATGGTATGGCTGTATCAGATCAATATCACTTTGTAACTATACAACTTAGTGCTCAAGAACTTTTTCAGAATATGAAAATTATATCAAAGTTCTAGGCAAGAAAGTTTTGAAGGTTTAAAACTTGTAAAAATGATATTGAACTCTTATGATTGAAAGAATGAAAGTTGTATATATTTTCTGATGTAAAAGGTATATATATAACCATCAGATCGTGTATGAAGCAAGGTGATCATTTGGCAACTTTTCAGAAACCAAACCACACCATTTGAAATCCTACGCGTTTGAGAAAATTTGATTTTTGCAGCGATGTAATCGATTACGTCGTTATGGTAATCGATTACATGTGTACGTTGAAAATCGGATATTCAAAAATTTAGTTAATGTAATCGATTACACAATTAAAGAAATCGATTACATGTGTATCATAGGAGTTTATGTAATCGGTTACACATTATAGGTAATCGATTCTGAAACTAAGAAAATGTTTTTGCACATCATCGAGCATTTATGTAATCGATTACAAACTTGAGGTAATCGATTCTCAAACTGAAAAATGTTTTTCTTAAGATTTCAAAAGGTTTGCTTCAACACTAACTTTGCAAATAACTTAGATTAAGTTTTTAAACTTAAGGAATGATTTGTTTGAGCACATCTAAGTTATATAATCACGGTTTTGCAATATGTCAAAGATACGAACCATACTTACAGAGAATTGAAAAACATAATTAACAACTCTGTAGAATCTTTGACTTGATCTATCGAGTCTTTTCTTCTTTTTGATCGACAAACTTGTCATCATCGAAACCCAGCCAAGTTTAAGAAGGAAATCTTCTTCACAATCTCCCCCTTTTTGATGATGACAAACACTAATCTTGTTAACAGTTTGCGAACGGAAAAGCTCCCCCTGTCTTGTATATCTCCCCCTTTGTTTTGGAGTTGGGAAACCTGAAAAGGTAGTAAAATACAAGACATACACATACACATAATATCTCCTTTCTCCCCCTTTTGACATCATCAAAAAGAAGAAAAAGTAGCATAAATATAATAGATTTACCAAGCTCATGCAAACACACACTAAATACTTAATATGAGTCATCCATAGGTAATTCTGACTCAGCATCCTTAGTAATGTCTTTTGTAGATGCTTCCATTATATCATCATCATCATCATCACAAGAACCTTTCTCTACAGTTGGGTTAGTTTCATCAAAGGAAACATGCATAGATTCTTCTATAACTAAGGTTCTTTTATTATAAATTCTATAAGCTTTACTTGAAAGAGAATAGCCAAGAAATATACCTTCGTCAGATTTCTCATCGAACTTACCTAGGTTGTCTTTGTCATTGTTGAGTACAAAACATTTGCATCCAAAGACATGAAGATGTGAGATGTTTGGCTTTCTTCCCTTATATAGTTCATAAGGAGTCTTTTTCAAGATTGGCCTTATATTAACTCGATTTGTAACATAGCAAGCTGTACTCACTGCATCTGCCCAGAAGTACTTTGGTAGACTTGAATCACTGAGCATTGTTCTAGCTTGATTCAATTAGAGATCGATTATTTCTTTCTTACGCCATTTTGTTGAGAGTCCTTGGGTGAGAAGTAGTGAGTGATTCCATGTTCTTCACAGAATTCCTCAAAAAGAGCATTTTGGAACTCCCCACCATGATCACTTCTAATTGACACAATCTTCATAGATTTTTCATTTTGCACTTGTTTTGCATATTTCTTGAACGCCTTAAATGCATCACCTTCTTGTGCTAAAAATAGAGTCCAAGAATATCTTGAAAAATCATCAACAATAACTAAAGCATAAACATTACCTCCAAAGCTTTTAGTTCTTGAGGGACCAAAAAGATCCATGTGAATCAACTGAAGTGGTCTTGTAGTTGATACCACATTCTTTGGTTTGAAAGAGGATTTTGTTTGTTTCCCCTTTTGGCATGCGTCACATAATCTATCTTTAACAAATTTCATTTTGGGTAATCCAATAACAAGATCATGTTTGACAAGCTTATTCAAATGTTCCATGTGAATATGTGCTATTCTTTTGTGCCAAAGCCATGCATCATTATTGTTTACCACTAGACATTTAATCTTCAAAGATAAATCATCTAGACATACCTTATAGGAGTTGTCGATTCTATTTCCCACTAACTTCTCTTCAGAGAGGCTTCATTTTCAATGATACATTTTTCTTTGATGAAGTTTACTCTGAATCCTTTATCGCAGAGTTGACTTATGCTAATCAAATTGTGCTTCAAACCTTCAACATATAGGACATCATCAATAGTTGTGAAGGGAGAAGCTCCAATCTTTCCAATCCCAAGAATCTCTCCTCTATTGTTATCTCCATATGTGACATATCCTTTAGATTTCAGCTTCAGAGATGTAAACTTTGTACAATCACCAGTCATGTGTCTAGAACAGCCACTATCAAGATACCATGTGTTGCTGGTGCTGTTCAGGCATTTCTACAAAACAGATTTAATGTATGTTAGGTACCCAAAGTGATTTGGGTCCTGATGGGTTAATGCCTTTCCTTACCCATATGAATTCTCCATAAGGAACTCCAAAGTTTCTTATGTAGCAAGCATTGGGGGTATGGCCTTTTGACATACAGTAATCACAATTCTTATAAATATGACTAGTGATAGAACTACTAGACTCGTTTCTTTTTACATTTCTAGAAATTGAATGATTTCCATTCTTAACCATATTTCCAGAGTTTGCTTTAGAAGAGTTTCCAATATGCAATTTAGATGATTCTGAGTTGTTGGTAGTTGTGCTTGCTTTGACAAATATAGTTTTGTTAGGACTTGGTGTTTGAAAATTTGAAAAACCAAGACCATGTTTGTTATTTGAATACCTTTGTCTACCAAGCACTTCTTCTAAACCAATTTGACCTTTTTCATATCTTTTGATTACTTGGTTTAGATCAACAATCTTAGATTCATATCTTAAACATTTATTACATACAGAATTTTTGACATTTTCTGACTCCACACATGTGTCAATACTGATGGCGCGGCTAAGGGTTCCCCGGGTATTGCAGCCTGCGGAGGTATTTTTAGAGATAGCAGAGCAGCTACATTAGGCTGTTTCAGTTTTCATATTGGTATAGCCAATGCTTTTTATGCTGAGTTGATGGGTGCAATTATAGCTATTGAGTTGGCCAGCCGCAATGGGTGGAACAAATTGTGGTTGGAATGTGATTCTATGCTGGTGGTTATGGCTTTTTCCAATCATGATATTGTCCTCGAAGCTCATAGCAATGTGGGTTAGCGCTTACACATGACTAAGAATATGTGGTTCAACTATTCTCATATATATAGAAGGCAATTCATGTGCGAGATAAATTGGCTTCCAAAGGTCTCTACTCTCACGGTCTTACTTGGTGGAACATTATCCCTTCCTTCGTAGTGGCGGAGTTCTCTGCATAGAATTGGTTTGCCTAGTTATCGTTTCAGATAATGTTGTTGGTTATATTTTTGGTTTCATTTTGGATTAGATTTTGTGGTAGTATGCTGCAAATGATTGTTATTGCCTCTGGTGCCAACCTCGTTGGGATGGGAGACAGTATAGTGATGCTTTTGCATACTGCTTTTGGTGGGTTTAGAAGTATTTTAATTTATGCTTCGCATCTTGTCTTTTCCTTTCCCCATGGGTCTTGGCCTAGTCCCCCCATGTTGTTTTGTTGTTTTTTTTTCCTTTTTTTATAATAAAATATAGGGGGAGTACTCTTTTTCCTGCTTGGTGTTTTTTCCCTAAGGAGGGTTTTGCATCAGTAGGTTTTAACGAGGCTCCCTACCTCTCTTTTGATTAAAAAAAACGGAGTAATTAGTTAGGAGGAAAGCTATTGTACGCAAGGACAGCCTCTAGTAATTTAGAGTGGGTGGTTAGTGCTCTTACATGATAGATAACTCATATCAATTGATTAATAAACTCAAGGGTAGAGTATTGGTGAACCCGGTTATCCCTAGGTCCCCCATAATATAGGTAAATCGTTCTAGCATTTAATCTGTTTACTGCTTTAATTACAATTACTTTCAGTACTTTCTTAATCATAATCTTTGCTTGCCTAATAGAATAGAACACAATAATTCGCTGGTACTCGCTCATTCTCTGTGGGTTCGACATTCGGAGTCTTAATTATACTCCACTTTTATTACGAGTTACGATCAGATTCACTTGTTTGAGCCGCAACAATATATTCCGCAGCAAAAGCACTAAAATCCGCAGCAAACTGATTTAGGCGTGAAATTCCATTTTTTGAACTTTCCTGCAGAATATTCCGCAGGAAAATCCGCAGCAAAGCGAAGCACGCAGCAAAATCCGTAGGTAATTTTATAGTATTCTTTGTTTATGAATGTTTTGTTTTTATAATAACAAATTTTCTGGACAGGAAAAAAAATACACAAATCAGAAAACCATAAAATCAATTAAAATCCAATGTGCAGTCACTAACAAGACAAGAGTGTCTAGAAGTTCTTAAATAATATCATCAATAACTATTGTTAGGTAATAAAAGCAACCACAACTCCTACAAATCAGAAATGGAAGCTTCCCAAAATTAAAATTTTTAAGAAGGAAAAGAAAAGGACCCCAAGACTCAAAGGCAACACAGACATGTAGAAGATAACCAAAAGTAGAAGATAACCCAAGACAGAAGCTTGACAAATATAGCATATCATATGTCATATAGTTAAATACAAAACTTGAAATCCTAGTCTAAATGATCACTATCACTATCATCTTCACTTTCATTGTCATTTTGAGGCGATGATGGTGAATGAGAAGAACTTGCAGCATATCCAAGATGCTCCGTCAATGCAGTGACTTGTCTCTTAGTCTCATTCAACTCTTGTCTCATTTGCACCTTTTCCTCTTCTTGTCTTTGGAGAGACTCGTTTAGCGCATGAACCAGGCTTCTTATAGCATCAACATCCTCTAAATTATATGTTGTTTTGCTTGAAGATGGAATCAATGTTTTGGATATGCTGCGGAAATCCTTATCGGATAAGATTTCGCAGTAAATTCCGCAGAAAAATCGAAAACTTTCCTACGGATTTTTTTTCCGTAGCTAAATCTGCAGCAATTGTAAAATATTTCTGCAAATTTACCTGCAAATTATAGTCTGCAAAAAAATTCCTTGTATTTCACAAAGTCGCAGTAAAATTCGCAAAGATTTCCTACGGATTTTTTTCTGCAGGAAAATCTGCAAGAAATAGCGGAATTTCTAGTAGTGTTACTCCTTCATTATGGGCCGCTCCATCATGTTCATTACGGGTCCTTTTATTACGGTCCACCATCATTGCCTCATTCTCCATTTCTTCAGCCGTTGGTGATTTAGAAGAGGTAGCAGTTACTCCTTTAATAATATGCAGCTTGTTTGGAAAAAGAATTTTAGGATCTTGAAAAATAGCCACCAATGAATGCCCATTATCATGTCCACTAATTATGTGTTGGTTATTAGTGGATGGAGTAACTGACCCATTATGGCCATTATTGCCATAACCACCCATCATGCTCATTGAATTTTTAACCGATGGCTGTCCCTCAACCCTCAACCACCGCGAACCACCGCTGCCTGACGGACGACGAGCATCTGCACGTAGATCAGGACCCCATAGGCATTGACCATCGTCGCTGGAAAGTGAGAATAACACAGCACAATAGTCTTTAACATGTCCAAGGTGACCACAATAGTAACAAAATGGACCAAGTCTTTCATACTTGAATCTAACATCATTGGGTTACCCCCAACTCGCTTGATACGCTTCATGCCGCTAAAACACGAATTCTCATGAAAGTCTTTAACAAATTGGAATTGTTCTTGACATCATATTCCAAAAACTCCCCGATGAAATTACCAATTTGTTTACCCACAAGCTCTGTCATAAAGTCAACTGGAATATTATGAACTTGCACCCAGAAAGGAACTTTGAAAAGAGGCACCTGACTTGGCGGTTGTCGAGGCTGCATAACTCCCAACACTAACAAATGGTTGTCAAAAGACCAAAGACCTTGCTTTAAATCGCGTTGGGAATCCAAATGATGAAAAAATTGGAAAAGAAAGATGCCATGCTCCGCTTCTTTGATAGACAACCCATGGACAGGATGCCAAACTCATGTCTTACGTTTCTTCATAATATGTACTCTGATAGGCCTGTCAGTCAAGAATCGACCAACCAGACACAAAGCAGTATCAGCATTTTCATTGTTTGTCTCCTCCAATTGAAACTCCAGCTCTTGTGCCTCATCATCTAAAGCCAAGTTTTCAATTGAGAGAAGGGAAAAAGCCAAGAGATCAAAAGAAAGCAAAGTTTTGTAAATCTGTATTCCATAGTTGTTGTACTTTTTTTCCTCCTTTAGTCTTTTTCCTAATGGGTTTGGCTTAGGAAGGTTTTAATGAGGCACTTTCATGCAGTTTCGGGTTGGAGTATCCCTTATATTCCCCTAATAAAAAAAATTTGCTTATCAAAAAAAAAAATCAAAGCAAACTTCTCACGGAGGAGAGAGAGCTCTCGCACGATGGAGAGAAAAAAGTATAGCCTTACAGGAAGCGGTGTCTTTTTGTTGCTATGAATCTATGTTTTTGTATACTGGCTTTTATGATCTTCTTAACAAATATATTTTACTCATCAAAAAAAGAATAAATGTTTTCAGGAAAAATATAAGAATGTAATGATAATATACTAATAATATAAATAAATTTTATGGAGACATCTAATCATACTTCACTATTTTGTGTAAATAAGTCTTTAAAAGTAATATTATTACAAGCAAAAATTTAAAATATAATTAGATATCTATATATAATTTTCACTATTGTTGTATAACAATGAAATTAGTTAAAATGGTGAGAATTTTGTGAATTGCAGTGATTCTACATATGCAAGTCCGGCTTGATTAAAACGAACAACAAATCTATATAATAAGTCAATTAAAACAAACAATAAAATGTCAAATATTGTACAATACCAAAATCTAAAAATTTCAAACGAGATTCTTATATATTTTATTTTTTTAGAAAATACAAGTTTGTATTATTATATTTGAATTTAATTTATATATACCGTTAGTATAAAAATATTTTACACATTCATCCAATGATATGTTGTCACGTCATTTAAAGAGTATGACACATTGACATGTCATGTATTTTTAAAGTCATTAAATAAGGTGACAATATATTATTGGACAACAGTGTAAAATATTTTTACACTAATGATACATAGAAATTAAATTCTTTACAGATTTTACACGTACGTTTAATCATATTTCACTATTTTCCCACGTGGTAATCTTACTGTTGGGTGCCAAATTTCAAATTTGGGTTGATCGACAGAATGTTAGAATTCGACAAGTGAAGGCGTAAGAAACCAGAACAAGGGATGAAAATTGACTAAGTTTGAGAGACCAAATGATGGGATGGTTGTTCGACGGAAGACATAACGCGTCGAAGATGTCAAAATGATCATGGTCAAAACAGGCTTAGTTGTTAAGTAAAGACCAATGTACAACTCGACAGGATGTGCCACTGTCGATTAGGTAGTTTTTAGCGAAAACTTAACTACCAACCCGCGTCCGTACACATGTCAGGTTGGATGTTAGGTGGTTTTTTCATATTTTTTTCTATAAATAGTGGTTTGTACGATGTAACAGGGGTTGGATACATGATCTAATTCCTAATATCTCGACGGCTAAAGAAGATTAACGGAAAACGATCATTGTATGCCTTCCAAACCTTACCTTTCTGCAATTTTAATCAAGTTTCAATCTATTTGCAATTCTTTGCATTTCCAGTTATGCCATTTACATTCCAATCAATTTATATTTTCTTGCTTCGAATTTGCATCCTTTAAATTTCCTGTCATTTACTGTTTTCTGCATTTTTACTTTCAAAGTCATTTACATGCTTTTCTTTTTAAATTCATGCTCTTTACGCTTCTGTTACTTAAGTTCATGCATTTACATGTTTTCACTTAAATTCATGTATTTTAGCAGTATTTCTTAAATTCTGTCTATTACTTGTTTTCTTCTACATTTCTGCATTGACTTCAATTGCATGTTGGGCTTCAGTGATGCATGCCCCATGACTTTGCAGTAATACATTCTTGTTTTAAATTTTGCTCTAACTTGCTTGTAAACCAAGTTATTGGCTTTCGACAGCCAATCTTGTTTATTTAAATCTATATTGCCATTTCGACAACAACTTGTTGTTAGTTGGAATTATCATATACAGGTTTGGCATATTACACAATAATTCATGGCTCTGAAGCCAGGAATATTACATAATTGATAACGTGTCGAGCAATTGACCGTTAATTTCAAAAAAAATCGTTGTTCGCAAAACGAGATTACCACATAATTCGTCGATCTTGCAATCGTTTGAATTAATTATTTGTTACTTTGCTGAAATTGGTAGAAATACGCTTATAAACCAAATTTCCCAGTAAACAAATTGGCACGCCCGGTGGGACGAGTTTAGAGTAACTCGTTTTAAACGATGGTTTTATGCGTTTAAGAAGTGGAAAGATCACTGCTTCTAACATAACGCAAAATAGAAACATGAGTGGCAGTACGAATAGCAGTGCCACAACACCAAGCGTTGCTAGTGCGAATGCATCGGCAAGCAATACAAATGCTTCGACCACCAGTACGAACGCAGGGGTAGTTATGAACCCACGAATGAGTAATACTACCGTTGGGGCGGGTACTGGAATGACGATGGCCAATACGCAAGGAGAAATTATTCCAAGCGCTGCAATACTTGAACCGGTGGTTCAGAGTGCTCCAGAAATTCAGGCATCGCCTGGAAGTGCAAGGAACTCGAGTATTAGGCCCGTGCCGCAAGTAACGCAACCTCCGTTTGGAATGTCGTATGGTTATTTGAATAACTCGACAGTTCCTGCTATTGGTTCGGCCATGTTCAACCAATATATGAACCAGCCCTTGTTGCCCTTTGGAAATTCTTCCAATACTCAGGGAATGGTAGGCATGACCACTACCACAACCAATCGACAGGGGTTTGGTATAGGGTCAAGACAAATGCCTCAGAATAATGGGGGTTTAACCCAGAATTCGTTGGCAAGCATTCGGCAACAAATGGACGACAGTAATCATGACATAGTGAACATGTTCACCCAGCAAATGGGTGCGGTCATTACGCCTCTTATGCAGAATACCAATCAAGCGTGTAATGCATTGGCTCTGCAAATGGAAAGTTTGAACCCAGCATTAGGGTTGGCAGCACCAATGAATGACAACGTTCGGCAAGGCCCAGCAGGCGTGCCCCAAGTACAATACTTGGGGGGCAACCTACAAGATGTGAATAATCAAAATGTGGTGCAGAATGAAGTCATTCAACCAAATCCAAACCTTGGTCAGAATATGAACAACTTGGCTTATGGTCAGGTTCAAATTCTACAAAGGAATCAAGATCAAGGACCCCCAGTGCATCAAGGTTTAGCCAACTTTAGGCACAATATCATGGGAAACCAGATAGAACAAAACGTGAATCAGGCTGTCGAGCAGATGCTTAACAGACTTGGTTTCAATATCGGTCAAGCTAATCGACCATATTTCATATCTGCGTTTCCTGAATGGGTGCAACAGGCTGAAGTGCCTAGGGGAATAAAGATTCCCAAGTTGTCTAAGTTTTAAGTGACAAGGAGAATCAACTGTCGAACATGTTGCCAGATACTCAATTGAGATGGGGGAGTTGGCTACAGTAGAGGGTTTGAAAATGAGATTCTTCCCAAGCTCACTGACGAAGAATGCATTTTCCTGGTTCTCAACTCTAAGGGCCAATTCAGTCCACTCTTGGGCCCAATTGGAGGGATTGTTCCATGATCAATTCTTCAGGGGTGACTTAAGGGTTAACTTGACTGACTTATTCAACGTCAAGCGTATGTATAATGAGTCTATAGATGATTACATCACTAGGTTCAAACACATGAAGAGCAGGTGCTTTACGCCTGTTCCCGAAGCGGAAATCGTTAAAATGGCCGCTAGTGGGTTGGATTACCATATTAGAAAGAAATTGGTGAACCAACACATTGTTGATCTTGCCCAACTAGGGGAAAAAGTTCGACAGATTGAACAACTCAAGTCTGAAAAGGATAAGAAAAACAATAAGAAATTCATTAGACGTGAGAAAGTTAATTGTGTCGAACAAGATCAAGCAGACAGTGAGGATGAGGCTATCACCGAGCAAGAAATAAATCTTGCTGAATTAAAAGATGGGCCACCTTATGCTTGTCAAGCTCTAGTACCTTCCAAAGGGAAGGAAAAGATGAGCTATGCAAACACGAAAACCTATACATTTGACATAACTAAAGCTGATAAAATATTTGACATTCTGTTGAAAGACAAACAGCTTAAGTTGTCAGACGGTCATAAAATGGAAAGGCCTGAGGACTCCAGTGGTAAAAATTATTGTAAGTACCATGGGGCTTTAGGCCATCCTACTAATGAATGTTTTCGTTTCAGGGATTTGATACAAAAAGCTCTGAAAGAAGGAAGACTCAGGTTTGCTGACAAGCAAAAGCCTAGTATGAAGGTGGACACTGATCCATTTGGCCAAGGCATATCCAATGTCGAAGGCCATAATCCAAGAAGCTGCAACATGGTGAATATCAGCGCTAAGCAGAAATATGTGGTGAATGTGGAAGACCCATTCGACATTTACCCAAGGCCTCATGAGTCTGTTGAAGACTTTCTGAGAAGGAAGAACAAGAAGGGTCAGTTGAGTTTGTGCCCACATTGTGACAGGTATTTCGACATGAAAGTCGCTCAGAAAGCCAAGAATGATCAAAAGCTTAAATCTCACCAGCACATGCAACCTGGATATGCAAGGAGGAACTATAAGGCTGTTCCCGTGAACCAGATGCCTGTTTCAGTCAACCAGGTGCGGAGGCCCACGGCACAAAGGCCTCACAGAGCAGTTGGTGGTTGGTTGGTTGAGTCTTCGAGGGAATCAATTGGAAGCAACCAAGGGTTATCTCCTGGTCGAGTGTTGAATAAGACTAGGAAGCCTGATGCCAATGTGGTGGTGAACAAGTGGGTCGAGAATTCTTCCAAGGCTCGTTGCCCTGAGTTAAGAAATAGGGTAAGGGCTAGGAGGAGTGATCCTCGACAAACACCATTTTGGAATGAAGATTACCAATTTGGCAGAATACCTTATCCTGGAGGTGATCAAGTGAAGAAAGCTCCATTGTCGAAGAGTCAGAAACGTCGTCAGCAGAGGATGAGGAAAGCTCAGAAACAAAAAATTGTAAGTCTGGTATGCAACCTAAGAGGGGGGGTGAATTAGGTTGACCAATTTTCGAGTGACTTTTAGAGATTTCTTGTTCTTTTGTTTTATGGATAAACAGATGAAGTTTGATTGATAAAACAAAAGTAAAAGGATAAGGAAGAAGATTGATACACAAGAATTTATACTGGTTCCCCTAACCACTTGGGTACATCCAGTTCTTCTGACACCTGCAGAACAATTCACTATGATAGAATTCTTGTTATAAGCAAGCCTCACCCCAAGGCTCCCTAACAATATCTATACAACAGCAAGATAGCACCCCACTATCTTTTCAAACCAAAAACTCAACACAAGGATGAATTTACAATAATGAAGAATGGTATGGCTGTATCAGATCAATATCACTTTGTAACTATACAACTTAGTGCTTAAGAACTTTTTCAGAATATGAAAATTATATCAAAGTTCTAGGCAAGAAAGTTTTGAAGGTTTAAAACTTGTAAAAATGATATTGAACTCTTATGATTGAAAGAATGAAAGTTGTATATATTTTTCGATGTAAAAGGTATATATATAACCATCGGATCGTGTATGAAGCAAGGTGAACATTTGGCAACTTTTCGTAAA
Source organism: Calophaca sinica (assembly GCA_037113605.1). Classification (NCBI taxonomy): domain Eukaryota; kingdom Viridiplantae; phylum Streptophyta; class Magnoliopsida; order Fabales; family Fabaceae; genus Calophaca; species Calophaca sinica. Next base: position 33,657,782 of record CM073731.1, read on the forward strand.
CCAAACCACACCATTTGAAATCACAACGTTTCAGAAAATTTGATTTTTCTGGCGGTGGTAATCGATTACGTCGTTATGGTAATCGATTACATGTGTACGTTGAAAATCGGATATTCAAAAATTTAGTTAATGTAATCGATTACACAATTAAAGAAATCGATTACATGTGTATCATAGGAGTTTATGTAATCGGTTACACATTATAGGTAATCGATTCATGAAACTAAGAAAATGTTTTTGCACATCACCGAGCATTTATGTAATCGATTACAAACTTGAGGTAATCGATTCTTGAAAGCGAAAAATGTTTTTCTTAAGATTTCAAAAGGTTTGCTTCAACACTAACTTTGCAAATAACTTAGATTAAGTTTTTAAACTTAAGGAATGATTTGTTTGAGCACATCTAAGTTATATAATCACAGTTTTGCAATATGTCAAAGATACGAACCATACTTACAGAGAATTGAAAAAACATAATTAACAACTCTATAGAATCTTTGACTTGATCTATCGGAGTCTTTTCTTCTTTTTGATCAGCAAACTTGTCATCATCGAAACCCAGCCAAGTTTAAGAAGGAAATCTTCTTCACAATCTCCCCCTTTTTGATGATGACAAACACTAATCTTGTTAACAGTTTGCGAACGGAAAAGCTCCCCCTGTCTTGTATATCTCCCCCTTTGTTTTGGAGTTGGGAAACCTGAAAAGGTAGTAAAATACAAGACATACACATACACATAATATCTCCTTTCTCCCCCTTTTGACATCATCAAAAAGAAGAAAAAGTAGCATAAATATAATAGATTTACCAAGCTCATGCAAACACACACTAAATACTTAATATGAGTCATCCATAGGTAATTCTGACTCAGCATCCTTAGTAATGTCTTTTGTAGATGCTTCCATTATATCATCATCATCATCACAAGAACCTTTCTCTACAGTTGGGTTAGTTTCATCAAAGGAAACATGCATAGATTCTTCTATAACTAAGGTTATTTTATTATAAATTCTATAAGCTTTACTTGAAAGAGAATAGCCAAGAAATATACCTTCGTCAAATTTCTCATCGAACTTACCTAGGTTGTCTTTGTCATTGTTGAGTACAAAACATTTGCATCCAAAGACATGAAGATGTGAGATGTTTGGCTTTCTTCCCTTATATAGTTCATAAGGAGTCTTTTTCAAGATTGGCCTTATATTAACTCGATTTGTAACATAGCAAGTCAGACTCACTTGCATCTGCCCAGTACTTTGGTAGACTTGAATCAGAGCATTGTTCTAGCCGGTTCAATTAGAGATCGATTCTTTCTTTACGCCACGCCATTTTGTTGAGAGTCCTTGGGTGAGAAGTAGTGAGTGATTCCATGTTCTTCACAATTACTCAAAAGAGCATTTTGGAACTCCCCACCATGATCACTTCTAATTGACACAATCTTCATAGATTTTTCATTTTGCACTTGTTTTGCATATTTCTTGAGCGCCTTAAATGCATCACCTTCTTGTGCTAAAAATAGAGTCCAAGAATATCTTGAAAAATCATCAACAATAACTAAAGCATAAAAAATACCTCCAAAGGTTCTAATTCTTGAGGGACCAAAAAGATCCATGTGAATCAATCAAGTGGTCTTGTAGTTGATACCACATTCTTTGGTTTGAAAGAGGATTTTGTTTGTTTCCCCTTTTGGCATCGTCACATAATCTATCTTTAACAAATTTCATTTTGGGTAATCCAATAACAAGATCATGTTTGACAAGCTTATTCAAATGTTCCATGTGAATATGTGCTATTCTTTTGTGCCAAAGCCATGCATCATTATTGTTTACCACTAGACATTTAATCTTCAAAGATAAATCATCTAGACATACCTTATAGGAGTTGTCGATTCTATTTCCCACTAACTTCTCTTCAGGAGAGGCTTCATTTTCAATGATACATTTTTCTTTGATGAAGTTTACTCTGAATCCTTTATCGCAGAGTTGACTTATGCTAATCAAATTGTGCTTCAAACCTTCAACATATAGGACATCATCAATAGTTATGAAGGGAGAAGCTCCAATCTTTCCAATCCCAAGAATCTTTCCTCTATTGTTATCTCCATATGTGACATATCCTTTAGATTTCAGCTTCAGAGATGTAAACTTTGTACAATCACCAGTCATGTGTCTAGAACAGCCACTATCAAGATACCATGTGTTGCTGGTGCTGTTCAGGCATTTCTACAAAACAGATTTAATGTATGTTAGGTACCCAAAGTGATTTGGGTCCTGATGGGTTAATGCCTTTCCTTACCCATATGAATTCTCCATATGGAACTCCAAAGTTTCTTATGTAGCAAGCATTGGGGGTATGGCCTTTTGACATACAGTAATCACAATTCTTATAAATATGACTAGTGATAGAACTACTAGACTCGTTTCTTTTTACATTTCTAGAAATTGAATGATTTCTATTCTTAACCATATTTCCAGAGTTTGCTTTAGAAGAGTTTCCAATATGCAATTTAGATGATTCTGAGTTGTTGGTAGTTGTGCTTGCTTTGACAAATATAGTTTTGTTAGGACTTGGTGTTTGAAAATTTGAAAAACCAAGACCATGTTTGTTGTTTGAATACCTTTGTCTACCAAGCACTTCTTCTAAACCAATTTGACCTTTTTCATATCTTTTGATTACTTGGTTTAGATCAACAATCTTAGATTCATATCTTAAACATTTATTACATACAGAATTTTTGACATTTTCTGACTCCACACATGTGTCATTAGAACTTCTTTCTAGTTCTAAAATTAATTTCTTTTGTTTCGAAATTGTTCTAGAAAGTATCAAACATTCTTCATGTAACTCTTGAAATGCATTCTGTAATTCTATATAAGATGGTTTTTCATTAGACATAGAAGAACTAACCTCTTGTTCATCATCTGAGTGATGTGATGCCATGAGTGCTTTGACTTGATTCTCCACTTTCTGAATCGGAGGAGGTACTTACTTCATTGTCATTCCATGCAATGTAGGCCTTTTTGGATTTGAATTCCTTTTTCCCTTTTAAGTACTTCTTCTTTGTCGATTAGGACATTACGCTTTCATATGTCCTTCCTTACCGCATTCAAAACATGTGAAGTTCGATTTGAAGTGGATGTATCCCTTTTCTTGAAAAATTTCTTTTTGTTATCAAATTTAATATTTTGGTCTTTCTTAAGAAATTTTCCAAACCTTTTACCAGGAGAGTGATGTTCTCATCTTCATCAGTGCTTTCTTCTTCACGTTGTTTTCTGGTTTCAACCTTTAAGGCAATGCTTTTGTTCTTCTTCTCTTTGACTTTAGTCTCTTCCAATCTTCCAAGTTCCAATTCATGTTCTTGGAGTTTTCCAAAGAATGCCGCAGGTCATTTTTGATGACTTTTCTTTTCGTAAATTGTCAGTAACCTTTGGTTGCCATTGCCGAGTCAATGATCGAAGAATCTTGAGATTCAACTCATCATTGGTAAAGGTCTTTCCAAGAGCCATTAAGTGATTTGTCAAATGAGAGAATCTCTTTTGCAAATCAAGTATTGATTCACCGGGCTGCATTCTAAACATTTCATACTCTTGTGATAAAGTATTCAGTTTAGATCTCTTTACTTCTACTGTTCCTTCATGGGTCACTTCTAGAGTATCCCAAATCTCTTTAGCGATTTTACAATGTGAGATCTGAAAGAATTCATCCATACCTAATCTTGTTGTAGAGTGTTCTTGGCCTTTTTGTCATAGAGCACTTTCTTCTTGTCATCATCTGTCCATGCAGTTTTGACTTTATCTTGCACTTCATTGTTGATGACTGTTGTAGGCACATAAGGACCATTCTCTACAGCATCCCATATTTCTTCTCCTTGTGCTTCAAGATAGGATTGCATGCGAATCTTCCAGAAGTCATAGTGTTCTCCAACAAAACATGGAGGCTCGTTATTCTTTGCCACCATCTCTAAAAGTAGGATTGTTGCTTGCGGAAGCCATGGATCGAAGGAGCGAGTTACCTTAACTCGCCTCGATACCAATTGTAAGTCCGGTATGCAACCTAAGAGGGGGTGAATTAGGTTGACCAATTTTCGAGTGACTTTTAGAGATTTCTTGTTCTTTTGTTTTATGGATAAGCGGATGAAGTTTGATTGATAAAACAAAAGTAAAAGGATAAGGAAGAAGATTGATACACAATAATTTATCTTTGGTTCCCCTAACCACTTGGGTACATCCAGTTCTTCCGACACTGCAGAACAATTCACTATGATAGAATTCTTGTTACAAGCAAGCCTCACCCCAAGGCTCCCTAACAATATCTATACAACAGAAGATAGCACCCCACTATCTTTTCAAACCAAAAACTCAACACAAGGATGAATTTACAATAATGAAGAATGGTATGGTCATATCGGATCAATATCACTTTGTAACTATACAACTTAGTGCTCAAGAACTTTTTCAGAATATGAAAATTATATCAAAGTTCTAGGCAAGAAAGTTTTGAAGGTTTAAAACTTGTAAAAATGATATTGAACTCTTATGATTGAAAGAATGAAAGTTGTATATATTTTCTGATGTAAAAGGTATATATATAACCATCAGATCGTGTATGAAGCAAGGTGATCATTTGGCAACTTTTCAGAAACCAAACCACACCATTTGAAATCACAACGTTTCAGAAAATTTGATTTTGCAGCAGTGGTAATCGATTACGTCGTTATGGTAATCGATTACATGTGTACGTTGAAAATCGGATATTCAAAAATTTAGTTAATGTAATCGATTACACAATTAAAGAAATCGATTACATGTGTATCACCGGGAGTTTATGTAATCGGTTACACATTATAGGTAATCGATTACTGAAACTAAGAAAATGTTTTTGCACATCACCGAGCATTTATGTAATCGATTACAAACTTGAGGTAATCGACATCAAACTGAAAAAATGTTTTTCTTAAGATTTCAAAAGGTTTGCTTCAACACTAACTTTGCAAATAACTTAGATTAAGTTTTTAAACTTAAGGAATGATTTGTTTGAGCACATCTAAGTTATATAATCACAGTTTTGCAATATGTCAAAGATACGAACCATACTTACAGAGAATTGAAAAAACATAATTAACAACTCTGTAGAATCTTTGACTTGATCTATCGGAGTCTTTTCTTCTTTTTGATCAGCAAACTTGTCATCATCGAAACCCAGCCAAGTTTAAGAAGGAAATCTTCTTCACAAAAATGAAGGCTGCTGAGATGGTCAAGGCTCAACATGAGGACTGTTTTATGGTTGGGGTCCAGAAGGTCCCATTGCCTAAAGAGGTTGGGTTAAGACTAAAAAGCGTGGTCGTTGATGTCAAAGGGGTTAACTTTGAACGAGGTCAAACGTCCCAGGACCAAGGGCAACCATTGTTGACAGGGTCCAGGAGGATTGCCATGCCTGCGAAAGTTCCTTCCACAGTTCAAGAGAAGAAGATTTGGCCAACAGGTTTGATTGAAGCCGAAAAGCTGGCTTCCGAACGAAGAAGTTTCGGTGTTCGAGCAGCTCCAGTTGAGGATAAAAACAGTGATGTCTCTATGGAGGAGTTAAGGATCATAGCCAATGATTCTGATTTGTTGGATGAACCCATGGGGGCAGTAGGGCAAAGTATTGTTAAGACAGACTTGTCCATGGAAGATGTCATTGAGGCATTGAATGATCCAGATGACCCAATTGGCCTTGATGACAAGGAAGAGTTTGATCTTGACATTAATCTGGACGAAAATCTGGATGAATTGGTGATGGCAATGGGAACAACCTTGTCAGATCTGGGGTCTGAAGAATGCCTTTTTGATAAAGAAGGCATGAGGTTGGGAAGTTATTTAGAAAATGAAGAAACAGCTACGGAAGAAGAGTTCACTAATTTGGATGTGAATTTGGTGTCAATCTTGCCAGCTGAGTTTCAGGCTTAGTATGGATTTGTTGTAGAAGTTCCTGATGAGGAAGAGTTGGACGACTTTCCAATTGGTTGGCATTTCGTCGAGCAGGATATGGTTACTATTTTTGATAATTTTGCTCGTTTAGACAAGCCAACTAATCAGGAGAGAAGTCATCTTCGACCATTGCATATTAAGGCCATGGTTGAAGGCAAGCCTGTCAACAGAGTATTGGTCGATGGAGGAGCATCTGTGAACTTGATTCCACGAGCCATGTATAAGAAGCTAGGGAAAGATGATACATATTTGCTACCAACCAACATAGTGGTTACTGACTTTGGAGGTAGGTCTGCACCAACAGATGGTGTGGCAATGCTAGATGTGCAAGTAGGATCAGTAGAAAGGTCCACTTTGTTTGTAGTGATTCCTTTAAGGTCAAGTTACAATGTTCTGTTGGGTAGGGATTGGATTCATGCTGTCGGAGCAGTTCCTTCGACGGTGCATCAGAAACTTATCCTTTGGAATACTCATGATGACATTGAGATTATCGAAGCTGATGACAACCCATGTTATCTGCAGCAGATGCATGTTGATTTCAAGGTTTATGATCCAAAAGTGAAACCTATATCTGTGCAGGGTGGTGTTGTTGACAAAGATGCTTTGAACGCTTGCTTGGAAGAAGCGGTTTGAGTCAGATTGTTGGATGAGGCCGATGAAAATCGGCCAATCGACAAAGATGAGCCTTGAAGAGAATCAAACGCAACCGTCGGCTTGCGAGGCCGACCGACAGCCAAACTCAGAAGACGAAGTGTTGGCTGATTGTATATTCGATGATGGCCCTTTGGGCTTTGAGAAGGGGCTTGAGGATAAAAATGGTTTTGAGTTAGAAGATCCCTTGGAAGAGGTTGACTTGGGGGATGAAGGAAGAAAGAGGCCAATATATGTTAGTGCTTTGCTACCAGACCAGTTTAAAAGGCAAATTGTGGAACTAGTCTCTGAGTATAAGGATTGTTTTGCTTGGGACTACCATGAAATGCCGGGTCTGAGTAGAGATCTGGTGGAACATAGATTGCCTCTGAAACCTGGTTGTAAGCCTGTCAAACAAGCCAACAGGAGGTTTGCTCCTGAAATTGTACTGAAAATTAAGGAAGAAGTTGAGCGCTTGTTGAAAGCTAAGTTCATTCGTACAACCAGGTACATTGAATGGTTGTCGAATGTGGTGCCTGTCATAAAGAAGAATGGTAAGATGAGGGTTTGTGTTGATTTCAGCAATCTTAACACCGCAACTCCTAAAGATGAGTATCCTATGCCCATAGCAGATATGTTAGTGGATGCAGCATCTGGTCATGAGTTTCTAAGTTTCATGGATGGACACGCTGGTTACAATCAGATTTTCATTGCTGAGGAGGATGTGCCTAAAACCGCTTTTAGGTGCCCCGGGTCCATTGGAACTTACGAGTGGGCAGTGATGCCTATTGGTTTGAAGAATGCTGGTGCAACTTGCCAAAGGGCAATGAACACTATTTTTCATGAAATGATAGGCAAGTTTGTGGAAGTTTATATTGATGACGTGATTGTCAAGTCAAGGAGCCGAGAGGAGCATTTGAACCATCTTCGACGAGCATTTCAGGAAATGAGAAAGCACAGTTTAAAGATGAATCCTGAAAAGTGTGGGTTTGGTGTTTTAGCCGCTAAGTTCTTAGGTTTTTTGGTGCATAAGAAAGGCATTGAGGTAGACAAGAATAAAGCTAAGGCTGTGTTTGAAACAAAACCACCTTCCAATAAGAAGGAACTCCAATTTTTCTTGGGGAAGGTAAATTTTCTTAGAAGGTTCATATCAAACCTTTCTGGAAGGACAAGGGTGTTTGCTCCTTTGGTAAAGCTCAAAGCTGAAGAAGCCTTTGTATGGACACAACAACATCAAGAGGCTTTCAACCAAATCAAGCGTATTATGACAAATCCACGGTCATGATGCCTGCAGAACCACATCGACCCGGTGAAGTTGTACATTTACGCCTCGAGAAGAAACTATAGGTTGTCTCTTGGCTCGGGAAGATGATAACTTGATGTCGAAAGAGCCGTTTACTACCTCGATCAGTGTTGAATGATGCGAAACAAGATACGATGCTATAGAGAAGTTGTGTCTAGCATTGTATTTTTCATGTACAAAACTTAAGTATTATTTGATGCCTTGTAATGTCCTGGTAATGTCAAAGACAAATGTGATTAAGTACATGTTGTCCCAGCCAATTCTGAATGGTCGAATTGGAAAATGGACAATTGCTTTGTCTGAATTTTCTTTGCAATATGTACCTTTAAAGGCTGTCAAAGGTCAAGCAATTGCTGACTTTTTGACTGACTATCCATGTTTAGAAATAAAAGAATTGACAGGGCTAGTCGATTTAAAGCCTTGGCATTTGTATTTTGATGGCTCAAGACACAAAAATGGTGTTGGTGTTGGCATTCTGATAATTTCACCTTTAGGTGTGCCAACTAAATTAATGTTTGAGTTAAAATATGCTTGTTCCAATAATGAGGCTGAATATGAAGCCTTGATTGTGGGGTTGGAACATTGATAGAAATGCGAGCACGCACTGTCAAAGTTTTTGGAGATTCACAACTGGTTATAAGGCAGTTAACTCAAGAATACAAATGTGTTAGCCATAATCTTATCAAATATTGTCAAGTTGCTAGCAAGTTGATGAAGCGATTTGACAGTGTCGAATTGAAACATATCCCTAGAGAACTGAATCAAGAGGCTAATGAGTTAGCCCAGTTGGCCTCGGGGTATAAGTTATCTTCAAAGGTGTTGACAGAACTCATAAAAGTTCGTGAGTTGCTGTACCCTTTGGACGAAAGGGATGTACTGGTTTCCAATACATCAAGTTCATCTGATTGGCGTAAGCCAATAATTGAGTATTTGGAAAATCCAAGTGCTGATGTCGATAGGAAAGTTAAGTACAAAGCGACTAAGTTTGTTGTGCTTGCTGGGGTTTTGTATAGAAAGTCCGTCGATGGTAACTTGGAAACGTGCCTTAGTGAAGAGGATGCCTACTTGGCATTGACAGAGGTTCATGAAGGAATTTGTGGAGCTCATCAAGCAGGTGAGAAAATGAAATGGGTACTAAGAAGACTAAGAGTGTATTGGCCCAATTTGGTTAAAGATTGCATTATGTTTGCAAAGTCTTGTGAAGAATGCCAAAAACATGGCCACATACAAAATGTGCCTGCTAGCGAGTTACATTCCATCATTAAGTCTTGGCCTTTTAGAGGTTGGGCACTGGACCTCATAGGCCAAATTTTTCCTACATCTTCAAAGGGGCATAAGTACATTTTAGTAGGGGTAGACTACTTTACCAAATGGGTAGAGGCAGTGGCCTTGAAAGAAGTGACTCAACAAGACATTGTGGATTTTATTGAAAATCACATTGTTTGTAGATTCGGGATACCTCAAACAATCACAACTGACCAAGGATCGGTGTTTGTTGGCAAGAAGGTTGTCGAGTACGCTGAGTCGAGGCGGATAAAGATGGTGACTTCGACGCCATACTACGCGCAAGCAAATGGTCAGGTCGAGGCTACGAATAAAATTATCATTGGGTTGATAAAGAAGCACATTGGTAGATATCCAAAAAGTTGGCATTCCACTTTGGAACAAGTTCTCTGGGCCTGCAGAAACTCTCCAAAAGAATCGACAGGTACTACTCCTTATAAATTGGTTTATGGCCATGATGCTGTGTTGCTTGTTGAGATAAATCTTGGTTCATTAAGAATTCAAAAGCAAAATGAGATGCCAGTGGACCAATACTGGGACTCAATGGTTGACGAATTGAATGAAATCCATGATGAGAGAGTTATGGCCTTAGAACATTTAGTTCGACAAAAAGAAAGAATAGCTAAATTCTATGACAGTCGAGTTAAGTACAAGCGTTTCAAGGTTGGTGACTTAGTTTGGAAAGTCATTTTACCAATGGATAAGAAGTGTCGAGAATTTAGGAAATGGTCCCCAAAGTGGGAAGGGCCATTTGAGATTGTCCAAACATTCTCAGGAAATGCTTATGCCCTTGTTGAAGTTAATTCTGGTTTCAGGATTAAGTCTATTAATGGCAAATATTTGAAGTTATATAGACCAACAATGTGCGAAGTAAGAATACAACCTTGAAAAGTAAACTGGATTGTTCTATTCAAAAGCCATTTGGCAGTATACAATATACATTGTCGAATAGGCTTACAGCCTGGTAATACAAGTACTAGAAAGTCTGTAAGTCTAGGCTAATACAGGATAAATCCACTTATGGAAGCTTCGCCGTGTTCCGGATTCTGATCATGTCGAGGAAGAATTCAGGAAGAGAGAAGAACATGGGAAGTAAGAGCGGCTCTCGTGGCATACCATCTGGCCAATCAAGTCTGCAAGAGCTACTTCAGATGGTAGACACCCAAATCGACGGGAAAGTGAAGCTAAAAGCATGGGCACGTCGTTGAGAAGTGTCAAATGCCATGTGAGAAAGGTAAAGCAGGCAGATTGAGAAGCAGTCGCCGATTTAGGGGAACGCTTCACAATTAACCCAACTGTGCCAAAACACTTCCTAATTGCTTGCCCACACGTTGAATTTTGAACACAAGGTGTGAAGGAGCGCAAGACAGTAGGAGAAAGAAGTGGCTCCGGCTTTCCCTTTCTCACATGTTTCAACGAGGTTGGCAAGCTGCATTAGGCAACTTACCAAAACTCGTTGTTGATATTAGGCAAATTACCAAAACCGAGAGAGTCTTGCACCGTTGAGACAAAGACTTTGAAAAAAAAAAGACTATGGGAGGTGAAGCCCTTGGCTTCCAAATGAAATAGACAGAGCCAGGGAATGAAAGCTTGAAGTGTATAAAAAGGGTTTCCATAGCAACTTGTTGCACTCAGAATTAGCTAGTTTGGGGACGAGAACAAGTTGGATTTGGGGATGTTGTTTGTAATGCTAGCAAGAATTTCTTAAGGATTTTGTGAAAAGAAATTTCAAGAAGTTCAGAAAGCGTTTGAGCGAGAGAAGAAGTATGGCAAGTGCCTATTTATAGCACAAAATGGCGTTAGTTTTCAAGTTTTGATGGTCAGATTGACTGGTCAATAGCTTTGAATGTAATTTATCGACTGGCGAAATTAAAGCAGTTAAAGGAACGTGCTAGCTGGACGGTGAAGCGATTGATCGAAAGCAAGCCAAATCATATTACAGATGTTGCAGGGCAGTACAAGAATTGGTTGAAACAAAAGCGTTCGACATATAAGGAATTAAAAAATGGCTAATGTGCTAATAAGACAAAAAGGAAATTACAAAGGAATGTTTCTAATATCCTCCCAAGCCGCAGCCAGTTCCATTTTTGTACCCTTAGCATTTACATAACGAACTTCAAGAGCTTCAACCTTCGACAAAATGGTTTGCGCCTCTGCGGCACTACTAGTCATTTCTTGGTCGAGAGCAGCTATTTCCTCAGAGCAAGAAGCCTTAATTGCCTCTTGTAATTGGGCCTCAGCAGCTGCAAGTTCTCGCCTCAGGCGAGCAACGTTCTGCTCCAACTCAGGAATTTTAGCTTGGTAGGAAGTACCTTTCTCGACCAATGCAGATTGCCTCTGTCGGAGATGCACCAGTTGTCCACGAAGCTCATGCTTGGTGTGATGGCTTCTTTGGTATGGAAGGATACTGTCGTCGAGCTCAAGCAGTTTAGGGATTAATTCTTCGACAAATTCGTGCAGGGTATTGATGTGCCCTCGATGGATTAGCGGCAGCCTTTTGCGGGAGTTTTGGAGTTCTTTGACGACATGAATTAATTTGTTCCTTACTTCCTGATTTGAGTAAAGGTCGTCGAAAGAATATTTGAAAAAACCCTTTAGCTCTGCAAGCAATCCATTGAGTTTTTCAGCAAAATTATCTCCAGGAAGTGTGGAGGATCGGGCTGACATCGGTGAAGTTTTGCTGCTAGAACTTGACAACAAGTTGATCCATTCATCAATCCCCACATTAGCCTTTCCAAGATCCGCAGCTGGTGGGGGTGATCGATGTGAGAGGATGGATTGGCAGTATCGTCGAGCAATTGATCCATATCAACACTATCTGCCCTGATTACTATGGGACTTTGCTTTTCAATAGCTTGGGGGCAGTAGTTATTTTAGCAGAGGGTGTTCCCGCTTGGACGGTGTGATCGTCCTGATTAGTGGGTGTGGAGTCCGGACTCGCTGTCGAGATGGTAGTTTGAGCCACATCAACGTCCATGGCTGAAGGTTCTTCGACTTCATGCTCAGGCTGAATCTCTGGGACTTCCTGTAAAAAAAATCAATGAAAGTCCTAAATCATTGTTCTGGTGCCAGGGGAATGGCAAGAAATTTTATACCTCAGTGGCAGAGAGAATAGTGCTTGGGAAGATTGTTCGCAAAGGGAGCGAAGTATCGACATTTGCTTGTTCAGGGGAATCCTGACAAATAGGTATGATAAGGCAATGTCCCAAAAGTAAAAAATAAAAATAAAAAATAAAAAAAAACCAAGTTAGTAAAAAGGCATACCTTATCAGTGCTCGACGAGTCAACTCCTTCGACAGAGATAGGGTCTTTAGAAGTACATTCTTCAGACACCCCTGTCTTTGCAGATTTAACTCTTGGCTCCTGCAAATGTCGAGAAGAAAAAAAAAACAAAGACCTTGTAAGATACAGGAAGACCATCAATTTAGACAGTATTGGAGGAAAGTTTACCTTTGTAAACTTAGCTGTTGGAGTTTCTTCAGAGTTCTCAGAAACGGATCTCTCTGTGTATGATTCCTGGAAATTGTGTAATGGTAACAATGATGTCTAATTGATGAGATCATAAATAAGTAATGGATTCTCATGCAAGTAAAGAAAAGGATACTGTTTGAGGTGTTGAACGAGAAGGAGACTCGAGCAAAATTATCCTACGTTTGGAGGGCTTGGTTTCAGCACCAGTTGTTTGAACCTTCCGTTTGGTGGTCTCTTGTTGGGAAGAACTGGTCGAATGCTTAGACCTTGATGGTTTCTTTTTCGGTGCAGCTGGTCTCTTGCCAGCACCGGTCTTTGTAACTCCAGATTTGGAGATTTCTTCTTTGATGGCTTGGATTGAAGGGGAGGTTCATCATCTTCATCTTCTTCTTGAACTTCGACTTCAGTGGCCTTACCACTTGTTTGCTTGTACTTTAAAGGCTCTTTTAGAGCCAAAGCTAAAACAAAGCGAAGAATGTAAGCATAAAACGAGTGGGTGTTCAAGCAAAAGGCAAAGGAAACTAGAATACCTTGAGGGAACTGGGTAGTAACCTCGACAGCCTCGTCATATTGTCCAGATTCAAAACGAGAGGCAAACCGACCAGCATAGGTAACTTCTTTGTTTTCATAAGTGTTGACATTAGTATGAAAATGAAATCTGTCTAAGAAAAGGAAGTTACCAGCTCTTGTCGGTTTCCCTGGAAATGGATCAGCCAAACCAAAAGGTGCACAGGGTAAGGACACCGTTCAGACAAGGGGGTTTCACAAGTGATTGACCTGTTTCTTGTTGATGTTTCAGAGCCTTAATGCCCCAATAGTTCTCATGGTTTTCTTTTGATTTAGCAGTCATTTCCTTTATCTGTCGAACAATATAAAAAGGGTATCTAGGGTCCCATTTTATTTTGTAAAATTTTTCAAAGCTGCGTATATCCTGTAAGTGCTCACATTTGGTCTTAGTCGAAGGGTCCTGTTCCTGCACAGAGGGATCAACAAGCCTGTTCATACATTCTTCAATAGATGGATGAAAGTGCTTGTAATAGTCATTCCACCAAGTAATAAAATCTTGGGATACACCCAAGGTGGGAGTGAAAGGAGTGAAGTTGACACCAGACATCCGCAAATCATTCCTTCTCTGTATGCCATCAATAGTTTCTTGCTTCAAGTCAATGCAATCTAGGAGTACGTCTTCTTTCTTGTAGAAGAATGGGCCAGGAATGGATTGCATGAAACCAATGTTGTTGGCAGAAGCATTGGGCAAACAGACGAAAGCAGCGTTGTCTGTCGAACCCGGTAAACCCGCAGGGAATACTTGACGAGCTAGGAAGCGGGTCTAGATTCTTGCACAATCTTTTGAATTTGGATCAAAAGGGGCCGTCTAATGAAGGGTTGGAAACGGATGCCTGGGGTGCTTGCAGAAAGAGAATGAAAAAGGCCGAAGTAATACTTGAAGCTGTCGAGTTCATTGTCGAAAGACTTAGGAACGCGATACATGGCCGAGATGCCATAAGTGTCGATGTCAAGGTTAGGTGGTGCCTTGTTGACAGTGTGGCCGGGAAAGGTGGAATTCAACCATAACTGCATAAGCCACATTGGGCCTCCGATTCCACTCTTCTTTCCGCCTTCTTTCACCATGCCGTATAGGTTCGACATTCTAGAATAAAGGTTAGACAGAAGGAATGAACCAAGGGCCCATCGTTTACCTTCGTGGAGAAGGTTTGCCAAGTCAAGCAAGGTTTTCGACATCTGAACATTTTTGTTACACATAACAAAAGCAGATAGCCAATGAAACAGGAAGGCTACATGTTCATCGTCGGAAACCTCAGGGTCACTTTGCATTCGATTCGAAACGTATTTCGAAAATGCAAGTGGTTCATTGCTGAAAACGTCAATGACGTTATCAGGCAAGGCGAGAGGGTGAATCATTTGGCCATCCGGTGGGAGGCCAGTGAGCGCAGTAACATCAAAGAGGGTTGGGCCCATCATTCCACAAGGGAAATGGAAATTGTTGGTAGTCTTGTTCCAGAAGAACACAACAGCTCCCAACATTGTTGGGTCTAACCTAAATGTGTGTTTGGAAAGTTGAATAAGGTTATAAATACCTAATTTTTTCCAGACCTTACTTTTCTTAGCTTCGACCCTAGTGAGCCAAGCAGAGTAACCGATTACCAGTGGTGGAGTTCGAAAAGCCTAGAGCTTTTCAAGAAATAACGAATATGCAAGGCGGGAAGCGGCAAGAATGTCAAGATGCTGACCTTGTTTATTCGGGAATGAATCCCTAAAATCTTCAGGGAAGTTGGAAAGGGTCATTACTGGTCCTAAATACACCGTAGGGGGTTCTAAAATGAAAGAAGAGTCATTCGTGTAAGGTATTATTACCTTCGATTTTTGCCCGCAGGGTCGATGCATCAACATCGAGGATTGCACCAGGTTTTCAAGAAGTATTTGTAGTACTTTGAGTTGGGGTTGAAGAAGACGCCATTACGAAGTTGTTGAAGCTTTCAGAAAAAACTCAGAAGGGGAGAAAAGTGTTTTTAATGGGTTTTGCAGTACTTATCGCGAAAACTTGTGAGGTAAGTGTGCGAACGGGAAGAATAACCACCTATATTTGAAGTGATGATGGTCCTATTTTTTAGGGAAGTGGGAAGCGCGGACCTGTGATGGGACATTATGGAAAGGGAACCGTCGCGCGTGAAGTTAAACAAAATTCTGGGTCTCTCCGTGTGTTGGTGTCGGGAACTCAGAATTTGGGGAGCATCTGTTGGGTGCCAAATTTCAAATTTGGGTTGATCGACATAATGTTAGAATTCGACAAGTGAAGGCGTAAGAAACCAGAACAAGGGATGAAAATTGACTAAGTTTGAGAGACCAAATGATGGGATGGCTGTTCGATGGAAGGCATAACGCGTCGAAGATGTCAAAATGATCATGGTCAAAATAGGCTTAGTTGTTAAGTAAAGACCAATGTACAACTCGACAGGATGTGCCACTGTCGATTAGGTAGTTTTTAGCGAAAACTTAACTACCAACCCGCGTCCGTACACGTGTAAGGTTGGATGTTAGGTGGTTTTTTCATATTTTTTCCTATAAATAGTGGTTTGTACGATGTAACAGGGGTTGGATACATGATCTAATTCCTAATATCTCGACGGCTAAAGAAGATTAACGGAAAACGATCATTGTATGCCTTCCAAACCTTACCTTTCTGCAATTTTAATCAAGTTTCAATCTATTTTCAATTCTTTGCATTTCCAGTTATGCCATTTACATTCCAATCAATTTATATTTTCTTGCTTCGAATTTGCATCCTTTAAATTTCCTGTCATTTACTGTTTTCTGCATTTTTACTTTCAAAGTCATTTACATGCTTTTCTTTTTAAATTCATGCTCTTTACGCTTCTGTTACTTAAGTTCATGCATTTACATGTTTTCACTTAAATTCATGTATTTTAGTAGTATTTCTTAAATTCTGTCTATTACTTGTTTTCTTCTACATTTCTACATTGACTTCAATTGCATGTTGGGCTTCAGTGATGCATGCCCCATGACTTTGCAATAATACATTCTTGTTGTAAATTTTGCTCTAACTTGCTTGTAAACCAAGTTATTGGCTTTCGACAGCCAATCTTGTTTATTTAAATCTATATTGCCATTTCGACAACAATTTGTTGTTAGTTGGAATTATCATATACAGATTTGGCATATTACACAATAATTCATGGCTCTGAAGCCAGGAATATTACATAATTGATAACGTGTCGAGCAATTGACCGTTAATTTAAAAAAAAACCGTTGTTCGCAAAACGAGATTACCACATAATTCGTCGATCTTGCAATCGTTTGAATTAATTATTTGTTACTTTGCTGAAATTAGTAGAAATACGCTTATAAACCAAATTTCTCAATAAACACTTACTTCTTAAAATCTATTTACACGGGTGAAAATTCAACATGTGTATGTGCCCTCCTAGACGAGCACAACTTTGGCCAAGTACAGCCCTAACGTATTTTAGGCTCGAATAAATTCAAGCGCCCATTAAAAATTATACTACTAGGTTGAAAGGAGAGTCTGAGAGGCTGTGATGTTGGTAAATCTCTGTCTAAAGGGGGATTTTTAAAGTCAATTCCGATGAACATAAATAACGGCTAAGTTGCATTCCAAGTTCCAACTATCCAACGTGGTGAACTAACAGAAAGAGGGACAAAGACCACACCGTGTGGAAAACTGAAATTTGACTGGTTAAAGTACACACACCTCACTAGATCCAGCCACCTTCTAGATGCAAGCAAATGGTAAACAAAAACACTTGCACAGGAAGGGCAAACCGTAACATAGGCGGAACCACTTAACGGTGGAAGAAAAACATGAGAAATGAACCAAAAGAAAACAAGAAAACCACGAGAAAATTAAAGGACAAACAAAACCGATAGTCCGTGACAGTGTGAGGGCAAAAGGTACAAAATCTACGTGGCATCATCACAGACAACTCAAATACCCAACTGAGTCTGGACCTCCAGGATGGTTTTGGCGGAGTCCCTGAGCCTCTGCTCCTCCTCTTCATTCATGTGCACATTGGTCACACCCAACACCCCTCCTCTACCAAGCTGTGCCGGCAAGCTCAGAAACACTTCCACATCGCCAATACCATAAAACCCCTTCGCCAAAACAGACACAGGGTGGATCTTCCTCTGGTCCCTAATAATGGACCGGGCCAAGCTTGCCACGGAGTACCCAATGGCCCACGAAGTGTAACCTTTGAGACTGATCACTTCATAAGCACTGTCTATCACTCTCTTGTGTATGTTCTCCAGCGTTTCTTTCTCATACGCAATCTGCTGGTTCTCCAAAAAACTCAGCACAGGAACACCCCCAATGCTAATGCTAGACCACAACGCCACCGAACTATCCCCGTGCTCCCCAACTATGCAAGCCTGCACTAACAAATTTTATTACAAAAAAAAAAAAAATCATATTATTTCTCAGATCAATAAATATTTATTTATTTTAAGAGCCAGATTATGTGCGATTCTGACGGAGCATCTCGACCCAAAAATCACACTATATATTCTGAATGTATTGAAAACATTTGTTTATTTATTTATTTTTCAAAAAAGGCATCGAACAGTGAACAAAACTCACTTCGCAACAGAAAATTTTAAATAGAAAGAGGAAAATGAGAATAACCTGTACATCCTGGGCGTTGACGTCTAGATGATCGGCAATGAGGAAACGGAAGCGAGAGGAGTCCAAGTTTGTACCCGACCCGATGACCCGGTTGGATGGGAACCTGGAGAGCTTCCAAGCGACGTAGGTGAGGACGTCGACGGGGTTGGAAACGATGAGGAGAACGGAGTCCGGCGAGTAACGAGCCAGAGCGGGTATGATGTCTTGGAAGAGAGCGAGGTTTCTCTGGAGAAGGTTGAGCCTTGACTCGCCGACGATCTGGCGTGCGCCGGCGGTGACGATGCAGAGATCGGAGCCGGCGGTGACGGAGTAGTCGACGGAGGCATTGATCCTGACGCGGGGGAGGAAGGCGGCGGCGTGCTGGAGGTCGAGCATCTCGCCGCGGAGCTTGTCGGGCTGTTTGTCGACGATGACGAGCTCGTCGGTGAGGTCCTGAGTGAGGATGGTCTGTGCAATGGCCATTCCCACGTTTCCGGCGCCGATCACGGAGATCTTGTTGTGGCGCTTCGTGGGAGAGGGAGGGGCCGCGTTCTGTATGGACTTGAAGAAGGCTTGGGTTAGGTCCAGGCCCCCGGGGCCCAACGTCGAACCCGACTCGCTCTTGTGCATGTTGATGTTGCAGCTATGTAAATAGCAAGTGTGTGTGGTCTGTTACGACGGAAACTGCAGAATGATGTTGAGGCTAATACTGGGATCTGTGAGAGGAAAGAAGAAGAAATGTATGAGACTTTGAATTAAGAAGAACCGTTTGAAACTGGAACTAAAAGGCAAGGTCAATCTAATATATCAGGGTTACGGGTTCGAGAAGAAAGGGCCGAAAACACTGACCCGCCGGGTTACGGGTCATTTGCGGGGATGCTTTTGGTAATTTGGACACTTGCGGTTTAATTTGACTTTTTTTACAAAGGTTTAATTTGACTTGATTAGCAACACAAACATCGTAAATGAGGTGACAGTCTCTTATACTCGCTCCGTACTTAAATGTAAGCCAAGTTGTCTCTTTTTATAACTTTTTGTAAGACTATTTTTAAATTAGGCTTAATTACAATTTTAATCCTTCTATTTTGCTCAATTTTTTATTTTAGTCTTTTTATTTTTAATTTTTGACATTTAGTCTCCTTATTTTTTAAAATTCTGACATTTGGTCCAAATGTTAAATTGTCACTTAAATTGAATGACGTGGATCTAATTTAGCATATGTGTCATCTGATGTGGCATTTGGTGAGGATACATTTCATCACAGAACTTGACATGTCATTAAATGCCAACAATTTCCAAATTAAAAAAAAATAAATCCCAGAAATAAAAAAAAAGGGATCTGCGAACCATGTGCCCTCTTCCTTCCACACCTTTGTCCCTTTCTTCTTCCTCTTCATGTTCTGGTGCTCATCAACAATAACATCAACCCAGCAACAACAACATCAACAACAACAAATTGGATCTGGTGCGACAATATCAACAACAACAACAATCAACCCAGCAACAATCAACCTAACAACATCAACCCAACAAATCAGAAATTTAAAAAAAAAAAACCCTAAAATCCCTAAATCCCACAAATCCACAAATCTCAAATCAAAGATCTGTGTGTTGGTTAAGGAAAAGAAGAAACAACAAAAACACCAGTGGTTAAGAAGAGAAGAAGAAGAAGAAGAAGAAGAAGAAGAAGAAGAAGAAGAAATCGCGAGCAAGCAGAAAAGAAGAAGACGAAGCAGGATCATATTTAGAACCACCACCCTGTGATCATCTCCTTCAGCCACGCCTTCGCCTCCCCAGCACCACCACCACACACGACCTGCGAAAGATTTGGGATAGCCACTACGAAGGATTTGGGATTTTAGGGTTTATTCTTCTAGGTTTCTTCTTCTTTTTCTGGGGACGATTAATATTTTTGGGATTTAGGGTTCACTGTTGCTGGGTTTCTTCTGCTTCGTTTTCTCTGGTTCTTCTTCACCTTCCTCTCTGTTTCGTCCCTTTCTCTCTGCTTCGTAGGGTGGAAGAAGATGGGGTCGGTGACGATGATGGGGGAGGAGGTGGAGGGGTCGAGGAGGAAGGAGAGAAACATGGGCGATGTTGGTGGTGCGAGGTGGAAGAAGAAGAACAGAGAGATTGAAGAGAGATTTGGGCGAGACGAGAGAAGGAATCGAGAGATCTGAGAGGAACCAAAAAAAAATTTGTTTAATTGATTTCTTTAATTTTATTTATTTAATTGAAAAAATTTTTATTTGAAAATTGTGATTATTTAATGACATAGAATGTGTTTTGATGAAATGGATCTCACCAAGCAGCCACATCAGAATCCACATGGATTAAATTAGATCCACGTCACTCAATTTGAGTGACAATTTAACATTTGGACCAAATGTCAAAATTTTAAAAAATAGAGGACTAAATGTCAGAAATTAGAAATAGAGGGACTAAAATAAAAAATTGAGCAAAATATGGGGACCAAAATTACAATTAAGCCTTTAAATTATTAGATCAATTAATTATTTTTTAAGATAATACTCCCAACTAATTTACATTATTTTTTATAGTCAATAATAAATAATGTGACTACATCTTTCTTAAGTCAATAATTGAAGGACAATTTTGGAAAACATGAGTTAACTAATTTTCTTAATTTGTGTGTTTTGGTCGAATAGGACTTATATTTAAGGAGGAAGGAAGTATTTAGTCCTTAAAGTAGTTAATGTAAGGGACTACTTTTAAAACTTTAAGACTAATTTGATGGATTTTACAAAACTTTACAAATTATTTTGACAGCTTTCACAAACTTTAAAGAATATTTTTTTTTATACTTTAGGGCTAAATAAGAGAAAGGGTGTAAGGCGAAGGACTAACTGGAAGGTTTACTCTTGAGTTAACTCTCAATTTGGTCCCTGAAGTATCACTCTCTCTTATTTGATCCTTAAAGTATGTAAAAATATTAAATAGTCCCTAACATTTTTTCATATCCATTAAGTTAGTCTCTCTATTAGTGAGAGCTTGTTTGAATGTTGTTATGTATCATGTTGGTCATTTATTCTCTCACAAGTGTAGCATAAATAGTCCTTAAAGTACCTAAAATACGTCATATCAATCTCTACAACGTTTGAGAACAAAAAGACCAAATAAATACATTTATTTCATTCCTTAAAGTCCCTAAGATAAATATTAAATAGTCTCTCAAGTCTCTAAACACATCATATCAACACCTACATGTAACATAAGTCATAATTCTAATTCATAGACTAGATTTTTTTTAGGAGTAATTCATAAACCAGATGCTGCCTAGTTTGGCCGCATTATATGGCTCAGAAATGACAACTAAATGACACATAACCCCTCCAAAAAAACAATTGCTAAATTATTTAAGGTTTAAGGTTAAATGTCGAAATCAATTTCAGAATAGGGTTATCATTATCAAAATTATAGGGACGAAAAGGAGAGATGAAAATCAAAACATAAAGAAAGAATGAGAATGAGAAGACGAACCAATGAGGGGAGCTCGCCTATAACTAAGTGGTAGGGAATGATGGATAATGGAGTTTAAGGTCTGATTTTTTTGTACGTAGGGGAGAGAGAGACTGACCGAAGGACTAAAATAACGTGTTTTAGGGACTATTTAGGATACACGTAGGAGAGGACAAATGACCAACATGACACTTAACGATATTTAAATAGAATCACACTAACAGATAAACTAACTTGATGGATTGGAGAAAATGTTAAGGACTAATTAATTTTTTAACATATTTTAAGGACTAAACAGGAGAGATGGATGCTTAAGCATCAAATTCAAGAGTTAACTCTTTACTCTTCGGATCAAACTTTGGTTACTTCCATGGGTTGGGAGGATGGGTAGCTCAACTGGTTTGAGCTAAGGATGTGAAGGAGTCAAAGGTCCAGGGTTCAAACCCTGGTGAAGGATAAAAAAACTAATCTAACAACTAATATATTAACATTTGTCTATAAAAAAAGGGGGGAAATGTGCTTTTAGTCCATGTAATTTGACCGAAAATTAGTTTTGGTCCCTGTAAAAAAATTTTTCTCAATCTTGTCCCTGTAATTTCATTTTCCGTTAGTTTTCATCCCTCCCGTTAGTGGTCCGTTTAAAAAACCTGACTTGGCAAACTGACTGGAAATGGATGCTTATGTGTGATTTTTTTAAATGAAATGGCAAGCTGACTCACTATTATAAATAATTAAATTAAATAATTAACTAAAAAACAAACAAAAAAACATAAAATTAGGGTTAAGTTTATTTCCCTCATCCTCCTTCCCTCATCTTCTGCGTTCTTCAGACTTCTTCTTTCTGCCGAAACCAAGAAAAAGGGTTGAGGGAGAGAATTGAAAGAGCAACACATATTGCTATTGCTTCAAGGGAACGAGTCAAATGGGCATCGAATCCGCATCGACCAGATTGAGAAGCATTTTAGATTTCAAATTCCAAAATCAGACAAACAGAGCCTAAGAAGAAGATCTAGAAACCCTAATTTCATGAAGGGGAAAGAAGGAAAGATAACGAAGGGAACAACGCATTCAGACTTCTTCTTCTTCTTTTTCTTGTTTTTCTTTGACACCAATCACCATCCCATCTCCCCCTCTTCACTTTGACACCGCAAGGGTTTCTTCTAGGGGGTGGCAAAGTCATCCATTTATCCATCATCCATCCAATCCATCTATAAAGAAATCCATCCAACCAATCCATTACCAACAAAAAAACTAAATGGATTGGATCTAATCTATCCATTTAATTTAATGGATGGTTAGTCAATCATCCACTATTTTTATTATACTAGGGATGACAAATGGATGGAGTGGATAATTTTTTAAATTGATCATAACATATATTTTTAATTATAAAAAATATTTTAATTACTAAAAATATTTTAATCATAAAAAATATTTTACTTTCTCTCTCTTTCTCCCTCCCCTCTCTCCCGCCCTTAACACCTCTCTCTCTCCTTGCAGTTCGAGAACCGAACCAAGTTTTAAGAGATGGTTCACGAACTGAACCTTAATGCCAGTGTAGTTCTTGAACGCAAGTGAACAGAACTGACCGTACAAGTTCACGAATTGACCGCATCGCTGTTGGTAAAAGGCAAAGCTGAAAGCAGAATAATGCATTAATTTTTTTTTTTCGAAAGTCCAATATTGTTAAAAAATTGTTTCTCATCTTTTCGTAAAAACATTAAATTTGGAAATTTGGAAGTTGAAAAAAAGTTATCTATAAAGTTATCTATAATAAATACTCCTATGTTTGAAGATATTTACCAATATATATATATATACTTTTTTTTTTGACACAAGATAATTTTTAACATAAAGAATATAAAATACTTTTAACATATATTTAAAATTTCATGTGCAGACTTTATTCCATCACCGTCTAGATCCAACTATTTTCAGCCTCCACCGTTTTGCATGCTTTGTACTAACTTTGACTTGGTCACAGCTATAATCCAAACGCCATGTTCCATCTCCCAGAGACGGCGAGTGACGAGGGAGACTTCAAAAGATGATGAATCGAGCATCACAATGAGAGAGAGAGAGGGGGGGAAGAGGGAAGGGAGGGAGAGAGGAGAGAGAGGAGAAAGGGGAGTAAAAAAAATGTATGATTAATTTTTTTTTGAAATTAACATATATTTTATGATTAAATTTTTTTTTTTGTGATCAAAAATATTTTTTTGGTAACTAAAATATTTTTTATGATTAAAAATAATTTTTTGTGATTAAAAATATTTTTTATGGATGGATTGAATATCCATTCATAAAAAAATTGTTAATAGATGGATTGAATGACTTTTTTTTAAATGAATGATGGATGAATTGGATTTTCTTGATGAAATTTTAGTGGATGGTAAATAGATAAATGAATTTTCCCAATCCATCCATTAAGATCCATAACGAAATCCATCAAATTCATCCATTTTGCCACCCCTAGTTTCTTCCACCTTTCTCTGGGCCGGTGTCTGTCGAGGCAGAGCGTGATGGTGGTTCGTGGGTTTTGGATTTGAGAGAAGGTGGGGATGGGTGTAAAACATTGATTCTCATTGTTTTAGGTTCATGGGTTTCAGATCTGAGAGAAGAATGTCTCTGTTTTGCTAAAAAAGTTTCAGACCCATTTTCCTCTTTTCCTCTGCTTTTTCTGGGTGTTGGTGGTGGTTCGTGTTGTTCGCTTCGCTTCTTCGCTTTTTAGACCCATTTTCAAAATGCCTCTTTGCTTGATTTTTTTCTGGTTGCTTGAAAAATTGGAAGTGGTGATTTTTTTCCTTCTTTGCTCTGTTTTTCTTGGTGGCTGAAGGAGATGGGAATTGGTGGAAGGTAGGGGTAGGTTTGACGGTGGTTGAAGGGGTAGGACTTTGGAGTTCCTGGTTTTAAGGATTGAAGGTTGAAAATGGAGATCATTTGAGTTCTAGTTCTGTTTTTCTATTTTTTATTTTGATTTTAATATATTAAAACATAAAATGTTGAGTCAGTGTTAAATAATTATTAAATATTTAATTATTTAAATAAAATTAGTGAGTCCGCAATGACACTTCATTTAAAAATGACAGATAAGCATCTACGTCACTCTCTGTTTGCCACATCACAGTTTTTTGACGGAAAGATGATGAGAGGGATGAAAACTGACGGAAAATGAAATTATAGAGGAAGTTTGAAGAAAAAAATTACAGGGACCAAAACTGATTTTCGGTCAAATTATATGGACAAAAAACATATTTTTCCAAAAAATAAAAATAAAAATTCCATGGGTTGAACGACAAGCGGTTTGAACAGAAATTAACAAACGACAGCAAGAAAACGAAAGGAGGTGAGGAATTATAAAACTCAGCGTCGTTGAGGTCGAGGGCAGGTGAGTCGAAGCACCGATTGATTTTCCGAGTTTCCAACAAAACTCGGGGGGCGCCAATCAGAATGGAAGAAGCCCTAGCGGAGTTGGAGCGACTCCAAACCCAGCTCCTGCAACGCATATCAAAACTAGAGCATTCATATCTTCCATCTAATTCCCCTGTTTCTGACGACCCTCACACTGACACTGGCTCTAACACTGATACCGTGGCTCGCCTCTCTTCCATTCTGCGCAGCAACGGCATTGACGACTTCTCCTTCAAAAGAGTCCCTTCCGATTACTACGATTGGCCCCTCGAAGCCCGTCGCGATGCCCTTGATGCCGCCTCCGTTCACCATCTCTGCAAAAGCATCGTTTTGGTCAACACGCAAGCCCCTTCCAACGTCATTGATTGTACTGATCGCAATAACTCAAAGTACTATGTTGTCGTTGTTCAGGTCCCTGCTTTGTTTTTGTTTTCCTTTTCACTCGCTTTTATTGTTGTTCTCTTAACTCTCTCGTTGCTTAGGCTTACAATACAATTTTCTTTTGTTTGCAGTACACTGCTAGGTTCAATGCTGAGGCTGTGAAAAACTTTCTCTACTCGCTCAACAACGGAACTAAAGCTAAAAAGAAATTCAACTGTAAGCTATTTTCTTTTACACATAACATATTTTGATTATTTTCTGTTGTGTACAGTTTGTGCGTATTCAAGCTGTACAGCTCCCAAGTGGTTGGCTATTTGTCGATGTGTATTGAAATCGTGAGTTTTTCGAGAGTAGGGTAACCGTGTTGAAACATTATGGTATTGAAGTGACTGAGAATTTTGTTATGAACAGAATATAATAGAAACACCAGTGAGGAGACCTTTCACACTATCAGACACTATCCAGTTGGTATATTTGAGAAATTGGCCTGTGTCTGTGAGCCTTAGTTGTTGTAATTGATAATTTTAATGAAGGAGTGTTCAGGTAGAGTTGGTCAAGGAGGTTTCCCTGCTAAATATAACTCTTCTCTATTACTATTAAGCCATGATTTTTTTTTTTTTAGCATTGTACATATTCGGGAAATATTATACCTTAAGTTATGGCGGGATTGGCAAACACTGGTTATGCCCTGATTTATTGTTTGAAACAGCTTACAGCACAAATTTTACTTGTTAAATTGAAACCTAGCAGCTATCCTTGTTTCTTGCTGACCGACTCCCCGTGCCAACAGTCTTATACTCCTGCCATCGTAATTTCAATGTCCGCTAGAGCTGCGGCCCCAATTGTCAATTCAGTTCTTAAATCAGACTAATTTATGCAGGATTTGTCCCTTGCTATGTTGTTGAAACTGGGTTAAGATAGAGGAAAGCCCTTAAAAATTGGGTTGTGAAAGGAGCGAAGACCAAAGCTTCTCCAACAATTGTAAAACATTGAATGTGATTGAAGATAGTGACTGGGAATAGGTTGTTTTTCAAGAAAACAAAATTTGAAATTCTTTGAGGTGCAGAGTGGTTGTCAAGTTTAGGTTCCTCTTCTTGGGTTGTGGATATTTGGCAGCTCAGTGGTTGTCAAGTTCACGGGTCTCTGAATGTGCGCAATGGCTATCAAGTTCAATGCATAGAAGTTTCAATTTTGGATCGTTCACTGTAACTATTCACTAGCAATAGATGAAAAAGTGAATATTCACATTCGTTCAATTAGTTTTGGATCGTCAACTGTAACTATTCACTAGCAACAGATGAAAAAGTGAATGTTCACATTCATCAAATTTGTTTTTTAATGCACTGCATTGTCCCACTTCTGATTTATCTGCCTTGAACTTCTGCAAACTGCAGCAAATGAGATTGCAGGGGAGCTGAGACTATAAACCCTTGACCATGTAATGGTTTTTGCATGAACATTCTAAATGGTAGATAATGAAGGAAGTTTATAAGATAAAGTGTGGGAGGTCCATACTTGCTGATGCCTATCACTTTATATTACCTCTTCTTGGAACTTAAAGTATATTCACCATGTGAAAATGTTTATTATATGTTGTGATCCATTTTTAATGCAGTACCTTGTCTCTATTCTCTACCTTGAACTTCTTCAAACTGCAGCAGATGAGATTGTGGGGGAACTGAGACCATAAACCCTTGACAATGTAATGGTTTTTGCATGAAAATTCTATGGTGCAATTATATGAATGAAATTTATGATCAAGTGAAAGTTTGGGAGGTCGTACTTGCTGACACTTATCACTTTGTAGAGAGTACCACTTGTCCTTAAAGTATATTCATCATGTGAAAATGTTTTTTATATGTTGTAATCCATGTGTCCTTATGGGCATTTTGGCTCTCCTTGTTAATCCTTTTTATCCATTATTTCTTTTTGACTTTTTGTTATATATTAATGGACAATTCTTATGTAATCCATTTTCCCTTTATTTTTAAATATTTAAAGTTTCTATTAAATATATCTGTAACTTGTTATGCGTAGATTTATTAATATTGTTATTAATTACACAGTGAGGCTAGCTCCCGAGGAGACATCGGTGGGGTTAACTGGATATGGCCACAATGCAGTGACTTGTATTGGCATGAAAACAGACATTCCGGTAAAGATGGGAACTGTGGTTACTATTGGAATCATAATTCTTATCAGGCCTATTCAAAATAACCAGTTATGTGGCTCAATCCATAGCCCAATCCATAACTATATTCAAACCAGTTAAAAAAACCCAGATAAATTTACTACAGTTTATGATCTGACCCATTTGGCACTCTCAACCAAAATTTGGGTATCTGGTTTTCTAAAGCAATTAAATACCCATATTTGACACTCTCTGAAATCGCACGAACCCGAGTTGATGAACCCTAATCACAGATAGTTTCTTCGGTTTTGAGCAAATTGGCAAATCCTTGTCATAAACCACTAGTTTCGACTTGTGATTTGCTTGCTTCCATTGACAATTTCCCGTTCTCGCATCTCAATCAGGTTTCATCTCATCTCTTTTTTTCTCCTGTGATTCTGATATGCGAGTTTAGTTGGTTAATTCTGTGAGGTTGCTTGCGATCTTTCAGTTAAGAGCAGAGCAAAGGTTTGTGTTTGAGACTCGTTGAAGAGCGTTAGAGAGGATATCAAGGAGCTTCGCAGGAGTTTTGGTAATATTCATTTCCTTTTGATTTATTATTTATTTTTAAGATCTTTGTGTACATGTATATTGCCTTTGATTTAACATTTTCTCGTTTTGATTTAGCATCTTTGAGTTCATCTATCGGTTTTGCTTCTGTTTAAGATATGTTGGATGCGATTTTCTTGGGATTTTTTGGATATTATTTAGTTGATATGTGATGATATGTGTGTGTGATAAATTCTATAAATGTTTTAGAAAATTTAGCATTTTTTCGGCTGTTAAAATACAAATATTCGGGTTGGATATTTACGTTGAACATTGCATCCAACAGATCTTAAGGCGTAAGCAAAATCGAGAAATGGATTCAAAGATGCTAAATCAAAGGCAATATACTTGTACAAAAATATCATAAAATAGATAATAAATCGAAATGAACTGAATATCGCCAAAACTTCTCAGAAGCTCCTTGATATCTTCTCCAACACTCTTCAAGTCTCAAACACAAACCTCTGCCTCTGCACTCGTGAGAATAAAATAGCACATATATGTTAGTTTTGGTGCAATCTCACATAATCAACCAACTAAAATCACATGAGAATCCAGGAAAAAACGAGATTAGATGAAACCTGATCGAGGTGTCAGAACGTGAATGGAAGCAAGCAAATCACACGTCGAAACTAGTGGTCTATGATTAGGGTTCGTCTGTTACTCAATTTGATTAAAACAAAGAAACTAGTTGCGATTAAGGTTCGTCAGTTAGGAATTAGGGTTCGTATGATTTGACAGAGATACAGAGAAATGAGAGATGAAGACGGAAAGAGACGAGGGTACAATGGTAAATGGTTCTATCGGGGAAGGTTTGGTTATAGGTATCCAACTGCCTAAGTGCCTGTTTAGAATTATTCTCACCGCATAATTGAAAATCATGATTCCCAAAGCAAGATTTCCAATTTTCCTTAAAGCTGATCCTTTGTTGCTTTATTCCACCGGGTTTTCTAAACTTGATTCTGGCCTTGCAGAATCTAAAACAGACACGCCTTATATAAACCAGATACCCAAATTGTGGTTGATTGAGTGTGTCAAATGGGCCGGCTTATACACTGGTAAATTTATCCTTTTTTTAACCGGTTTGAATTTTGTTATGGATTGGGCCACTTAACTGATTATTTTGAACAAGCCTAATAATTCATTTTCTTTTCCAGTTATATAGCATGATGACTTGTCTATACTCTAGAATATTAGCCTTCAGCTCCTTCCTTTATTTATTGGATTCCTTTATTTATTGGATATGTGGGTCAATTTCAGGTGATTTTGGATGAAGCTATTGTAAAACTAACTCCAGATTTCTTTTGGTTGGGTGGCGGTGAGGTTGATCTGAAGCTAGGGATCCGGACATCCCAATTAATCAGATTTATCAACCCATTCATCGTCAGCTGTAGCAGCAATTGATTTTGTTGGTTAGAATGGGGTCACGGTAATCAAGGTTACATGGACAGTTTCCATTTTCAGCTTTCCATTATTGATTTTTATACGATTTTGAATTATCATCCCTGGAGGAAGATATTTATTTGTCATAGCGAATTTTGTGCTCTGCTCAAGAGGCTCTCCTTTATGTTTCAGATATTTGAATGCAGCCAGCATCATGGCTTCATATTTTGTATTTGTTGAAAGTTAATAACATCAATAGAAAGAAAAGTGTACGTTTAGTCTTTTGATTTTGATTGACTTTCTGTTAAGTTTAACACGGGAAGTAAAAAGCTCAAGCTTTAGGCTGGCGCTGGCATCAATAGTAGGATGATGTGTCTTTCGCTATCACTAGAATGTATCAGCTCCTAGCTCCTGTTAGTTTATTACTAAATCCCCCTCATTCTTTTACTACAATAAGAAAGAGTTGGGACATTTTACACACTCAGTAACTAACTTTATGTAATAGCAAAATATCTATTACTAAGTTACATATGTATATATATCTAAATTATTTTGAATTTTGTATACGTGATCATTGAAATAATATAATATAATTTAATGGTTGAATTTATCAAATTCACCACCATCACTGCCAAGCCTTGTCTAAGCGGGGTCGACTACATGGATCATATAAAGTTTATCAAATTCACACGTGCTTTGTACGTGACATGAATAATTAAAGAAGCAAGGGGTTGATATAGCTTGAAGCATATAAACTTTTTTAACTGGCATTTGGAATCCAACCTTATCAAAATGGTATTTCACAATGGCTAAGACTCAGGGCAGGTCCATGCATGCGAAGAACAACATAAGATGAGTAGAATTTTCCGAGAGCGCATTGCTTCATCAGCTATTGATTCCCAAACTTACCATCGAGTAGAAATCCGGTGCACATAACTGTGGGTGCTATATATGTAACATGACAAAGGATTCCTAGGCTACAAGCATCTTCCAATGACAATGATACACCCCCATTCAAGTTTACTTTCTTAGTGAAGTTGTGATGTCTTAGAGAAATGTTATTTTTACATCAAAAACTAGTGTTATTAACCGTGCATAACGCACGGGTACCCATTGATATAGTTGGCCAATAAAACAGTGTTAGAGCATTTTAATTAAATGACAATAGAATTTAATATAATTATATAAAACATGCATAAGCATACATAACGATATCTCTTATATATTTATATACTTATATAAAAAATTATATAAATTATAAATGTTTATAAAAATATCTTTTGCAATTTGAAATAGCTCTAATTTTTTACTTTAATACAAAGTATACAAAAAAAAGATATATATATATATATACACGGTATTAAGAATTTGTTATTAAAATTTACTAATTAATATTTTTTTTAAAAATATCCACACTTTAACCTTTAGCTACTCATTTAATCAAAAAATTGTTACACACAAACATTGAGTAGTTATAATAAATGATATCTACGTAAGAATTACTTCAAACTACACATATTAATAACCGTAAAAAGAATGTATTGAGACCAATTAGTGGTTAGTTAGAAAGTGTAATGCAATCCTCACCCAAAAAAGAAAAGAGTAATGCATCCCGTGGTTAGAAGATTTTATTTCTAGTATAATATTCTACTGGGGTCATCACTTTGATTTTCATTAATTG
Source organism: Calophaca sinica (assembly GCA_037113605.1). Classification (NCBI taxonomy): domain Eukaryota; kingdom Viridiplantae; phylum Streptophyta; class Magnoliopsida; order Fabales; family Fabaceae; genus Calophaca; species Calophaca sinica. Next base: position 33,688,642 of record CM073731.1, read on the forward strand.
TAAATTATTTTTGTCGCTTTAGTCTTTCACTGAGTTTAGTCCAAAATTTTACAATTTAATATTTTAAAATTAGTTTAACTTAATGACATGCATAATTATACCGTTCACCTGTCGCGAATAGGTACTTTATGTGTTTTTTTTGGTGAAACTATGAGTTTGTTCATAACTTGGGTTAATAAAATAGTCATAAGAGGGAAACAGAGAGATATATAACACTGTTATATTGATGCTTAATAGACACAAATATTTAAAAGTATCAAGCTGCACAAAGTCACTTTTGAACTCAGGACAAACATATAAACCACTGATAAAAAATTTGGTAACTACAATTATTTACAAAAAATCATCACGGTGATTCTTACCATGCTATAAATTCAAGCGGGTTTTTTGATAGCATGTGGACCCGAACTTCTGTTTTTCTAAGAACCAAGAGATGGCACTATTTTGTATAGGGGTGAGTTTGTCCTCTAAACTTGAATTGGCTGTCAAGTCACACCCACTATCTTATATATGCCGAAGCTTTCTAAATTATCAATTTACAGGTTTATATTGATCCATCCACTAATCCTAAACTGGTCAACTACACCATTTGCACCTCATCAACACATATCAATAGTTCCTATTTCTTGCAATTACGGCGCAAATATCAGTTCATTAGTCCCTAACATACAATTCTCAAAAACATTCTCAATATAGCTTACTACAGTTAACGAGGCCATTCTCAGTTTCACCCTTTCTATAGTCATACAAAATACCACCATAGGCAACAATTAAGTCTTACAACAGTTGTGGAATTGTAGACAGAAATACCCATTGACCACGTCATCTAGCACTGTTGTGCTACAGTAAAAGAAAGGGATCACCCTTCTTCTTAAGTATATAAATCCTATAGCTTTATTACCTGAATCATATTCATGCAATCAAAATAGCACATTCTACTATTTGTCCTTACATTTTCATTTGTGCTGCTGCAACCGCAATCAGTTTCACTTGGACACAAAAGTTGTATTGCGGTAGAGAAAAGTACAGCAGGGGCGACCTGAGAACACACGAGCTGAGTAGCTTAGGCACATACAAGATCACAAGCAAGCATATATGCCTGTTTGTTGTATTGTGAAACCCCAAAGCAAGCTTCATGTGGTCTCAGGACGACCCTGTAGAACCCCTCTACCTCCACATCATCTGCAAATGTCGTTGCCTAAACTGAGTCACGTTGTATCAGTGTAATGAGTTATCTCATCTCATCTTGATTCAGTAGATATATAGCCTCGAACATGGTAGTTGTAGGCTTTAGATGTACTACACCCAAGTACTTATCACGGAAATGAAGGCATATATCTATCTGTTCCATGACAGTACAATTTTGTACTACCGATTTCAACACAAATCAACAAATAGTAGTACTACATGTTCTCGTTACCAACACGGCAATACAAATATAATTTGATCTCGTTTTTACTTTGTACTACCGATTAAAAATTGTTAGACATTTTTTTTAATTAATATACAAAAGGTAGAGAATCACGATTTATTATGGAGTTCGATACGGTGAAAATACACCTCAAATATTGTCGTTTAGGTGTACAAAACAGATGACTTAAATACTATTTTGGTCCCTTAACTTATTTTTGATGTTCAATTTAGTCCTTTAACTATTTTTTCGGCTAAATAAGTCTTTTAAGTTTTTAAAGTGGGCCAAATAGGTCCTTTTCGACCAATTTTTTTTAAGTTGGGTCAAATAGGTCCTTTAAGTTTTTAAGTTGGGTCAAATAGGTCCAACGTGACAATGACTTATGTGGCCTACCTTAAAAACTTAAAGGACCTTTTGTCCCAACTTAAAAACTTAAAAGACTTATTTGGCCAAAAAATAGTTAAATGACTTATTTGGCCTAACTTAAAACTTAAAGGACTTATGTGGCCCAAAAAATAGTTAAAGGGTCAGATTCAACCTCAAAAATAAGTTAATGGACTAAAATGGTATTTAAGCCAAAATAGATTTACCAAAGTAAAGCTTATATTAATAAGCTTCATTGTTTTGTCATTATATTAATTCTTTTTTTATCAATAGCTTTACTTTTCTCTAATTTTTTAGAACTTTTTTAAAAATTAAAGTAAAAACGAGTGCCGTTTTCGATGCACTCTCCAAATATGTAGCCTAGACATTTATTTATGCTTTAATAATTTAAATTCTTAAATATCAAAATTAAAAACCAACAAAATTGAAACCTTGGCCTCAGGGGGAATTAAATGGCATACATTCTTTGCATTTCAAAAATGGATGATGACATCACCTTTGTCACGAAACAACAAAAAAATAATAGTGGAAGAAAAAGTAAAACTCAAAAGTTATTAGAAACTAGTGTATTTACCCGTGCGATCATCTAAATATTATGATGTGCAAAGTAAAATAAATCATTTATTTATTTTTTAGCAAAAAAATAAATTATTTATGAAAAGTTATAAAATTAAAAATAACTACATTTGTATAGTAAAACAATGATGAATAGTGATTGATAATTGATATAATTAATAAATAAAAATATGTAAGTCATTTAAAGGTTTTACACTGTGAAATTATTGTTTGACATGAGGTAATTTGGTGGCTATAATTAAAACAATAACTTAAAAAATTTAATGATTCTTGTGTTGTCACATGACTTAGATAATATTTAGAATTAATGACAAATGTCAAGATATGAAAATTAATTGATTGATATGTTTTAGTTTATCTACATTTTAAATTTGATTTAATTCAAATTTGATTGAATGGTATAAGTCTAGATATGAGCATTAATTGATTAATATTTCTTAATTAATGAAATATCATGAATTAAAAATAAAAATAAATTATTTTTCATTTTGTCGGGAAAAGAATGAACGTGGAGCTGTCACGTGGCATGAGTCTACGTGGTAAAACTCCATTTTATATAATATAGTAGATTTCCGACAAAGTTGAGTGGCTTGTTGATGGTTATCCTGATACAAAGTTGTACCCAATAATCACATCCAAACCATTATAAACACGGTTACTGGTGTGTAAGTTCATGATTAATTCGGTGATTAGTAGTGTGCAAATTTATGGTTAATTCAATTTAACTGATAGTTAATGAGTTATATCCATATTAACCACAAATTGAACTATATTAACCACGATTTTAAACTGCATTGACCACATATCACATGTGTCGCGAATATAAAAAATACAAAGGAAAAAACTTAGGTGTTGTTTAATAAGTATTGTTTGTGTTGTTTACTAATTATAACATGTAACATGAATTAAATTTTTCATTTAAATCTGAATTCAATTTTTTTGTTCCAAAATAATCTTATTCTTACTATTAACGATGTGTTAAATTGTGATTAAAGAATAGTAAAACCAGTGCACAAGGAACTACATCTAAGTTTTATCCATATACAAATACACACCTGATCATCTTAGTTGTGAATCGTCTTTCAGTTGTAAATACATAATAACACTCCTCTAACATAACTTTATCTATAAAATACACAAGAACTGCTAAATCCACATTTAAAATAATTTGAAAATATATCTTAATCTTAGCTGCTTGAAATTCAAAGACAAATTCTCTCATACTTTACACCTTAAAAAGGAGCTCACTTTAGATAAAAATTGTTCCACATTTTTTTAAAGAAAACTTCTTTCCCAGTAATACTAGTAATGCAAATAATAGAGTCAATGGTGGTATTTTCCTCGTCCTTCGCTTATTGAAAAATAAAATCCGTAGTTAGGTTTCCCCCACAAACTTACTTCCCTGATTCTCGCCTGCATCTCTTCTGTCTCTTATCAAGTGCTAATTAATGGACAACCCAGTAAAAGTTTCACCCCGAAACGTGGCCTTCGTCAAGGTGACCATCTATCTCCATATGTTTTTATTTTATGTGCTAACATTCTATCTGGACTGTTACATAAGGAAGCACAAAGCAACAATCTGCATGGTATTCAAGTGGCAAGGAGTGCCCCTAAAATTATTCATTTGCTCTTGGCTGATGATAGTCTTCTTTTTGCAAGAGCAAATACCAAGCTAGGAAGTTTATTCTCTTAATCGGGTTCTCAACTCTTACAAAATGGCCTCTGGTCAATTGGTAAATTTTGAGAAATCTGATATGTCATATAGCCGAAATGTGCCTATTAAAGGTGCGGATTTGGGCTAATAATTGGCTACCTGAACAAGCAAAATTTAAAGTGTGGAGTACGGTTTCTAACTTAAGCTTTGGAGTGATTGTGATCAGTGAATTGATTGGTACCGATACAAGACAATGGAATAGGGGGCTGGTCAATAGTAGCTTCAATGAATTTGAAGCTAAACAAATCTTGAATATTCCAATTTCTTGGTGACTCCCTGAGGATAAATAGATATGGCACTGGGAGAGAGATGACTGCTACTCGGTTAGATCGCCCTATCACCGTCTTAGGGATGAAAGTTACAGAAAAAACCTGGAACCATCTTCGGCTTCAGATCAAGGAATTTGGAAGGCTATTTGGAAAGTCAAAACACCCTATAGTGTCAGGAATTTTTTGTGGAGATTGGTTAGGAACATTCTTCCTACTAGATGTAAGTTGGCAAGGAAAGGTTTAAGGCTTGATACTCAATGTCCACTTTGTTGTGACGCTGAGGAAAGATTCAATTTTTTGTCATTATATTAATTCTTTTTTTTATCAATAACTTTATTTTTCTCTAATTTTTTATAACTTTTTAAAAAATTAAAGTAAAAACGAGTGCCGTTTTCGATGAGTTGAGATCCTCTCCATTTCTCAAAAGAAATGGAGGGTCCATTACTATAATTTTAGGTGTATCAATGTACATAAGTGTCAAATATATGTCATCTATTTTAGGAATGTGTATATGTATTTACCTAAAACTATAGTAATGGAGTTCTCTATTTCTTTTAAGAAATTGAGAGGATCTCTACTCGTTTTCGATGCACTCTCCAAATATGTAGCCTAGACATTTATTTATGTTTTAATAATTTAAATTCTCAAAAATCAAAATTAAAAACCAACAAAATTGAAACCTTGGCCTAAGAGGAATTAAATGGCATACATTCTTTGCATTTCAAAAATGGATGATGGCATCACCTTTGTCATGAAACAACAAAAAATAATAGTGCGAGAAAAAGTAAAACTCAAAAGTTAGAAACTAGTGTATTTGCTCGTGTTCTCACGGGTTATCTAAATATTATGATGTGCAAAGTAAAATAAATCATTTATTTTTTTTTGACGAAAAATAAATCATTTATGAAAAGTTATCAAATTAAAAGTAACTACATTTATATAGTAAAAATAATGATGAATTTTTTTGAGGTCCTAGTCGGAGTGGCAAGTGCCACTCGTCACACACGCACACCAAATGGGAAATCCCAGGATCGAACCTGGCCAACCAATTTCCAACCTGACAACGTCGGCAATTTCTTGCCAGTTGTGTCAGGCTTTGCAGACAAAATAACGATGAATAGTAATTGATAATCGATATAATTAATAAATAAAAATATGTCAATTATTTAAAGGTTTTACACTGTGAAATTATTGTTTAACATGAGATAATATGGTTGCTATAATTAAAACAATGACTTAAAAAATTAAATTGATTTAGGTAAAAAAATTAATGATTCTTGTGTTGTCACGTGACTTAGATAATATTTTGAATTAATGACAAATGTCAAGATATGAGAATTGATTGATTCATATGCTTTAATTTATCTATATTTTGAATTTAATTTAATTCAAATTTGATTGAATGGTAAAAGTCTAGATATGAGCATTAATTGATTAAAATATCTTAATTAATGAAATATCATGACTTAAAAAATAAAAATAAATTATTTTTCATTTTGGGGAGAAAAGAATGAATGTAGAGCTGCCACGTGACATGAGTCTACGTGGCAAAATTCTATTTTATATAATATAGTAGATTTCCGACAAAGCTGAGTGGGTTGTTAATGATTATCCTAATACTATGTTGTACCCAATAAGCACATCCAAACCATTATAAACATAGTTAATGGTGTGTAAATTCATAATTAATTCAATTTTACTGATAGTTAATGAGTTATATCCATATTAACCACAAATTGAACTATATTAACCACGCTTTTAAACTGTATTAACCATATATCACATGTGTCGCGAATATCAAATATACAAAGAAAAAAAACTTATGTGTTGTTTAATAAGTATTGTTTGTATTGTTCACTAATTATAACCTGTCACGTTAATTAAATTTTTCATTTAAATCCGAATTCAATTTTTTGGTTCAAAAATAATCTTATTCTCACTATTAACGATGTGTTAAATTGTGATTAAAGAATAGTAAAACCAGCGCACAAGGAACTACATCTAAGATTTATCCATATACAAATACAAACCTGATGATCTTAGTTGTGAATCGTCCTTCAGTTGTAAATACATGATAACACTCCTCTAAGATAACTTTATCTATAAAATACACAAGAACTGCTATATCCACTTTTATAATAATCTGAAAATATATCTTAGCTGCTTGAAATTCAAAGATAAATTCACTCATACTTCTATATAGTATTTAGGAAAACAAACCCCTGGCTGGACACATGTCAGCCTTTTGGGGTTTGTTTTTCCCTCCATCACTCCCTTTCTTCCAAACATATAATATATTAATATTTCATTTTGTTTTACTTTTTTTTATTTTACATTTTATGAAACTTTTTTATTCTTTTTATTATTTTTCATTTTTTATGTTTTATTTTTTTCCCTCCAAACCAAAATATAATATTATTTTGTTATTTAATCATCATTTTTATTTGTTTATTTATTTAAATTATTTGTTAGTTGTTTTTTAATTTTTATTTTAATTAATATTTTTTCTTTTTATTTACATTTTTAATTTTTTTTAATTTTCATATTTTTCTTTTATTTTTATTTTTTTATTTTTTGTTTTAAAATTTATTATTTTTATTTTTCTAAAAATTTTGTCTTTAAAAATGTCTTTAATATTACATGTTATCGAAATAATTTCATTTATCAGTATAAATGGTTACTTTTTTTCACATCCCGATAAGGAAACATTACAAGTTGTAAGAATAATTTCATCGTCTTTGATCACATATTAAAATTCATAAATTTCTTTATTATTTATAAATAATTATTTTATTTTTGAGTTCCTACTTGAAATTTTTTACTTTTTATTATTTCTATTTTTCTTATACTTATATTCTTTTTTTTCTTAATATATCTATCTATACTATTTAGGAAAACAAACCCCTGGCTAGACACATGTCAGCCTCTTGGGGTTTGTCTTTCCCTCCATCACTCCCTTTCCTCCAAACATATAATATATTAATATTTTCATTTTGTTTTACTTTTTTTCTATTTAAATTTTACGAAACTTTTTATTTATTTTTGTCTTTATTATATTTTATTATTATTATTTTTATTTATTTTATTCTACTTTTCTTTATTTTCATATTTTTATGAAATTTTTTTATTCTTTTTATTATTTTTATTTTTTATGTTTTATTATTTTTCCCTCAAAACCAAAATATAATATTATTTTGTTATTTTATTATAATTTTTATTTGTTTATTTTTAAATTATTTTTAGTTCTTTTTACTTTTTCTCTTAATTAATATTTTTTCTATTTATTCTTTTATATTTATATTTTTTTTTTTTTTTAATTTTCATATTTTTCTTTTATTTTCTATACTATTTAGGAAAACAAACCCCTGGCTAGACACATGTCAGCCTCTTGGGGTTTGTCTTTCCCTCCATCACTCCCATTCCTCCAAACATATAATATATTAATATTTTCATTTTGTTTTACTTTTTTTTCTATTTAAATTTTACGAAACTTTTTATTTATTTTTGTCTTTATTATATTTTATTATTATTTTTTTTTATTTTATTCTACTTTTCTTTATTTTCATATTTTTATGAAATTTTTTTATTCTTTTTATTATTTTTATTTTTTTATGTTTTATTATTTTTTCCCTCAAAACCAAAATATAATATTATTTTGTTATTTTATTATAATTTTTATTTGTTTATTTTTTTAAATTATTTTTTAGTTCTTTTTTAATTTTTATCTTAATTAATATTTTTTCTATTTATTCTTTTTTATTTACATTTTTAATTTTTTTTAATTTTCATATTTTTCTTTTATTTATATTATTTTATTTTTTATTTTTAAATTTTTTATATTTATTTTTTCAAAATTTTGTCATTAAAAATGTCTTTAATATTACATGTTATCGAAATAATTTCATTTATCAGTATAAATGGTTACTTTTTTTTTTTACATCCCGATAAGGAAACATTACAAATTGTAAGAATAATTTTGATCACGTATCAAAATTCATAAATGTATTTATTATTTATAAATAATTATTTTTTTTTTGAGTTTCTACTTGGCTTTTTTTCCTTTTTATTATTTCTAATTTTCTTATTTTTATATTCTTTTTTTCTTAATATATTTTTTTATTTTCTTATTTCTTAGTTTTTTTAGTTTATTTTTATATTTTGTCTTTATAAATGTCTTTATTATTTATAAATAATTATTTTGCATTTAAGTCCTGAGAGGGAAATTACATGTTGTCAGTATAATTTTTTTTTCTTTGAGCACATATCAATTGTATGACTATCTTTATTATTTATAAATCATTATTTTTCTTTTGCATCCTGATGGGAAATAATAAATGTTGTCGGTATAATTTTATTATCTTTAAGCGCGCATCAAAATTTATAAATGTTTTATCATTTATATATGATTGTTTTACTTTTGAGTTCTGGGAAACGTTATATTCTATCAGTAAAACTTTATTGTCTTTGAGCACATATCAAATTTTATAAATGTCTTTTTTATTTGTAAATGAGTATTTTGTTTTTGAGTTCCGACGGGAAAACATTACATTTTTTGGTATAATTTTATTGTCTTTTATTACATGACAACAATTTTATAAATCTCCTTATTATTTATAAATGATTATTTTACTCATAAGTTCCGACGGAAAAATATTACATGTTGTTTACTCTCACTCTTTCTGTATTTTTAAAACAACTAATTATGTTTGTCACAATGTAAATATCTTTATTATTTATAAATGATAAATAATTATTTTGCTTTTAAGCCTTAACAGGGTAACCTTACATGTTGTCGGTATACTTTCATAATTGATTATTTTACATATAAGTCCCAACGGCGAAACAATACATGTTGTTTGTTTAGTTTCATTTTATTTCATCACGTATCAAAATTTATAAATCATTTTATTATTTATAAATGAATATATTACTTTTCATTCTCGATGGGAAAACATAATTACATGTCGGTATAAGTGATTACTTTTCTTTTAATTCCTCATGGAAAACATTACATGTTTCATGTTTTCTTCTATAATTTTATCGTCTTTGATCAAATATAAAAATAAATTTTTATAAATATTTTATTATTTATAAATTATTATTTTACTCTTTAAGTCCCAACTTGGAATTTTGTTTACTTCTTAATTTTTATTTCTTATATTTATATTTCATATTTTCTTTTAGTTTTTTTTCCTAATGTTTTTTTTTTTTTTTTTTTTTAATTTTGTATATTTATTTTTTTTTATTTTATTTTTACAAATGTCTTTATTATTTATAGATGATTGTTTTGCTTTCAAGTACTAACGGTGAAACAATACATATTGTCTTTATAATTTTATAAATGATTATTTTACATTTAAATTCCAACAAGAAAACATTAAATATTGTCCGTATAGTTTCACTGTATTTCATCAAATATCAAATTTATAAATGTCTTTATTATTTATAAATAATTATTTTATTTTTGATTCTCGATGGGGAAACATTACATATCGGTATAAATTATTGTTTTTACTTTGCTTCTTGACGGGAAATATTACATGTTATCGGTATAATTTCATTGTCTTTGAGCCTGTATCAAAATCAAATTTATAAAAATTTTATTATTAATAAATAATTATTTAACTTTTCAGTCCACAAGGGAAATTTTGTTTACTTCGTAATTTTTTTATTTTTTATAAATGTCTTTATTATTTATAAATAATAATTAATAATTTTGCTTTTAAGTCCTAACGGGGTAACATTACATACCGGTATAATTTTATAAATGATTATTTTACATCCAATTCTCAACGAGAAAATATTACATGTTGCCGGTATTGTTTTATCGTATTTCATCACGTATCAAAATTTATAAATGTTTTTATTATTTATAAATGATTATTTTACTTTTGACTTTCGATAGGGAAACATTATATTTTAATATGAATGATTACTTTTATTTTCTTCACGGCGAAGCATTCACATGTGTCGGTATAATTTCATCGTCTTGAGCCCATATCAAAATCAAATTTTATAAATATTTTATTTTTTATAAGTGATTATTTTACTTTTGAGTCTCTACGGAGAATTTTGTTTACTTCGTAATTTTTTTTATTTTTTTCTGTTTATATTTCGTATTTTCTTAATTTTTTTTCTTTAGTTTTTTTTTATATTTAATCTTTATAAATTTCTTTATTATTTATAGATGATAAATGATTATTTTTTTAAGTCCAAGCAGGAAAATTTTACATGTTCTTGGTATAATTTCATCGTATTTGATCACGTATCAAAATTTATAAATGTCTTTATTATTTATAAATAATTTTTTTAATTATGGTTTTCATGGGAAAACATTACATGTTAGTATAAATGATTATTTTTATTTTGCCTCTCGACGGGAAAACATTGCATATTGTTGATATAGTTTCATCTTTATTTAGCATGTATCAAATTTTAAAAATATTTATTATTTATAAATTATTATTTTATTTTTTAGACCGGACGGATTGACCCGTGCGTGTGCACAAGTATTGTGCTAGTTACACCTTAAAAACGAGCCCACTTTAGATAAAAACTGTTCCACATTTTTTAAAGAAAACTTCTTTCCCAGTAATACTAGTAATGCAAATAATAGAGTCAATGGTGGTATTTTCCTCGTCCTACGCTTAATGAAAAATAAAACCCGTAGTTCATCAGAAAATGGAGACCAATTCTGCCATACACTGCTTGCCTCTCCCCAGTAACTATAACCATATCCAAATCCAAGGGGGAAAGTGGTAGAGGACTGCTTTTCCTGATTGAAACACTATACTGCTCGAAATTATCTATTCACAATTAACATGTATATTTTGGATATGCATGATGAACAACCGAAAAACAGTTGGAATACTGAAAACGAGGAAATTTTCAACATTAAACAGGTTCTTAGAATTTATATACAACTGTACATGGCATTGAGAGCAATGTTCGTTGTTATTGAGTACCATTGCGAATTTATGAACAAGCCAACAAGGGAGCAACAGATCATATACTGTAAATTTATGTAATGCTACTGGGAAATCTGATTCCCAAAGGTGTTCTCCCCACTGTAAGTAACATAAAGAAACCCGTCCTCGTCCTTCTTCTCTTCATATATGGCAGACATTATTGCTCCTGTAAAAATTGAGAAACCCCATGAAGTGATCAGCTAATACCACTCTAAATTACAAGACTGGAGAATCATTGACCAAAAAACAGTGAAGAAGAATATATTTTACTGAAGTTTACCTGTAGGTGGGAGGACATTGTCCACAAATATAAAGATTGCCTTTTCAGCACTTAATTTAATTCTTTTGCGGATAACATAGACAAATTGTCCAACTGTCAGATCAGCAGGGACAAGGTACCTACAATTAATACATTCAGTTTGATAGCTATGACAGAGAACATACTGATAAGTGCCAATTATACACCTTGGAAGTTTTATACATCAACTGGCAGAAAATCATTTCACAATGGCAATAATACCTAGGCCCCGTTTGGATTGGCTGATTAACAGCTTATTTGGGACTATCTATTGGCATAAGCACTCATTAGAGTGTTTGGGAGAGCTTATGACATGTCTATAAGTTGCTTTTAACTTATTTTGATAAGCTCTTTAAAATAACTTATGAAAACAATTTATATCTTATATGAAAACAATTTGACTATATTTTCTCTTCGATTATAGAAATAGCTTATACATAAGCACTTATATGAAAAACGCTTATCCTATAAGTGCTTAATTAGGCTGTTTACCCAATCAGACCTATAGTCCACCATAAAATCTACGAGTTATCTGACAAGCAGAAACAAATCCATCACTGTCAAGTGTCAAGCTATACAAAAACCAAACACACAAATGAAATTCTTATAAAAATAATCAACCAATTAAAATTCTGTTTATCTAATTAAAAATTCAGGTCCTCTCATAATTTGGAGAAGTATATACAATAGAAGTTGCAATTATGGCTTTAGTTACTCAAAATATCATGAATTAGTAGTCATTCATATAATTCATCACTCACCAATATCAGCAAACTTTTCAACTATTGATATAGCTTATCACGCCAAATTCAGTACGTTATCTTGATCAATTAAGTACATCATAAAGTAAGTCCTTACATAAAAGTGATTTTCATAAATCCAGCTATGAATTGTAAGTGCTTATCATGTAAAAAGTTGCATGCCAAATTTTAGAAAATTTAAGTAACAGGAATGCTATCAAATGTTTGAATTATCAAAAGTATGCTGTGTTAATTTGAAAGCAAGAGTATGCTGTGTGTTAATTTGAAGGCGAGAGTATGAGACAGTTTAACTTTTGTGAAGCTTTGTGAGCATGACTTTCATGATACACACTTTCAATCCAATGTGGATATTGTGAAAAGTCATTTACTAAAACATATTTATTGGAGCAAGCTTCTAAATCTACAAACTCTACTTGTAACAATCATAGCCACTTATAAACAAATAGAGAAAATTCCTGAATATTCAGCAATATTGCTTGAGAAAAACATGGTTTCTCACCTTCCTCTTATTCTAGCCAACAACCTCTCTTTTCAAATATATATATATATATATATATATATATATATATATATATATGTTGATTATGTTCTAGTTCAATACAAATAATACCAAATTTGCTATAACATTTTCCTTTCCTTTTGAAGAGACAAACATATGAGTAGAAACAATTAATGTGACATTTCCAGATTATATGAAAAGTATTGACAAAATCTTACTTTTTCTTGTCAATACTTGGGATATCACTTCTTTCCGCCTTCTCGACAATCACCTTCAGGCACATCAAGAGACAATTTAGCATAATAACAAGAATGTATCAGAAAGGTACATTTTCAAGTATCACAAGTGCAGCAGGCACCAAGCAGAAGCATAAGTAATTGATATTTAATAATGTGTTTCTGCCTGAAAACTTTGAAAGTATCCTATCTCTAAAGCTTGTTATTACCATCTCAATAAATTGACCCCTGATGACCTAAATTATGTGATTATGATATTAAAATCAGATTAAAATAAAATGAAAAAGTTCAGGCTCCTTAGCATGTATAATCAATCATAGCTAAAAAGAGCTAGTTCAAAGCATCAAACATACTCCCTCCATTCCAAAACATTTGATGTTTTGGTCTTTGGCACATGGAATAAGAAATCATTAATTGGTATATATGTAGACTAAAATACCCTTAGTTTTCCAACTACTTTATCATAATTTTTGACAGCTCACGTTGGTAAATGTATTCCCCACAATTAATATAGCTACAAATATCAAGGGTATAGTTGGAAGAAAAAAATTAATTTAGTCTTGGATACATAAAACATCAATAGTTTTGGCACAAAACTAAAAGGCCAAAACATCAAATTTGATGTTTTGGAATGGAGGGAGTAATAGCTTGAGGGTATAAGATACTTCCATTACTGAATCCAACCCTTGGTGAAAGTCCACAAATTTACAGCTTCATAAATAAAATAAAAATCGTCTGAGTATTCTTCTTTGAAAGTCATAAAAAAAGTAAATTTTTAGGGGCAGGAAAAAAAAAAAGTCATAGATATTGAAAAGCATTGACTCCTCAACCAGAAAAAAAGACAAAAAAGAAAACATTGTTCAAATACATGATTCACATGGATGGCATCAGTAACTGATAGCTGCAGAGGAAAAATGGCTACTAGTTCTCACCGGGATACGGTCTGGATATTTCTCCCTAATCCTAACTGCTTCGGCTCTTCTCTTCTCTGGACACAAAACCAACCATTTATTTGTATATACATACTCAACTTTCCACACAAACACACAATCAAAGTAATTAAATCACCAACCAAAAAAAAAGAAAGAAAAAAGGAAAAAAGCAGCATGTACCAAGATCATGCTCTTGTTTGAAGTAACTCTTTGCCATTCTTCCTGGAATTATCATCAAACGAAAGTCATTTAAACAGAGGCATAAACCATTCTCCCAAACAAAGGACAAGTAATTCATCAATCACCCAGAAATAAAAAACAAAACACTAATTTTAAGAAGTAAATAAATAAAAGGGGGATCTTTAGAGAGACAAACAAATTATCAAACACGAACTCAGCAATAATCAAGATAAAAAAAATAAAAAAGAAGCTGAAGAAGAATGAAGATGGACCTACACACAAAATTCATTAAGCAACGAAATTTGGGGAAAGAGATAAACCTCTAATTGAAAGTATTTTATAGACAATCTTTCCTCAAACAAGAGGGAAAGATACAAAGCGGTCCCAACAATTTACTTCTTATCGGCGAAGAAAATTTGTTGGTCGATTAATAACTTTCGAAAGCGAAAACCTCAAATTTGACAGAAATGATAATATACTGAACCTCGTGAAGACGATCCAAAAATAGAAGAAAATCAACGCTCTTATCTGTTGTTGATCGGAACTCCAAGAAGGCAGCGTGTTGGCTTCGAGAAAAGATAAATATTGCAGCTTGCTCGCCTTTATAGCCCTTTACAATTATTTATATTAATTGTGATTTAATTTTCATACAAAAAAAATAATTCAATCATGTGTTTGTCAATTTATTACATCAAGTATAATCTTTTACAAAAGTATATGGCCACGTACATATATGTAAAAAATGTTTAGTCCAATCAAAAAAAATATTTTCATCCATAATTTAATTCTGAAATCAGTGAGAACTTAGGATGGAAATACTATTAAGGTTTGACAATCAATTTACTTTAAACTTAAAGTTGAATAAATTCTGTAACAAAAAAAAAATTAAAGTTGAATAAATTCATTTATCAGATAAGTCATACTCGACCGCTTTCCCATTTTGCCTTAAAAAAAATAATAAAAAAAAGATAAGTCAGACTTATATAAAGTTGTATATTTATTTCTTATTTAGAAATATGATTACAAAATTATTATAAAACTTTTCAATCATATATTGTTAAAGTTTTTTTTTTACTTTATACATAATATGATTGTGAATCAGTTATATGAGAAACTTAAATAGTATACTCACATTCACTTTCACTTATTTAAATATTTTTGCATAATAGAAGCATTTAATTAGACTAAATTTATTCGAAATATAGGATGACCAGTAAAATAATTTGAAAGTTGATTTTATAAGTTAGCTTAAATCATTTTTGTCTCTCAAGTATCGCGATTTGGCGATTTGAGTCTCTCACTTTTCAAACGAGTGAATTGGGTCCCCAATATTTATCCTCAATTGCAATTTCTTGCCCCTCATTCGTGGTCCCCTCATTTTCCCCAGTTCTACGCCTGTGCGTGGACATACTTATCCTAGTAGACACCCCCTAATGCCACTTAGGAATAAGTGAAATGGCAAAAAATAATAAATTTTTTGAAACTCCTTTCCCCTTTTAGTTTAATTACAGATCACCCCCTTCTTCTTCCTAATTCTCTATTCCTCTTCCTCAAAACCCAATATTCACAAATAAAAAAAATATCAGATACCGGAATGAAAGAATAGCAAGCAACATTGTCAAACCCTAAGTGACCATCTTCCCTCACCCGTGAGCCAAGGCGCCATGGCATCAACTGTTGGGGATTCCAGAGTGTAAAATCAAAATTTTACATCTACCCTAGTGAGAATAATCTCACTCAAAGATCAATGTCATTGCCCAAATCACATGAGTAGGGAATACGAATTACCCTCGGAGCATGCTTCACGACTTTGATCACCGAGACGTCAATCTCCGCCTCTCTAATTCGGTCCACGCGACATTCATGGAGCTTCTTGGTGCTAGCCAAATTGGGATAATACCAGGAACCCTTTCTTATGATTGATGTCAAGGTGAGCATTTTTTTTCCTTAAATTGAAAAAAGACCTCACCCCAGTGTGATCATATGACAAGTAGACCAAGTCCATTAAGGTCCAACTAATTAAATCGCATCTAATTAGATTAACCTATGATTAATTAATTCTCATCTAATTAATTTATTTATTAATCAAATTCAAGTCCTACTTAATTTTATTAATTCACTATTCTGTAAACATCTCTATGCGTCCATGATATTAAACATTATATTAATATCGAATATTCAATATAATATTAAATATCACAAACAGTGATTAACATCTAGCATTGCATCATTGTTACCCGACGTATGAAAATATCAGTGATCTGATAAGAACCTTGCCGCAATCATATCCATCGTGAAACTTGTGTCGTCCTAATGTCTCAGTTGAACACGGGGGCATAAGAGTGTCATCATCGTTAAGTCCAATTGTATGTTCCATGATTCCCAAGCAGACGTGTTACAGGCCCAATATCTCATATTGGCCCTTTGTCGCGTGGCCACACATGCTTCACGTCTCACTCAATCGAGATGCCTAAGACATTTACCCCTGTTATATAGGAGGGATGAATCCTATCTACATCACTCACATTCATCAACATGATTCATTGCAGACCCATGTACTAGCTTTATGATCATTCTGTTACGAATGACGTTTGATAGTATTAAAGCCTACAAATCCTACATGTAGGAACCGTAGTGATTTCAAGTTGAAAGACTACTTCATTACGGTTGGCATGATGAACGCCTACGACACTTACATAACTATTATGAAGTATCTTCATAGCGGGTCAATACAATGTAAATATTACTCATAATATTATACGTTTGTGTTGACTTGATATCTATATATTCGTGACTTATGAGGTCATCAGTCTACTCACACAGTAGTCTTAATGTATTATTGTCGTCTTAATTAACAGTAATCCTTGAATACAAATATTTAAGAATAGTGTTACATTATTCAATTGGATCTCACGATCAAGTCATATTTGATGTGTTATTGAACGAACTAACGATTATAAGGATTTTATCATGTCATACAAACAACAACATAATAAATTAAATGGGTCAAATACATACATATACATCAAATGTATCCCTAAGTCATAATACAAAACATAAATTTAGTTGAATTCTCTAACTTTGAGAACCCCAAAGTCATGGCAACTTTAGGCTTGAGAGGAGAGAGAATGTTGGAGAAAATAGAGAAAAGAGACCAAAAAAAGAGAATGAGAGACGAGACGAGAGAGACAAAGGGAAAGACGGATCATGATCCACTACAGTCATTACTGACTGCAGTCAGTACAGTTAGACGATGTGAGGGCCATTAGATGCATTTAACAATCAATCTTGACCCTTAAATTATTTTGATTTAAAAGATAGAAAAAAAATATAGAAAGAGAGAGATAGAAATATGTGAATGTAGGGAATCGTATTCCAGGGAAAGACATTCGTCTTTCTTGCATTTGAGGGGTTTTGGAGGCGAGATGTTATTTTAAATTATGTTTGTTTGGTTCAATTTTTTTTAGGGTAGGGGAGGAGAGCAAAATCTCTACTAAGCCAATTTTGGCTCCCCTCCAAAAGTGGGGGTTTTGGAGGGAAAGACATGGGAGATTAAATCATTTAAATTAAAATTACTTAAATATCCTTATATATCTATCTCTATATTGGAAAACAAACCCCTATTGGGGACACATGTCACCCATTGGGGGTTTGGGTTTCCCTCACTTTTTTTCCTCTCATTTATAATATTAATATTATTTTAATCTAATTCATGTTTTTTAATTTTTTTTGTCAAAAAGAGTTTTTTAGTTTTTATTTTTATTTATTATTTTTTACTACTATTATCAGATTTTTTATTTTTTATTTCTTTAATTTTAATTATACTTTGTTTTTTTTTTCTATTTTTAAATTTTAATTTTTTTTTTACTTTTTAATTGCTTATAGATTTTTTTAACTTTTCATATTTTTAATTTCAAATTTGTTTATTTTCCGATGTTTTTAAAATTTTAGTTTTTATAAAATTGTTTTTACTTTTTAGTTTTCCTATTTTTCTTACATTTATATTTTTAATTTTCTCTTCATTTTTTCTTAATGTTTTAATTTCTATGATTTTCAAATTTTTTATTTTTTAAGTTTGTTAATTTTTTAAACTTTTTTAAAAAACTTTTTTAGCTTTTTTTAGTTTTATTTTTATTTTTTACTTATATTTTCAGATTTTTTATTATTTACTTTTTTAAATTATACTTTTTTATTTATTTTTGTAATTGATTTTTTTTAATTTCAGATTTTTTTGATTTTCCGAATTTAATTTTTTTAATTTTTTTTACTATTTTCCAATTTTTTATTTTCTATTTTTAACTTTTAAATTTGTTTTATTTCTTTTAAATTACTTATAGATTTTTTTACTTTTCATATTTTTATTTTTATTTTTTTATTTTCGGATGTTTTTTAAATTTTATTTTTATAAAATTGTTTTTACATTTTAGTTTTCCCATTTTTCTTATATTTATATTTTTAATTTTCTCTTCATTTTTTCTTAATGTTTGAATTTCTTTGGTTTTCAATTTTTTTACTTTTTTAAGTTTGTTAAATTTTTTTACTTTTTTATTAATATTTTTAAATGATTACTTTTCTTTTACATCTCGACGAAAAAATATTAGATATTGTCGAAATAATTTTATTGTCTTTGAGCACAGGTCAATTTTATAAATGTCTTTATTATTTATAAAGACATTATTTTTATTTTAGGTCTTGATGGGAAAACATTACATATTGTCGCTATAATTTCATCACGTATCAAATTTTATTCATTTTTTTAGTTGTTCAATTTTTTATTTTATTTTTTTGTTTTGTTCTGATAAATCTCTTTATTATTTATAAATAATAAATGATTATTTTATTTTTAAGTCCCAACGGAGGCTTGTTGGTATAATTTTGTTGTCTTTGAGCAAGTATTAAAGTTTGTAAATGTCTTTATTATTTATAATTGATTGTTTTATTTTTAAATCTCAGCGGAAAACATTATATATTGTCGGTATAAATTATTACTTTTCTTTTGCGACATAACTAGAAAACTTTATATGTTGTCAGAATAATTCTATTGTCTTTGAGCACATATCAATTTTATAAATGTCTTTATTATTTATAAATTATTATTTTAATTTTAAGTCTTGATGGAAAAATATTACATATTATCGATTTAATTTCATCACGTATCAAATTTTATTAATATTTTTAGCTGTTTAATTTTTTTTATTTTTCGTTACGAATGTCTTTATTATTTATTAACGATAAATAATTATTTTACTTTTAAGTTCTAACGAGAAATATTACATGTTGCTGTTATAGTTTCATTATCTTTGAGCACATATCAAAGTTTATAAATGTCTTTTTTTTTGGGTACAAAGTTTATAAATATTTTTATTATTTATAAATTGTTATTTTACTTTTTAATCTTGACAACGAAACATTACATGTTGTCGGTATTAATGATTACTTTTCTTTTGCATCCTGACGAGAAAACATTAGATGTCGGAATACTTTTATTGTCTTTGAGAACATATCAATTTTATAAATGTCTTTATTATTTATAAATGATTATTTTACTTTTGGATCTTGACATTGAAACGGGAAAACATTAAATGTTTCCATCCTAACGGGAAAACAATATATGTTGTCAGTTTAATTTTATTGTCTTTGAGTACATATCAATTTTATAAGTGTATTTCTTATTTATAAATAATTATTTTGCTTTTGAGTTCCGATGGAAAGACATTACATGTTATTAGTATAATTTCATTGTCTTTTATTACATGACAATCTTATAAATCTCCTTATTATTTATAATTTATAAATAATTATTTTACTCTTAAGTCCTAATGGGAAAATATTACGTGTTGTTTATTCTCACTCTTTCTACATATTTAGAAAACTAAAACAACTAATTATATTTGTCACAATGTAAAACTTTTATTTTTTTTAAGACAAAAGCAGGAAAAGAGTCTCGTTAAAACTTTCTAATACAAAACCCTCCTTATGAAAAAATATCAAGAAGGAAAAAAGAGTATTTTACTTGTATATCCTTATAGTCTTTTATATTATATTACTAAGAAGATACTCGTGCATACACACGAGATATTATGTTTGTACGTACTTTTTAAATACACTTATTTATAAAATAAAAATTTTACAAAGAGATCATGAAAAGACTAGACTAAAACCTATAAAAAAAAAGTAATAAACAGTGATTATATACAAAAGTACCCATAAACAAATCCCCTATTCTCTTATCAAAATAAAGTGCCGGAGCATGTAATGTTTTTGGAGATTACATCGGTCCACCTCATCTGCTGACTGTAGCCGTTAAGGTGAAAGAGTTGAGGAAGACAGGTAGTTCCCGAATAATGGGTATATTCTTTTTGGAGATTTTTTTGTTGTTGTGAGTACTGAGTAGCATGAAAAGGGAACTATAAAAATAAATCTAAGATTACATAAAACATGATTTATTTAGATATTTAACGTAAATTGCACATTATTTTTCATTTAGTTATAATAGTTAAAAATATATTTTTGGTCCTCTAAAATTGGTATAAATTAATTTTGGTCCTTATTCATTTTTAGTCCCTGTCGATGACTAGAAATACATTACTTTTGTATGTTTTTAGTCCATATTGAAGGACTAAAAATACACTTCTTTTATTAAATGTAAGGACTAAAAATTTATAAAATTTTTGTAAGAACCAAAATCAAATTTTACCAATTTACTGGGACCGAAACATATTTAAGAGTTATCGTTACAGTCTTTTTGAATCTATTCAAACTAACATCTCATCTCATTATTATAATTATAATTTTTTTTTACACAAACCAAATCATTTCAATTCATTCATAATAACGTTCCAAATACATTGCGGGATAGTATTAAAAACTGTGCAAGGAGCACAACAAGTAGATGCTCTTGCTAGAGTATGAGCACTACCATTTGATTGTCACTTCACAAAAACAACTTGCAGAGAGTTGTTAATACTAAGGATATTCTTGCACTCACGCAGGAGGCACCCATATTCCGAGACATCTAATTTGTCATGATGAACATCATCCACAACTTGCTTGCAATCCATTTCCAGAACCACATTTGCATATCCTTCGCTGGTAATCCACCTAAGGGCTTGAAGGAGCTCCCAAGGTTCTGCCTCAGTCACTGACATAGATGCATATATCCAATTTGTTCTAGCTTACATGAACCGGCCCATCTCATCACGTAAACAAGCCCATGTACCAATATTACTCTGCTCCTTCCACAAAGCCACGTCAACGTTGCATTTCACCCAACCCGGAGCTGGTGCATTCCAAGTTACCTCCGCTGGAACTGATGTTGCAGCATTGTTTTGAAGTTCTGATGAACGCCTTGCCACTGTCGAACACCTCCAGCCCTCTTCAACTCGAGATAGAATTTTAGTTGCTGTCTCCTGAACGTTATCCCACAGCTTTAAATTGCGGCGTTTCCAAAGGCTCCAATGAAGCATTCCAAACTGAGATAGGTTCTCACGAGAGAATTGTTTGCTAGCCTGAAAAAACAAATCACAAAAGTTGTTAGCTTGGAGCATTGCTCCCTCTAATGTATGCCACATGTTTGTCTTGCGCCAGCATGCTTCACTAGTTGGGCAACCGAGCAACACATGCCAATTGTTCTCCATTACTTCCCCACAACAAACACACATATCAGAACAATCAACCCCTTTTCTTCTAAGGTTTGTTCTAGTTGGGAGGCAATCATGACAAGCACGCCAAAGGAATGTGCGAACCTTAAGGGGAACATGCATGGACCAAATAATACTGCAATCGCGTGGGACTTTTAACTCGTCAATGTCTACCATCCTCTCCATACACACACGATATGCGCTCCTAATTGAGTAAGTGCCTCTCTTATCAAACAGCCATATGATAGCATCTGGTTCATTTGTATTTATAAGAGGGATCTTAGCAACCTCAGAGGCATCACGAAGCACAAAACAATTATTAATGAGAGGGATATTCCTTTTATTCTGTTCTACCAGCATTAGATCCCTAACAGTGTGGAGCTGTCCCTGATATTGGGTTATAGAACTAATCTGTGGCTCATCCTCACAATGCAACCAATTAGAGTGCCAAATATCAATCCGCCTACCATCCCCTACTCGCCATCTATGACCTTCCTCTATTAACTTTCGAGAAGACCAAATACTACGCCAAATATAACTGGGATTATGACCAATGGAGGTCCCCAAAAAATCTCCCCTTGGGAAATATTTAGCTTTGAAGATACGAGCAACCGTAGTATCTAGGTTAGTCAAAAAATTCCAACCTTGCTTCCCCAACATTGCTAGATTAAAGCCATGCAGGCCTTTGAACCCCATTCCACCCCAGTCCTTTCTCATGCTCAGCTTATTCGAACACATCCAGTTTATGCCTCTCCTATCCCCTTTATTCGAACCCCACCAGAAAGAATTGATCATACTCTCAATCTCCTCCA
The DNA here is from genome assembly GCA_037113605.1 of Calophaca sinica. Lineage (NCBI taxonomy): Eukaryota > Viridiplantae > Streptophyta > Magnoliopsida > Fabales > Fabaceae > Calophaca > Calophaca sinica. The sequence continues at coordinate 33,711,322 of CM073731.1, forward strand.
CAAGTGAAGTAGGCAAGAGAAAAACACTCATACAGTAAGAAGGTATTGCTTGGGGCACTGACTTAATAAGGACTTCTTTACCTGCTTGGGAAATCAACTTACTACTCAAACTAGAAATTTTCCTCCACACTCTGTCCTTAATATAATGAAAAATAGATTTTTTTACTCCTTCTAACCATTGATGGTAAAACCAAATATTTTCCTGTTCCCATACAAGCATTTACCCCCAAAATGTTTGTAACCAATTGTCTCTCCTGCTCATTAACATTTCTACTGGAAAAAATCTTAGATTTCTGTAAATTAATAATTTGGCCAGAGGCATTAGCATATTCAGTAAGCACAATTTTCAGGGCAGTTGCTTCTCTTTCCTCAGCTCGAAAGAACAAAAAACTATCATCTGCAAAATAGTAAATGACTAATAATAGGTGCTCTTCTACATACCTGAATGCCATGTATCTGACCTCGACTCTCAGCATGCTTCAATAAAGCCGAAAAGCCCTCTGCACAAATAATGAAGAGATAAGGTGATAGTGGATCACCTTGCCCCAGACCTCTAGATGGAACAACTGGTCCAACCCTATCATCATTCATCAGAATTGAGTACCGCACTGAATTGACACACATTTGCATCCATTTAATCCATTGTGGTCAAAGCCAATGGCATCTAGCATGGCCAACAGATAGCTCTAGTCCACCCAGTCATAAGTCTTACTAATGTCTATCTTCAAAGCAACCTCGCCTCTCTTCCCCCGAGTCTTGCATTTTAAAAAATGGATGATTTCTGATGCCACCAACACATTATCAGTAATTGATCTTCTTGAAATGAAACCAGATTGCTCCTCTGAAACACATTTGCCCAACACCTTCTGCAACTTGTTGGCAAGAGTCTTTGTTAAGATCTTGTAAACAACATTACAAAAGGATATGGGTCTAAGGTCTCTCATCATCTGGGGATGATCACATTTAGGAACCAGGACTATGTTCATTTCCCCCATAGAGCGAGGGAGCACACCATCCCTAAGGCAAGCCTGGCAAGATTGGACAATTTCAGCACCACATAACGACCAAAATCATCTATAGAAAAAGTTGTTTTTTATTTTCAAATTCTAACTTCTAACTTTTTCGAAAGGTTAATAAACCATCCTAAAGCCTTTTAAATACTTTCAAGTAACTTTTTCATGAAAAAAGCTGAAACAAACAAATCATGATTTATATGAAACGATTATGATCCATATAAAAAGTTAATACATGAGAGGTGCAATAGTCATTTTAACTCATCTTCATATTTAATTTCAAAATACTTTGCTTTAAATGTTTATAATCTCTTTTTCAATTTATCTTACTTTCATTTCATGGTAATAATATTATTATTACCAATTTATGATGATAATCACTTTTCATAATATTTTAATTATTTTTCTAATGATGTAACCATTTATAATTTACTATTAACTATCCAACCCTTTTTTGACTCCTATTTAATTCTCTAACATGACTAGTAGTTAATCTCTTCATTCCCATTTGTATACCCAAAAAAAAAGTAGTTAATCTCTTCAACTTTGCAAAAGCTAGAAAAACTAAATTGACTTTTCCTAAAAAAAACTAGATTGACTTTACAATAAAGCTTACACATCTAGGACTATAATATGTATTTATTTATGATTTTTTTTACACCCTAATTTTTACACTACCCTAACATTTTTAGATCTCTCTATCTTTTTTTCCGTCACGACACTCATAATACGCATCACTTTCTCTTCTCTTATACACCCCTAGGGTGTGATAAAAACTTTGAATAAAATTTTATACGTAGAAAGAGGGAAAACATTCAGTATTACAAGAATATGTGCTCCTTTCATTCAAATCACATCTTGACATGTATATTTACTTTTTATTTTGTTTCTTTATAATTATAAGATAAAAATAAGAGAAAACCGTTAAATTTCAAGTAGTTATTGTGAGTGGCGTAGATAGTATCCAAAATTTGCTTACAGAAAGAAGACACTCGTGACCTGTATTGCTAATCAAAGGAGGAAAGATTTGCAGAGCAGAGGAAGAAACCTATCCAATATTGAGCATATAAGACGAGGCACCATTCTACCTTTTGTTATTGTGTAACAATATTCCAGGTTCAGGGGAGCATTTTTCTTTTGATTTGTAATTTTTTGTCTAATGGTGTTCCAGAAATAACTAGTAATTGATCATAAAAAACAAGAAATAACTAGTAATTTACCGTGCAATCTTTCTAACCTTCATGTTAGACACAAGTTCTCAGGTTGACACATTGGTGTGAAATTATGAAATTATGGTGCAAAATTTGGGTACCATACATAGACCCTTTTAACCGTTAATTTAATAATTGTTTTATTCAACATCCAAGATTGAAGAAGGGCTACCGTTTCCCCCTTCCAGTTGTTTTAAAAAATTCGTTTACAAAAATGGGTCAGTAGATGTTAGAATTTACGGTGGTTGATGGTCAAATTTTTTTTTTTTTTTATGATGGAAACTAAAATATTGCCTAACGTCAACATCTTTTATTTCATTAAGGCTAAATTATATTTTTGATCCCTTATATTTATTTTAGATTTCGATTTGGTCCCTTATGTATTAAAAGTTCTGAATTGGTCTCTTATGTTACAAAAGTTATACCAATGTGGTCTCTTTTTTGCCCCTTATTTTGCACAAAAATAGACCACATTGGTATAATTTTTTCTAACATAAGAGACCACTTCGAAACAGAGGGATCACATTGGTGTAACATCGACACATAAGATACTAATTCGGAACAAATAATACATAAGAGACCAAACTGAAACCTAAAATAAACATAAGGGACCTAAAAGTATAATTTAGCCTTTCATTAATAATAACTAATGTTTTTCTTCTGGTACATATTCCTTCCAGTCCTAATTTTTATTCCAAAATATAAAAAACAAGCATCAATTTTTATATATATTATATGCTAATTTTCAATTATCCTTTAGATAAGTTAGTGAAATTTGTGTGAATTAAGTGTCATTAAGTAGTCACCATTTATGAAATGAGTATATTTGGAAGAAAAATTAATTTTTTAGGAGTATTAATTAGAATTATTTAATTTCAAAGCATTTTGTTAGTCTTTTTGAATTAGAGTTTTATCTCTTATAATATGGTCCGAGGGGAGTATTACTCTCGATCCCATTTACTTTTTGGTTTGTGTACATTACTCCTCCATGATAATTGATGCTCACACAACTTGTTATAAACTACTCATGTGAATCGTTTTTTTGGAAGTAATCTTAATCGTTAATATTTGTTTTAGTCAACAAAAAAAAATCTGAATCGTTAATAATCTACTCCTTCCGTTCCATTTTTTTACTTGTTCATTTTTTAGAAAATTTTTGTTATTATTTATATGTGGTTCTCAAAATTTAAGGTTATATTTATTACTTTTTTTGTCAATTATACCCTTAACTATTTATTATAGAGAGAAATAACTGTAATAGGATAATAAACAGTCAAGATATCATAGGAAAAGGCTAATAATTTCATCAAGAACGACAAAATTTGTTAGTTTCCTTGTTTTGTGTAAAACAACCATAAACGATATCTAAAAAGGAATGAAGGTAGTATATTCTAAAATAATCCGTAAAACAGTTCAAATGTTTAAATTAGTGACCAGCAGCGGATGTACCTATAACAGTTTGGGGGCAATTGCCCCTATAAATAAATTTTTTTAACTTGAAAATTCTTAGTAATGCCCCCATAAAAAAAAATAGATGTTGCCCCCATAGTACAACTTTTTTAGAGTAAAAGCTTAAAATAGTTCTTGACAAAAAATATGGAGACCTATTTGGTCCCTCAAGAATTTAAATTTGTCAATTTAGTTTTCTAAAATATTTAATGTCGGTCAAATTAGTTCTTAGAGGAATAAAATGTCCTTATAAATTCTCTTAAAATAGACTAATATGTCTGACATTTGAGATTTTTAAGAACCAAATTGGTACTTTTCATTTCCCAGAGAGTAAATAGATCTCTGCATTTTTTGTATTAATTTCGGTCTTACTTTTTGTAAAAAGATGAACATTGAAAATTTTAAGAGACAAAATTTTGCCCCACTAGAGAAACTTTCTGGATCCGCCACTGTTAGTAACCACAACCAGTATGACAGTGGCATTGTCGGTTATGGTTTCTGTGAGTAAGGGTGTACACGGGTTTCGGTTGACCCAATCATCCCGACGATCTAACTCAACTCAAAGCGATTGGTTCAGTTTTTTTCGTAATTTGAGTCGAACTCGAACCAACTCGTTCAAACCCGAAGTGGATTGGTTTGGTAGTGGATTTATTATTTCAAATCTATGAACCCACGAGCCCAACCTGATGACATGAAATTTTTTTGTTTATTTTTTATATACCATATTATCACACGGTCATGATTTATGATAGATGAGACACTACTTGCTCACATAGAAATTATAGTTTCTTTCTATTTTTTGGAAATCTTGTGGAATAGAAATGTATTCTAAAAACTGTCAAATTTAATTTAAGTGTTGCTGAAAATTTTATGGAATTTTAAGTGATAAATAAAATTATTTCTTTTAATTTAAAAGCTGTTTTTTTTTGTCTCATTACTCGTGAACCCACCCGAACCAACCCATTAATCACCGGGTTCTTTTTTTGGAAAACACTCCGGTACCTGGTGAAAATATTGGGTATGATACCTAAGTGAGCTTGTATCCACTTATTATGTCATTAAATCCACTTTAATTATCTTGAATTAGTCATTTGACTTTTTTAAATTGTAGATACACCCTTTTTAAACTAAATAATTAATTATCTTTATGGGGTGTCTTTGTATTATCTTTTTTTGACGTGCTCTTTGTATTATATCTTCTTAATCTTTATACCCACTTCACAGTTCTTCTTCTCCCAACATAGATTTGATTTCTCTTCTTCTTCTTCTTCTTCTTTCGATGGAGCCTAGTTATGGAAAACAAGTTGACGTCGGTATATGTTTACTACTATTTGATTATTCACTTTTTTCTAATGTGAAGGACATTCTAAACATCTAAGAAAAAAGAGAAAGAACAACATATTAGCAAATTTGTAAAATATTTTCTGAGTCACTGAAATAATTATTCATAAGTTACGACTTATTTTAAAAATAGTATGTGGTTATATGAAAAATATTGAATAAGTGGGTTATTTTTATTAAAATAGTTAATATGAGTATGGTACCCGACTAATTTAAAGAGTACCTAAGAATTTACCTTTTTTTTGTCTTACCGGATTATCCGTGAACCCAACTCACTCAACCCACTTTTTACATAATTATGCACACATTATTTATGAGCTTGCAATACTTTTTACATAAATTTATAACATAATTATGAAATATAACCGTTTTGCATGTTGTTGGGCCTTTTTGGCCTCATCCCTCACGAGAAAGAACAAATAAAAAAAAATTACAAGTAAGTGACATTTCCGAAAGGTAACAAAAAGGGCATCCCGAGTTTTGGGGGGAAAAAAAACTATGGTGCACGTTACATAATGTCAATAGGGTAAATCTTAACATTAATGGGCCATAATGGTAATACCATGAAAACTGGTGCCACTGGTTACTGCCAATCAAAATGGTGTTTGTGTATGGTACCCAAATTAACCATTTTTGCATCCTAAATGCCACCTCACTTTCTCTACTCTTATACAAAACTAGGGTGTGATAAAAACTTTGAATAAAATTTTATACGTAGAAAGAGGGAAAACATTCAGTATTACAAGAATATGTGCTCCTTTCATTCAAATCACATCTTGACATGTATATTTACTTTTTATTTTGTTTCTTTATAATTATAAGATAAAAATAAGAGAAAACCGTTAAATTTCAAGTAGTTATTGTGAGTGGAGTAGATAGTATCCAAAATTTGCTTACAGAAAGAAGACACTCGTGACCTGTATTGCTAATCAAAGGAGGAAAGATTTGCAGAGCAGAGGAAGAAACGTATCCAATCCAATATTGAGCATATAAGACGAGGCACCATTCTACCTTTTGTTAATGTGTAACAATATTCCAGGTTCAGGGAAGCATTTTTCTTTTGATTTGTAATTTTTTGTCTAATGGTGTTCCAGAAATAACTAGTAATTGATCATAAAAAACAAGAAATAACTAGTAATTTACCGTGCAATCTTTCTAATCTTTATGTTAGACACAAGTTCTCAGGTTGACACATTGGTGTGAACTTATGGATCTTAGCCCATACAAACTGAAGCAAAAAACTGAAAGCTTTTCCAACAATCAATGTACAAAATTGCCAATTACCAATACATCTAGCTTTTGGTCAATATTGAGGCAAAGGTCGCTTGATTTGGGAGGAGCTGTGTGAGTGTCATTCTCCTCCAGTGAGCAAGGTACAGAGGGTAAGTAACTATTTTGCTTATGCATTAAACGCCAATCTTCAATGTTGGTCCCACGGCAAAAATCCACGCTTGGAAATGCTCTCTTTTCTAGCATTTCTATAATCTTCTTGGTCTTACCAAGAATGTAAACTGCATGTCTAACACTATCCTCCCTCTCTTCAATTCCACCATTCAAACACTTAACCGATATAACATGAGGTAAGTTAGTGAAACATGCACCCAATATATCAGAAATCATCACTGTTAGTGCTTCAAACAATCTCTCACTAGTATGATCCTTTATGATTTCATGATTCAAGAGAATGGTTTTGCTTATTCTGTACATGGAATTAGATGCCAATACTTTGACAGGCCATAATGAAGGGTCTACCTTGATACATATGTGATGGTATTTGGCTTTATACTTCTCATACCTTATTTTTGCAGCATCAGCTAGTGTCTCAAGTGTTTCTTTGGGGCTCTTGTTTTCAAGGGAGAGCTTATTAAGATCCACATCTAGCCACTTATCATAGAGATCAACTCCAAGCCACACAATTTCTGCTGCCTTCCTGATTTTAACTAATTTCCCTTCTTTGTCAAGGTTATTTTCTATGAACTTCACAAAGGGGAGTCCTTCATTTAGAGTACCTATCAACTTTTTCACAAAACACCTATTGATATTTGGCAGTGCAACTATAATACTTGCTAGTGTTACAAGAGGAAGTGACCAACTATATGGAGCTTCTACACCATGCAAAGAAAGAACTTGGTCACTATCAAATGCTCCCACTCCCTTAAATCCTTGCAAGATTGAACATTTCTCCAATAATTCAATAACAAGTTTTGGCTCTTTCTTTTCCCCTTGCTGAAACCAGTGAATAGTGGCAACGCAATTGTCTTTCATCATCACCTCAACGAGTTCTTCCTCGCCTTCAAGATGCAGAACAAAAGGCCTTAAATCGAGCTTTTGGCCTGTTCCCGAGCTAATGTTCGAGACACTAGAATGAAATTTGGATTTCAACTTCTTGCAATAACTACAACATGCCAAGATCCAGCACATAAGGGATATCGAAACGAATTGCGTCGCTTTACACATTAGCACAATCCCCATCTGCAGTCTAATACAGAAACACAACAAAAGCAGTTTTGCATCATGTGCCAACTTTCTAAACTGCCTGTTATGAATTCGAAAACCAATAGGACTTTCTTGAATTAACACTAGCTTATCAGTCCAATAGCCTTCTACTTGAAATATTCTCTTGCAACTCTTACTATTCCTCGCGTTTGGACACCTATATTTTATAGCAACAAACCATCTAAATGCAGGAGCAATAGTACCAAGCCCAACAGCAGCAACCTGAACTATAAGAATCAAGATAGTAGCCCATTTATAATCACAACCACCAGTGCAAAATTTAACCGACCAAGACATCAAGTAAGATCGAAGTATAGCCTCAACTAATGTCAAAGTACTCAGAAGACAAAAGGCACCAGAAGCAGTACATGAAACTGACCTTCCAAGTAAAAATTGAGGGCTGCTCGTATGAGCCATCATCCAAAATTTCATCAATTCATCTCTCAGTTTGTTGATTACTTTGTTAACTTCTGCCTGATGTTGCTTTTGGAATTGGTTTGAGCTTTCTGATCTAAGCGCGGCTTCATTGATCCTATACTTCAATTCCATGTAATGCTTCATCTTTGGAAGACACAAAGCAGAAGAGGTCATAGTCATGAGCAAAATAAGCATGAGAGACATAATAACAACATGTTCTTCCCAAAACTCGTATATAACCCCAGTGACAAATTGAATACAGATGTTGACAATCATGGTGATAACGAGTATGGCCATGGCCATGACATTCATCATGGTGTCTTTGTTTCCTGTGACGCCGAGGGAAGGCATGGAATTAGCCATGATTGTGCAGATCAAGGCACTGCTGCTGAGTTTTGATAACTGATCGTGGTGGTGAGGCATGGGGGTGTTGAGATCGACCGAGAGTTTTACGGCGACGGCTATTAGGGTTAAGGAAGTGGCGTTGAGGCAAAAGTATTTGCAAGGGAACCAGAGTTTGCGACTGCGGATTCCTTTTATGAGATCTGCGGTCATTGCTATTATACAGGCGAGTGATGCTGCTGCTATGTATATGCCAATCCATGGCATCGGTTTGTTGAACTTTGTGTCGTCTAAGTATCCGTTGCTGTTGCAGCCACTTTTTGTCATCTTTTTTTGGAGTGAGTGATTCTCTTCAGATCATATCACTGCTTCTGCTGCTCAGGTTTTGCAATTTGCCATCTAGAGTTCGTTTCTGGTTTAGAAAAAATACGCTGTCTTTCTTTCCAGCCACATTTTTATTCCACCTTGTTATGTGGACTACAATAGAATCAGACTTTTACCGGGAATTATTAGGGATATAATTATTCGAGTGGAATGTAATGTGTTGATAAATTTTTAAACAGTGTTGAAAATTGTCAATATGAAATTGTAAATGCGAGCCTGAGAAATATGTAAGGTACGAAGACTACTGACACTGCAGACAAGATTAGGTGCATAAACCGTCAGCGATTTTGACGCGAATGCTTTGTCTCTTTTTTATCGATTGACGAATGTGCTGGCACGTTGATGAAGTAGGAGGTGACGTACGGCGGCATTTCAATTTGGTGGAATAGAGATAGCAAGCTAAATGGACCAAAATCGTGAATAATTCAGTGTTGAAATTGGTTAATTTATTAATTTATTAACCATCAACGAAAGTTTATTAATCGCGAATTTGAATACTATTAATCACATTTTTTATGTGTTCAAATATAATCTACTACATGTATATTTGAATACTTAAAAATTATGGTCAATGACGTTTAAAATCGTGGTTAATAGATTTCAATTTATGATTAATGAGTTACAACATCTTGGTATATCAATTAATCAAGTTCAACACTTCATTAACCACATGTATGAACCATATCAACCAGCAAAATTGACGTAGATTTTTTGTGTCACAATTTAATGTTTAAATAACTCAATTGAGCCAAATGAAAAAAAAAAACAAGGAAAAAAAGAGAGTAAATGGTGATATTTTTTGAGGGGAGTACGAGAATATAAACTTTATTTGAAATTCCAGTTTAGTTGTCCTTTGTTGATGGTGAGGTTATAATTACTAGCGGCAAGACGGGTACTACCGTGCCCGTCTTTCCGCATTTCTATTACGCTACAGTATGAAATATTTTATCGCATTTTATTGTTTAATGTTGGTTTTAAGAAATTTGATTAAGCATTCCTTGTATTTTATCACACTAATTTTGAAAATGACATATTATTATTAATTAACAGTATTTAACGCTTATTGATATGTACACATATATGTTACTTTCTTTTAATAAAAAGAATTTGGATTTGGATTTACTTTTTAGAAATTGATTTAAGATATTTGATTTCACTATGAATTTACGTGTGTATATGTTAACCGCTATCAGGGAGAAAAAGTGCATAAGTTAAAAACGGTTGATATACACAAAAGTAGGGAGAAGTTAATTTATGGATAAACATAGATAAAAGAGAAATGAAGGGTAAAATTGGAAGGAAAAAAGTCTACACAAAAAAGGGATATCCCCTTTATATATAGTTATAGATTAAGAGAAATGCTAATATTAAACTATCGGACACATTCTCTTTGACACTCTCTCGTCTATTGGTCCACGTCACCATTTTTTTAAATTCTGTAACCGATAACCGGCTCTACCAAAAGCTTTTAACTTAGAAAACCCTTTGAACAGGAGAAAGTTTAATTGCAGAACAAAGTCATGACCTCCAACAATTCCCTCTCCGCCACGGGCGAAGCCTCATCAGCTTCAACAAGATCCACTTTGTCCCAATCGTCTATGGTGTTTGCCTCGCCGAGGCTCCGAGCTTCCTCAAGCCCGTAGCGACGCCCCCATCATTGTCGCAATCGCCGTCTCTAGACTCATCGGCATGGTCGCCTTCGTTGGCAAGCTCTGGGATTACTAGTCTGGCTACATGCTCATCGAGATCTTGAAGGCGAACCACTACAGAGCCCACGACATCAACTTCAACGAGGGCACCGTGTGATATCCTGAGAAATTGAGTAATAAATAAATGTAAGTATTTATATCAGGTTAGGAATATTATAGAAATTTTTTTTAGAATTTAAAGAAAATAAAAATTTTCTGTATGACGTGGCTCGCGACGCGATGGAGTAACGAAAGAACATCTCGTGACGCGAGGAACACTGGCAAGATGAGACGGTGCAAGAGAGAAAACGGAGGATCTGGAATGCGCTTGTAGCGACGCGATGGACTTGGCATCGCGACGCGATGCAAGGCGGTGCTGAAACGTTTGGCTCTTCTCCACGCCTATAAATAGGACCCCACCCCCATTTCTCACCAATTTCTTCCAAGAGCACTTTAGGGAAACGTGGAGGAGCTTCGGGGGCGTGACGACGGTCATCTAAGTCAGGTATGGGGAGATCTGAACTATATACACTAGGTATAGTAGGAATATGATAGGTGTATAATAGGGAAGTAGGGTGGCCCAAGCCCTACTAGGGGTTGATGCCCCAACACCCTAGGAGGGGTGTTGTGACTATGACTGCTAAGGATAGCAGTCAATAGTCCATCAACCATAGGCATAATGTTGTGTGAAAACCTTAGGGTAGAGAACTTATAATTATTTGATGATTGTGTGTATTGTTTGATGATGTGTTCGTAGTATGTCGCCTGAGCGACATTAGGATTAATTTGTATATTGATGTTTGTTGTATAGTGTTTATTGTGTAACTGTTTAATTAATATTCAGTTATTATATACTTGTGCTAAAAGTGTGGGGAAGAATAAATAAATTGTTGGTTGAATAATAAAGTGATAAGAAACTGATAGGCTGAGCTGATAAGTGGTAATGAGCTGTTAGGTGCTGAATAATAAAGTACATAGTTGTGTTGTAAATCCACCGCCGTACACATAGGTTGTGTACGAGGCCAGGTGTCAAAGTGCGGGCACGATGCAGTCGGTATAGGACACGCCGGTCCTTGAGGATAGTCTGGGTCCGACAAGTTTACAGGTGACAGATGGTTCGCTACCATCCAGTCGAGACGTTGGGTAGCCTGGTCATCCTGACGGGGTACAGTTGCATCACTGTCCATAGTGTTGATCCCGAGTGCCTCCCCGATACCTGTTCTTATCGAAGAGCAGGGATGCACTCTTAGGGATACGATGAGCGGGATAGGGGGATGGACAACTGGATTGGTTTGGTCGCTGAAATCTATCAAGGCAAAGTAGCTAAGGTGGGGCTACTTTTGCCCTAGTTGAGTTGTGTGGCCACGTAGACATATAGATCTGAACTGCAAGGGTATGTGTAGTTAGACGATGATCCTAACAATTGATCGAGAGATGTGTGACCTATTCTTTCACATGTTCTATTCCTCTACTTTCCCATTTTGTTAGTGTATAGTGTTCTTATCTCCTATGTGTTGTTTGTTTTCTTTTCTATGTATTTTTATATTTAGATTCTGAAGATCCACACGAGAGTGAAGATGTCGCACTACTTTCACCCTCCATGCTACAGGAACCAAGTGTACCAGTCTGGGGTGACTTTGAAGTGTACTATCACGACATCGACGACGATAGTCGGGAGATAGATTACAACCGTCATGTCGTCTTATATACATGCTTAGTTAGTAATTTCTTTCGTATTTTGGGATCACCCAGAGCCTCCTTTGTTGGGGATTTCCGGATCGCTCAGTGGTTGCCTTTTAATCGCATGTGGCGAGAGCCTAGACGGCATTACCATACTACCCCATCTTCATCAGGATCCTTTAGTGTGGCCAGAGACAGTATAGGTGTTAGAGGTTTACGTCGTTCGGAGTCAATTGTTCCCTCGACCTCTAGGGACCCCATGAGGGCGTTTCAGCCTAGGTTTCATGGGCATCCTTATACCGGGGATTCCCGATTGCCACCACGATTCCGAATTAGGATCCCCAGGCCTGACCAGATGTAGGAGTTTCTCCGTGTGTTGTTGGATTTTGGTTTGTTGGACTGTTAGATGTTGAGATGTTGGACCTTTTGACCTTTGACCCCTTTGACTTTGATCGTTGACTTTGACCCTTTTGTTTAGGAGTGTCATTCTTGTTCCCAGTTGGGTTTTGAGTTTTGACACTGATGTACATTGTTTTTGCGGTTCCGAAGAACCCTTGTATGTATTTCAAACTTGATGTAAAATATCATATTATAATGAAAAAAGTTTTCTTTCCTTCTGTATTTCTTGATTATTATTATTATTATTATAACACAAAATTATGAGAAAATGTTATAAATAAATAATGGCGTCACACGCCGTCACAGCCCTCTTCTTTGTCACCCTACATACCATCGAGTGTCTGATCCTGTTCTACATAATGACAAATTTCAAATCTTGTACATCTCAAATCTTGAACTTATTAGATCTCAAGATAAATTTCATGATTTTATTTAATTTTTCTAAAAATCTGACATTTCATGATTTTATCAACAAATACTTTAAATGATAACAACTAGGTGAAATGGTGTGTTAGCGTGAATTTCGTTTTAGTTTTTCCGATCAACAGTTTGGTGTTCTGCGGTGATTCTTTGAGTGGGGAGTTCCTGATTTTGGAGTGGTGTGTTTAGGTGACATTCAGTTGGGTGTGCTAGTGTTGAAGGAGAACCGCTACAGAACTTGTAAAACCGGTAAGCAAGTCACGCGTTCGAAAAATGCACGACGTGGCATCGTTTGTGGGTGTGTGTAGCAGTCCTCAATTATCAATATACTTTTTTTCTAAACTACTATATTATATAAAATAGAGTTTTGTCATGTAGACTCATGTCACGTGACAGCTCCACATTCATTTTTTTCTCGTCAAAATGCAAAATAGTTTATTTTTTATTTTTTAATTCACAATATTTCATCAATTAAAGAATATCAATCAATTAATGCTCATATCTAGACTTTATCGTTCAATCAATTTTGAATCAAATCAAAATCAAATTCAAAATATAATAAATTAAAACACATCAATCAATTAATTTTCATATCTGGACCTTTACCATTCAATCAGAATATTATCTAAGTCATGTGAGAACATAAGAATCATTAAATTTCTTGCCTAAATCAATTCAGTTTTTTTATTTTTTAGTTATTGTTTTAATTATAGCAACCAGCATTACCTCATGTCAAACAATAATTTCGCAGTGTAAATCATTAATATATTCTCTTAAATGATATATCGACTTTTATTTATTAATTATATCAATTATCAGTGACTATTCATCATTATTTTACCATATAAATTTTGTTACTTTTCATGAATGATTAATTTTATTATGTACATCATTAAATTTAATTTAAAAATCAAAACTATATAATATTAAATTAAATTTTTATATTTTTATGTAATTTGAATAGTTTATCTCAAACATATTATTAAAGTTTAAAAATTTTCGGTATTTCATTGGAATATAAATATTTCTAGCATTCACATGATTATTGTTTATGTTTAAGTATAATAATTGCTAAATCATTGTATTAGAACCTATGACCCAAAAGAGCCACTACATGCCACTATAAAACCACTTGTGACATCTAAGGAAATAAAATAGGTAAAGGAATATTCAGGAAAGTCCTAATATGATAAAAATAGACTAAAAAGGATTTAAAAGGACAAAAATGCCCTTAGGAAGGTAGGAAAGTTCTAGAAAACCCTAGAAACCAAAGATCTAGATATTTTTGGGAAGCTACCATCGCGATGCAAGGGACCCCAGAGAAAAGGGCATCGTGACACGAGAGACCATCTGCCAGCGCCACCATTGGTCCACTGACACGTGTAAAGGAAAGGGTTGTATCGCGAAGCGATGATCCCTGTGTGAGGAGCCGATCGCGATACGATGGACCTATTTTCGTCTATAAATAGCGCCCTTACCCTCCCCTCATGTCACCTTTCTCCCAAGCTTCAACCGGAGGACGCAGGGAGTAGCTCTGAAGGCTAGGCGGGGGTACGGGCGGCGATAGTCTTCTAGTCAGGATGGGGAGATCTGAACCCTATACTAGGGATAGTAGGAATATGATAGGTGTAGAATAGGGGAGTAGGGTGGCCCAATCCCTCTTAGGGGTTGATGACCTAACACCCTAGGAAGGGTGTTGAGACTATGACTGCTAAAGATACTAGTTGCTAGTCCATCAACCATAGGAATAACTTGCTGATATGTGAAAACCCTAGGATAGACGACTTATGGTTGTTTTATGATTGTGTGTGCTGATTGTTAATATGTCAGTAGCAAGTCGCCTGAGCGACGCTATGGTTAACTCTTATGCTGATAACTGCTGATTAATGTTGATTGTTTGATTGTTTAACTATTGTTGATTTATTATATGTTTATGTTGATGATGTGGGGAGAATAATTAATAAACTCTAAATGTTCGCTGGAATGATAAATAATGATAAGCTGATACGCTGAGATGATGAATAATGTTGAGCTGATAGGTGCTGAGTAATAAATAATCATATGCATAGTTATGCTGTAATCCACTGCTGTGTACGAAGTCAGGTACCAGAGTGCGGGTGCGATGCAGTAAGTACATGACATGTTGGTCCTTGAGGATAGTCTAGGTCTGACAAAAGTCCACAGGTGACCAATGGTTTGGCCGCCATTATGTCAGGACGTCGGGTAGCCTGGTCATCCTGACGGGGTACTGTTGTATCACCCCGAGTGCCGCCCCGACACCTGTTCCTATCAGCCGAAATTAGGGAGCAAGGATTCACTCTTAGGGGTACGATGAGCGAGATATGAGGATGGGCAACTGACTAGCTGAGCTGTTATCTAAAGGCTAAGGTGGGGCTGCTTCTGCCGCAGTAAGCTGTGTGGCCGCGTAGGCATATAGACTTAAGTTGCATAAACAGGGGTAGCTAGGTGATGATCCCAACCGTTGTTCGAGGATGCGTGTGTCTATTTCTTCACATATTTTATTCTTCTGCTTTCCCATTGGTGTGGTGTATAGTGTGTTCTCATCTCCCATGCTTTGTTTTGTTTCCTTTCTTTGCTATACTATACATAATTAGATTCCGAAGATTCCCGAGAGCTTGAAGATGTCTCACTATTTCCACCCGTCAATGCTGGAGGAGGCGAGCCCAATATGGGTTGACTTCGAGGTTTGTTTATTACCACGACATGGATGGGAATTGCTGGGAGATCGATTATAGCTGCCATGTCGTGATCTACACTGGTTTAGTTAGTGTTTTCTTTCGTCTGTTAGGGTCACCGAGAGCCTCCTTTATAGGTGACTTTAGGATAGCGCATCAGTTACCTTTTAACCGCATGTGGCGGGAGCCTAGGGCTAGACACCGTTAGCCTGCTGCTCCTTCTTCTTCTAGTTCTTATAGTATGGCCAGGGATAGTGTCAGAGATTTGGAAGTGCGTCGTAGGTCAGAGACGACTGTCCCTTCATCTCATATAGCTCCCTTGGTAGAGCCTTTGAGGGTCTACTAATCTAGGCTCCCGGGACACCCTTCTACTGGGGACTTCCGTTTACCGCCACGACCACGCGTTGGGTTTCATAGGACGGGCCAGATGTAAGAGGTTTCTCGTTAGGTGTTTGAGGTACTTTTGATTGATGGTGATTATTTTTGTATACCCACATAGGTTTTTATATGTATGTATGTATATTATTCTTTTGGAGGTTCCTAGGAGAGAACCCTGGTTGTACAAAACTTTATATATATATATATATATATATATATATATATATATATATATATATATATGTTTTTCTTCTGCTGTACTCTGATATATTACTCGATTCTATATGCGTAACAAAATGTAATATTATAAATGGGACGAAGGGCGTCTCTCCAAAGCTTGAAACCACCACACTTAGGACCTTGGTCCGCATATCCATAAAAACCCCAAATTGCACCGCCCATGACACCCACAAACTGCCTCCACTTCTTGTTATCGTCCCTCCACCACCATCAAATCTTCCATATTTGAACCATGAAGATCCTTGATGAACCAATCTTCGGCCCATTCAATCATTAATCTCACACCCACTAGCTTGCACCTATGAGAGCAACCTAAAAAAACCAACCCAAGAATTGACCTGGGAGCACCACCGATAACTCCACCACCAGAGGCCTCTCAACCATTGGAAAACGTCTCTCCAAATTGCAAATGCATGTCACGAACACCCTTGTCAAAATCTGATGGAGGACAACGCACGATCAAGCCAGTGGCAAACTCACGTTAAAATCCACAACCACCGCAAACTAGACACACGATCAAAAAGCCCCATGGGCCGCTTGAGGCCGCCATCAAAAGCTCTGCCACCCCAATCAGAACCATCCTTAAATCAATGATAAAATTTCAACTAAGCATGTAGAAGTTAAGAAACAAACATTAATGTTTCCTAGCAAAGTTACTGATGGATTGGATAGAAAAACATTAGAATTTCAAAATTATCAAGTATTGCTCGAGTGAATGGGTTCCTTAGCAAAGTAAAAGAGATGGCAAGTAGCAATGATGGTTCAAAACAAGTAAAGGAGTTTGTTCTGGACAGAACTCCAAAGGATGACTGGATAGAAGTGGTACGGCGGTGTCAGGTCGGATGACGACGGCGTGTGGTGGTGGTGTACCTGCAAACACTCCAACGCTCAAGTCGGGCGCAAAGAGGTAAGTGAAGAGGTGATGAAATGAATAATTACCTCAATCGTTTGAAGTGACTCTCCTTTTATAGGAGTTGAGGTCGGTCAGGGCGGTTCTCGTGTGGCGCTCGGGATGCCGTCAGATCGTTTTACCGACCTGTGATGGGATGGGCGGAATGCCGAGGACCGTTGGATCGGCCACATCGATTTGGTCTCGTGGCAAGGCAGTGGGAACCAACGTTGGAAATGGGCTGGAGGATGACTCTTCGGATTGGGCCTCGGCCCAGTCCGGAACAGTTGCCCCCCAAGTCGCTAGCTCGAATGCCGAGGTGGTGACTTGTTTGTCGAAGTCAGTTGATGTCGACGTTCAACGTCCTTGTCCGTAAGGAACTGCAAGCGTCGTCATATCGTGCTTGTTCATTAGTTCGTTCGGATCCTTCGTGTTCCACGTCTGCTGAGGTAGTTCACGACACGAGGCTTGATGGCTTTGTCACGAGCTCGTGCACGCGGTCTCGGCACGAGGTCGGTCAGGGTGCTTGTGAAAACACACAAGGCTTTGTCAGGGTGCTTGTGCAAACGCACAAGGCTTTGTCATCACGAGCTCGTGCACGCGGTCTCGGCACGAGGTCAATATCTTCATCAGGTGCTTGTGCAAACGCACAAGGCTTTGTCATCACGAGCTCGTGCACGCGGTCTCGGCACGAGGTCGGTCAGGGTGCTTGTGCAAACACACAAGGCTTTGTCATCACGAGCTCGTGCACGCGGTCTCGGCACGAGGTCGGTCAGGGTGCTTGTGCAAACACACAAGGGTCGGTCAGGGTGCTTGTGCAAACGCACAAGGCTTTGTCATCACGAGCTCGTGCACGCGGTCTCGGCACGAGGTCGGTCAGGGTGCTTGTGCAAACACACAAGGCTTTATCACGAGCTCGTGCACGCGGTCTCGGCACGAGGTCGATCTCTTCATCAGGTGCTTGTGCAAACGCACAAGGCTTTGTCATCACGAGCTCGTGCACGCGGTCTCGGCACGAGGTTGGTCAGGGTGCTTGTGCAAACACACAAGGCTTTGTCACGAGCTCGTGCACACGGTCTCGGCACAAGGTCGATCTCTTCATCAGATGCTTGTGCAAACGCACAAGGCTTTGTCATCACGAGCTCGTGCACGCGGTCTCGGCACGAGGTCGATCAGGGTGCTTGTGCAAACGCACAAGGCTTTGTCATCACGAGCTCGTGCACGCGGTCTCGGCACGAGTGCTGCAAGCTCTCTGCATTTTGTTAAGGAGGTCGAGTTCTTCTCGTATACTCCGACAGATGTCAACGTTACTCTGGGGATTTGTCTTTGGCTTTTGATGCCATTAATTTCTCTTCGTAATTCATAAATTTCTGAGCTCGCTTCAGGAACTCGTTCAGGGTCTTCGGTTCGTCGACACCAACGTTGACGCTGAATAGATTTCCTTCGATCAGGCCTTGCTCTAGCAAGTATAGTTTCATCTCGTCAGAGCATTTCTTGACCAAAATGGCTTCTTTGTTGAAGCGCCCGAGGTAGTCTCTGATAGACTCATCTTTCTTCTGCTGAATTGCGGCCGGTCACCGCCGACTGGGTTGGACTTTAGACGCAGTGAAATGCGCGAAGAACTGGTCGACGAGCTCACCACGAGCCAATGGAATTTTTCAAGAGTCCGAACCAAGACAACGCCGCTTTCTTCGTGAGCGAGGAAAAGATTATGCACTTCACCACCCGCGCCTCGATAGCCCATGACAAGATCAAAGCAACCAACATGCTCGCTTGGTCGGTGCCGTCGTATGAGTCCAAAGCGGGTGGTTTCTGTAGATGCTTCGGAATCGGGAATTTCATGATCTCGGATGTAAAAGGACCAAAGGCCTCGCTCGAGCTCCGAGAAGGAGTTGATGAAGCAGAATGAGCACGGCGGTGTGCTCTATGCACAGAGCGGTGTGGAGTCGCGCCACGGTGGTGGCGATGAACAGATCTGAGATTTTCAGACTCCTTCGATCTCTGGGGAGAACGAGAGACTCGATCTTTTCTGTTTTCGATCTGTGTGGCCACGCGAACGGAGATTTCTCTTTGCTGATTTTCCATTCGATCGAGGCGTTGATTCTGAGCATGCATCGCTTCGGCATGGCTTCGAATGAATTCACGGAACTCGTGGATCGGAACGGCGTCATTCTGATGGGGAGGTGGAAGGTTACTCCTCTGTCTCTCATGTTCCACGACGAAATTAACAGGTTCGTGGTGAGGTGGTTCAAGATCTGCGTTCGTACGAGTGGAGCTGCGAGTCGCGACCTGGTGCTTCGATCCAGTCATCGTCTCGACAAGTGTCGAGCTAAGATGTCGAGCAAAGAAATGAAATCAGAAATGATTCCCACAGACGGCGCCAATGTTCTGGACAGAACTCCAAAGGATGACTGGATAGAAGCGGTACGGCGGCGTCAGGTCGGATGACGACGGCGTGTGGTGGTGGTGTACCTGCAAACACTCCAACGCTCAAGTCAGTGCGTGTAAGAGGTAAGTGAAGAGGTGATGAAATGAATAATTACCTCAATCGTTTGAAGTGACTCTCCTTTTATAGGAGTTGAGGTCGGTCAGGGCGGTTCTCGTGTGGCGCTCGGGATGCCGTCAGATCGTTTTACCGACCTGTGATGGGATGGGCGGAATGCCGAGGACCGTTGGATCGGCCACGTCGATTTGGTCTCGTGGCAAGGCGGTGGGAACCGACGTTGGAAATGGGCTGGAGGATGACTCTTCGGATTGGGCCTCGGCCCAGTCCGGAACAGAGTTCAAGAAAAAAGATGACAAAATGGTTTCAAAACGTGTGAAATGATGGACAGAGCACCAACTTACCCAAAAAAATGGTGGCGGGTCTTTCACAAATTCAAGAACCCATTATGGTATTATTAAATTAATTAATGAATTTTCTCATTGGCTTTAGTCAATGACACAAATTCACCTATTGTATTCTTTTTCATGATGCAGAAGGATTGTGGTAAAAAGGTTCAAAATGTATGTAAAGGCGGGTGGAACACTAACTTACCAAAGGGAAAAAATAGTGACTCAAGTGTTTAAAAAAACAAGTGCACTATGAGGTGCCTAATACAAGTGCATCTACGTGGGTAGAGGGAGAAAAAAGTATAGAGTTTTTTTTTTTTTTTATAAACCGAGTATCTCCGCACACAACTGCGAAAATTAATCTCTTAAATCGGATGGAATCACATGAACGAAAAAATTATTTTTCAACAGTTTTAACGTTGTTACATTTCTGAGCTCGATTCAAACTCAAGACTGTGGTTAAAGTTTAGATAAAGTGTGTGTGTGTTTTGTTTTGTTTTGTTTTTTTTTTTGTTTTTTTTTTTTAAGAGAAAGTGTGTTATCGGTATAGTAAAATTAACAAATCCGAAAAATTGGATATGTTATGAGTGAGGTAATATGCACCACCTACAAAGATGAAGGGGTGCACGGTACAATAAGCCTCAAAAGAAAACTGTGTTTTTACAACACCATCGAAGCATATTATAGGTTTCGCGCTTATAAGTTTTATTTTTTTGTTGCTCTTTTACAAATATAAAATTCAGCCCGAGTGGAAGCACAAGTGTTTTCCCAAATTGATTTGGTGAATTTTCTTTCTTCTCCGATTTGTTTGTGCGTTCTGGAATTTAGAGGGGAAAATGGGAACTCGAACAAATTTCTACAAGAACCCGTCAATCTCCTACAACAAACACTTCAGCCTCTCCTCTGTTCTTCAGAACCTCCAAGGTTAGTCTACGATCTCTTTCCCTTTTCCAACCCTCTCTATCCCTTAACTTCTTTCACTCACCAATTTGATAATGTTCGTTCAGCTTACAACATCGCCACCGGCAACGTTCCTCCCGGCGACGACCAACCGCATCCTGTTCCCACCGCCTCTATCAAACGTCGCAGACATCCCCGCCCACCGCAGTCCCGAGACAATGACGTCGATGACGATGGTCCTTCCTCTATGTCACACCGCGATTACGTCCAAAAGAGAAGGCAAAATAAAATTTACATAGCGCTTCTGCTGCTACATCTTATACTTCTTTCTTCCTCTCTATGCAATATGCAATTTTCTATGTTTTTTTGCTTTGTGAATTCAAAAATCATAATAAGTTGTTCCTGATCAGGAAAGAAGTTGCTTCGTCTCAGAATTGCGGTCGCGTTGAATTGACTGAAGATGTCTTGGTAATTTCAGTTACTGGAAATTGGATTCGTGTTATCTTATATTTGAAGATTGCTCTTCCGTCATTCCTTTTCACATTTTGCTTTCTCTGTGCCAGGGAAACCCTAATTCCGCTGCCCCCTTGGTGGATTATGCAAGTGAGCTTTGTGAAAACTTTTCTATAACTTTAGTGCTGTTTTGCGGTTTTGTTTTATTTTTGGATGCTAATTTTACCTATCCAATAGCTGGGTCGTTTGATATTCTTGTCGTGGATAACCTTAAATTCATAATTATATAATCTATTAGTTGGTGTTTCCTATACAAGATTATAGGCTTGGTCTTAGGGTGTGTTTGGTTGGGGGGTTTTGGAAGGGAGGGGAGAGGTTATTTTAAAGTATGTTTGTTTGGTTCAATTTTTTTTTAGGGGAGGGGAGGGGAGGGGAGTAAAATCCCTCCTAAGCCAATTTTGGCTCCCCTCCAAAAGTGAGGGGTTTTGGAGGGGAGGGGAGATTAAATCATTTAAGATAAAATTACTTGAATATCCTTATATATAATATAATACAAAAGGCTATAAGGATATATAAGTAAATTAATCCCTTCCCTCCATTAAAATCCCTCTCCTCCTCTCCTGAACCAAACATGCAAAAGCTTCCCTCACCTCCCCTTCCCTCTATGAGAACTTTCAATTCAACAATTGGTTTGATAAGATTCAATCCAAAGAGAAGTTATTTGATGGAGAAAATGGTTCAAATCTTATATATATGCATATGAAGCTTGGAACTGACATTCTTGATTCTTTTAAGTGATTTAGTTGTTGTCAACTCATTTTTATTTCACCTTCTTTTTGTCCCTTTGATACTTCAGTTCTCAGTTAATTTTGTTTTTGGGAAGGAAACACACCTGTTATTTTTATTGTGGTAATGAGTACTTTCATTAGCAGATGCACTAATGCTTCCTTTTCAAAGAAAAAATAATGAAAATATGCTTTTAGCTGGATGCTTCTAATAGTTTTCAATTATATTTATGGATACTTAGGTGATGAAAGTGCTTCTTCAGAATGTGAAGAAACACACACACTTCCAAATTCTGGTACGTTTCCTAATCTTAAAGTTTGAACTTCTGCTTTTTCACCTTTTGAAGTTTTTATTTCTCATTTCCATTTTGCATATATTAAGCAATGTCTGTTTGTCTTATTGAGTTTGGATGCTTTCTTAAGGTCACAAAAAAGAATATAGTGGAGTCCAAAGCAGAAATGAGCAGCGATTTCCTTTATCTGGAGAACCTGTTTGTCTTATATGTGGAAGATACGGTGAATATATATGCAACGAGGTAAGTTACATTATATAAATATTCACTTCAACTTTTACTTTACAAGTTTTGCTTTGTGTAATTACTGTGTATTATATTTGCTGGCTTTTTTAGACAGACGATGATGTCTGTAGCATGGAGTGCAAAAATGAACTTTTGGAAATTCTTAAACTCAATGAGGTACTTTCGTGTAAATTTTTTTTTTTTTTTTTTGTCTAGAAGCTCTAGCCATTCTAACTCCTAAATATTATCTTCTTCATCCATAAAATTTTTAGGGATCCTCCCATGACCAAGCTAAAGATTTCTCCTCATCTGGCATTCGTGACGCCGTACCGGTTCCTATCTTTAGTGAAGATACCTGGGACTATGATCGGCATCACTGGTCAAAAAAGAGATCTAGTCTTTCTACTTATGAATGGTAAATTTCTCCATCAAACACCTGTGCTTGTAGAATTTGGATGTGTGTCTCTAGTTTTTCAACCGGCATGCCCGAGAAATAAAGAAAATGGTTTAATATGTTATTTTCTGCATACTAGTTACAGCTACAAAATACAATATGGGTGCTTATAATCAAATATTGACAATTTTGGTTATATGCTCAAGGAATATATCCTTATCCCTTGAAAGACTTTGATACATGAGGAAAAAGTGCGAGTGAGAATTGAAAGTGAGAGAGATAGAGAGTTGAGAGAATCTGAAACTCAGAATTTTATTGATATGAAAAGGTGAGTGATTACAACTGTGATGAGTCTATTTATAAACTCGAGCAATTGAGACAGCTTTGATTGTCTTTAACTACTTAACTAACATGATAGTTGTAGCTGACAACTGTAAAACCTTAACCTATTAAGGCTGAGTCAACCAGACATAATGTATAAAGTGATTCTAATTTACAGTGATAATAAATATATGGCGACACACACTGATACACCCCCTCTCAAACTCTGGATGGGTGACCCCGACTTGATTTCTAAGCTGAGCAAATCTTGTTGGAGAGATAGCTTTGGTTAGTGTATCAGTAATCTGATCTCGCATTGATATCTCTAAGGATGGCAAATTCCTGCACATGTTCCACATCCATGCACTTGCAATATATATCAAGTGATGATCAAGTGAGAGGAGTGTTTAATATGAGAGGGTGGGAGGAGTAAATAAGGACCATATAACCATACATGGATGGTCATGATTAAAAGTTATTTAGTGATCACATGACCACTTAAAAAAGTAACATGACTTTTTGTTTTAATCTTAGCCATTCATGATTTGATCTATGGCTAGGATTCACTCATCTTACCCTCTCATATAAATACTCCTCTCACTTGATACGTTCCCTATATATATATAAAGATGTTCAGCCTTTTTTTGCTTTGGTCTATATTTATGAGTTTTGTGTCATTATAGTTGGAAATGTCAAAGACCTGGGCACCTTGCAGAAGATTGTCTAGTAAAGAGTTGCAGTCAGGTTTGTCATCAATGCTGTTTATGCATAAAAGTCCACCTTTTTCTTTTTTCATAATGATTTTTTGTTTTACTTTTTATAATTTAGATCATAGCGGGAGGAAGTAATAGATCTAGTTCCATTCCAAAGGATCTTCTTGGACTGTATAGAAGGTTTGGAAATTTCTTTTTCCTTCTTGTCTTGACAATTTATTTTCCTCTTACTCTATTTTTATTTGATCATTCTCTAGCTTGATATTGGGACAAATACGAAAGCAATCTTAGTTTACTATCAAGTTTCTGCAGTATTATTTACTTATTCTTTTTACAACCAGTATTTTTTCTTCTCTTTCTATTGATATTCTGAAGTGCATGTGCTGGGTTATAAAGAATATGAATGGTAAGTATATGTTCTTGTGGAAAAATCCACATGGTCAGTGTTAATTGGGAATTTGTATATGGCCTTAGGGAAAATAATTTTTCCCGAATTAGGTAGAATGACTTGGATATTTCTATTTGAATTTTATTTTATAATGTGGACAATAACTCAAGTTATTTATACTACAGTTTTATGTATACTTCTATGCTTTGAATTTTCTTTATTAAATTCTGTGAAGAGAATGTGTTGTTGAATGAGTGTTCGTCAAAAAGTGGGTCAACATTTATCTGCTCTGTTGTGAAGATTGCCATGGAAATGAAGCAAACTAAGCAGATTTGGTTGACTTTTTTATGCAGATGCCACCAGATTGGTAAAGACTTGTTGGCTGCAAACTGTAATGCATGCCGCAGTTCATTGAATTTGGCAACATGCATCGATTGTAGTATTGTTCTTTGTGATGGGTATGCCTAAAATTTATACTCTGGCTATGCATCTTGTCTCAGAATTACTTGACAGTGTGTGGCAGCATCTAAGTATTTCTGTATCCACCCTCTCTTTTTTCTAGTATATTGACTCACAAGATTTTCGGTGTGGAAACTACTAATGTTTGATGATTATCTAGAATATATTACCATATTTTAAGAATGCAAGTAGTTGATGCTATGCAACAACAAATGATAGATGGTTTTAATCCCCATTCTGAGACAGTACTTTTCTTTTGACTGATATAATAAGTAGCTTTTGCTGTCAAATGATTTATGTGCTTATAGTTGATGTCTTGCTTGGTGCTAATTTATACTGTGATATATACTCTTTTCCAATCAAATAAACTTGTGCCGAAATGTTTGTAGCCGATGTTTCTCTTGTATATTGCAACTGTAGCACTTAAAGTAAAGCAAGAAAACAATGAATGGATGCAATCATAAATATAGAAATTACTATGCATTCCTCCACGATCTTTCTGACCCTCCCACTGGTGATATTTTCACTGTCTTTCTGCATTCCACTGAATTCTAATATTCCTATTTTCCAGGGCAGGTCACTTGGATGATCATATAAGAACACACCCTTCTCATCAAAAATATTACTCACACAAGCTAAAACGTCTGGTGAGTTCTCTCCTTTACATGCTTTGATTGAACGAAGACTGGAGTCCTAACTTTATCTGTATGTGAATGCATTTTAACATGAGTATCTAACATCTTTAATGTTAAACATTGTATTAATCTTGACCATGAGATATTTTATTTTATTTCCCAATATACAACAACAACCAAGCCTTTTCCCACTACGTGGATTGGCTACATGGATCAATTGACGTCATATAGTTTTTTCATGTATTTGGACCCAAGATAGACCATTTACCTCTAAATATCTCTTAATTGTTTGGCATATAATTTCCTTGGTCTCCCTCTACCTCGAGCTACTGGACTATCCTTTATTTGATCAAATCTCCTTACCGGTGTTTCTACATGTCTTCTGCTCACATATCCAAACCACTTAAAACGAGACACTACCATCTTTTCTACAATAGGGGCTTCCTCAATTTTCTCATTTTATCTACCAATGTAAATCATGGAAATTTAATGTAAGACATAACCCCCCTTTCAGATTATTGCTTCCAGCTTCATGTTGTCTACAAAAACTTTGCCTATGTGCATTGCATAATTTGTCCCAATTCCTGAGAAAAAAGAATTGTGTTAAGCTGTTGACAGCCAACATATAACCTTGTCAAGTCTTTATGGCATGGACCAATGATGGCTGTTATTGATGTCTGCTTCTTCCCTGTTCTTTTTTGCAAGTCTTTGCAGACACAGTCATACATTTATAATTAATATCTTTCTCTCCTTTTATGTGAGTTACCGATTCCTGCTATATCTTTAAAAGAACATGACATGTCAATCTGTGTTGCTATGGGATGTATGCATATACATGTTTTGTGTGACACATCTTTGAATGACAACCTTGTTTCATCCTACAGCTTATCAGCTCATGTCAATCTGTGTTTCTGTAGGTTAAATGCTGCAAGTCGACTTGCAAGGTCACTGACATCAAGGATCTCTTGGTTTGCCACTATTGCTTTGATAAAGCCTTTGAAAAGTTCTATGACATGTATACTGCAACATGGTAGGTATCTTCTATTTGTCATATCATTGCCCTCATTCTTAATTTACTTTCAAACAATGTGGTTATATAAAACGCTATTCAAAAAAAAAATGCGGTTATATAAAACACATTTCTGCTTTGAATCATAATGCAGCATGCATGTGAAATTTTGGAATAGTGTCATTTTTCCTTTTTATTTCCTTTCGTTGAAGAAGAGTATGTAAGTTGAAGGGGAATCTCGAGGCAACAGTTGGAGTTGTTATCATGTGATTAAAGGCCATAGGCTTGAGTCGTGGAATCAGCCTCTTGCAAATGCAAGATAAGGCTGCCACAATAGATCCGCAATGGGTCAAACCTTTCCTTGGACCCCGCTAAGGTGGGAGCTCTATATCACCAGGTTCCCCCCATCTTTTAATTTACTTTTTGCACTATACATACCAACTCATTAGACTTTGGGTTTAGGTTCAGAATATCAGTTGTGTTATCTAATGTCATGCATATATATGTACAGAAAACAGATGTTAGTCTTTAGTGCTTATGTTTTGTGTAATGTCAACTTCTGTCCCACTTTCTTCTTTTCTTATTAGCTTAATACTGATATGTTATTTGCTTGTCATATGAAGGAAAGGAGCTGGGTTTTCAATTATATGGGGTTCTATATGCTGTGAAGATCACTTCACCTGGTAAGTATTCTCCACTCCACTCCTAAATAAGTATTTGGTTTGTAGGTATTTAAATCTCCTGGAATTTTGGATACCTGGGCACAAGATGCTTGGATATTTGCAATGACCATGTTTGGTTACATGCCTAGGGATACGTGTGATGCCTTTATTTGGTTACTTATAGCAATCTTAAATTTGTTACACTAAAAATTTGTTTTAACATGATAACAATTTACTTTTTGTTTTTTTTCAATATGTATTTTTTTCCTGAGGAGTGCTAGCAAAACACTCTCTTTTAAACACATACTCTTCTATTGGTTGAAATCAAGTGGGGTCTATGTGATTTGGTCTTTTAAACACACACTCTTCTGTTGGTTGAAATCAAGTGGGGTCTATGTGATTTGGTGGGACCCACTCCCCAAAATAGTGGAGTACACTTATATTTCAACCAATAAGAGATTGTGTGTTCAAAAATGAGTGTTAGAGAGTGTGTTGCTAACATTTCTCTTTTTTTTCTATAGGATTGAGCTTGTGACGTAAATTGGATTGTTTTTGTTATTTATTTAGACTATGTTTGGTTTGGGAATTTTTTTTTTTTCGTATTTTGTTCTCATTAATAATTGCAAATTTTGATTTTTGTTTTCAAATATTTGTATGGGATATAGAAATGGCATAATTTTATTTCTTGTCTTGTGCTCATTAAATTCCATGCTGACGGCTTTAGAGGGCATCTGTCATACGTATTGTGATTTGATGCCCATTTACTAAAAATCAACATCTTGGTCGGACATCCAATATTCATAGCCTCCACATATTTGGGGCCTAGGTGAAGATATCTACATGTTGAACCTCTCATTGTTCCATTTTTCTGCCTTGTTCCACTCAAATAACAATTTTTCTGCCTTGGGTCAGGCACAGGATGAATTGTTTGAATGCAGATGTAGAAGAAAGTGCATATATTGTAAAAAGCAATGGCCACAAAGGCAAACGTACTCAACTTAGTGACTTCATTTTTTGATGGTTGAACCACTAATGTCCTCAGTTTTGAGCGACATTTTAAAATTGCTCTTCAAATGTGATCAATGGATAGTGGGGTGAATGTCTTGCTTAGTTCCTCAGTCTTCTTCGAGGCTTGACTGGTGAAGTTTTTAAATGAGACAATAAGGTGCTGTTTGTATATATCTTGTTGAGATATTGAGGTTGGGCTTCTTCCCCAAGGTAGTCAAAAGTATAAATCTTGTTCAGATTGGCGAATGCTCGTTACCACCAAGAAGAACTACAAGCTAGATTTTCACATTTGTAATTTTACCCGAGTTTTTGCCTTACTTGGATGTGGTTTTTATCATTATTCCCTCAGATTATGGCCATGCTTTTGTCATGAATGAATATGAAATTTACATCAATGTAACAGTTTGTGTTAGATGTAAAATAAGTTTATTTTTATCATTTATAAATCTGGAATATGTCCAGCTTAGATAAGTTACCAGCTGTCTTATTAGCTGTCAATATTAGCTTGCTGTCAAGGTTAGATGATTAGTGAGTTTGTTAATCTTTTCGGTTATGAGGTTGTTAGAAGCTCTAAACCTCTTTTCCCTTTGATTGATTCTGTACATAAACATTGATCTCACAGAAATGAAAGTAGTTTTGATTTTCTCAATTCCTAACATGGTATCATTCGCAAACACACTTCCGCATTCTCGCTGAGTTTTTCTTTCTTCCTTCACGATTGCATTGCATCGTGCTGTTTCTTTGTGACTCCATTGCGATTTCTTCTCTGTTCATCGCGCTTTCTTCCTCGCGATATCATCTTCCTCTTCGTGATCATTGTTCCCTGTATCACGATTTCGCATTTACTGTGTGCGATTTCTTGCGATTCTATTCGCGATTCTATGTGCGATTCCTCTTCGTTCGCAAATTCTATCTTTTCTAAATGGCTCCATCTTCTTCTTCCTCTGATGAATCAATGCCTGATGGTTCTGCTTCTGTGCAATCTCCATTGAAATCAGTTTCATCCAAGAAATCGAAATCCGTTTCATCAAAGCAAATGAAATCGGAAACCCTAAATCCTTACTACATTCATCCTAACGAGAACCCCTCATTAGTTCTTGTTTCCCCTGTTCTTGATGGTTCTAACTACAATTGCTGGGTTCAAGCCATGACTATGGCTTTGGAGATGAAGAACACATACGTTTTTGTTGATGGTTCGATTTGCAAACCAGCCTCAACTCCTATGCTACCCGGTCTCAAACTCAGTGCACATACTAGCACACCAGTGGCTGATCCAGCCAGTTATAGAAGAATGATTGGCAGACTGATTTATCTGACTAACACACGGCCAGATATATGTTATGCTGTCCATAAGCTCAGCCAGTTTCTTTCTAATTCTCTACAGCCACACTTAGATGCAGCATTACATGTTTTGAGGTATGTCAAATCATGTCTTGGCAAGGGTGTATTCTATGCTTCAGAATCTGATTTCAAAGTCAAAGCTTTCAGTGATGCAGACTGGGCATCCTGTCCTGATAGCAGAAGGTTTGTTACTGGATTTAGTATTTTTTATGGATCATCCTTGGTTAGCTGGAAATCAAAGAAGCAAAGTGTAGTTTCCAGGTCTTCCTCTGAAGCTGAGTATCGTGCTTTGGCTATTATTGCATCTGAAATTCAGTGGATTTTATATATTCTGCAGGATCTTCATCAACCATATTCCAACTCGGTTTCTTTATACTGTGATAATCAGTTAGCAATTCATATTGCTCAGAATCCAATTTTTCATGAACGCACCAAACACATAGAACTTGATTGCCACTTGATTCGTGACAACGTGCAAGCTGGATTGATTCATCTAATGCCTATCCCAACCAAAGCTCAGATTGCTGACATTCATACCAAGGCATTGCATCCTACCAGCTTCAACTCTTTATTGTCCAAGCTAAACATGCAAGACATCCATGGTCCAGCTTGTGGGGGGTGTTAGATGTAAAATAAGTTTATTTTTATCATTTATAAATCTGGAAAATGTCCAGCTTAGATAAGCTGTCTTGTTAGCTGTCAATATTAGCTTACTGTCAAGGTTAGATGATTAGTGAGTTTGTTAATCTTTTCGGTTATGAGGTTGTTAGAAGCTCTAAACCTCTTTTCCCTTTGATTGATTCTGTACATAAACATTGATCTCACAGAAATGAAAGTAGTTTTGATTTTCTCAATTTCTAACAGTTTGTCTATTATTGGTTGGGAAAAAGTTTCATGTCCCTAGGTAGATTCAGTGTATTGTATTTAAAATCAGTAAACAATAGATTAAAGTTAGGTTGAATTCTCTACAGAGAACTAATTACAAAATTACTGTTGCTCCCCTCAGCTCTGTACTGTACCATTGGAATGAAATTTTAGTGCAGTGGGACAATCGATTTCAAACTTCTTTGGAAGCAATCAAGCAGCGCATTTAGTCTTTGGAAGTATGTTAGTGTATATATATATATATATATATATATATATATATTCCCCCTTTTTGAAGGGGATACTAGACCTGTGTAGTGGACCATGCAAGGGTTTGGGGAAGATTTTACCACTTGGAGCGATAACTAGGGTGCCAAGTAGGGTGAGGGAGGTGATATAGGGGTGGACATGTGTCGGGTTGGGTGGGTTTTGTGGTGTTTAAAGACCCAGCCCAGTCAAACATACACGGGTTGGGTTGGGTCGGTTTAGTCGAAATTTTTTACGAAACCCGAACCAACCCAACCTGACTTCATATGGATTGGTTTGGGTCGGGTGAACGAGTTTGCTATTAAAATATTTATTTCTCAGAAGAAAAAAAATACCAAAGACAAATAGAAAAAATATTTATGAAAAAAAAACCACTATCAAGGCTTTAAACATTAATTTATCCAATATTTACCTAGTCTAATTGAAAAAACAAATACATAACGCAATATTTCACAATTCATAATATATAAGTGACATTATTTCATATTTCATATTTTTTTAATATATAAATCATTCAAAATGCAAAAAACATATTTCATATTTCAAATCCGCGACTCAGCATTCACTTAGGCTTACAAGAAAAAAGTCACTTCGTATAATATACGCGACACGCTCACTTAATGAGTAAAAAAAAGTTATATTGTTATTTACAGTGGGTTGAGTTGCGTTGCTCGAGTTCGCAATCTTCAGACCCAACACCCAACTCATAGGCTTTGGGTTTGTTTCTTTTAAAACCTACCCAACACAATGACCCAAACCAACCCAATTTTTCTGGGTTTGGTAGGTTGGATTCGTGGGTCGACCCGTACATGTGCCCATGAGGTGAATGAGAAATGAATGTTATATCAGATGGCTTTGAAGTTTGAACTCCATAGACCGGAAAAAAAAACGTGTTATGCATGTAATTTTTTAAAGGGGTTGTACCTACACCCCTCAAAATTCCTTCCCACGCCCTCCCCTTTTTTAATTGAATTTACCAAAATATTCCTCCACCTCTCACTCCCCTTCGCTTTCCCCTGCTGCCCCTTTCCCCCTCCTCTCCCCTCTCCACCTTTTTTTTTGAGAAAAAAATCTCTTTACATTCAAGGTGCCTGTGATTTTGTAGTGTTTATGCTACGTACTGGTTTATGTTTTGTTTCTAGCATTGCGGATCTAGGGGGGGTAGGGGTTGTGAAGAATTTAGATTGTGTAATAATTATAAATTATAAAAGCTCTATAATGTAAAATTTGGTGAAAGTTTGAACCATTTTTCAATATATGAAGTTGAGACTTTACGATTGAATTGATTTGAAGAATTGATGTTAAAATAATTGATTTTAAAAAGAGTTGATTTTAAAAAAATTAGTTTGTGTTTGATAATGATATTTTAAAAGTGAGTTTAAAAGAATGGATTTAGTTTGGATGATAAAGTAGAATTACTTTTGATATGTAAATGTAAAGAATTTTGGGGTCACATACCCATAATTGATTTATTTAACGCAAAAGTTAGGAAAGTCTTACTTCTAAAATAATCAATTCTAGCATTCTCAAAATTGATTTTATCCACCTTGTTTTTTTACCCAACACAATCACACACTCAAAATTGATTTTGCTCACATTGGGAAGCGCAATTTTCAATTTTGAGATAAGAATATCTTAACCAAACAGACACTTAATCGGTAAGTTTTGAGTGAATAAAGATTTAGAACGAGTTAAGTAATTTAATTTGTGAGATTGAGTAGACCAACAAAACTTTTAAAACACAATCTAAATTCATCACAAACCTCCCAAATATTGGGATAGAACATAAGAAATAAGAAGTAAGATATGAATTTAAGATTTGAAGATGAAAAATTGAATACTTTTAATTTTGTGTAACATTTTATGTTTTAATCAGTGGCCTTTGAGTGAATGAATGTTTAGAATGATTTCTTGTTCTTAGAATGATTTAACTAACTTAATTTGTGAAAATTTTGAATAAAAAAAGAAAATTTGAGAGTTTTAAAAAGATAAAAATTTGAGAGTCTAGAAATAGAAACATCAAATAAACAAGGGAAAATAGTGTTTTTGGTCCCTGTAATTTTAAGAAAATTCAGTTTTAGTCCCTGTAATTTTTTTAAATGGTCTCTGTAATTTCAAATTCCGTTATATTTGGTCCCTGCCGTCATCTCTTTGTCAAAAAAAGGTGACGTGGCAAGCGAACTACCAGTTGGACGTTTACATGGCATTTTTTAATTGACTTAGCACCCAAATCAGTGCTGACTCACCATTTTTTATTTTAAACAAAAAAATCTAAATTTGTTTTTTAATTTTATGTTTTAATGAAAATTAAAACACATTCATTTTCTAGAAACCCTATTCCCCTATTGCATCTGGGTATTGAATCGAGGATGGCTCCCACAACGGCTCGCACCCTCTTCTTCTTCTTCTTCTTCTTCTTCTTCTTCTTCTTCTTCTTCTTCGTTGTGTTCCCCTTCTTCTACTTCACTTTTCTTCACTGCGTTTGAGTGATGATCCATGAACGATACAGCTTCAACCAACAGAAGGCAACACTAGAAAGAGGGCGAAATCGATTTCAGGGTTCAAGCCATTTTTTGTTTTTCTTCTAGGGTTTATGTTTCTGTTTAAGAGAGAAAGAGATTGAGAGAGCGAGAGGGAAATCTGTTTTTAGGGTTTCTGTTGCTTCTTCTTTTCCTCCAAGACCCTTCGTTGATTTCTAGATCTCATCAAGGGGGTGTTGTTGAGATGATGGGGCTGAGATGATGTTCAAGAAGAAGAACACGAAGAAGAGCAGAGGCAGCGAGAGGGACGAGAAGAAAGGGGCCAACAGGGACGACACCAAGCCCTAATTCTACTGACCCATCATCTCTATTTTTTCTTAACTTCACCAGATGGCCACGTCATCATCTCCGTTTTCACACATCAGCAATCTTCAACGGAGAGATGACGGCAGGGACCAAATATAACGGAATTTGAAATTACAGGAACCATTTTTTTTTAAAAAAATTACAGAAACTAAAACTGAATTTTTTTAAAATTACAAGGATCAAAAACACTATTTTCCCGATAAACAAAATCAAACATACAAAAGGAAACATCAAATATACTTTAGGACTAGTGTAACCCTCACCCCTCGTGTTCTCCTTGCAAGCCATCGTCTTGGACTTCTCAGGTTAGGGTTCGCAGAGCATTCGCTGAAACACAATAGAATATCGTCCGTTTCTTCAATTCGGCAACTTCGAAATCGATACACGCGGTGCAAGAGGGTCCGACAACATTCTCCATCGTTTGAATTTTGCAATTCGTTGCAGTGGTTGCCGTGAATCCTGAAGTAATTAAAAATGGGTGGGCATGGTGGTTTGAACATCCTCCCTCAGAAGCGTTGGAACGTATACAATTACGATAACAGAGAGAAAGTGCGTCGCGACGAAGAAGAAGCCGCCAGAGAGGAGCAGCTTAAGCGCGAGCAGGCTCGAAAACGCGACACCGAGTTCCGTCTCGAGCGCCTCCGTACCGCTCGAGGTTTGGCACCGACGATTCAGCCTCGTGAATCCGAACCACAACCCGAACCTGAACCCGAACCGGAGCACGGCGACGCTGGTCACATTAACCTCTTCGAAGGAATTAAGATTTTCGATCCGATTCGAGTACCGCAGAAAGAGGGTGCTGATGAGAGAGAGGAATTGAAGAAGAATAAGAAGCTGAAGAAAGAGGATGGAGGATCCATCCGCGTTGTGGGTCCCGAAGATGAGAAATATAGGTTAGGTTATGGGGTTGCAGGGAAAGGGGTTCAATTGCCTTGGTATCTTCAGAAACAGAAACCTAATGATGATGTTGTTGATGGTGAAAATAGTGGTGGTGGTGGTGGTGGTAGGAAGGGTGAGAAAAAGAAGAAGACATTGGAAGAGTTGAGGGAAGAAAGGCTGAAAAGGGAAAGGAGAGAGAAGGAAAGGGAGAAGGCATTGAGACTCGAGAAACAGCAAAGTCGTGGAGATGTTTATGGCAGTAGGAGATTCTCCAGGTGAAAATGAATTTTTTTTGTCTTTTGATTTCTATACTTTTGTTAAGTCCTTCATAATAGCTTCTGAAGTTTGATATGATCGTGTAGAAGATATGTAATTTTGATTTAGTGGTCTTGTGTAGGGAAAGATAGATTAATCTGATTAATAAAAGTGGTTTGGTTTTCTTTCATGAAGTTATTTCTTATCTGTTGACTATTACTGAATTGAGTTGCATTGGTTGCGATTCTCTTTTTCTTCGATATGTTTGAGTTCTTTCTTGGCAGCTGTCTGGACTGGAACTTATTTGATTGTTATTAGGTCATGTTGTTAGCTGTGAATGTCGGGACTAACTGGCAACTTGTGAAATCTGTAATATAATTTTTAATTTTTCGGTTCAAATGCATCAATACCATCCAACTTTAAACACTCCTTAGTTTAATTATTTGATTGAGTTTTTGACTTACATAATAACTCAGCCCTTCCAAGTTCCTAGTACTCAGATTGCAACACTATGCAGTGACCCCATGTAAGCCAGTTTATGGAAATGTGGTGCCTTCAGATGATTAATCATAGAAGATTCAGTTCAGTGACTTTAAGTGTTTGCTTACGTTAGGTTATAGATCAGATTTTATTTCAGATTGGTGCCACTGAATATTACAGAGATTATTGTTTAAAATACAAGGTATTTTTCTTCTAGGATTTTTTTTTTTTTTTTTTTGGAGCAACTTTCCACCACAGACTGTTTTCTCTCTGATTGAACTTTGACACCATTTTTTAAAATGCAAAAACTATCGAGCAATAGTAGTAGTGAATTATATCTGTGCTTTGCTGTGTTTGAAAGATGGAGTGATGACAAACTTGGTTACTGTTTGCACAGCAGTGTTTTGAAATGTGAAATGAGAATGAATCAGTCTTTTGCTTGTTCAATTGCAAGGTGGTTGAACATGAAGTGAAGGACATTAAAAAAATTAGAGTTAATATTTTATACACTATCACTGGATAGCTATGGTTACATTACATAATCACTATTTTTACACCACTATTGCGTTAAAATTATTTGGAAAATCTATATGAAAAGGATGACATGGTGCGCCGGGCTCTCACATATTTTTAATTTTATTCTTTCAAAAATTAATTCATAACAAACTTGATATTCTGATTTTCTTTCATAAATAGCTATCGCATTTTTTTTTTTTCAGTTGCTTATTGCCTTACTGGCAACTATTTAAAGGCTGCCGTTCTCTAAGATTGATTTATTGCTGGAGATTTGAGTTTTAGAATTCACGTGTATTAATAGATTGTGAACTTAATATTTTTTTCCTTCCTTTTAATGTGTATAATCTGATTTTTCTAGTAAGAGGAATGTTGTAGAAAGCAAAATTTGTTGAGTGTTGAATCCTAGTGTGGTAACCTGTTGTTTTTTGTGTTAAAATTGGTCTCTGCAGTGTTATAGTTTTACTGGCAGAGTGGCAATATAAAACTATTTTTGGATGCATAAACCATCCTATGCTTGAATTAGAAAACCAAGGGTAGCAAATTCGTAAACATTACTAAATAAACCTTTGATAGACTGAGCAATTATGGATGCACACATGTTGTTCAAGGCAAAGCTGATTTCCTACTTGCACTATTAAGAATTATAAAAGTTCATAGAATTATAAGATGTTGGCACCAGATTGATGATACTTGAAAAGCACATGCTATAGCTGGCTTTTTGAATTAACAATGGGATTGATTTCTTTAGGCCTGTTTGATTACACTTTTTAGAAACAGTTTTCTGTTTTTAAAAATTTGACAACAAAATTTGTTCTTTGTCCATTTTTAAAAACATAAAAACTGTTTTTAAAAAGTATATCAAACAGCTGTTTTGTATTCATTACTTTGTTTAATGAAAAAGCATACTCTATAATTTTACAGGAGATGATTGAGTCAAGGGTTCTTGTCTGCACTTTGTGATCTCCCCAGATTTCTCGTTCTTAAAATGGGAATCGTGCTGGCTCCATTCTTGAGAAATTTATAGCAAATTGGTGCAAGCATTTTCTTCCAACAACCCACCTCCCTCTTCTTCCTTTTTGAGAATGCTGTAACCTTGTGAAATACAGGGTGGTTTTGAGTGCTGGACAAATCCGCCCAAGTTTGTACCAGTAATTTGTTTTAAGTCCTTATCCATGGTTGTGATCAAAATCAAAATGAAAAGTTTAATTTCTTTTTGTTTTAATTAATTAATTTCGGTTTGGGGTTTCTTTAGCTTGTACCAGCTGAACTGAATACTGAAGTTTTAATCATTGCCTTTGTACATGAAGAAATTATCTATATTAGAATTAGAATAAAGCAGTTGTTAAGTTTGGAAGGAATCTTCTAACGTAGCTACTGGATTGATATTCAAATGCCTTGTATATACACTGCATTGTTTTTGTTGTTAACATACGTATCTCCATCGCTCCATGAAGAGAGATTAACAACGAAAATGGATAAAATAACTTGAGGATTACTGGTTTAAGGACTGATGAATTAGCAAGCTGCTCCATAAATAAAAATTAAATTAAAGTCAACATCTAAATTGCTTTCTCTGGTCGGATGCGTAGAGAAAATTGAAAGGTTAAAGATGGCTAGAAAAAATGAAGAGAAAAAGAAAGTGAAAAGAAAATTAGTGGTTTTACGTATTATTTCAACAGAGACAAAATAAAGGGGAAAAAGTATTTTTTAGTTCGGTTGGATGAAAAAATGATAAAAAAATAACATGAATAATTAATATAATGTTCTTTTTACCTTTAATAAAAATTTAAAAAATCAAGTGAGTTTTACACTAAATGAAACAGACATATATATGTGGGTAAAATTAGTAAGAATGAAATTGTCTCCTTGTCCTTGTTTTTAATACCCTCCCATTATTACTGTAAAATAATTACCCTATCATGATCATCATCATCATCACTACTATTATTTTTGCTTCGTGCCCCTTTTGTGATACCGAGGGATAGCTAACACCGCTACTTGCCCCTTTTGTGATGAGGAGGAATCGCTTCACCACTGTTGCTTCGCGTGTGTTCGCCCGGCTAGTCTCTGGCACAGCTGCGGTTTCCACACCGCCTCTTTCCCTGCATCACACAACAACATAAAGGATTGGCTCACTCAGCTCCACGGTGATGGGCTGGGCTTCATTTCGGTGATTCTTTGGTCTATTTGGTTGTCCAGAAACAAGAAGGTGTTTGAAGATAAGGATGACCCGATTGCTTCTATGGTGGCCCAAATTGTTTCTCTCAATAGCAGCATCAAGATGGCGTATGGGGGAATGTTTGGTAAAGTTACAGCGGCACCGCGTGAAGTTTCTTGGATTAAACCCTCTTTTGGGAAGTTTGTTTTGAACGTGGATGGGAGTGCGCTTTCGAATCCGGGGAAAGCCGGGTTTGGGGGGCTTTTAAGGGACCACGATGGTCGCTTTATTCGAGGCTTCTATGGGAGTGTGGGCGTCTCTAATATTATTCACGCGGAGATTATGGCTCTTTTCTTTGGCCTACAGGTTTGCTGGGAGTTGGGCATTAGACATCTCAGTTGTTACTCTGATTCTCTTGCGGCGGTTAAACTGGTTAATGAGGGTTTTCCC
The DNA here is from genome assembly GCA_037113605.1 of Calophaca sinica. Lineage (NCBI taxonomy): Eukaryota > Viridiplantae > Streptophyta > Magnoliopsida > Fabales > Fabaceae > Calophaca > Calophaca sinica. The sequence goes on from CM073731.1 coordinate 33,749,498, forward strand.
CTGTACCATTTGTTTGTTAGTGAGCTCACCATCATCCAGCAGCTCCAGCAGAAGGATTGGACTTGGAGTATTCACCACACCGTCAGGGAGGGAAACCATTGCGCGGATCACATGGCCAAGATTGGAGTGGCGGGAGATGCCTCGCTAGTGATCTTAGAGAAAGCTCCTTCGGGATTGAACACACTTTTACTGGTGGATGCCATGAGCACATCCTTTAGAAGGGAATAGTTATGTTTTTGCTCCTTTTTGCCCTTTTGTATACCAAAAAAAAAAGATCACTATTATTATTATTATTATTATTCCTTTTTTTTTCACGGCTAAACTTTTCTTCACTGATTTTTTATGTAAACAAATACAGGGTTAAGATGTCCAATGCAAGAAATAATTTGTCATGCAATTCATGTGTTGCTTAGCCCGCTTCCGGAATTTTGCGTTGGAGGCTTGTGTGTCTTTTAAAAACAACTAGTATAATTTTTAAACTGGTTGTTGTCGTGACTATATTATGTTTTCTTCTTTTCCTTTTTCAAGTTAGACATTTTGTACAGGTCAAATTCCACAAGTTTATACCTTTGATTTGTTCAATCGATTACCTAAAACTGAGCTAGCGGATTTCACTTTGATGGTGACCCTCCAATAAATATGAAGTATATCGTTTGGTAATCAGTTGCAACGTCCTTTCTCGTTTCCAAATTGTTTATGATGTTTAAGGACAAACTTATTTATAAATGACTTAGAATCACATTGGTAAGTAAAATATAAATTTCTCCATGCTAGTCCTTAGTTGGTTTCTCTGAGATAACTAGTATTTGAAGACTTCCATTAGTTGTATCTAGTTTAAGCTTGTCTACCTAATTTAAAACCATAATAACACATTTATTCGTGAAGAGACCAGGTATTATCAAACCTAAAAATCCGCTAGTTGAATTTGGTTGCTGAAAGGTGCCAAACATGGGAAGTTGTTCCTAACAGATTTCTGACCTCCAATGTCGTTGGGCGAGCATCAAAGGCGAAACTCGTGAATCTGTCACTTTTTCTCTTTTGTGAGAGAGACATCCTTTATTTAAAGAGGTTGGGAGAGAGAGTTATCAAGGTGGTTACTGGATAGTGAGAGTAGTTACTCGGTAATGAGGGTTGTTTGGTAATGGACCGGGTCACTACTCAGATATGAAGTGCATAAGTGGCGGCCCGAGACGATTCTTGCATTGGGCAAATACTCGATAAAGTTATGATGGTCCAGAAGTCAATCTCTTATATATTTAAATTTAAATGGTTGGGCAAATGTTTGCCATGTCAACCTTTGCAAAGCAAGCTAGATGAATAATTCAAACTAGAGCAATTTGAAAATTGCTTATCCAAACATGACATAATCAAATTAGATATCAATTCCTAATAAATACAGCGATGGAATATATAAACGAGAGGAGAGAAGCAGAGCTTGCAGATAACCATATGGCCATTACTAGCGAAGCACAAATTTGCTTGAAGGCCGCTACAAATGAAAATGATAACCGTTCTATTTTATACATGGAGAACTTGACACTCCCCTCGGTATGTTTACTAACACTATTCTCTTCAATTCATTCTCCATAGTTTTAAATTTAATCCAAATCTCAATATCTCTCTCTTGCAATTTAATTATTTATTTGCAGTGCTCTAATGAATAATGATTGTTAATAAAAATCCAAATTCAAACAGAATTTTTTTCCCTGTTTTCTTCCCTCCTTCCTTTCCTCCTTGCAGCCAGTGAAACTAAAGTTTTGAGAAATCAAACAAACAAACAATTGTTGCAATTCTTCCAATGAGTTACTGTGATATCACAAATTAGTTAATTGTAGATATATCAAGTTTAATGCTTTATTTTGTAATGCTTTGTGAACAGTTTCAGGTTGTGGTGATAGCAGCAGATATGGAGTGCAATGGTTGTAGGGGGAGAGTTTCCAGAGTTGTCTCAAAAATGACTAGTGAGGTTCCAAACTTTGCTTAATCTGTCTTTTATCGGGAATATGTTTAATTATTTTTATTTTTAAATACAAAGATATTTTTTATTATTACATATATATTTTTTTAGAAATAAACAATAAAAATAAACGCAAGCGAAATAGACCCTAAAATTGTCGTAGGAATCAGTACCCCACCAATGCAAAGTCAAAGACGATCACATTTATAAGGGATGTATAATATAGTGGATAACCTCAGCTTATTATCCCTCCAGCTATCAGTGTCGCAATTCTTTTTTAGGTTTTGTTCACTTCACTCTAAGGGTGCGTTTGATATCCACTTTACTGAGTCACAGTACAATTTTTTGTCCAGTATATTGTTTAATAGATAATGAACAACATAAACAATATAATGTGAATTTTACTTAAATAGCCTTTACAATATATATATATATATATATATATATATATATATATATATATATATTGTGTAATATAATATTATATATTTTATATGTTCATTATATATAATTTATAACCCAGCGTATATGTAAACAAAGTGATCAAAAATTTTCAAAGACGTACGTAAACGAAAGTTACGTTTTACGTTTTAATATATATACATATATAAAGTTACGTTTTACGTTTTAATATATATACATATATTATAGAAAGAGAGAGAGAGAGAGAGATTATTGAGTATTAAATGAACATGAGTATTTTTGTCTTTTTGATACTTTGTCCTTGGAACAAATAGTTGTCTCATAGTTTAGTGGGAGACAAAAATTTGGGTTTTTGTACTGTCATTTGTCTCTATTTTTGTCATGACCAGTTTTTAAATCAAACATGGAACAATTTACTTTGTCTTGTCCAGTCCCTTAAGGAAGTAAAGTGTATTTGTTTTTTTTTTAATATTTTCAAGTTAACAAATGTACTTTTTAATAAGAAAATGTTTGTTTTATATTCTTGACCACCATCCTTAACAAACATGGTTTTTTTTTTTAAAACTTTTTTGAGCGAAGAGTGTGCTTGACCGGTACTTTCAACTAATTTATAGTTTGTTGACTAATTTATAAACTTGAGTAAAGAGGTTATATTGGCTAATAAAAAAAATGAAGAGGTTATTGATAAACGAGTTTACTCATTTTATAACGTATTTCAAATACTACTAGAAGTATTGTTTGAATTTATAACTTATTATTTTGATCACGTATGTTTAGGAATACATGATTTTAATGGTTCAAATTTTCTATACTTTTCTAATCGAGTAAATATATTCCCAACATTAATATTCCATTCAACTACTAACAGAATATATTGACTTGAATTACAATTTTTGACATGACAAAGGTAACAAATGACAATAAATTTCATTAAAATAAGAAATAAATTTTTCAGACATGATATTTTTCAAATTTATAGTTACAATAACCATGATCCATGTCAATAATCATGATTTGCCATCTGTTACTCGTCACACTAAAAACCGTGATCAGGTTAACATATCTATTAATAATTGAATGAAACATTAATATTGAAACTAAATTTGCTCGATTGTAAAAAGGCCGGAGATTTCATTTAAATGATTGAAATTATAGGAGTCAGAATTATGCATTTCTGAAATTATAGGAATCAAAAGTCCTGTTACGCCTAAACTTTATTTTAAATCACCACAAGATGTCACAACAAGAGAGGTTAATCTTTTTCTCCCATTAAGCCCGTTTAGTTTTAGTAAGTAAATGATCATGTTGCAAAACTATATATGCAGGGTTGACAGAGTACACAATAGATGTGCGCAAGAAAGAAGTAACTGTCAAGGGAGATTTCATAGCACGTTGCAACTTCCAGTATGAAACCTTCCGAAGCAGCCCCCTTGAGAGTGCCACCGATCCACCCAAGTCCCTGTTTACCCGTTTAACTCATGTCGACAAACATAAATGTAACAAAAAGTAGACTCTAGCAGCTACAAACTTCAAATTATAAGGCTCGCTTTGTTCTTTCTTTCTAGCATACTGCAAGACTAAACTAATTGCATGAAATCCAAAGAGGCAAGGTACGGGAGCTATGTACACATCTCTAAATCTGATGAAAGGAAGTAATAATTGTTAAATACCAGAGTCAAAGACCAAACAAAAAGTTAAAGAAAGGAACAGCCGCTAATCTATCATCTAATGGCCATGTTTTACCTGTGTGAGAGAGAGAGAGAGAGAGAGAGAGAGAGAGTCTCTGAAGATTTATGTTATTCGTGGTCGTCATTACCAGATAGTCACTAGAAGGACCACAAAAGAAACGACAAACTTCCCCTCTTAAGTTACAAAAGAATGCATGTCACCGAAAGCATGAGTCAGTCCACATCAAGGGTAACAAGAGACCCACAACTTCCCCTAAAGTTTTCTACTTCCAAAATGTTATCCACCAAAAAATACAAGGAAAAATAAAAAGAAAAACCAACACCTGATGAATTGATCTACTTTAACTTTCGTCATAATTGCTTGAATAGTCGGGAACAACATAAAAATCTATGGTGAAAGATCAAATCGTGGAAATGCTCAGGTCTTCTTCATCAGATACCCCATGATTATGCCGAGTAAGCCAACCAATATGACAAAGACATATGAGACTCCACCACGATTTTTGTTGCCTTCACGCTTCAGCAGCTCCTACAAGTAGAAATTCATCCAATAAATGTATCCGTACATCCATAGCTAATATTGAAAGAATCTATTGATGCCTGTAGTAGAAATTAAAGTGCACGTCTCCTCCAAAAGAAAACAATGGCAGATACTGCATATTTTCGCCTCCATACAATCGTAGCAGCACATAAAAGGCACTTGCTTTTAATACAAATGAGATCATACTCAACTGTTCAGACAACAAAAGAAGGAAAAAAAAAAAAAAAAAAAAACACACGCACACATCAAAGGCATATAATGCCACAACAACAGAAACAAAACCATTCTCATCCTAGTGAAGGGAGCTCATATTCCAAATTTTGTTTGAAATCTCCCATCACCAATAGGAAAATAAATATAGATTAGCATAGTGTTTTGTTGGGAAAAAATGGAAGCAAGGGAAGAGATTTTTATAACTTATAACTTTTCTTGTCAAGTTCAAAATTTTGGAGGAGAGGGGAGGGAAATGGTGGAGACCGAAATTTCTCCGCTCTCAATTTTGACTCCCCTCCAATATTGGGGGGATTCAGAGGAAAGAGAAAATGAGTTTAAAATACTTTTAAGTATGCTGACTAAAATGTTCTAACTACGTTTAGAAATCCAAAATTGTCATCCTTATATCCAGATGAGGTGGATTTAGGATTTGAAGATGATATAAGAGAAGATTTTTTATCACTTCAAACACAAAAAGGCAGACTCTAAATTTCTACCACTGTGCCAACCAAAATTCAGAACATTGCTAGAAGTGGTTTGGTAAAATCTTTTATCATCATTATGTGACGTGCAGGGGCAGCAAATCTTGACATAATTCAGGAGGTAGAGTATGTTAAGTAAGAGGGAAAAATACTCTCCTTGAGTGCCTAAAAAAACCCCCACCTCATGTTTTAATATTATGTGAGAACAAGGCTGATGTGGATGATATTCATGAATATCTTCTATCGAAAGGGGTTGAAGTAGTGGCTATTCATGGAGGCAAGGATCATGATGAGAGTGTGTGCCATTACAGCTATTAGAGTCTTTTGGAGTGTGTTTGTTTCAAGTTATGTAATTATTGAGGAAATACAACATGCTCATGTTTGTTTAAAATTTTAAAAAATTAATCTCGGGTATTTTTCATTCTTAAGAATGTTATTTACACATGGTTTCTTTACTTCTTATTTCCCATGTTAAAGAGTGGGAATATAACATTCTCATGAGAATAAAACTCAACTACTTATAACTTCCCACTCCCACCTCATTTTACCATATTTATTTGTATTTCTAGTATTTTAAAATTTTAAATTAAATAAAAACATTCTTAGGGAATCTAAATACTTGCCAAACGCATTAGTAGGAATAAAATTCCCAAGAATATCATTTTCGGGAATGTGGTTTTATACCTCGAAACAAACACATCCTTGGTATTATACCGGTAGAACTGGACATTTAAAAATATTTACTATTATAAGGTTACAATATAATAGTAAATTAGTTTTATATTCCCTCCCCTCCCCACTTGCAAACCAAACAAGGGGAGGGTTATTTCCCCTTCTCCTTCCCTCCCTTGAATCAAAGACTCTATAGAGGAATGGGTAAATGAAGTTATCTATAACATATATATTGTAAATCCTCACCAGTTCCTGGCGTATCTTGCAATTTTGTTGAATTGCATTATTCTTTTCTTCAGTCAGCCTTGAGATAAGAGCTCTTGCCTGCAACAAAGCAAACATAATATAATCAAAATACAGTTGCCACACAGTACTAACTCTAAAAGTTACAGGCTCCATAAAAATTGCATCATGTGAACCAAAAAGAAAACAAATAACCACAATTATTTTTGCTATTTGTTTGCCGTTTCTTTTTTCTGCTGATCCAGGATCCATAAGTCATGCATCAAGTAAACCACCATTCTTGTGGACCTTTCAAAGCATGAAATTATCGATCAGCTTTGATCTCACAGGAAAACATGAAATACTTAAATATGTTTCTTTTTGGTCTTTGAAAATATGACTTTTCTAAAAATTAGTCCCTATTGGAATTTAATTCATTTTTAGTCCTCACTAGGGACTAAAAACACATGCTTTCAAGTATTAAAACCCACTATTTAAATTGAATGTCAAGATTAACGAATGAAACTCAAATAAAGTCTATTTTCAAAAATATCATTTTTAGGGAAAACACGTCATTATTAGGGACCTAAAGCATGATTAAGAAAATCACTAGACATTAGTTAAGTTTGGGAGCAAAATTAAATACCAGCAACACTTTTCAGAATCAGGAGCAGAAAGATATCTATGCATGTAGGGGTTATTTCACAAACCTTTTGTAGATTGGGGGAAAAAAAACTATAAAATTCATATCTAACAATTTAAAATTGAAACAAGTATGTTTTTTCCCATGTTTTCAGGTACATACGCATTTCGAAACAAGCAGCAACTGTAGACTAGTATGAATAAGTTCATAGTTTCACGGTTTTGCAACACACATTTTTTATCCGATAGCATTTTCTGTTTATATATAGATATACAATATAACACAAATTAGTTTTTAAATTTCAAATTCCAAAATATGGTGCTGTGAAAAAAAAAAAAGATATTGATGTTATTGGAAATACAATAAATTAGTTAGTCATTAAAGACCTTACAATTTTGAACACGTGTATTATTATATATTGTTAGTACTCAACGTTATGTGTGTGTGTGTGTTTAGATGGGTTGTGTTTATATGGACCTTATCAGGTACTGGAGAGTATTGGACAGATTGCAAACAGGTTAAAATTAAATTACCTAATAGCGGCAGAATCCACCCAGTTTTTCATGTCTCTATGTTGAAGAAAGCCCTAGGCCCAAATCAGAGCAGGACCAACATCTGCCCCCAATGCTATCAGATCAACACAAATTGAAGGTCCAAATTGGAGAGTTGGTTATGTGGGGAGAAATAGAGAGAGAGGAGAGGATCCCAGCCTCCGAATTAGTTAAGACAGTTACAAAATGTAACAGAACAACTAACCGTTAGTCGTAATAGTTAGTAGGGAAGATAATTAAAAGGAGACGCGAGGGACGTGAGGGGAGACAGAACACATGAAGTGTGATAATTGGTGTGAGAGAGCACTGGTCTCTCGAATATTACGGGTTGTACTGTTCATAGTTAGCTGTGCCTGTGATAGTTAGTAGTGAAGAGAATTAAAAGGAGATGAGAGAGGAGAGAGAAGGCATCAAGTGTGATCATTGTTGTCAAATCAGGAGCTACTGAAAAAAGGAGCATGACATTATGGTTTTGGTGATGGATTTCGGATGTGATATGGTCTTTTTAGATGTGATCCAACCTACGCAAACGTTTCCAACTGAACTTTGTTCTATACCACTGTATTTAATTGTCTTTTTTTGTGTGTTTGAAATATATTTGCATATGTATTGACACTGTAATATATGAGCATTGAAGATGCTTACTATGGTGGTTATGAAACTTCAGAATAAGACTAATGAAAATTATTTGCTTCATAGAATTGTTAACAATTCTTATCAACATTGTATTTTACAGAAGTATTTACTTAATATAACTCCATCATGTAAAAGAGTAACTCTAGCTTGTGCATTGTGCAGGCTCAATGCTAGTTACCAAATAATGCATAATAGAATACATACCAGAAATCCCAACTTTATTTCCCATTTCTATAAGATAACAGACAAACAAAACAATAAGATCAAATGTCACTAGGCTTTCAAGGGTGGGAAAAAAGAAAGAAAAATAACACCCAGTCAGGGAAAAAATTGCAAAGCAATGTAACATACCGATTGATAATATCTTTAAAATGTTGAATAAGAAAATTGAATTCTATTTTATATTCATTCCAAAAACAAGTTCATGTGTATATATTCTATAGTAGCAATATACAAACAGTCAATTAGTACAGCTGCTAACCACAAATCAACATCCATCATAACAAACAACAAATACATTACACATAAGTCAGTTTACTTTACCTCTGCAGATTTGTCTTGAGCCTCAGGTCGTTCAGTCAATCCTCTTGTTACCTGAAATAACCAAAAAGAAAAGGCATCCAATTGATATCCTTCGAATTATATATTTATTTATATTGAAAAAAAAAAGTTCACCTAAAACAAACAAGACGAGTTAAGAACCCACTTGCGTGAAGTCAGGACCATTGGCATTTCCATTTTCTGAAACAGAACCCCTAGGTGATGACCCTTCCTCAGAACCTTCAGGAACTGGAGATGGTGGTTGAGGCGGAGACACATACACCACTCTCAATTTGCACTCCTCGACCACATGCCCTGCCTCCTTGTTGAACTAGGCAATCCCGATGGCACAAATCTTGTGACTTCACACATCGTAAACAGAAATCAAATGAAAATGCAACAGCAACTAGCATGATAATCATACCATTTCTGCAGTGATATCCTTCGGACTGACACCATCATTAGTTTTTACGCTCTGAAGAAGAAACTTATCCTTGCATTGCATATCAGGTGGAGCTTCTTTTTGCGCTTGCATGGTAACTTTACAAAAACAAAAACAAATGAACAAACATGACCAATATGTTGACTGACAATAAGACATAGGGGAAAAGAAAATAATATGCATTCGGAATAATCGTATCGGTACCCTTAACATCACAGGTAGATCGCGGCAAGACAATTCCAGTGTTTGGACGAACACAATACTTCTTGGGATTGGTTGTTTTCACCTAAACAAAATCAAAATACAAAAATAAACACGCATATTTTGCATTTTCTCATTGCAAAAGAATAAACCGTAAAAAGTAACGAGAATTGTTTGCTTCAAGCCAACATTGCGCAAAAACTAACAAAGGAAATCACGTTAACTTCACGAGAACACTTAACATCACGATCAAATTATCAGATCTTACAAGAGAAGCAAAACTATAACTCACAATCGAATCGTTCTCGAAATTAACGATAAATAAAGGTGGGAAAAAAAAAAGAAACCGAAAAAGCATTGTAAAATGAAAAATCGGAAGCAAAGGATGAAACAAAATCCTTGTTACCTTGAAAGCTACATAGCTATCAGTCTTATTAGATAATTGAAGAGAACACGAGATCTGCTTCTTCAGCTCAACTAACCCCATCAACGACAACAACAAAAACAAAGAAAAAATCAAACACGTGTTGTTCAAACCCTAGAAGAAGACAAACAGATCCATGGAAAGGGAAACTTACAGGGGAACTCGAGTTCGAGAGGTTCGATGCTGAGAAGTTCCCCGGAACTCATCTCGGACCAATTGAAGCAGAAAAGAGGCTGAGAATATTCGAGAAAGTGCGTTTTGGTGTGAAGATGGATTTGGAGGGAGAGATCGAGATCGAGAAGAAAGGGAAGAGAAAGGAATTGGAGTTGGGAAAATGCGGTGATGATGACAGGGATTCAGTTTTCCTTTTCCTTTTCTATTTTTCTATGTGGTGGAGAAAGTGGCAGCAGCAACGTGCGTTGAAACTTAGGAACAACAGAACGGAGAACGTTCTTGGAATTCAATAAACCAACCTCCCCAACCCCTCAACGCACCAACCCAACAATAAAATAAAATAAAAATGCCAGCCTTTTTTTTTGTTTTTGCAGAATTAAAAATGCTAGCTGAAAGCTCGCAAGTAATAATCGTAGCGTTATTTATTTATTTATTTATAAGTTTTATTTTTATTCAATTTTTAAATTTTATTTTATTTTTCTTAGAAAATAATCATGCTAATTTTGTTAACTTCATGCAAACCTAAAAATCATAAATTGAGGGGAGAAGAAATCCTGATCCCCTCACATGAAGATGCGGGCTTGATCACAAAGAAATGGATATTGGAAAAACCGCATTACTTATGTTATATATATACTCATTCCGTTTTCGTTTATAAGCAAAAGTCATTTTTTACATTCATTAAAAAAATATATGTATCTGGTCCAAATTGCAAAATTCACTTTTTATATTCGTTGAAAAATGTATGTATCTGGTTCAATTTGAACCAGATACATATATTTTTCAACGAACATAAAAAGTGACTTTTACTTATAAACGAAAACCGATGGAGTATGTCTTTGCATGAGAATCCAATGGTGTGTTTTCTTCTGAAAAGAAATGGAGAAGAGAAAAAGAGGTGAAAAAGAGTATAAAAAGAGAAAAATTGGTGAGTATTGATAGATTTGAAGTATTATTTGGTATAAGAAAAAAATGAAAAATATAAAAGAAAGAAGTGTACTCTCTCTCATTTATTTCATTGGAAAGACAGTGAAAAAAATAAATATAATTATTTTTGAAATTACAAAAATATCCTTAACCAAAAACCTAATATACTATTATTTTTAGTTTAATTATTTAAATTTATTAGTTTACTTTTTGGTGAAAAAATTACTAGTTTAATATAGTTAAATTACTAACTTTAATTTAACTAAATTATTATTATACTTTAATAGAATATTTGATCAATTTTTTTTTCATTTTAATCTAAATAAAGTTAGTAATTTAAGGGCAAAAAAAAAGCTACCTACGTCATAAATTAATTTAATTAATTTATTCTTATTTTATTATAATTTAATTAATTTAAGTTATTAGTTTGAATTAACTCTTCCCTCTTGCACGTTAGTGCAACAACTTTGGAGATTATATTAATATAAATAAACTATTAATTTTAATTTAATTCAATTATTAGTCTGATTTAATTTATTAAATTGATTGATTTAATTCATTTATTTAGTTTAATTTAATTACAAGTAAGATCGCGATTCACGGCAAAGGTAAGGGGGGCAACACAGTGGATTCTAAAGTCAAAACCTACTGGGCTTCTTAAGGTTTACACTGAGTTCCATGGCGACTTCTGCCTCTAGAAAGTTTAATCTTCTTATTGGAGCAATAGTCTTGGAGGTTTTTGGTGCCATTGATTCTTTTGAAGGTGATAAAGTAATAGTATTTGCAAGGAGTGTTACTTTAGAGAGAAAACACAGAGTTTTTTTTTAGAGGAAAACGGCTATCTGATAATGAATAAAGGTAAAATTGAAACCTTTAAAAGAAATAACATTTTTAGTTTTGAAACTAAAGAGTCGTGTCGGAAAAGTTATTGTGGAGTGATAAAGCTCGCACAATAATTATTACGCCTTGGAAACATAAAATAATCATTTATCTGCTATAAAAGTATTTTTTTTTAAAAAAAATATTTTTAACAAACTCGCTCGTACACAGGGCCGGTTAGTGGGCTGTGCAAGCAGTGCAATAGCACAGGGCCCCAAATTTTGGCCCAAATTTGAGGGCCCCAAATTTTTTGTTATATATATAATATTGCGTGATATATGTCATGAATCCTTGTGTAGTGACGTTAGTTTAAATCTTTTTAGCGACCAACCGGTGTTCGAGTCCAGCGCATGGCATTTTTGCGTGGGAAATATATTTTTGTGCCAAAAATCAATGAAAATAATACCTGAGCAAGATTCGAACCCCGCTCCAGCGAATAAAACTAGGCACTCGAGCCACTGCACCACCTTGAATTTGCTGTAATATTTGTGAAATACTTATTTATATATATATATATATATATATATATATATATATATATATATATATATATCCCCAACTTTTAGGGGCCCAATTTTTAAGATTAAAACAGGGCCTCCAAAATGATTAAGACAGCTCTGCTCGTACAGGTGTACAAAACATGGATTCACAGAAAGTAAACGAAGATTAAAGCATCACAACAAACACAAGATAAACTTATAATCTACATAGGCAATGCATAAACGCATATATAGTGGACAAATATATATTTATAAATGATATTTGCAAATAGAGTATTAAAATAGATATATGGCATAAATATCACTACTAAGGGTAGAAGTGCTACTCTCATGGTATGATGGCTTCCACTTTGATAATCTTTTGTTTGTTTGATTTGTCATGGTTTTCTTCTCGATACATGTTCCCTTTTATCAAACGCAACCTTGCACTTCGTCTGATTGCTCTTTGCAGGTGATCCTTGGTTCTCTAATCTTTGATTCCGTTGTCGAACACTATGTCTTATGTCCTTGAATGTGTGAGTTCTTAAGGTGTGCTTTCTCCTTCCACCATTTGTTGTGAACAACTATTGTTTGGGCATTAACCAAAATATTTTGCTTTCATCCGCCCTGTGAGAAGTACCAACAATGGAGATAATTTTGTTCTTTGGTACCCAACTTTTATTGGGACCTAATTTGTTAGTTCTAGAGGGGTAAGATATCCACCCTATTTTAACATACTTACAAGTAGTCTTGGAGTGACCAGTAAGTTCACAAAAGGAACATGAAAAAAAATCGCTTTGATCAATACATTGATCCGAGTTACATGAGGTTGTTTAAACAATACACCCATTATTTTCAGTGTTAAGTGATATTGCAATCTTGTATTCAAATTCAAGGCTTTTATTCACCAACTGGTGATTTTCAGCTTTAAGCTTCTTATTTTTTTCATTGAGTTTTGAGTTCAGGTCTTCCAAATTTTGGAATTCTTTTCTCAACACTTTATGTTTCTTATTCAAAGACTTATACTCAGTGGAAAGAATAGAAGATTTTCAAACTCTTCTTGTAATTCAGACGGAGAGATAGGATATACCCCATCAATTTGTTTTTCTCCTTCTGATTTGATGTGAGCCATTAAACACACGTTTGTCTCTTCTTCTGTTTCTTACAGATCAGATAAGATCAATGAGAGTTTAGGTTTATTGTTTTCGAGTTTCGAGATTCTCACATTGACTAGCCATTCTGCTAGTTTCTGCATCATTATTTTGGATAGTTTCTTCATGAGCTTCTTTGAAAGTATCCCATATTTCATAAGTCGTGTCGAATTCAACTATTTTGTTGTGTGCTTCTTTGCTTAGAGCATTTGCAAGAATATATTTGCCTTTGAATTTTAGCAACACACTTTGCTTGTCATTTTGTATCCATAATTTTCTCAATTTCTCTACTTCTCTATCATTATCGTAGATGGTCTTAGGAATGAACAACCCATTTTCAGCAATATCCTACATATCAATATATTGAGCTTCCAAGAAGATCTTCGTAATAGATTTCAAATATCAATAATCACTTCCATCAAAGTAAGGTGGTTTGTATAAAGACTGACATATGGAGATGAATTCAACAAGAGCTTGACTGGCCATGATTCTTCAAGATCTTTTCTCTTGACACTGTTAAGTGTTTAATCCTGTAAGAGACTGAGCTCTGATACCAACTAAAATACACATAAATATTACATGGAAAACACAAGAACAAGATTGAATTGTGTTTTCAAAATCTTTTCGCAAAGGCCTTTATCGACCACGCTTATTAGGACACACGCAAGATAACTTGATGTCCATAGTAGTGCGCGAATCAAAGAACAGGGTACTTATTTCAAACAGACAGAAAGAGCGCCTAGGGGTTTTGAAATATTTAAGGCCACAGGTTTAAAATAGTTTAAATAGTTCAACCCTCGGTTAGTGCAATTATAATGATAAAGCAATTTAAGCAAAGTAGGGGATAGAGAGAATCACACATGATGTTTTTATACTAGTTCACTATCAACCTGATTTCTACGTTTGTTCCACTTATCTCTAAAGGATTTTTCCATAACTAACTTGGTTACAAACTTATGAATATCTTCTGCCAAACTGGCTATATTCACAACTTCTCAAGACGACACAACACTCTTGTGCCTTTTGGTACCTAGCCTTCACTTGGCAATTACAGTCTTTACAGAGAAATAAGAACTCTCAACACGATAGTAAGTAGGAACAAGTACAGGTAACTCTCAGCTAGAGAGAATATAGAAATTAAGCACTTATAAAGAAGCTGAAGTGACCAGATCTCACAAGAAGGGGGTTGAATTGTGAGCTACTTAAAATTCATGTTGGATTAGCGCTTATATAACTTTCCCAAGCATAGTCTTGGAGTTGAGTAGGTTAGTTACAACTGTTGGTGTAAGCCCTAGTGGCCAATCTATTTTATATAGATTATTATTTGTATCATGACTTTAGTCATATATTTAATATATGTAAAGGCATCATTTATTATGTTATTAGTGTATAGCATAATAAAGTCCTTAGAATAAGCAGTTCGTTCAAGGGAACATCCAATATGATTTAATCGTGAGACCCTATTAAACTATAGAACACCATTCTTAAAGTATCCACAGTAGAAGTATTATTATTAACTAGGACGACAATAATACATAGAGACTGTTGTGTGAGTAGACTGATGACCACATCTCATGGGTCATGAATATGCGATATTAAGTCGGCACACAGGTATAAATATTAGGAGTAATATTTATACCAAATTGACCCACTATGAGGACGTTTCATAATAGTTATGTAAGCGTCATAGGTGCTCCTCATGGCGACCATAGTGAAGTAGTCATTCGACTTGAAGTCACTACGATTCTTACACGATGAGTTGTAGGTTTTAATGCTATCAAACATCATCCGTAACAGGATGATCATAAAGGTGGTATTTGGGCCTACAATGAATCATGTCGAGGAGTGTGAGTAATGTGGATAGGATTCGTCCCTCCTACATGATAGGAGTAATGTCTAGGCCACTTGATAGAGTGAGACGTGGAATAATGAATGGCCATGCGAGGAATGGGTCAATATGAGATATTGGGCCCATTGGGATTACAAGTCTACTTGGGGATCGAGAAACATACGATTGGACATAACAAGGATGACATATTTATGCCTCGTGTTCAATTAGGACATATGGACGAAGGGACACGGCTTCACAAGTAAATATGGCAGCGTCGAGGTTCTTATCGTATCACCGGTAGTTCCATAGGTTGGGTGACAGTGACATATTGTTAGATGCCAATCATTGTCTATGATATTTAATATTATGTTGAATATTTAATATCATGGTCAGTCTAGTGAGAACCTATGAGAGTCACACACATAGATGATTTATCGGAGGACGTGATGATTGACTAAATTAAACAGGATTTAATTTATGTCAATAGTTAATTGAATTAAATATGATTTAGTTTAAGTCAACAGGTTATTATGATTTAATTAACACAAGGATTTGACTAAATAAGATTTAATTAAATGGGCTAGGTTATTAGGCTTGGCCCAATAAGACTTAGGTCACTCACTTATTTAGGGACATGAGAGCACTCGCTCATTACGCCATGTGGAGGCTACTTTCCCTAAGATGAGAAGAAGGAGGCTAAGGCACCTTGGAGAGACCAACTAGCATTGACACCTGATTAGTAGATGCTCGCGTGGACCAAATCTTTATATCTTTAAAGCGAGCCGCACTCCGGCTCTCACTTCCCTCCAAAATTTCTCTCTCAAGCTAATCTACACCTTATCCAATAAAAATCTAAAAAAAGACCAATCAAACTACACCCAATTTTCACTCATTGGTTGACCCTCTCTCTTTAATTCTCACAGAGAAGTCTCACATCCTATTTCTCATTCTCCACTTCTCTCTCATCGCCTTCTTCTATAGCTGCTTCTTTTTCTTCTTCATCTTCTTCTTCTCCGACCACCACACAGCTCCTTCTCTTCTTCTCCGACCACCACGCAGCTCCCTTGGTTTACGCATTTCCCTGTTTGGTTGTCTTGCTATTTTCGGTAGGATTTTGTGGAAACACAGATTCTCTCCATCTCTCCCTAATTCTCCTCCTGTTTCCATCTTTTCTTCCTCCTTCTTTCACCTTATTATAGATCTCTCTACTACACAAAGAACACGCCCGACAAAAGCTTGCCCCATTTCTCGCCTCTGCATTTTTTTCTGATTTTCGGCCTCCTCTATTCTCAAATTTTGCATTATGTGTTTTAACAATGAATGAAGCAGCAAACAAGGACAACTTCACGATAGTCCGATTGCAATAGAGAAAAGGCGCGATGGAGCTAGCAAATTTCGTTGGTGTTTTCAGTTTTTGTAAGCATTTTTATTTTGAAGCTTTCTAACTTCATCCCCAAAAAAAAAAAACCGAGCGACCCACCTAGTTTCTCAATTTGTTAGTTGCTTGCCCAGTTCAGTTATAGCTTATAGGTTGTTTGTTTTGTTTTTTAAAAATGTAATTTACTAATAAATGAATGAATCTTGATTATGCATGTGTTCGTTGAGCAGGAAGAAGAGTTGTGATGAAGAGGTCATTTCCATGGGATGATCGAGTTGATGTCTCAGTCTCGGAATTGGAATCTTCTTCCCCAAATTCCAGCAGTAATGGCCTTCTTGCAACATATCCCATTCCCAACACTCCCACAATTCACATTCCACTCCCAAATCCCTCCACAGATATCTACTCCCAAGGTATTCTATTCTGCCTCTTGCAAATCTTCTCTCGGCACTATAAAAAGAAGATTCATGCCAGCAAATAGATATGGGTTATGGTTGGACGCAGGTATAGGCAGTGGTATGGGTACTATAGTATCTAAACCTTTCTACACCCACACAATATATTTATTACCTTTTACAATTAGAAATTGATTTTTTTAATCAAGTTAAATGGTTAATGCTTTATAATTAGTATTTATTACTTTTTACAATTAGAAATTGATTTTTTTTGAGTAAAATTGTTTTGACAAGCATAACTGTTCTGGTTATCCGGTTAGTTCAAACACCACTAGCATGCAGGAAGCTGCTGATTCACTTGACTATATCATTGATATTGTCCCTGTTGGTCACCCTCTTGAGCCTTATCTTTCATTGCTCAATGGATTTGGAGGCACTCCAACTCTTTTTTATGCAAGTAGGTCTGCCCGTCACAAATCAGTAACAAGTCATCAAAGGTAAACATTTCTGCTTAGTCTTGTAGATTATAGTTACTGCGGGTGAAAGTATTACGATTATTGTGATCTTAGAAACATAAATTGGACTACAAATATTTAGAGTTCTTTTTGTTGTCTTGGTCAATTGGTTCGTGGTAATTCTCAGAATATGTTACATGTCCACTACATTGCAGTATATTGTATATACAAGCATAGACTCCTTTGACCACTATAATAACTACTTTGACCATATGCAAATTTATATATTATATGTGCATTTTCTATTGATTTGAATTGGGCATTTTTCTATTTTCACCTCTACTACGTTAACAGACATGGTAAATTTAAGTTAATAGGAAATTCATTTATGTCCTCCTGATATTCCTCCACCCCCTTTAGAATCAATGCACCTGACATGTATTGTTAATTCCACTCCTAATGAAAAATTAAAGAGAATTGTCACACTGGGAGCAGTTATTTGGTGTTTAAATAATGTGCTTTGGTGCTTCCAATTTCTCGCAGGAGAAAATGTATCAGTGGATTCTCAGACCACAGCAGGAAGGAACGAGGGTGACTACGTTTGATATAGTTTCTCACTTGCAGGTTTTGTTTTCTGGTCCCTGCAATATTTACTGATATTTCTTTTGGGGTCTTTTTGGGTTTTGTATGTTGTAGCTTTGTAAGCTTTCTAACTCATAAAAAACTCTTTATTAGTTTTATAGGTGTTTATGGAGAAGTTAAATGGAAGGGCTTCAAAAAAGATTGAAATGCTGAAGTTGATTTCAACTTATAAGAAAAGCTATTAGTTAAAATACTTATGGTTATTGCAAGATCATTTCAACCTTTTCTTTTCTATGAGTGTTTGTGGAAAAGTTCATCCAAATTGGATCTAAGAAGTCACAAATTCGATCATGGAATCAATTTCTTGCAAACACAATGTAAGACTCCATATAATAGATTTACAATGAGTCCAACCATTTCTCCAGGTGGTGTTCCTGCGCAATTCATGGGACCTTTAAACTTTGAGATTAAGTAGTAACTTAATTAGCACCTCTTCTGTTCTCTAGCTAAGTCATTGATGTTCTCTACTAAAAATCTTTTTTCATTGTTTTGTCCTATAATTTTGCCAGTGTTTGAGGTTGGAATCTAATCAGTTTTAACCTTTTTAATAAAAGTTTGTTGTTTGGATTAGTGCCATAGGTTGTAACACATGATGAGAATGAGCAGCCCATAGGTTATTTTATGAGTTTAATTGCTTTCATTCTTTTTTTTCCCTATCTTTAAGTTAGTAAGGATCAGTAAGCACCTCACATACACATGCACAACTTAGAACCTACAGTTGATATGTGTTGCATCTCTTTGTTTTATTTTGATTGAAGGTTCTTTAGTTTTTTAATATGATTTTTTGTGTTCATTGGGTTGCTTGCATTTACATTTTCATGCTATTTTCAGTGTTGAACTGCCAAGATACAAAAATAAAAGCATCTGTGAGTAAGCCATTAATGCAAAAGTTCAAGGAAATTCTTAAACAAGGGTGCTATTATGGTTTTTAATAGCTAATCTTTTTTGTGTGAACTATTAGAACCTATCGCGTACATGAAGTACTGTATTTTTCTGTTTTAATTATAATGTAGTGCTCTTTTTAGTTGTGTACAGGTCATGTTTAAATTATAATGTATTGCACCTTTTAGTCGTGTACATGTCTTGACCGACATGTCGTAAATGTCCAAAGTATATAAAATGCTATGGAGTTCACATATTTAGTGTGGTATTTGTGTTCAAGTTTTGTTTCTGTGCTTGTTGTTCAGGGAGTTCGGGCAGATGGCAGCTCTAACTTAAGTGATGAAATTGGCAAGCTTCTTAGCGTAAAAAGTGCTGCTATTGGTCTGAGGTAAGGTAATTTGTTTAGGAGAAAGATTTATCAATTTTTGTTCATATTATTATTTTGTTAGAAAAATTATGTTTCCTCTGCTATACATCATCATATAATATGTTCCCAGGCTTTAAGTACTTAGTCTTCTTATTCATCTGCTATACATCATAATATAATTAGAAGACACAGAAAACGAAGGGGTAAGACGCTCATCAATCACTAACAAATAGAAAAACAGCATAGCAGATAGACTGTCACCATGCACATCAACATATTACAACAATCATTAACATAACTGTTACCACAAATACACACTCAAACTCTTGAGTATACGGTTACAGACCAAACCATACTGATACGTCATACTGACAACTCGACCACACGATCACAGACCACATCATACTCTGATTTCACAGACTGACACATGTCACTGGTCTTTCAGGCTCAATTACCAGCCCTACAGACCCAGACCACCGGATGTTTCAGGCTCAATTACCAGCCCTACTGTACTGGAGATTTCAGGCTCAATTACCAGCCCTACTGACCCAGACTATCGCTGAATATTGCGGACCAAAGGGTCGATTTTTATTTTTTAAATTATAAGCAGGCATGAGTTTGCCCAACTATATGGAATGTTAGAAGCACTTTGACGGAATGTTAGGAGAACATAGATATGTTGGCTGCCACAGGCTTTGAGTTCATTTACTGTTCTATTAGTGTTCAATGAGTTCTATGAGAGTAGTTGTTTGCATGAAGTGTTACTTATCAGCCTAAAAAAAATGAAAGAATGATCTAGAATCGGGTGGACACCATCCCTTTCTCTCTAGGACTCCAGCCTTTGTTCACTTGAAGTAGCAAATTGATGTAGTTGCTAATTCCAAGGTTAATGTTATGTTTTTTTACCTATCTTATTTGTAAAACTGAAATTGCAGCATCTTACCATACTACACATGAATTATTTTGTCCTTTTTTTACAAGTATATACCCTGGTGTATATATCTAGAACTTTATTCTTTGTAGACGTTGTTGTGGTTGCCGTTCCCTAAGGTGTTAGTGGAGAAGCTGTTTGTGGTTGCAAGGATGTCATAGTAGGCAAATTATTTGATCCTGGTGATAGGTGGGAGGTTGTAGGTTTTACTGATGGTATAGGCAAGTTGTTTGTAGTGCATATTGAAATGGATGCATGGTCTCTGCTGAAATAGAGCAGCAAGCCATGAATATAGTAGTAACTCACGAAGAATATTATCTCAAGAATCAAAGTAAATATGCACATCAGAATGCATATGAAAAGAGGAATATTAGCTAGCTACTAGTTATGCATCATAAAAGTGGATCCTAGAGCAATTTTTCACTAAAGGCTTATTGCTTAAAGGAGGTGAAAGATTCTTACGATTCTTGGTGGACTTCTAATATTCTAATTGGTAAAACAAAAATATTATATTTGTTGAAATTAAAAAATAAAATCTCTGTTGAAGAAGGTTGTGATCCTACTTTTGAACTATACACGACATCACTAGCTGCAAGTTGCATGAGCAACGTGATTAATAAGGCATTGTAGAATGCTATTTGTATGTTTTTGTCTTTTGTGATTCAAATTACCTTCAATGAGTTACAGCAGTTGTATTTCCATTACTTGCATGCAGCAGATGCTGCTGCAAGGGGTCAATATTAGCTCAGGGTGAGAATCTCGTGAAAATTGGGAACAAGAAGATGTGCATTCCATTTTCGCATATAAGAGGGTTCATTTGTTTTGTTCTGCACAACTTTTGCAGTATTGGCAGTGCTTCTTCTATTTTCTTCTTTTGCTCTTCTTTTATAATTAATAAATACACACCTTTTGATGCAACTTACAAAGGAATTGAATTGGGTATAAAATGCACACTCCCAATGCAACATTATACTTAAAGTAGCACGCCTAACCATGATATTGTTTGGCCATCTCTCCAAGTAATATCTCACCCCTTCCAATGCACCACCGTTTGGAACAACCAATGGTGTGTCATTAATGTCTCATCTTATATTTTATTTTTCAAAATGCAAAATAAGATGCATGGGCTTGCGTGCCCTTCTCTATATCATTGTTTCGTGTCAGAGGGTCTTCAACTGCCGCCCCACTGCTCCAATCCACTTTTTTGTATACAACTGTTTGTATATTGCGTGAGTTTATTAAAATATTCGCACTTATATAATGCAAATCCAAGGAAATGCAATCTATTGGGCAATTCATAAGGCCCGATCTATTGGGCAATCTAGGTAATCATTCTCATTAGGCCTAACCATGAGTTCATTTATTTTTAGCACATGCTACCTCTTCGTATCCCGTGAAATTGCAATTCTCAAGGTATGCACACCTTTTGGTGCAAGTTTCAAAGGAATTGGATTGGGTATAAAATGCACACTCCTAATGCAACATCGTGAGGCCTAACCATGATTTCATTTATTTTTAGCACATGTCACCTCTCTGTATCCCGTGAAATTGTAATTTTCAAGGTATGCATACCTTTTAATGAAACTTTCAAAGGAATTGGATTGGGTATAAAATGCACACTCCCAATGCAACGTCGTGAGGTCTAACCATGAGTTCATTTATTTTTAGCACATGTCACCTCTCTGTATCCCGTGAAATTGCAATTCTCAAGGTATGCACACCTTTTGATGCAACTTTCAAAGGAATTGGATTGGGTATAAAATGCACACTCCCAATGCAACATCATGAGGCCTAACCATGAGTTCATTTATTTTTAGCACATGCTACCTCTCCGTATCCCGTGAAATTCCAATTCTCAAGGTACATGTATTGGTCATTAAGTCGGTGGCCTCTAGAATTGGAAAGCTCTCCACCTATTACCTTCAGTCCCTTACATGATATTTTATATTTTCTATGTCTTTTCTCTCTACCAGTGGAATAGTTTCAAAGTGTGAAGGAAGTTATACGCCAACCAGAAGAAGCACTTGCACACAAACGCGGTATCTATAGGTACTCCTTTCCATCATTATTTTTTAGTAGATGAATCAGGTATATATAAATATTGAAAGAAAACTAAAATAGTTCACAAATTTGATACACTTATAGTTAAGATTCTGAAAAAGTATATCCATTATGTTGCACATAGGATTCAGCCTGAACTGACTATGCATTTCAATGAACTTTTTGGTCTGCTATATCTGTTTTGATTGCTATAACTGAGAGTAGTTCATTTTTTCCTATATTTCAGTTTGCTTTAAGTATTGGCCAATCTATTGTTATTATGGATTAAAGAAGCAATTTTCCATGGTGGATAAAGGCATATCTATTAAATTGATGGTGTCTTTAGTTATAGGTTGGCTATGTTTGTGTGTCAGCAAAGTGCAGATTTGTGAGTAACCATTCTATTGCATATGTTGGAAGAATTTCAATACAAGAGGTTTTGGCATTCTGACCTTCCCCCATTTATATATACATGTGAAGTGGTGTCATTAATTTCTGATTTTGGATGTTTTAATAATGTAAAGTCTACTAAAAAAAAGTTTGTTCATGTTTTTGTGGTATACTGGGAATCAAACTATTGCAAATTGTCCCCAAGAAATAATTTGGACGTTCATGTTGAATTTGCTTTGGCCTTTGCCTCCCATTAATGCAAGATAGCCACACTAGAATGCTTGGTGGAAGAGGGAAATGGTATGGCCTTTTTATGGCCTTTGATGAGAGCTGCATAGAGGTGATTTATGCAAGTTAAGTGGCTTTGGCAGAGGGGTTGTCGAGACATGGAGCTCTCTTCTATGCCATTCCAGCAGCCACTTCTAGCTTCCAAAATCATCACAATGTTGCTTATTTTCTTCCACATGTACCACAGTAGGTCTATGATGTGCTTATTGTTGAAATTCTCAAAGCTCTAGAGAAGTGTTTGTTGTTCTATTCCAAATGGTATTCGTTCCTGAAGCCATCTGTTAGGTCGTTTGTTGAGAATTTTTGTGGACCTATAGTTGAAGTTGTAAAAATTATTTGGTTTCAATTTACTTTGAATTTTGGGTTTAATATGCATTGATTCATATTTGCTTATCAAGAAAACCAGTCAAATAGTTTCTTTTGTTGATATGTGTAGCAACCACACCGAAAAATTAAAATGGAGCCGCCACCTATGTTTATTTAAGAAACATTGGAAAACCTATTTTTTTGAATATTTTTGAATTTAATGAGAAAAAGAATGTCTTTGAACCATATTTTGAGCTCGGGAGTTGGTTACGCATAGAGAAGGTATTAGCACCCCTAAAACGCCCATAAAAATGATACCTTTAATTGTTTTAAAAAACATGTTTGCCTTATCAAGAATTATTTCATAAAGAAAAAACATGAGTCTAAGGTTTCTACAAACAGATCATAAATGAGGAAGATTAACATTTATTTTACCTTAAAGCTAAATAATCGATCTAATGCCAAAATTGTTAATTTGAATCAGATTTAAAAATGTATCCTTTATAAGAAAAAAAATCAAACTTTCTTTATTAGTTATAGTAATTATAGTGACTAATTTAAATACTCATGTTAAATACTCTTTCTCCTATAATTCATTAAGAAATAAAAGGAAGTATTTTTGCCACTAAATTTAATAACAATAACAATAATATGTAAAAAACAACTTTACAAGAATCAAAAGAAATAACCTTTTTTTATTTACCACTTTTACTGAAGAGAAAATATTGGCGTAGAATTTAGAAGAATATATAGATTTTGAATAAAACTATGTAAAAAAAACAAAATTAACCCTATCCTACATCAGCAATAAAAAAATATTAAAAATAAAATACAAAATCAGAAAGAAGCATAAATAATGAAGATAATGATGTATTAGATCTCAAGATTCAATCTTTTACATACAGAATCGTACAGAAATAAGAATGGTAGCAACTTGGAGCGAATGAAAAAAAAAAGATAAAAACCTGGTTATAGTTATCTCAAAGAACTGTGATCGAATTACACAGAGAAGAAACTGAAACTCTAGAAAAAAAAAAAAGTGTTTACATTTTCAGGTCTTTTTTTTTTTTTTTTCTTCTATTCTTCTGTCTTTTCTTCAAGAACTGCTCTCCCCTTCGCTTTCACCATCATGCATTCATATTTATACACCAAAACAAATCGAAATCAAATCGTTGATAAAAATAATAAAGAAAGAAAAAGGAAAGAAATTGGAACATAAATCTCCCCTTTTGAATCCGTTTTTAATGATGGACGATTTGATAGAATCTGAAGGATTTGATTTGGGGTTGAGATTGGGTGAGAAAAAGGAAAGAAAAACGGAAAAGGAAAGGGGAAGAGGAAGGGGTGCTGCTGAATGAGGGAATTAGGTTTAAGTTAGGGGATTTTCGGCCGCTGGGTTGGTGATGGGCCACGCATGGGTTATGCAGCGTTGGTGGTTGGGCAAGGGGCGTAGAAATAAAAGGTGGGGTGCGCGTAGCAGGCCAATAGCTCGCTATTGGTACCTATAATATTTGTAATTTGCACCCTTTTCATGCTTTATTTTATTTTCTCTTTCTTTCTTTTTCTTTTTTCATACTTACTCATTTTTGCCTTCTTCTCTCTTTTTATTCCAAAACCAAAAATATCATAATTATTTATTATTATTTATTTAATACTATTACTACTAATTTAATAAAAATAAAATTTTAAAAAAACAGAGGCCGAACAAAATTAGGGTACGACAATATGCGTCCTATTTTACTTTGCTAAAATGTTGATGAGAGCACTTTGTTTATGAAGGTAAAAACTTGGGCAATACTATTGAATGCATTCTCCACCAGTGGTTTTCTTGACATGGATCTGATGCACAAAGAACATGAGGCGTTATGAGAATGCTTAACTGATGAAGTTGTTCCAGTGGTATTAGAATTTTAGAGGAGGATATAGTATAGGCAAGTGGTGGAATACAACCCATTATTTCATTTTATTTGGTGTCTACTTAATAATTTTCCCATTTAACTTTCCTATTTAATAATACTCCCATTTACCTTTCCTTCTTAATAGGTTTCCATTTAATTTTCTTATTTAATAGTACTCCCATATAACCTACCCGTGCATCGCACGGGGCAACTGACTAGTGGAGAAATGACACTTGACATCTTGGTGATGGTAAAGCACGCTTCAAGGGTAATCTCTAACCTTTGTTTGTGATTCTTGGCAATGACATGATCCATGGGTAAGGGGGTTTTTCCGCTCAAGATGATTTTTCTATTAAGAAAATTAAAATTGTTCATGTTGAAATCCCAACAGTGGTATCAGAGCTATTGGATGTTCTATTACTTGATTCCGATCATTTTTATATATGGTTTACCAGGAATGATAGCGTACTGTTTTTATTTGGTTTGGACCATGAAACATGAAATGTTTGCTTTTTGTTTCTGTGATGAATTTCGTATCTGCGCTATTCATTTGCCTTTCGACTTCACAGTGCGGATTAGCCTTCGATTTTGATCCCTGTCCGATTTGCTCTTCTGCATTTTTCTAAATGCGCTATTTGGAATTCAAGGCGTAGCAAGAACAAATTGTTTTTGTTGATGGGTTGTTCTTGCACAGGCAGCAATATTGGGCAAAAAGTGTATATCCCACGTTTATCGTTGATTCCATCAGATGTTTAGATTCCTTTTAAATTTCAGTGCAGACAGTTTTCTGTGATGCTTTCTTTCGCAATGATGATTAATAAGAGTTAAGGGCAATCATTAAGACATGGTGGCACCTAACTTCCACAACCTTTTTTTTTTCCGCATGGACATGTTGCAATATCGAGAGTTACATCACGTCAAGGTTTGAAAATACTCAAATGTGATGGCGATGATCTCATTTCCAACTCCACTTCAAATGTTGTTTACCACGAAGTATTTAACAACTTAAAATAGGTAATTTGTTTCATGCTTATAAAATAAATAAAAAATGTGTCAATTGCGTAGCATATAAGATTTCTTGCAATTTGGGTTCATGCTTCTAAGGTTTTGTCTCTCTGTTGTAATTTTTTTGGTTCTTTTCTTTTGTTATTTTTCTTTTCTTTTACAGATGAAATTGAATATCCATATGACTATGGAACTAGCTGCTACTGTCATGGAACTTCAGATGTTATACACAGCCATATATAGTGGTAATACTTAATTGTGGTTGAAAATACTTCTCACTTGCTATTATTGAAGAATTTATTCTATTATTTTAAACTATGATGCTTAGATGTCTGTGTTGATCACAGTAAATTATACATGGATTTGAAATGCTTGCTGCCGGAATTGATTTCTGTATATAAGTTGAAAAGCACATTTAATATGTTTGAGAAACAACCCTTTCAAGCCTTTTTTTCTCAATATATCTCTGTCAACTGTCATGAATATTAACAAAGTGCCTACTCCAGAGCTCTGGATAAACATATACTAGGTTGGTATTTGTTGTATTAGTTTGTGAGTAAAGGATACTATAAGTTTAGAATGTGGTAGAAACCCTTGGTCTTCAACTCAATTTTTCTGCAAGCGGTTATTCTGCAAGAGGTAGTTTTAGGAGCTTCGGTTTTTTGTTATCATCGAGGCTATATCCAACATGTTCTAAGTTGTTTCCATTTCACTTTGAGACAATATCAATCACTTTGGCCTAAGTTATTACAATTTCGATATTCTGGCAAATTTTTAGTATACACATGAATTATTTTATGTTTTGTATCAGATGTAGCTGCAATATTTATCAAGTTGGCTGTAATACTTATTCAATGTTGTTCCCCTAATTTGCTGGTTCATGGTTCATCCGTGCAATTCAACGATTGGCATAGAGACTTTTTGGGGTTGGGTTTTAGGTGCTTATGCTGCATATTGAAGTTAGGTTTTAGCCTTAGCCAGGTAACAAAGTATGAGCCATGTAGACATTTCATATCTAATACCTTGATGTATTTATACTTGGAACAACGACTGTATGACTCTTTAACTTTTAGCAAATCCTTTATATGTAATCCATTTGCGGTTTACTTTTAGTTCAAATATATGGTTGTATAACTTGAAAAATTTTACTGCAATAGCACTTAGTTTTTATTTAAATGTTGTTGTAGTCCCTATTTACCGTTCCATATTCAAGTACATATTTTAAGGTAACACTAATCTGCCTCTTGCATCGCACAGGTACAAACACTAATTTCCAGGTGAAAAAAAAAACGTTGGAATGAAATCATCTTAATTAGTACTCTCTCGTTACCCAATATAAACAAAAGATTCTATGTATTTGGTCCAAATTTGGACAAAATACATAGAATCTTAATACAATAGAATTTTTACGGTGCATCCATTTTCAATTGATACACAGCGTATGCATTATTTCAATCATCATACTTTGTCATAGGAAAATCTAATCCAAATTAAAGCTTATAGTGTCACCAGCGTTATGATAATGAGATTGCCGTTGTGGGGCGGTGAACATTTTCATAATCATTAGAACGCATAAAGTAAACTCCTTGTGAAAATGAGTAGAGCAAAGCAGACCATCCAAGATACAGGTGGCGTCTAGGGTGCACAACTTACAGAGTGGTGCTTACAGAGTGGTGCACCGGTACACTAGATAGTCATCACCGTTGGATCTGATTTTTTAAATTTCTTATCTACCATCGGTCAAGATTAAAAGATTGCTTCGGGGTAAAATTGTAACACAACTACTTTTCTCTTTCCTCGATTTCCCCCATGGCTCCACCTCTCCCCCCCCACACTGCTCCCCCGTTCCTGTCCCTTCCCCCAACGCCGTGACAGTGGTTACTAATGTGTGGTTGAAGAAATGTAGACTCCACACACCAAATTTTTGCTTCCAAATCCTCGTGTAGACTACACTCCCAGTAACCACTAACCTGTAACCTTCCCTCATCGTCGTTTCCAATGGTCCTCATTCTTCATTTGAACAGCGCTACAATGGTGCAAACCAGCAGACACTTTTGGCCGTCGGTAAAGCCAAAAAACCGTTGGTAACAGATTTTCTAATGGATTACCGACGGCCAACAGCCTGTCGATAAATGGGGCGTCGCAAATGATTACCGACGGACGAAGCCGTCGGTACGATTTCCGACGGATAAGACCGTCGGTAACCATGCTACGATTACCGACAGCTATACCCGTCGGTAAAGTTAGGTTTTTTTTAATTTAATTGAATAATTAATAAAATTAATTGATTAAATTTATTTTTATTAATTAATTGATTTATTCATTTTATTTTTGAATTAATTAATTTAATTAGCCATTTAATTGGTGGATCTAATTGTTTGAGCTTATATTCTCTTAAAGTAGTGCTATTTAGCCCGAAAGGCAATCGCATGATCAGCACGAAAGAATCATGTCATTTATTTTAGATAAACTTGGAAACGATGTGTCAGTATGACTTTGACAAAATACAAGGGTGGATAACATACTCACAATTAACCCATATTATTGATTGTTAATTATTACATAACCAGTAAAAAAAGAACCACAGAGGCAATAATTGGAATGCTCCATTTTACTTCATATCATCATTGTCATCTCTGCATTAACGATTGCAAGAAAATGCAACATCAACTTCTCTGTAACGCCCTCATTCCATTTATAATATTATCCCATAATAATAATAATAATAATAATAATAATAATAATAATAATAATAATAAAACCCATGAAGTACAAGAGAAAAGAAAGAAATTTCTAATTATATATATATTACATCAAAGTTTTGATTACATACAAGGGTTCCAACCTCGGAACCACCAAAAGAATAATATACATCTATGTCAAAACCCTAATGGATACAAAAAACTATCACTCTAGTCAAAAGTCAAAAGTTCAATAACCCACCGAGAAACCTCCTACATCTGGCCTAGTCTAGGGATCCTAATACGAAATCGTGGCGGAAGTCGGGAATCCCTTGTGTGAGGATGTCCCTGGAACCTAGGCTGATAAGCCCTCATAGGGTCTACTCTAGAAGATGAGGGAATAGTCGACTCTGATGGATGCATTCCTCTGACTCCAACACTATCCCTGTCTACACTAAAAGACCCTGACGACGATGGTGTAGTAGGGTAGTGTCGCCTAGGTTCATGCCACATGCAGTTAAACAGTAATCGCTGTGCAATCCTGAAATCTCCCACAAAAGAGGCCCTCGGTGACCCCAAAATACGAAAGAAGATACTAACTAGGCCGGTGTAAATAATGACATGACGGTTATAGTCAATCTCCCAATAGTCCCCGTCCATGTCATGATAATATACTTCAAAATCACCCTATACTGGGATGCTCGGCTCCTGTAGCATCGACGGATGGAAGTAATGCGACATCTTCACCCTCTCAAGAATCTTCAAAATCTAAGTATGTAAAATATATAAAAGAAAAACAAACAAACACACAAAACATGGGAGATAAGAACACTATACACCAAACAAAATGGGAAAATAGAAGAATAGAATATGTGATAGAATAGGTCACACATCTCCCAATCAACTGTTAGGATCCTCACCTAACTACCCATATCCATGCAACTTAGATTTATATGCATATGTGGCCACACAACTTAATTATGGCAGAAGCAGCCCCAACTTAGCTACTTTACCTAAATAGATTACAGCGGCCTGAGCAAACCAAGCCAATTGTCCACCCCCTTATCCCGCTCATCGTACCCCTAAGAGTGCACCCCTGCTCCCCAATGCGGCGATAGGAACAGGTGTCGGGACGACACTCGGGATCGGCACTATGGACAATGATGTAACAGTACCCCGTCAGGATGACCAGGCTACCCAACGTCCCGACAGGATGGTAGCTAGTCATCCGTCACCTGTAGACTTATCGGACCCAGACTATCCTCAAGGACCAGCGTGTCCTATACTGACTGCATCGTGCTTACACTCTGGCACCTGGCCTCGTACACAGCCTATGTGTACGGCGGTGGATTACAGCACAGCTATGCAGATGATTACTTATTATTCAACACATGACAACTCATTAGCACCTATCAGTTCAGCCTATCAGTCTCTTGTTATTTATTATCTCGGTCAACAATTAAAATACATTATTTATTTCCCCCCACACCATCAGCATAAATATATATAATAATTCAGCAATAATTAAACAGTTAAACAATAAACATTACACAGCAATTATCAATACATATCAATACACAAGTTAATCCTAACGTCGCTCAAGCGACATGCTGCTAGCACATCATTAAACAATATACACAATCATCAAACAATTTTAAGTTCTCTACCGTAAGGTTTTCACACATCATTATACCTATGGTTGATGGACTATTGACTGCTATCCTTAGCAGTCATAGTCACAACACCCCTCCTAGGGTGTTGGGGCATCAACCCCTAGTAAGGCTTGGGCCACTCTACTTCCCTATTCTACACCTATCCTATTCCTACTATCCCTAGTGTATAGAATTCAGATCTCCCCATACCTGGTTTAGAAGACCGTCGTCGTTCGCGTACGTCCCGTCGCGTACGTCCCCAAAATCAAATCAGCAAAATATGATTCAGAAATGGGAAAGTAAAAGGAACAGGTTTTGAGCCTCTAATCAAACCACAATAAAAAATCAACCATGAAGGGGAGAGGAAGGACCAATTGGATGGCGTGGTGGCGGCGGACGGCGTTTTGAGCCTCTAATCAAACCACAATAAAAAATCAACCATGAAGGGGAGAGGAAGGACCAATTGGATGGCGTGGTGGCGGCGGACGGCGCTGTGGAAGTGGCGGCGGACGGCGCGGTGGTGTGGTGGCCGGAAACTTCCACAGAGAGAGAAAGAAATGAAAGAGATGAATGAGAGAGCGCGTTGTGAACAGTGAAAGGGAGAGAAAGTTGCGTTCTGGTTCATATTGAAGCATAACGACGACCACATCTTTACATACTGACGGCCTAAGCCCGTCTTTACACGACACAACGTTACCGATGGGCTAATTTCGAATACCGACGACCTTGCCCGTTGATAACCTATTGATCGTTTAGGGTACCGACGGTTAAGGCCGTCGGTATTCGAAAAAAGCGGGAAACTATAACGTGGTCTCCGACATTCCGACGGGCTACAGTTATTGACGGTTGAAGCCGTCGAAAACACCGGTTTTTTGGCGACGAGTTGTGACCGTCGATAATAGGTCGTCGGTATCAGCGTTTTTTCTTGTAGTGAGATGTGAATCTGTGACGATTTATGAATAATCGCAATGGACGGTGCCGAGACCACGACGGCGTGGTGAAGGCTGGTCTGTGATGTTGATTGCGATAGAGGCATACGAAACGGCTTTACGATGGGGGTTGGCTGGCAAGCGATGCCGTCGTGGGTGTTCCGCGAGCAGCCGTTCGCGGTGGTGAGAGGCCATCATTGTGGCGAAGTGTCGCTGGCGGCCAGTGATCGTTCTCCTACTTCTCTCTCTCTCTCTCTTTCTATACGCAAAGAATCTTTCCACTTGCTTTTGTTTTCCTCAGTGATGAAATCTGCTTCTTGGATTTGGTGGATGTGGTGATGAAATCCGGCGAGAACAGACCATGGAGTTGGAGGAGAGGGGGTTGAGGGTGGAGATTAGGGTGAGATATGGTAGGGAATGTCTATGGTTGGATCAGGTGGAATTACAAGATCAAACGGTCAAAACTTTACTTTCAAATGAGGCACCATGCAGTACTTATCCTGGTACTGCACCTTAGAATTTGCCACGTTTTCCCTTCCCCCTCTCTTTCTCTACCACCTCTGCCTCCCCTTCCTTTTCCTCAGGTGCCAACTCCTTCAAATCACCCCAAACCAAGTAACAATCCATGAGCCACAATTGCAGTAATAAATGCTCTTGCAATATCTCCTGGAATTTTTTTTTGACACAATATCTCCTAGATTAAATCATAGTAGTAAGACAACACAAATAAAAGAAAAAACAACAAATAAAGTGCTACAAATATAAGAAAAAGAAGGAATCAGATGCAATAGAAGAAAGGCAGAACAAAGAGGATGAATCGCATCCAACCAGTACGACGATGATTGTGGCGGGTCGAGCGGAAGAGACGACGGAAATTGTAGAGATGTCTCTGGTACCCATTCCTTCCAGGCTAAGCTCAACTGATCCTAAATTTTTTGCTAACATTTCTCTGCTCTTTCTTGCATCAAAGACTGGTAGTCCATCACTATTCTTGCAACAAGAAGCCGACGAAACCGCTGGCAAAACTAGAAAGAAAATGAAAATGAGAAATATACATAAATTAGTATAAAAACAGCACTTTACACCTTTGTCAATCATCTGAGAGAAAAAAAAATAGGTGTGATGCAGGGATGGAGACAGGTGTTGCCCTCCAGGGGCTCTTGCCCCTGATTTTTCCAAATACTCATTTTCCCACATATTTTAAAGACAATTTTTGCCTAGCATCCGCTTAACAAGTCGCAAACACATAAAACTTTTCTTCATTAATATTATTAATTATTAAAGAAACCAATAACTTTCATAAGACAAACAAAACTGTTTTTTTTCAAGCAGTGGAGTCAACTTGAGTTACTTTTTCTCAAATAGCGGAACCAACAGAGAGAGTTCAAGTTTTTTTTATCAGAAAGAGAGAGTTCATGTTAATACGAATACTATAGTTTTGCCCCCCCGATAAATCCTTTTCTGGCTCTGCCCTTGGTGTGATGAATATTTCCCCTTTGAGTTTTCTCTTGTACCTCCCCCAAATAAAGATTCCTAGATAGATTAACCCTGCCACAACCACTGATATTATCATAATCTTGTTCTGACTTGGAATCGACTCTCTCTCTCGAATAAACTTGATTGGAGAGTATAGAGAAAAAGGTGAACAATCAGTTTTCCTATAATGTTAATTTGGTTTCTAGCTAGATCGGAAAACACCGATGTGGCAGAAGAGGGAGGATGCGCGACGGAGGACGATGGAGCTAGCGTTGGGGAGTTTGAGCACTGAACCGATGTAGCATTGATGATGGGGATTGTTGAGGAAGAAGAGAGAGTGTCAATGGAGAATAGACCATTGTTGCAAAGTGAATTCCATTTTTACCCTTTGGTTCACCGGTGCACTCTAGACGAACCCCCAAGATACATACTCTTCCACTCTCTAATGTAAGTTCCATTTAAAAAAAACTATCCCTTTTTATAATAAAAATTCAAAATATTAGATATATTAATAATTTTTTACCAAAATACTTCTAATTAATTTACATCATTTTTTTTAAACAAGTAATTCACTAACAAAAAAACACATTTAGAAATATTTTTACAGTATTGACATATTTAAGAACTATAACGACAACACTCACACAGCGAGAGACAAAACGAGTGTGAGACAAAACGGGTGTTTACCCTTTTTTATCTCCTATGACTTTTTTTTTCTCTGTTTTTTTTTCTCGTCACCCAACGGGGTGTACTGTGTACACAGTACACACCATAGTGCTGATGAAGTGATGATACTAATAATCTCATAATTATCTTCATCTAGCCTGTGATTGGTTAAGGTGATTTTCTAAAGAGAGAGTCAAGCGAGAGAGAGACAGCAGAGAAATTGGCAATCCATCTTGTTTGGTTCAGCGCAGAATTATCGAAGAGAGATCAAATGTGTGTGGTCCTACCACCTTTTTGTTTCTTTGCATATGAGCGAGAAAGTCGCAAGAGAGGGTTCGCTTTTTTTTCCAGCTATGCCCTTGCTTCTCCACTGATAAAGCCTCTCCGTCCCTGCATCTTTTTTTTCTTCTTTCATAATCTGAACGAATGAACCACTCAAGCAGGCATCACAATTCACGAAAAAATAACATGTACAATAAATTAATAATAAAAGAGATTGAAGAAGAAGAAGAAGAAGAAGGGAAATAGAGAAACCTGGTAGTAGCGATCGCAAGTGAAGGGCAAGAAATCAATCTACTTGCAATCGGAGGTTGGCAAGACACAATCAGTTCCTGTTACTGCAACCAAGAATGCATCAACAGCTTTGGAGGGATCTCCTTCAACTTCTGGGCTAGGTCCTTCCAAAACCAAAACTGTAGGAAATGTCTCCCATGGAAATCCACAAATATCAGACCGAGCGGTAGGATGTAGTACTGGAAAGGAATCTACTAGAAGAGGAAGTAAAGTGAATAACAACGCCTATTATGTTTGGAATATTTTAATTAATTAATAACTGAAATAATAATTAAATTGATTATCTTAAATCATTTAATAAAATTAATAAAATTAATGAAAAATTGAATTTGGTAATTTAATAAATTAGTATGATTAATTAAATTATTTTAATTAATTAATTAAAATTAATAAGTAAATTAATTATCTTAAATTATTTAAATTTTTAGTCAAGGACATTAATGTCTTTTCAAAAATAATTAACATCTCTCTCTTCCCTATTTCTCTTCTTCTAATCAACATCACAAATCTACTCTATTTCTCACTTATTTCTCTCTTTCTACACTCTCTCACTTATTTCTCTCTTCACAACTTCTCTTCGGAACCAAACGTAACACTAATGTTTGGTGGGGCCTACGGGTATGAGCTGGTGTGGACCCAACGTGGCGAAATATCTAGAAGCACACGTTTGCAGATTCAGGACAGCAAAGCTAGCTGTATCCAGTCCAGACTTTCAAACAGCACCTCGTCAGCTTCTTGGGACTTGAACTTTTGAACTCCTAGACTACAAATTATTGGCGTCACCCTGTTTCAACTTTCAAGACGATCAGTAATGAGGTAGTACCGACTAATTTACCTCCATGGTGTAGTGAGACAAAAAAATTACTAAACTAGTATAAGTTAAAAAAAAATTATTAAAATAGGGTAAGTTATATATAATATATACGAGTTCATTTTTTTTTACAACAAAATCGTATATATAGTGTATGATTTCACTTTTTTAATTTTTTTTTAAAAAATACTGAAGTCGTACCTGGTATTGGAGACTTCCGAATTTTTTATATTTTTTGGCAAAGTCGTATATCCCATGTACGACTTTGCATGGGGCAATTTTTTTTATAAGTAAAGTGGAAGTCGTACATGTGATGTACGACTTTGCATGGAGGAATTTTTTTTTATACGTAAAGTAACGTAAACAAGCAGCACTAATGAAAGATCAAAATATGCATTGATTAATAATATTTCATTTTTCTACATTAAAGCCTAGTGGTGGGACGATGTCCCACAATGAGGTCGTCGTCTATTACGTATCGGTTAAATTTTTGCACACCCTGACCCATACACTTTCATCTTTAAACTCTCTCACTCAGATAGTGTTTGATTGAAGGTAAATGGAAGGAAGAGGAGGGGTTATTTTAATTTTTTTTAATATTTGGTTCAATTTTTAGGAGGGTAACAAAATATCTCCTAACTCAATTTTTGCTCTCATTCAATATTGGAGTTTTTAAAAAAGAGGAGAGTTTAATTTAGTTAAAATAAAACAACTTAAATAACCATATATAATATAAATGATTATAAAGATATCTAAGTAATATAAATGATGAATTTGATTTTTCAAGACACCAACACAAAGTTATCATCTAATGCAATTTTGCATAACTTAATCATTTGAGAATGTTAATATGATTTTACTTTTCGTTACTGCTGCTAGTAGTTCCTTAATTTTTTTAGCAATAATTCATTAATTTGTTATCAGAATTTTTTTAGCAATAATGACGTATAATTTTAAAATTTTGTGCACCCCCTGACCCAGGGTCTTAGGTCCGCCACTGATTAGTGCTGCTTGTTTATGTTACTTTACATAAAAAAAATCCTCCATGCAAAGTCGTACATCACATGTACGACTTCCACTTTACATATACAAAAAATCCCCAATGCAAAGTCGTACATGGGGTATACGACTTTGCCAAAAAAAAAAATCAAAAGTCTCCAATGCAATGTACGACTTCAGTATTTAAAAAAAAATAAAAAGTGAAGTCGTACACTGTATATACGACTTTGCTGCAACAGAAAAGTGAAGTCGTACATACTATATACGACTTACCCCATTTTTGTAATTTTTTTTCAACCTATACTAGTTTGGTAATTTTTTGTCTGAACTACACCATGCAGGTAACTTAGCCGGTAGTACTCCTACATCTTTTATTTATTTATAAATAAATAAAGAGATAAAATTAATCACTAACCTAAAACACGAACTAAAAATTAAAAGGGTCATAACAAAATTAAAAATTAAAGGTAATTTTTAATTATAAATTGTTATGAAAGGAAAAAAAATACGATAGAAATATGAAGTCAAAGTAGTTTTTTAGGAATTAGGATTTGTAGGCTTGTTCATCAGGAACAAGTTTTGATATTTGTATTAGTGAGTTTCTCCAAAAGTGTAGCCAATGACAAACCTAGTGCTCCTATTTATAGATGTATTTGACTCTCAATTTATGAGCCAAATCAGGGAATAATAAATAAGGAGCAATCACATAATATTATGAGATATGATAGATAACCATTCATAAATACATATATTTACAACATAAGTATAATATTTAGTATTATTAATATTGTTACTTGTTAATAAAAAATTATCTATTAATCTTTAACCATCAGATTGGTGTTGGTTTGGCAAAAACAAGCAAAAACGAGTAAGAAAGTTTCAAAACTTTCTCAAAACTCAATTCTGGCTCGTTTTCACTTGTTTTTATCAAACTGACACCGATCAGGTCACCGTCTCAATCGTAAAGACAAAGACAAATGTGAGCTCCTGTTTCTGAGGGACGACATCGGTCGTCGTTAGAATTTTGAACGATCTTTTAAGCTACTTGTGCACTGTAGACCACATACGGACTTGTGCTCCATAGAAACCACCTTAAACAAACAAGCTCCAACTAAACTTGGTTCAAGGGATAAGAATACGACTCATATCCCAAACTCACATGAGTTCGAATCGTATTGTCGATGTGATGACTTTGTTGATAGGTAATATATAACTTGTATTTGCTTTTCAAGTCATGAGACTTTCTTAGAGATGACAATTGGACCCAGACCCACTCGGTACCTGCAAAAAATACCCACAATAGGCAGGGTAAATAGCCGCTTTATAAGTCTGGGCCTGGACCTAGGTAATTACCCGCAAATTTGAGTGGATATGGGTGCGGGTATGGGTACTCTGTGCAATTTGAGAGTCCAGTACATGGATTAAATGTGAGGGTGCTATATAAATTGGATGCAACAGGCTTTGTTTAAAATTGGAAGTGTTTCATTATGATTAATAATGGGTCGTGAGATGTAATTTCATAAATTCTAATGTTGTTAGGGTAAGGGTGGGTGGAATTATGTGCTGAGTGGTCGCATTGCTGTCATTGAAAGGATTAGGATGTATAGTATTTTCTTTTCCTTTTATGCTTCATAGATGTAATATTGTGGTGGGCTTTTCTTGAGCCTATATCCACTTATTTCAATAATAATTCCTTTGCCCCTTCAAAAAAATTCAAAATATTAAATAGAATTAGTTAATCTATCTACTTTTTTTTTACCGGAATCTACTTATTGTAATACGTACTTGTTTTTCATATTTTGAATTTTTTATTTGGCTAAATACTATGATTTGTAATATTTTAGAGTTGATTTGAAAGATTTTTGGATCGTATTTTGATTAAATTATGATATTCTTTTCGTTTTTCATTGTCTTTTCATGGTTAAAGTGTGGACAGCGGTACGGGCACAGGCACTTAGGAATCCAATGAGTATAGGGACGGGCACTAAACTTGCTGTCCACGCTGGTATGGGCTCTAGTACGGACACTTTTTTCAAATACAGATATAGAGACAGGTACTATAGTACCCTGTCCAGAGGGTACTATTTATCAATAAAAAATACACATAATTAAACAAGGGAGCTATCCACTGCTCAAAATCAAAGATGAAGGGGAAAGTCCAGAATAGAGAATTGGAAAGTGTCGTCACTTCACGAAAAGCTTATCCGTTGTCATGTTTCTCTAGCTAAAAATCATAGTTGTCAAAACCGGACCGGATCGGCCGGTCTGATCGGTTGGACCGAGAATCGGACCTCTGTCCAATCCGATTGAACCTCAAAACTGGACTGCACAAGAACCGGCTTAAAAACCGGAAAACCGGTAAAAAACCGCCAAAACCAGAAAAACAGGGAAAAAACGGGCCAAAACCGGAAACCGGTCGGTTCATAAAAAAATTAATTTTTTATTTTTTTTATAAAATAGTAAATGCCATTATTTTTGACACATAAGAGATTTTTTATCATTTTTTTCACGTCGATGGATTAAATTAAATATTATAATAAAATTTAAAATTAATTAATTTATTAATATTATTATTAGAGTACTTACATTACAGTATTTGTGATTATTGAATATTAAAATATTATTATAACATATTTGTTTTAGTTTAATATGTAATTTTTGCATGTTATATATTGACTTATAACATTTTAAGCGGAGTTTAATTTTTTATATTGTGATGTTATGAATATTATGTTATTTTTTGTTTATTAGTGCTTTATATGTTATATTAAAAATTTTAAAAATTTAATTTAATTTATTTCCGGTCCGACCTCAGCTCGAATTTCCTATCCGACTTTTCAACTCGAACTGCGCTTACACCTGCTCAAGATCCTGTCCGATTTTGATAACCTTGCTAAAAATGTCCTTGATTCATTACTTGGCTGATGGATCGCCGAACTTTATTGCTACGTCCTTTTTTTGGAGATACAAAAATAATTTCGTTAAGATTTTAGTAAATTATAAATACATGTATATATAAGTTCGGACGGTTATGTTACATAAAAAAACACTGCTATTTGCAGTGGCATATTGGCTGAGCAGTGAAGGAATTTTCTCTTTGCCTCTTTCTAGCAATTTAGGCCCCTGTTCAATCTTGAATGCAGAACTATGGGGGATTCTTATGGATCTAAGGCTGGATTGTTCAACACTCAACACTAAAAATCATTGAAGCTACCAACGATGGTTGGCTCTCTATACCTCTAGTGGAAGAGATTAATTAATCTCTCATAACGTGGTAAATTCTAATTCATTAAAAAAAAAAATTGAAGTTGATTCATATATTGCCATCCTTTTTGCAGAGTGAGTGCTTATCAACTCATCCTTGCTATCCTATACCCTTGTTACTTGTTAGAGCTATGCAACACTTCTCGCTAACGTGCTTGCAAAGCATGGATTGAGATCAGACCTTAATTGGGGACTGTACATGCACCAGGATTGGTACTACATTTACAAGAATGTAGTTAGGTTTTTGCCTCCCATTTCACCATAAAATTACCATTTACTATAGGAGTAATAATTAACCAACACACAAACGGACATCAATTATAGCAGAAAAATTATTAAAGTATCAAAATTTAAATCACACCCCTTCCACAGAAGGACAAACATATAATTAAGCTTAAACAAGTACACGAACGGTGACATAAATAATCTTTCATATCCCATCCAAAATCATAGCAATGGTCCCCAACTCTCGAGAGATGGCCCAAACTTAGTTAAGAGAAATTAAACTCCATCAGTTCGAATTTCATTCCTTACATTGGATTGTGTACATGGTTCATTCCCCTCAACGGATTTTGGGCCAGGATTCTCTCACCTCATCGACCTAAAATACTAGTACATCTCCAACACAATTCTCATTTAGAAAAAAATAAAAAAGTACACTATTTCGTGCTCTCAAGCCGAGATATGAAAACCGGACCGGACCAGACGGTCCAACCGGCACCCTCACCGACCGGTTTAAACCCAATTGGACTGCAGTCTGGTTGGACCGCCCAGAATCGGGTTAGACCGCAGTTGGACCGGGTTGGGCCGGTCAATTGGAGCGGGTTGGACCGGTTTTACTTTTTTTATATTATTTTTACTTATTTTTTCCTTAAAATTAGTATTTATTTATTTATTTATTATCCGGTTCGACCGACTACCAACCTAAGTTAAACTAATCAACTACGACCGACTGCCTCACCTGCTCAAAGAAATTCGATCCAGTTTTTAAAACATTACTCTCAAGTCTCAAAAGCATTACTCTCGATTATTTACGTTTACTTACAGTTTTGAAATTTAAATATTAGCTATTCATAACTCAAAAAATAAATTACAGTGTAAAACTTTTCTACCAAATACATATATACCCCACTCGAAGCACACGAGTGCAAGGACCATTAGCCCGCGTTATTTGAATTTACAGAAAGACCCGACCCGTGACTGAAACCGGGGGAAGGAATCCACAATCCAGTGCGTGCAGGTGAGGACCGTGAGGTGAGTGAGGATACGCTAGTTTTTGTCGCGGTTGAGTCGGTCCCAAAGCGACGCGCACTTCCTCCTGGCAAAACCCA
Organism: Calophaca sinica; assembly: GCA_037113605.1. Classification (NCBI taxonomy): domain Eukaryota; kingdom Viridiplantae; phylum Streptophyta; class Magnoliopsida; order Fabales; family Fabaceae; genus Calophaca; species Calophaca sinica. Next base: position 33,789,933 of record CM073731.1, read on the forward strand.
CGCGCTTCTTTTCCAGGTCATACACAACTTCAAATCCCTGCTGTTGGTAATTCCCAAGGATAGCCCGGGGCCCACCGCTAAACTCAGCCTCATCTCCACCGTTCATCAACATCAAACATCCCACTCTCCCCTTCCTCCTCACTCCATCACCACCGTCCACAAACTCATAAAAGTAATTCTTCCTGGGCAGCACTACGCTGGAGTTCTCACCTGAGAAACGCAGCGTGACCGCTGGCACTTCCGCCGCCGCATCCAAGTAATAGCACGGCGACAATCCCGTTTTCTCCTCAATCTCCCGCGCGCGCCGGTGGACTCGCCCAACTCTGCTGTCAAACTCGGCCACTACCGAGTCGTAAAACCCCGCCGGCAACATCGTGAATGTCGTGCCGGAATCCACAACGACTCCGCCGTCGCCCCTGCGATTCACCCTCCGCAAAATCTCCGGCGTGGGAACTGTCTTTTTCCCGACTGAGATTCCGACGAGTCCGACGCAGTAGAAATAGGAATGCTTGGGGTTTTCAAGCATAGGCGTGTAAACAAACTCAGCCACGTCACCACCAATCCTCTGTTCTTCATCGTCGTAACGACCCAAAATGAGTGGACTCGGTCGGCGAACTCGCTCGGAGTGAAAAGAGTGAGAGACCAAGCAATAAGAGAAACGGTTTCCGAGTTGAGGAGCAAGGGTAGCTAACTGAGCAGGGAGAGAGAGCAAGCCGCGACCGAAGCCAGCGACACCGGTACGTTCAGCAAGGGCGGTGTGAGCGCAACCGAAGGTGAAGTTTCTGAGAAGAAGAGAGGAAAGCGAGAGGGTATCGCGATAGAGGCGAGCAACTAAGCTTCCGTCGCCGTAAGCGTAGTAAAAAGGTGGACAGTGAAAAGAACCGCAATCTTTGGTTTCAATGGAATCCAAAGGGCAGCGAGCCATTGCGCAGAGATCGGAGGAAGGGATGGAGTTGTGCGCTGCGGAGCACGCGTGGGAGTTGCATGAAACGGCGACGCTTCGGGAGATGTTGGTGGGAGGAGAAGAAGAAGAGGGGTTGGGTTTCCCCTCGCAGAGTATGCAGTTGAAAGGGACGCATGGGAACCAGACGAGGTCGCTGCCAGTGTCCATGTAGAGTGTTATGGGTTGGGAGTGGGGGCCTAAGTTGAAGGAGAGAGTGTAGTCGCTTCCTGGTGAGAGTGGGAGAGAGAGTTGGCGTTGTCGTTGGTGGCGGAAGCGTGCTGCGGAACGAGTGGAGGTGGATTTGAGGAGGTGGTGGGTACTGTTGAATTTGGTTTGGGAAAGAGTGTGTGTTAGAGGTAATAGTACCATTTGTGATGAAGGGTGTGAAATACAGAGTATTGTGAGCAGAAGCAACAACAGGGGAGAAGCCATTTGGTTGTGAGCATTCAAGGGGACAAAACAGAGTAATGGGTTTCGAGATACAAGCGGAGGCAGAGAGGAGACGGTTTTAAATTTGTTGTAAGAGTGACGATGCTAGTAGAGTTAGAAAAAAGGGAGAGGTTTTATAAAGCGGAAAGAGAGTGAGGGAAAGGTTACGACTTACGAAGTTTCCAGCTGGTGATTTCGTAGCCTTGGTGGGCGCGTCCATGGACAATTTTAACACTCCGTTTGGTTGTTGAATGGAACTAGAGTGAAAGGAAGAAAAGAAAAAAAAAACTAAAAGTGAAAAAAAAAAAGATGAAGAAATGAGATGATTTTAAAGTGGTTTTTTATAGGAGAAAGAGACAAAAACACATTTGGTCTTTTATTTTTGACTCATAACTCAAGACAGCTTCTAGGGTGGGAGATCTTAGCATGTCTACCACCGTGCATCACGTTTATAGCCGTTAGATTAGTTAGTTTCACTAGACTTTGCTATTCTGTCTGCACCTGATCATTTTTCTTTTCTCTTTCTCCCGCTTTCATCAATAGCATATCGTCTCTCTGCCGCGAACCAATCTCAGAACCACCAGAGTCGCTACATCACGCCCTTACAACGACTACAAGACCGCCTTACAACCAAAGATCTAGTAGCGTCCTGGCACCCGACCTTTTCCCCTTTCCCTTTCCTTTCCAATCGGCCCCTCGATCAAACATCTATGCCGCTGTAGGCAATGAGGGTGAAGACCAATTCTTGAGATTCCTCGGGCTTAAAGTACACTACAAAGGAGCCATTGGGCAAGCAACAAATAATCAAGAAAAGTCATTGTTCTTAGTCTTAGGGTTCTTCCGCGCTTCCCACCAATTGAGACCGTTATGAGGAAGAAGACTTGGATTACGGGTGTGAAAGTGCAAGCAAAATCCTCGATGTATGGCGGGCGCCTCTTATGCTTTCTTTCACATGTGCGACTTTGTTCTTGTTCCCTCTTTGCCTATGTGGAATAAGCTTTTCTATGAGTTTAATGACTTTAATTTGCTTTCGAATTCCAATATGGTCTATTGTGGTGTTGATCGTAATGTATTCCAGCACAGTTTTAAGGACACTACTGCAGATTAGTCTTTTAACATCGGTTAAAAATGACCTTTAACATCGGTTTTGGTTTCGTTATTGATTCAAGCGATATTAAAAGTGGGACCTTTTCACATCGGTTTTTGAACCGATGTTAAAAGCGACCTTTTCACATCGGTTTTTAATTATAACCGATGTTAAAAGCGATATTTTCACATCGGTTTTTCAATATAAACGATGTTAAAAAGGAACATTTTATATCGGTTTTTGACACAACCGATGTTAAAACAAAACTTTTAATATCGGTTTTTAAAATAACCGATGTTAAAAACAAAACTTTTAACATCGGTTATTCTCATAACCGATGTAAAAAGTCATTTTTTTAAATAAAAAAAAACTGCATTTATTTGTATCATTCCTCCTGTATAAATTGGCAACAAAAGCCAAAAGGCACACGATTGTAATAGACAAAATCTTATAATAATAACTGTATATATGTAAAATTTCGAAACAACAACCTAACCTAACCCAAAAATATTTCTCTGTGCAATTTTTCCTATAATAACAAATAACACAAAGGAAATAAAAAGCTAAGGAAAGGCTTTAAACCTACATTTACATAATAAGCTTTCCCACAACACAAAATTCTCTATGGTCCAATGTTTGAACAATCAAATTACCTCCAGATCAAAGAAAAAGTTAATCTCAACTTCTGAAGAAAATTACCTCAAAGATCGCGATAAGTTGATTGTCTTCCGACATCGCATCTAGGATACTTCACAACCGACTTGAACCATACCACTTAAGCTTCAACTATTTCCATAATTAATATGAGCAAGATCGATATAAAAGAACCATATGTAATGATGTGATGTCAAATGGGGAACAATGATACCTCTACTCTATCAAACATGTCATCAACTATCAAAGGCTTTCCAATCGTAATATGCATCCCGAGCCTGTTGAAGAAAGCAAAGAGCAAAGAGCGATGTTAAAAGTAACTCTACAAAGATAAATGAATTTAAAACCAAATAAACACGGAAAAGAAGGAAAAAAGAGAATAAACCAATGGAGGAAATGCCTCTTCAGTTATGCATTGAAGTCTAGAAATAATTTCAAGAAAATATTGCATCAATTTTATGGTCACATAAAATTGCTCATAAAGAACACAATCAAAAGAATCTCATAATAAGTTTTTAGCCTATGAATTTCGATTTTTTTAGAAGTCTCTCATTTCACTTACCATAATAACATGTACAAACCTAATTTAGAAACTAATCCAAAGTGAGCTTAGACTGAAACTCCTGTGAGTGGTTGGGTGGTCACTGCAACAGATATGTTCCAACAACCAACATAATAACATTCGAGTTTTGACAACATCATACACTTTCGATAACCTCATAATCAGTATTTCTTTTTCTTTATCTTTTGGGAACATCATAAGGAGTATTTCAATTTGTGATTGACAATAACCCAAATAGCAATATTTAAGGTTTCCTGTATTATAGAATAAACTTGATTTACCCTTTCATCGCTCATTAAGTGAATTTGTGAGAACATGAATTTTGAATATAAGGAAAGGAAAAGATATGTCTAAATACGAGACGTGGAGTATGGAGAAGAATTGAAAGGAGGTAATGAAATTACTTGGGAATAAAGAGCTTCAAGGGTCTCTTTGTTGGCGGTGTCAAGGGGGCCAACGTATATGCAAGATGGACCGAGAGGGCAGTCATCGCAGGTGTCAAGATGGGTCTCTTTGTTGTCGGTGTCAAGATGGGTCTCTTTGTTGTCGCGTTCTCCCCCTCTTGCTCTCTTTCTGCTTTGCCTTCTCCGTCTTGCTCTCCCTCCCACTCCCTCTCTGTCTCGCGTTCCCTCGTTCCCTCTCTCTCGCTCTCGATCTCTCTCAGACTCGTCGTCGATCTCTCTAGATCTCTCGCTCTCGATCGCTCTCGATCTCTCTGCAAACAGGTTCAAAAATCAAAGAAAGTAGAGGTTAATCAGAGAAACACACATAGTAGAGGTTAGATGAACTTCCCCTTCCTCCGTCGCGCCGTCCCAATCCCTCCTGTCGCACCACCGCGAGGTTCGCGGTGCCCCACCAACTCTCTGTTTCCATCCCTCCCTCTCTGATCTTTCCCCTGCACTCCCTCTTTCTCAGCTTCAATCTCTCACTCTTACTCTCAGATCTCTCGATCTCTCATTCTCCCTATCTCTGATCTCTCTACACCTTGCTTTCTCCCTCTCTCAATCACTTTCTCCCTCTCTCTCGAAAGAGAGCCATGGGAGCATAAGAAACGAAGGCACAACGCCTCTCTTTCTGATGTTCCTTTCTCTAGGGTTGAGTTGGCCAAAATAAAAAAGTGACATCCGGTGTTACAATTTCTAAATCGGTCTTAAATATATCTGATGTGAAAACGTTTTTTTTAACATCGGTCTATAAAACAACTGATATGAAAACCCTTTTTAACATCGGTTTTTTAATAACCGATGTTAAACTTTTGTTTTATTTACAAAAATGCCACCGCCTTGTTTTTTACATCTGTTGTGAAATAACCGATGTTAAAATTCGATATAAAAGCCTATTTCTGTAGTAGTGGGAGCTCCTACGAAGATGGGTTTTTGCGAAATGAGAAAATTAGAAAGAAAGATGGGATCGAGCAGGGGTCAATGCGGTGGCAGGGAAACTAATCAAGCAGTGGTGGCGGAGAAACTATTTGCTTCTTGAGATTACATATCTCTATTTGTTTCTCCCTCTTTTATGATTCTTGATTTTTATGATGCCTTCTCTTTTGTTTGATGAAGACATCCACCCTAACGATTTTTATGTCACAACACTCTTTCTTCTAGAGATGTGAATGTGGTGCCGTCGTGTAAAATATGGACAAGGGAGTGGGAGGGAGTTGGGGGGATATGGTGTGGATGACACGTGACATTATCATATTAGATAGATCTAAGGCTTATTTGTACTCTCTCACAGTGGGAAACATGCTAAGGTCTCGAACCCTAAAATTTGCCAAAAACTGATTTTGATACTTTATCTCTCAAACATTACACAAAATAGTCCTTTTCATCAACCCCATTAAATCTAACAATGGAAACGTCTGATGTGGCACATGTTTTACTTTCAAGATGTCGGTTAAAAAATGATATAAAGAGTATCAATTACTAAGTTTTCTTTAGTCATAAAAGCAACGTGTATTTGGTTTTTAGTCTGTGGTGCCTCAAAACTTTATCAGATAAAAAGCAACTAGAGACAAAGTATATGTTTGATTCAAGGAAGTTATTTAAGAAAGAGCAATCCAATGTAGTTGAGGATATATCTATAACATATAATAAAGGGGATACAAGAGTTTTGGTGTGAACTTTTTCTTCCCGAAAATACCCTTCATATTAACCACTCTCAAACCACAACAAAGAGTCGGTTAATCTTTTTCCCCAATTTTACCCATGACTCCCGTCCAATATTATACGGTTACTGGAAAAAAAACTGCATAGAGTGGTTTTGAATTTACAAAAGGAAAAAATGTCTCAACTATTCTTCTCTGGGTGGGCTGTTTCAATTTCAACTTTCAATGAAAACAGAGGGAGAGGACCATCACATTTTGCAAATGCGGAAAGACGGGCACGATAGTGCCCGTCTTGCCGCTAGTGTGAAGTAGAAGCAATAACTGTGTTGCAGTGCAATTACTACAAACATGTTTACATGACCTTGGGCTTTTATTGCAAATTTTAAAAAGTCCGCAAGGGGCCTTGGAACATAACTTCGTCCCTATTTTTCTTTTGTCTAGAGGTCTTCAACATCGCTCCAATGTCCATGGGAAAGGGGCCTTCACTAATCCGGAGTTCGGCTGGGAGGTAGAAAGTCTGGCTCCAAGTTGTTTCATCGTCAAGAATCGAACTCGGGTACTAGCTGAGTACGTCCCTTTAGATGGAGTGCGTTAACCACTCGCATCAAACCTTAGGGTTTCGCTTCGTCCCTGATTTGATTTGTAGTTGAAAAACTACAAATATATATTTGGACTTAAATGTGCTTTTGCAACTACAAACTAAACATAGTATTTCCTTTTTGTTTACATGCATCGAGATGTGTGTAAGCGAATAACCAAACATACCTTATAATTTAATGTGAAATTAATTTTACTATAAATTATTTTAACGAAATTTTATTATAAAGTTGCATAAGTTTCAAGCCTAGTTTAAAAGTGGTTCTAAATATTCTGAATGCTCATTTGATATGAACATGTTATTAGATACGTACTGCAACCAACATGAAGTGACACAGTTGGTCTAAGCGTGTGGTGAGGGATATGATCCTAAATTTGTATGAATGGATTAGCATATGTTGATAAATGTTAGCCCCTCAATTGGATCTAAATAGCTCGAGGAATTAGTCTATGGCTTTCGGTCGGAGATATACAAATATGTCATTCCCAATAATTAAATTAGGCGAGTATATAGTACGAACAAATAAATCTAATAATGTACTTATTCAAAAGAGGAAACAAACAGCCGAAATGAATCTAACATAATATATGCTCTTTTTTTTTTGGTCAAATATATGCTGTTTAAGTCGCATAAAAAATTGCTATTTTCAAAGGCTCCAGGAAAATCTCAGCCCAATTCTATTCATAGCGGTAGTTCTACAAGTACAAATAATGGCTTAAATTTGCCAAGTGTGGCCCGTGGCCTATTTATGTCACTTTCGGGCCATTGATGGGGTCGCGGTGGATAAGTAATTAGGCCATGCAAGTTCCAACTTAAATTGCAATTTTTTATTTGTGTCGAAACATCGAAAATTCCTAATGCCCGGATTCTCTGATTTCAAGTGTATATAATTTGGATTCTCACAAAGAATGTGTATATAATAATCTGGACACTTTTGTTGCTTTTTAGTTTAAAGCACTTTTGTTATTTGTATTATTAATTATTAATATTGTCAATAATACGACAAAGGAATGAAGACTAATTGCTTCAATAAAAAGTGATAAATTGCTTAGCAAAAAAAACAAAGGGAGAATCATACATTGTCTACCGATTGGCTGCCTGATGGATGGGACACCAGTCCTTCTAATTATAATGTCTTGTCTTGTTCTGTAATAAATTTATAATGCTTCCATGAGTTGTAGGCGACAACCAGAAAGAAAATAAAAACAAGATTGGACGTGCAGCTAATATTGGCAATTCAGAAACTCTTACCATTCTTATGAACTAATTCTTATTTAGACCAATCCTGGAAAATCCATTTCATCTTGTCATTTGGAAGTTCTTTATAAGCCATACATGCATTAGTCTGGATAAGATGTTTTAACAACTACATTTTGTTAGAAACTTGAATTATCGGAGATGTTGTGGGAGATTCTGCAGCACCTAAACAATGAAAGAAAAGAAAATGGTTGCACAAATAAATCCAAAGGGTGTGTGAAACACTAAGCTTTAGGTTCGATTCGCCCCCACTAATCTTAAAATATATATTGGATGCAACAGGGTTCTTGGTGAATCCCCTTCAGGATACTTTGGATTCCTTGAAGTGGTTTGCACACATACTTCAAGCCTATCAATCAATAATAGTTTACAGAATAAAGTTTCCTCACTAACTCTCGTGCACTAGAGAAGGGAAGAAATGATTTAGAATTTGATAATGGCAAGGAAAAGCAATGAATTTCATATCCTTTTCTGCATACAGAGTGACTCTATTTATAGAGCAACTCATGCCACTTAGTGAAGGGAAACAACTCTCCAATATAACACTCGTTAATCTGAACGGTTATATATTATTCACGTTCAAATTATAACACAACCAACACATTGGCTTGGTGGTTAAGTGTTGCGCCCCTTAGCCATGAGGGAGCAGGTTTGAGTCTAGGACATGACACATCTTTTGCCATTTATTTTCATTGTATTAAAACGGTTACAAGTCATTCAAAAAACACACTGATTCAGGTTCGAACCATGTCCCACTCAGTCAATAATCCAACGTCCAACCACTGGACCAACACAATGTTTGATACAAATTGTTAACCGTTAAATATATATAATATTACGAATTAACAATATTCCAACTTATATTTTGAAAAATCTCTCACAATCCCCCACCATTTTTCAAAATAGATCTAAATCCATTATTTCAGAAATCTCATGGTTTTAGATAAAGGTGTCTCGCAACTTGAACCTTTACTTAGTAAGCTATATTTTCACTCATCCCAAAATAGAATGGTAGACAAGCTTTGAACCAACTATTCATTAGAACAAGTGAGCATAACTCACACATGAAATCTCGGTATCATTGATTGAATTATAAAGATGACACATTTGATAAGGCCTTGTGTCATGTACCCTTTTCATGAGAACTATTAGAGTCAAGCCCTTTAACTCTATGAAGCGGCCACATTTCATTCTCATATAGGTAGACTATATCAGAAATGCACCCATAATATGCATCTCAGCAAATATATGCTATATGTCTATTAAGAGCAAAAGCTCAACCTTCCACCTTTTATTCTTATGGTCCAAGTACTCTATAACCTTGGGATGTATCTATTAACAAGTACTTGCAATCACTCTGATAGTATACTTTCACCATTGAACTCAAGACTTGATTTTACTCAAGTGTGAGTTGGGTTTCTACTATTGATGATCAATTAGATACGGGCTTGAGTTCCATCCTAAATGATGTTTCAAAAGACATCATATCCCTTGTCAATCCTTTCGTCAAAGGGTTGCAAGATTTCTTTACTTATCTTATAAAATTTAAATGTAACTTCTTCACATAGCTATGTCTTAGTCCAATGTCTCATGACATTTTTCTATTCATTAATTAATGTACTCTTGATAGCATTGAATAATTATCACAAAATTTGGACCACTTGTCCTATTGACTTTCCATTATCCAATTTGGGTATATGTCTTTGATTGTGTTGACAATCACAATGTAAGTATACTTATACCATTGGTTTTTAACCAAATTGATATATATCATACAACAAGTTTTTAAACAACTCCATTTTATTACTACTGAAATATGCAATACTCATTTCATTATGATATTCCAATTCTATTTTAGTTATCATAATTCATTTAAGATATCATGCAATAAATGTATTAAATGTTCGTAACAACGAGTACAAACATATTTAAAGATCATAAACTATCTTTAAATACCAAGGTGGGTTAATCATGTAAATCATATACACACATAGTGTTGACAAGTGACTCCAAACACAAGAGGGGGGTGAATTGTGTGTGAACTGTGCTTTCAAAAACTTTTGGAGAAATAAGTGCTAATTATGAGTTGCGGAAATATTAATGTGAAATAGATAAATCACTTGAAGAATAAATTGCAAACGAGTTAAAAATAAAGTAAATAGTAAGATATAAATAACAATAAAATAAAGTACAGAAATTTAATTGGTGAAAAGTAGAGAGATAAGGAGTAAAAAGCACACAACAAATTATCCAGGTTCGGCCACCTAACACCCCTGTGGCCTACGTCACATTCCCAAAGCAAACCACTATGGGATTTTCACTAAGACACTAGCTTTTAAATCAAAGGTTCACTAGAAACCTTTACAACTCTAAACCAGAGCAATACGTTCAAGAGATATCACCTCTCTATGAACACCTTGGGATTCCTACCCAAAAATAAATGATTTTCACAAATAAAATGAGACGAGAAAGATACACTCAATAGTGCAGATATAACAAATTGAAGCTCAAATAATACAACTCAAATTATGTAGAATAAAAAGACTCTCAGAAAATTGTGCTCAAATAAGTGTGAGTGATGAAAAATATTTGAGAGAGTTTTTGGCACAAAAATTAAGCACTGCGTTGTTGTTTTAAAACAAAGCTCACGAGCTGTGTTTATATAGGCAATGGAGGAGCGTCGAAATGACCGTTGCAGGATTTGTCCGTTGCAGCATTTGCCCGTTGCGTTTTGATTTGTCCGTTGGAATTTGTCCGTTGCGTATTGAAAACACGGAGACGGCTCGGCATACGACCTCCTCATCAGCTCGGTTCTCATAGCTCGGTACGCGACCTCATCAGCTCGACACACGACCTCGGTACGCGACCTCATCAGCTCGACACGCTTCATCAGCTCGGCACGCGACAAGAGCTCATCACGCGACCTCGGTACGCGACCTCATAAGCTCGACACGCGACCTCGGTACGCGACCTCATCAGCTCGACACGCGACTTCCTCCTCAGCTCGACATCCGACTTCCTCAGCTCGACATCCGACACGAGATATGCATGTCAAAATATTTTGTGCGTGTGTGATTTAATTTTAATTGAGAGCTTTTTATTACTACTTACAAATTGTCTTAATAAAGATAAATAAATACCCAGAACCCAAAGACTTGAGAAACAATCATTCTTGATACGCGTCTTGGTATTCTTTTCCACTTTTTGCACGGTTGACTATTTACAAGACTCCCTTTTGTCAATCATCAAAATCATCCTGTCAAGGCATGTATTCACAGACTCCCCCTTTTTGATGATGACAAACATCTCATGGAGGGTTTTTTTTAGTAAAAATATAATCATGATATAGCAATGAGATATAAGCAAGGTTTTTCAATAAAAGATATCAGAGTTTAAGCACAATATTTAGAAAAACTCAATGAGATATAAGCATGGTTTTTCAATAAAAGATATCAGAGTTTAAGCACAATATTTAGAAAAACTCCCCCTCACAATAGGCAATACTTAAAAGATCACTCCCCCTGAATCATGCATTCATGTAACTCTCCCCCTTTTGGCAACATCAAAAAGTGGGAAAGACAAATAAAGCAAGGCATATATTCAGGATTAAACAAGCATATTTTGATAGTTACGTGATACCAAGCTTGGTGTGTGACAGATGAGTTTGGTTGGACATGATTAGCTAGTTGCATAAGACAAATGCATCACCCACTCATTATTCCGCATTTAAAGAAAATGGAAGGGAAAAGACTGCATAAACTCGTTAGCACACTCAAACGCCCAAGTTAGAATTTATTCAAAAAGAAAATGCAATCACAGCAAATACTCAATGCATGATTGGTCTAAAATTCCCAATTCAGTTCTAATAAAAAGAAAGTTTCCTTAGGCAAAGGTTTAGTAAAAATATCTGCAAGTTGTCTAGATGTTTCCTGAACTCAATCATGCAATCACCTTTTTGAACATGATCTCTAATAAAATGGTGCCTAATTTCTATGTGTTTAGTCCAAGAGTGATAAACCGGATTTTTAGTGAGGTTTATGGCACTAGTATTGTCACACTTTATTGGAACAGTTTTCAAATTAATCCCATAATCATTCAACTGTTGTTTCATCCAAATAATCATGCGCAACAACTACTGCCAACATATTCCGCTGGCGAGGGACAAATCCACACTGGCTTGTTTCTTACTATGCCATGAAACCAAGGCATTCCCAAGTAAGTGACATGTCCCACTAGTGCTTTTTCGGTCCATTTTGCAACCCGCAAAATCCGAATCCGAGTACCCAATAAGTGTGCAGTCAGCACCTTTGGGGTACCATAAACCCATAGTTTGTGTGCCAGTGAGATATCTCATGATGCGTTTTACTGCTAAGAGATGTGATTCCTTAGGATTTGCTTGAAAACGTGCACACATACAAACACTAGACATAATATCCGGACGACTTGCAGTGAGATAGAGAAGAGATCCTATCATACCTCGATACTTACTTACTTCGACCGACTTACCACCTTCATCTTTGTCAAGATAGCATGATGTGCTCATGGGAGTTGAGATTTCTTTGGCGTTGCTCATTCCAAATCTTTTAAGCAACTCCTTGTAATATTTGGATTGATTGATGAATATTCCTTCCTTTGTTTGTTTGATTTGAAGTCCAAGGAAGTAATTTAGCTCTCCCATCATTGACATTTCAAATTCACTTTGCATGATATCAGAAAATTCCTTACACAAGGATTCATTAGTAGCACTAAATATTATATCATCTACATAAATTTGAACAAGTAAAATGTCATGCTTCTTATGTTTGATGAAAAGAGTAGTATCAACTTTTCCTCTTTCAAAACATTTTTCAAGTAAATATTTGCTCAACCTCTCGTACCAAGCTCTCGGAGCTTGTTTTAAACCATATAAAGCCTTTTTCAATTTGAAAACATGATTTGGAAATTCAAAATTTTCAAAACCGGGGGGTTGATCAACATATACTTCTTCTTGAATAAGACCATTTAGAAATGCACTCTTAACATCCATTTGAAAAAGTTTAAAATCCATGATGCATGCAAATGCGAGAAGCATGCGAATAGCTTCTAATCTAGCCACGGGTGCATAGGTTTCATCGAAATCTATGCCCTCTTGTTGATTATAGCCTTTTGCAACAAGTCTAGCTTTATTTCTAACAATGATACCGTTTTCATCAAGCTTGTTACGAAAGACCCATTTGGTCCCAATGACTAGGTGATCTTTAGGCCTGGGGACAAGTTCCCAAACATCATTTCTCTCAAATTGATTTAATTCCTCTTGCATAGCAAAGGTCCAATGCTCATCAAAGATGGCTTCATTGACGTCATTTGGTTCAATTTGAGAGACAAAGGCCATATGATGACATGCATGATTAAGAGAGTTTCGAGTCGTTACCCCTTTTGAGATATCACCTATTATGTTGTCAAGAGGATGGTTCTTTGAGACTCTCCATTCCTTTGGAAGATTTGAGTGAGAGAGTTCTTGAGAGGGTTGAGGCAAGGACTCTTGATCCTCCTTTTGAACTTTTGATCTCTCTTGTTCCTCTAAATAGGTATCTCCTAACACTTCTGCAAGATCATCAACACTTTCTTCTACTCAAGATTTGGGGTTAGATTCATCAAAAGAAACATGCACAGATTCTTCAACAGTTAAAGTACGTTTATTAAAAATTCGAAAGGCTTTACTAGAAGTGGAATATCCAAGAAATAAACCTTCATCAGCTTTAGCATCAAATTTACCAAGGTTATCTTTACCGTTATTTAGAACAAAGCACTTACATCCAAATACGTGAAGGTGGGAAATGTTGGGCTTCCTTCCTTTGTAGAGTTCATACGGTGTTTGCTTAAGGATCGACCTTATAAGAACTCGATTCATCACATAGCAAGCGGTGCTCACGGCGTCTGCCCAAAAGTACTTAGGAAGGTTAGTCTCATTGAGCATCGTCCTCGCTAGCTCTTCAAGAGACCGATTTTTCCTTTCAACCATTCCATTTTGTTGCGGTGTCCTTGGAGCGAGAAAAGTTGTGATCAATGCCATTTTTACGTGCAAAATGCTTCAAATGCTTCATTCTCAAACTCCCCACCATGATCACTTCGAATGGAAGCAATGTTAAGTCCCTTCTCATTTTGTATAACCTTTGCAAGTTTTCAAAAAGCATTAAAAGCATCATTTTTGTGAGAAATAAATAAAGTCCATGTATAGCGAGAATAGTCGTCCACAATAACAAGAGCATAGTAATTGCCACCAAAGCTTTTAGTTCTAGAAGGGCCAAATAAATCCATATGTAAAAGTTGTAAAGGCCGGTTTGTAGAAACAATATTTTTAGATTTGAAAGATGCCTTTACTTGTTTTCCTTTTTGACATGCATCACAAAGTTTATCTTTTTCAAAACGAAGCTTTGGTAAGCCAATTACTAAGTCCTTTCGAACTAACTTATTAAGATGATCCATGTGAATATGAGCCATTCTCCTATGCCATAGCCAAGATTCATCCTCTTTACTAATAAGACAACATGCATCATTTGAAGGTATTTTATCTAAATCAAGCATATAGATATTTCCAATTCTAGGTCCAATTACAATAACATTTTCATTTATAGAATCCATGACCATGCATTTTGAAGAATCGAAAACCACTTTGTTTCCTTTATCACAAAGTTGACTAATGCTTAGCAAATTATGCTTCAAACCATCCACATACAAAACATTTTCAATAGTGGGATTAGGACTCTTACCAATAGAACCAATCCCAAGAATTTTACCTTTGTTGTTGTCACCATACCGGACATAACCACTATTCTTAGGTACCAATGAGGAGAACTTGCTTTTGTCTCCTGTCATGTGCTTTGAACAGCCGCTATCAAGATACCAATTTAAGTCCTTGGCTTTCAAGCACGCCTACAACAACAAATCATATTTTAACCTTTGGTACCCAAACCATCTTGGGTCCATATGAGTTAGTCTTGGGCAAGGTGCCCTTTGGAATCCACATCTTTTTGCCAACTACATTTTTATTCTTTCTAATATTGCAAATAGAGGCAGTGTGACCATTTCTACCACAGTGAAAGCATTTAATGAAAGGACTACTTGAGGGTTTGTTGTGATTGATGAGTTTAAAAGATTTTTCATGAATTTTTGGATGATAACCTAAACCAGCTTTTCCAAAAGTACCTTTTTGGTTTCCTAAAATAATGTTTAGATTATCTCTTCCCATCGTAAATTTTGCAAGAGTGTTATTTAAATCCTCAACCTTATTTTTCAAAACACTACACTCATTGCATTTTAAAACTTCATCTTTTTTATTTTCACAAGATATGGGAGGAGAAGTTTCAATCACAGCAACTTGTTTTTCTTTAAGAATCACTATCTCTTTGTTTAAAATTTCAATTTCTGATTCAAGAGAAGAGATGGTTTTCTTAGAAGAAAGAACAATTTTTCCAAGTTTAATCGTTTCATTATTGAATTCTTCACAAGCAGCAAGTAATTCATCATAAGTTAAAGAAGAGTCAGGATCATAAAAATTTACCTCATCTTCATCATGATTTGCCATTAGACTAAGGTGAGCCTCTTCATTTTCAGATTCATCGAAGAATCCATATCATTATCATCCCAGGCAATGTAAGCTCTTCTTCCCTTCAATCCTTTGGTGGTTTCTTTTCAAATTTCTCATTCCTCGCTTGGTTTTGAGGACAATCGGGTTTTATGTGACCTTTCTTTCCACACTTGTAGCAGTAGGATTAAAAGAAGTTGTTTCATCACTTTTCTTTTGAGAGCTTGGGAACTTACCTTTGTTTCGAGTCTCATGAACCTTTTGAATTTGCGAACCATTAGACTCATGTTTTCCTCATTATTTTCATCTTCAAGGAAATCACATTCGTCATCGTCGATTACCTCAATGCTTGCTTTGAGGCGAGCCCTTTCTTTTCTTATCGACTTCTTCGCTTTCCATGAGACGATTTAGTTCAATTTCATGTTCCTGCAATTTTCCAAACAAAGTAGCCAAGGTCATAGAAGATAAGTCTCTAGATTCAGCTATAGCAGTGACCTTGGGTTGCCAATTCTGTTTAGACATCTAAGAACTTTGTTAATCAAATCTTCATTACTGAAGACTTTCCCAAGAGCTCTGAGATGGTTTATTATATGGATGAACCTTTTTTGCATATCTTGTATGTTTTCACTTGGTTTCATCCTAAATAACTCATACTCATGGGTTAATGTGTTCATTCGAGCCCTCTTGACCTCAGTAGTCCCTTCATGGGTCAATAGAAGGATTTCCCTCATTTCTTTACCAGCCTTGCACTTTGAGACCCTATAGAACTCATCGTAGCTTAAAGCAGAAGTGATGATGTTCTTAGCCTTCAAATTGTATTGGACCTTTTTCTTATCATCTTCGGTCCAAAGTGATCTTGGTTTGTCTACCACTGCATCATTAATTGATTGAGTGGGGACAAATGGACCATTTTCCACAGGATCCCAAATATCAAGATCAACACCCTCAAGAAAGATTTGCATTCTATCCTTCCAATAACCATACCCTCACCATTGAAAAATGGGGTCTGTTTCATGGAAGTTCCTCGTAATTGTTTAAAGTCATTCTCTTGAGACGGTTAAGTCCTTTATACAAGAGTCTAGCTCGATGCCACTTGTTGACAAGTGACTCCAAATACAAGAGGGGGTGAATTGTGTGTGAACTGTGCTTTCAAAAACTTTTGGAGAAATAAGTGCTAATTATGAGTTGCGGAAATATTAATGTGAAATAGATAAATCACTTGAAGAATAAATTGCAAACGAGTTAAAAATAAAGTAAATAGTAAGATATAAATAACAATAAAATAAAGTACGGAAATTTAATTGACTGAAAACTAGAGAGATAAGGAGTAAAAAAGCACACAACAAATTATCCAGGTTCGCCACCTAACACCCCTGTGGCCTACGTCCGTCCCCAAAGCAAACCACTATGGGATTTTCACTAAGACACTAGCTTTTAAATCGAGTTCAGCTAGAAACCTTTACAACTCTAAACCAGAGCAATACGTTCAAGAGATATCACCTCTCTATGAACACCTTGGGATTCCTACCCAAAAATAAATGATTTTCATAAATAAAATGAGACGAGAAAGATACACTCAATAGTGCAGATATAACAAATTGAAGCTCAAATAATACAACTCAAATTATGTAGAATAAAAAGAATCTCAGAAAAATGTACTCAAATAAATGAGAGTGATGAAAAATATTTGACAGAGTTTTTGGCACAAAAATTAAGCACTGCGTTGTTGTTTTAAAACAAAGCTCACGAGCTGTGTTTATATAGGCAATGGAGGAGCGTCGAAATGACCGTTGCAGGATTTGTCCGCTGCAAAGATTTGCCCGCTATGCTTTGATTTGTCCGCTGGAATTTGTCCGCTATGCGTATTGAAAACACGGAGACGGCTCAAGATACGACCTCCTCATCATCGGCCTCTGCTTCATAGCTCGACGCGACCTCATCACCAACACACCCTCCTGCACGCGACCTCATCACCGACACGCGACTTCCTCCTCGATTCGACATACGACTTCCTCAGAGCTCGACACGCGACTTCCTCCTCATTTCGACATCCGACTTCCTCAGCTCGACATCCGACACGAGATATGCATGTCAAAATATTTTGTGCGTGTGTGATTTAATTTTAATTGAGAGCTTTTTATTACTACTTACAAATTGTCTTAATAAAGATAAATAAATACCCAGAACCCAAAGACTTGAGAAACAATCATTCTTGATACGCGTCTTGGTATTCTTTTCCACTTTTTGCACGGTTGACTATTTACAAGACTCCCTTTTGTCAATCATCAAAATCATCCTGTCAAGGCATGTATTCACACATAGTAACAAATTAATTCTAACACTGTAAATTTTATGTCAACTCTATTAAGAAATACTGTCTTCTTAATTAGCATACAAATTATTCATGCATCATAAATTTTACTTGTTAAATATTTAATAAGAACTTATCATAACATTTCTAATCATTAATATGTCTCCATAGAATTAGTCATAAAACTTAACACTAAACAGACTGAATAATATTATTATCAATTACATAAAATATATTACAACAAGTTTGAACAAGTTCTTATATATAAATCTAATTATAACAAACATACCCTCCTATTGAGGATAAACATGTCTCCCTCAAATACACACATGAACCCATACTTATTAAGTAATGGTACATAAAATAAATTCATCAAGTACATTACATATATTCTTGAGAATAATCACCTTTCTCAAAAGTGAATACTATGCTTCAAAGTAATCCTTTGATGCATTAGAGTTTTTCTCTTTCTTTTCATTCTTCAAGAATCTACATTCATTCTTGTAATGTCCCGATTTGCCACAATGGAAACAACTCCCTTTCTTTTTTCTTTTTCTTTTGGTTATTCCCATTGTTGTTATCATGGGATTCTTCAAAATCTCGATTACTTTCCTTGTGAGACTTGTTAGTCTTTCCTTCCTCTGTCATATGCACTTTCTCATGATTATATTGATCTTTAGTATCATCTTGTTTTCGATACTCTTCTTCTAAACGAAGGTGATTACCCAACTGTTCAAGAGAGACATCATCCTTTCTATGCTTCAAACTTCTTTTGAAGTCTTTCCATGAAAGAGGGAGTTTGTCTATGATTGAGGAGACAATAATGGTTTCATCCATATGCATGTTATGTTGTTTGTAATTATTGAGAATTCTTTCTATTTCATGCAATTGTTCTATAATAGATCTATCATCAACCATCTTGTAATTATTAAAACGAGAAACAAGAAACTTCTTACTTGTTGCATCTTTAGCCATGTATTTTGCTTCAAGTTTGTCCCAAAGTTCTTTTGCAGAATTTTCGCTTTGATAAACATCGAACAAGGAGTCAGACATGCCATTGAGGATGTGTCCCATACATATGTAGTCATCATTGTCCCACTTTTGTCTTTCGCGAGTTTCAGTAATTGTCTCATCATCCTTATCCATTGGTCTTGGAGTGTTTAAAACATATACCACTTTCAAAGCTGTGAGTAGGAAGTGCATCTTTTTCTACCAACGGATGAAGTTGCCACCATGGAATTTCTCCAATTTCACAAAATCGGATGTCATCTCTTTCAGTGTTGCCGCCATTGTTTACAAACGAAGATCGAACCTAAAGATTGTTAGAACCTTGAATTATTGGAGATGTTGTGGGAGATTCTGCAGCACCTAAACAATGAAAGAGAAGAAAATGGTTGCACAAATAAATCCAAAGCGTGTGTGAAATACTAAGCTTTAGGTTCGATTCGCCCCCACCAATCTTAAAATATTGGATGCAACAGGGTTCTTGGCGAATCCCCTTTAGGATACTTTGGATTTCTTTAAGTGGTTTGCACACACACTTCAAGCCTATCAATCAATAATAGTTTACAGAATAAAGTTTTCTCACTAACTCTCGTGCACTAGAGAAGGAAAGAAATGATTTAGAATTTGATAATGGCAAGGAAAAACAATGAATTTCGTATCCTTTTCTGCATACAGAGTGACTCTATTTATAGAGCAACTCATGCCACTTAGTGAAGGGAAACAAGTCTCCAATATAACACTCGTTAATCTGAACGGTTATATATTATTCACGTTCAAATTATAACACAACCAACACATTGGCTTAGTAGTTAAGCGTTGCACCCCTTAGCCATGAGGGAGCAGGTTCGAGTCTAGGACAGGACACATCGTTTGCCATTTATTTCCGTTGTATTAAAACAGTCACAAATCATTCAAAAAACGCACTGGTTCAGATTCGAACTATGTCCCACTCAGTCAATAATCCAACGTCCAACCACTGGACCAACACAATGTTTAATACAAATTGTTAATTGCTAAATATATATAATATTACGAATTAATAATATTCCAACTTATATTTTGGAAAATCCCTCACACATTTCAGATTATGGATCAATCTGTGTTCCTTGTTCTTACTTCTCAATCAAGGAATTTGATAACTTTGGCGTTTTTTATTTTATTTTTTTCGTTTACATTTGCCGACTATAAATTTCTTTGTTTTTACACCTATGCCCATGAACTTGGAATCAATTATCATAAAATGTTTTATGGATGCTATCTTTCTTGTGAATTCGAAAGCTGTCATAGTTGTCATGCCCACAACCTTTTTGTGGGGAAGCTCATGAGATTTTAGTGCTAAAAGGCTTGGCTAACTGCCAATACAAAACGTCATGTGCATGTTCCACCAAAAAGAAAGGTATTGAATATATGGGAAGTCGGGAACCCAATTCAAGATTTCAAGCCCACCAATCTGTCTCTAACATCTCATAATTCTGCCCTTGTGGAATTCTGCCCTTGTAGTTTTTATTTTTAGAAAATCTCAATTAGCCACTGAAAAGAGAAATATCGGAGTTAGATTTATTGTGATAAAAAAAAGTCTTGCCACAACAACAACAAAAAGCAAATTTTCCGCCTAAAATTAACCTCTTCACATAAGTCTATTATTTCGCAATCTCAACACAACTCTAATAAGAATAATTAATTTTTCTGCTAAAGTCAGTTAAAGTAATAGAAATTTCTGGATCTGTGTTTAATGTCACAGCCACATACATTCCATAGGTTGAAATGACTCCTTAGTACATCAACATCCGCTACTAGATATTCTATTATTTTGTTCATTGTCATTTTCCTAAGTGCCAATGATTTCGTTCACCAAATCATCTCATGGTATGTTTCATGGCTAATTGTTTCGTCGTTTGTGGATTGAGTGGACAAACAAACTCCCTTGATAACCATGTTCCACTGTTTTATGAGCTGATGTAATTTAACCACTGCTAGGCCTATGAACTCAGTGGACTTTCGGCCAAGGCGACAACTTAGTACATAACACGGACCAATAATGAAATAACTCCACTTATTTCATAAGATATGCATAGGGTTATCGACACGACACTGAAATTAGAGCACCTCCAATGGAGGTTCGTCACCTTGCGTTAGCCAGCGTGGTATAGTTAAAGAACCAAATTTTCACCGTTTACCATTGGAGTGCGACAATTGAACAATACCGTGTCAAACGAGTTTGCAGCAACACGTTCTTAAGCTGAAAGGGGACCCATGTGCTAGTGTTGAATGAGAGAGAGAGACGCACAACAACATATACCGGTGAGAGAGAGAGAGAGTATTGCAGGTTTATAATTTAAAGAAACCGAAAAGACTAGAACAAAAATGACTTGGCATTCGAGGCCCACCATGAATGGTTTAAGAACCCATGTCCGAGTTCATCGTCGTTGATGCTTTTAGTGTTAACAATTGCGGTCAAATACTAATTTTTTTGTACTGATGAGCTATAGCAGTAGTCATTTAACACATCCAATGATGTGTTTGAATGAGACTACTAAATTTTGCAAGTGTTCAAACTCACTTAAAAGTGTCGTCAAAAAAGATAGACCAGTGAAGATGTCATCTAAAAGCTTGGTGACTTGAAGTCTTGAACAACCGGGTGGAAGCGGAATGACTACTGCTATAACTGACTTTGCTATTGAATGTAAATAATTAGTACTTGTGAAGGACTGTAACTTACCTATTGATGTTGATTATGGAGAGACAAATGACAAATGGTCAACAGTCTCCCACATAAATTTGAAATGCACCTGGAACGGAGCCAAACTTCAATTATATCAGGGCAAACTATATAAAAACGGGAGCTTATCCGACAAATATGTAATTTTATGTGCTCATATAGTAATTATAGTCACTCATGCCCAGATAATATCAATAAATTTCTAATTGGTTCAACAAGATTTCACTTTAGAAGTCTGAATAGGTAGTATGACACATATACGATGTGACACGGGTACAGAGATACGATTTTTTTTTTAAATTCAGGATACGAGTATATGACCTGAATACGTTAATAAAATTTTCTAAAAGAAATTATATATAGACAAAGTATCCTAAATAATAATTTTTAAATATTTAATTACATATATTATGTAATATATTAAATAATATGCATATATTAAATCTATTGGTTCAGTTTTTTTGGTGCTATTTGTTCAGAATTGATTAAATAATAGTACATAATAATAACTATAATACAATTTGTTTTAAGAAACAATCATAATTATTATATCAAAAAAAGAAATAATCATAATTATAATTGTGAAAGCGTGAACTTACTCTTCTTCAAGACTGTGATGTAACTACTAGGGACACCGTGATTTATTAGAATTGTGAAACACTTCCACAACCACTATAATCTAGAGTATAAAATAGAATGCTAAATATTATGTAATATTTGTTCTGAATTGATTTCTTATGTATAAATATTATTCCAATGTGATCCATTTTTTTAGCAACATATGGAAAAAAAAGACCATATTGATATAATTTTTGTAATATAAAGAATCATTCGGAACCAAAAAAAAGAGAAACTACATTGGTATAACTTTTACACATAAGTGATCGATTCGAAAATTTTTAATATATTAGAGATCAAACTGAAATCTAAACTAAATACTAAGGATAAAAATATAATTTAGTTTTGCACCCAAAAAAAATATAATTTAGTCAAATAGAAATGAGTGCACTGAGACAACAAAAGAAAAACATAATCGCGTATTTTTAAGCAATTATTAGGGCCAATCGGACTATTATTAGTATTTTTAGAAGTAAAATAAAAATAGCAACCAGGGGCCTGGCCCTTGAATGCTGTAACCTCACATGCATTATTAAGAGCACGATGTGTTACAATAAGAAAATGCTCTTTTTAAAGAACACTTGCTTCCATAAAACAAAAACTTAACCCCCACTGTCACATACCTTACAAAAGTTTATCCACTACCCACTTTTTATTAGGATTTGGATTTGATAATTTAAGGCTTAGGAATTAGG
This sequence comes from Calophaca sinica, assembly GCA_037113605.1. NCBI lineage: Eukaryota > Viridiplantae > Streptophyta > Magnoliopsida > Fabales > Fabaceae > Calophaca > Calophaca sinica. The sequence goes on from CM073731.1 coordinate 33,812,479, forward strand.
ACACATTGTTTACCAAAAACATAAAAAAAAGGAATTAGGACACATTTTCTGAGTAAACACTTAATTTAATTAGTCCCTCAATTAATACTCTTTTTTCTATTTAGTCTATAAAATATATAAAAATAATAAATAGTATATAAAATTTGTAAAATTTATTAAAATTAGTCTCTAAAATTTTGTGAAATGTCTTGCTAATTATTGTAAAGAATTATTTATAAAAAAAGGTTAAAGTAATGTTTTGGTCCCTATACGTGACAGCGATTCTTAATTTAGTCCCTATACGTAAAAAATTCTTAAAACAATCCCTATACGTGACAACCGTTACCCATTTGGTCCCTACCGTCAATCCATGTTAGTTAACAGTGTTTAACAATCTGACGTGGCTGTTAATTATCTGACGTGTCAAGTTAATTATTAATATGTGACATTAATTCGTAATATAGTCCCTATACGTGACATTAATTATTAATATGGTCCCCATACGTGGTACTAATTATCAATATGGTCCCTAACTCGACAGCCCGAGCAGCTCGACGATGTCGAACTACAAACAACTCGACAGACTGTCGAACTAGAACCACCTAGACAGCCTGTGCCGCTCGACGATGTCGAAGTAGAATCAACTCGACAAAGACGAGCAATTTCTGGCGATGTCGAACTACAACCAACTCGGACAAATTTCTTCGAACTAGAACCATCTCGACAAAGAGCGGCTCGGCGATGTCGAACTACAACAACTCGGACACCGTCGAACTAGAACCAACTCGGACACCGAGTCGCCGATACATTTATTTTGGTACAGAGAACACGAACATGACCAAACATGCTCACTGCAAAAAAGATTCAAACATGCTCTTTTCAGAAAAATTCCAAACCCTAAACAAAAATCAAGTTCAACTCACTCGCAGAGAACACGAAATTTGAAGCGAAATGATGACGCCATTTTCGCACCTTGGTGAGATGATGAAGCCATTTTCAACCGTGACACGTGAGCGTTGAGAAGGTGAGAAGACGTCGCGAGGAGCGACGCTGATGGTGGCGAGGAACCGCGCGACGTGGTGGCGGTGTGGGTCGGCGGCGTGGCGCCGCGATGTAGGATTGGGAATGAGGTGAGTGCCACGTATTGACAAGTGTTGGTCCACGTAAGCAATTAACCGCCAACTAAGATTTTTTGACACCGTTAACTAACATGATAGTGAGGGACTAACTTAGAATCTTGTCACGTGATATGATTGTTTTAAGAATTTTTTACGTATAGAGACTAAATTAAGAATCGCTGTCACATATAGGGACCAAAACATTACTTTAACCCTTTATAGATTAATTTGAATGGAGAATTATTTATAAAAACTTTCAGACTTGACGAATTTCACGTGCCACTACTTAAAGCTTTGTTTTCGTAAAAAAAAAAAAAAAGACTGCTTTCAGTATGTTTTACTCCGTCCGTACTTATTTCTTCACCATGTCATTGAAACCATGTCATGGTCTTCCATGGTTTCTCTGTTCCCCAAAACCCTAACAGCCATTCATTTCCTTCACAGAGCTCGAACTCATTCTTCTTCTAAACTAACCGCTATTCGAACCATGAGTTCCGGGTCCACCCAGCGCGTCTTCCAGCTCAAGCTCGACCCTCTAACCGGTAACTCCGAATGGGTCGTCATCGAGGAAGACGACGAACAGAGCTTTGCCGAGAATTTCCATCAACCCCTTCTCGCCACGACATCGTATTTGGACATGCTCAACGACTCCACCAGAAACAGAGCATTTCGCGAAGCCATTGAAAAAACCGTCACCAAACCCTGCCACGTTCTCGATATCGGGTACTCTCATTGTAAAACTCGTTGCGCTATTATAGAATTGCATAATCTGATTTTTCTTGTAGTGTGATGCTATCTGTAACTATGCAGTGCTGGAGCTGGGTTGCTTTCGATGATGGCTTCACGTGCTATGGGTGGCAAAGGAAATGTAACGGCGTGTGAGTCTTATCTTCCGATGGCGAAGTTGATGAAGAAGGTGCTGCGCGTTAATGGTATGGAAAGAAGAATCAGAGTCATCAACAAGCGTTCTGATGAACTCGAAGTTGGCCTTGATATCTCTTCACGTGCTGATATTCTTGTAAGTCACATTGCATTCATTCCAAAATCGTTTTCAATTTGATCATGTTGAACTTGTGTGATGTATCCTACCATTAGCACTTAATATACTAATGAATTGGTGATATCCTACCATAAGATGTTACTCCCTGAAGCATTGCTTTCATTGTTCATTCCTCCCTTCAAACAAAGGAAAATTAAAATCATTATTGCAGGTGAGTGAGATACTAGATTCAGAATTATTGGGTGAGGGGCTTATACCGACCTTACAACATGCGCATGACAATTTGTTGGTGGAAAACCCTCTGACTGTACCATATCGAGCAACTACATATGGACAGGTGATATTTTATTTTTTTGGTTTTAATGTAGGTTAGTGATGATATTTCATATGCTTCTGTTGTTAACATGAACTAAAGTTACTTTTCATTGTATTCTTCCTCTTTCTTTTGGAGTCTCACAAAAGTTTGCAACTCTTATCCGGTTCCCTTTTTCAGCTGGTTGAAAGCACATTCTTATGGCGGCTGCATGATTTGCGCAGCAATGAGGCTGATGCATCTGATGGCATTCGACTTGCTTCTTCTGGACTTGATACTGCTTTAGGTGTCAAACGACAGCAATATGCCATGCATTGTGATTCGTTAGGAGAAGAACTGAAACCGGTGTGTTTGAAAATAATTCTATAACTCACTTTATTTAAAATTTGTTAGTAGTATATTTCCTACTCAAATTAAGATCCATCCAGCTTTCAGAACCCTTCAAAATTTTTGAATTTGATTTTTGGAAACGGCCAGAGAGTTATGGCGAAACTGAGCTGTGCATAAAGACGACTAATGATGGCAGAGTTCATGCTGTTGTCACTTGGTAATCATATATGTGTTTTAATACTACTATAATTGTATTATCAGAGCATTTTATTTCCTTTCAGTTTATAACAGTCCTGTATGTCCTTTAGGTGGGTACTTCACCTTGATCGTGAAGGGACAATTTATTACTCCACTGCTCCTAGGTGGATAAGGTCGCCAACAACTACAAATGGGGGTTTGTTATGATTTAATTTGTTGTTTAGGGTCTTTTGACTTCAGTGCAATACTATTACATTCCATTGTTATGATTGCCCTGTTTACTGTTTGGAAGTTAAATTGCTATGATTGCCTTTTTATTTTTTGTTTGGAGGTTAAGTTGCATGATTATGAATTAAACGAAAACAAATCATAGCATGTTTTATGAATATTGTTAATTGTTAATATTTTAGAACCTTCATTAATGGCGTTTCATGCTACTCCAGGTCCAGTTGATTGGTGTGACCACTGGAAACAGTGTGTTTGGTTTGTTCCCGGCAGTGGTATATCCATGTTCAAAGGGGAAGAAATTCATTTACATGCTACTCATACCGAAACTAGTATCTCATATAATTTAGATACCCAAGCGTCAACAGCTGAGGTTTTGCATCATGGATCGACGACTGGAGATTTCCAGCTTGTACTGCCACCAGAAAGGGCTGCAATCTATGGTGACAAAGAATGGAGGCTTTCGATTTTGAAAGCAGTAAAAAGTGTGGTAAGCTATTCGTCCCTCCTCCTCATGACATAGGATTTGACCTTTCACTTGTATAAGGAACAAATTATAAACAGAAACACCTTTTTGCTCTTCATCCAATTTAACCTATCCCATTTAATTACAAGAACTAATAATTTTTACAGTTGCAGGGAAGAGGTCGCCCATTATGCTTGGTTGCAGATGATAGTGTGTTTTTACCTCTTCTTGTGGCACAGCTTTCAGAAGCTCCAGATGTAATATCATCGATTCCGGGGCTGAAGGAAAGGGGCCTCCAATATCTGCATGCTGCTGCCCATGCAAATCACTTGTCACCTAATTGCATAAAAGTTCTTGACAAAAGGGTGAAACAGTTAACCATGCATGATACACACCAGAAAAAGGTTGAATTTCTTGATTCCACTTGCTTGTTTTGGCTTTACATTGTATGTATGTGTTTATGAATTTCAAGCTCTATTTGAAACCTATAGCATAGATAATTTTGTTTGTCTATGAAGCATAAATGCAAAATGTAAATGACTGTGCCCATGAACATAGAGGCCTAGAATTTATAGAATTGAACAGATAAATTAAGCAAATGTACTGTTACTTTGTTGCCTATATGTTTTTAGTGAAATATTATTACTTATATTAAACTTGTAAGGACTAATACACTTTCTAAAATAGTAGTATATCAATAAATTTTATTTACAAATTTTATCTGATTATTGCATGTAAACAGATTTGATTGCAGTTCTTCCTAGTCATAAACCTGGTGTAGACTGGACTATAGTTTTTTTATTTATTTAGGGGTTTTAATTTCGTAACTAGTGTATTCTATTTGGCGTGATTTATTGTTATTTGTTACTTGGGGATTTTATTCTATATTGGATTATCTTATTATTAATTCCTTTTCATTGAATGTTCAGGCTATTTTTCCCTTATGCTTATATGTTTTATCGGTAGGTTGATCTGTTAATAGCAGAACCTTTCTATTTTGGACATGATGGCATGCTTCCATGGCAGAACCTGCGGTTTTGGTATATTTCTCGTTTCCTACTGTTGTAATGATCAACTCGATTTGCCATGTCATATCTGTCATGCTTTAATAAGTATCCATTATAAATAGTTTTATTTTGGCACTCGACATTCTGTTGTGTTACTTTTGCTCGATTATGTTTTAGGAAAGATCGCACCACACTTGATTATATCCTCTCTGAAGATGCTATGATAATTCCTAGCAAAGGAATATTGAGGGCTTGTGCCATCTATCTTCCTGTAAGTTGAACATTAACATAAACTATGGATTAAGAAAAGCTTGCAATTATTTTAGCTTGGGAAAGCATTTATTTTTGTTTATGCAATGTATTTAGAGAACATAACTGTATATGTGGATTGATGGGGCAAACAATTTGCAGGATCTTTGGAAAAGCCGTTGCTGCTTGAGTAAAATAGAAGGTTTCGACCATTCAGTGGTAAATGCTACATTGGGGGCTTGTGGTCATCTACCTGAACTGGAAGAGGGTCCTTGTCTGCCTTATTTTGTTTGGCAGTGTGGAGAATTTGATGTAATTAATCTACTGAAAATTCACGTTTTTGTAATAGCCCCGTTCCCTCAGTGAAAACGAAAAGAAAATTCCGTTTATTTAATGACAATAGTGCATTAGTATCAATGCATCCTTATTGTGTAATGTGTATAATGTTTCAGGTGCTTAGTGAGACATTTGACGTGATGGAGTTTGATTTCCTAAAACAAATAAGTCAATGTCAAGGAAAATCCCAGGTACTATGATAAATCTTCATGTAAGTTTGGATGCATTTGCATGATCAGAGAGAGGTTTTGGTACATAGTGTTGTAAAGGGCAATGATATCAAATGATTATTTTGCACCACAGGGTGTTTCTGGTGTAGCCTAGTAACTGCATTTATTTATTAATTGGCAATCAAAGAGCAGCATCACATCGGAAAAATTTGACCTAACTATTAAACAGTTATTCACAGAAGATTGCATAATGTTAGAATAGAAGGGAAGGGGACAGTTAAATCAATTGGGAACTGGTAGAGGTGATATCAGTTAGATAAATAGGGGTGATAAGAATGGAAGGAATCGTTCAGAGAATTAAGAAATTTGTATGAAAGGGAAGTCTTTTGTCGAAGGGGAAACCTATGGAGAAGAACTCTCTCTCCTTTTCTGTTCAGATTTCATTCTTCAATAACGGTTTAATCATTGTTCTTCTCATCTTTCATTCTATTCTTCAATTCTGGTTCGTAAACCCCTGGATAAGAATTATCTCTCCTTTCCTGTTTGGATTTCATTCTTCAGTAACAGATCAATCATTGTTTTTCTCATCTTTCATTCCATTCTTCAATTCTGGTTTGTTAGTTCATAACACATAAGCAGTTATCTTGCATTATATCTACCGTTATATCATACAGATTTACGGAACAGTAATTTGAAAATGCAATTCCTTTCATAGAATGACTTATTACACAAGTATTCAATTTATTGGACAACTGTAAGTTATATGTAACTGCCGTAGATGTGTAATACTCGAAGTTACAATAGTTTTACATAATGAATATTGAAAATTGTCTGTTGCAGGTTAAATTCACTAAGGCTGGGGTATGTCATGGGTTTTTGCTGTGGATTGACTGGGTGATGGATTTGCAAAATTCTATTGTGATATCAACTGGTCCAGGTCACTCTCGGTTCCCTTTTGAATATTAACTACTCCTCTGAAGCTCCGCAAACAAAATGATTGATAAAAGACTAAATCAAGGCCTCAGACATAAAGCCATATATCTTATAAAAGATCTGGAACAACACTTTGAGCTATTGCTTATTCTTTTCATTTTAAGATTGCAGATAAAAGATATTGGAAGCAGGGAATAAAGCTTCTTGCAACACCCAGAACTGTAGCACCCCAAGGATCGACAAATGTCCAAACATGTAGTTCTGCAGCTCTTGAAGCATTTTTTGATCCATTAAATGGGGAACTCAAAATTATACTTAATTTCTTATGATACTTTCACACAAGCTGTTGTGTGATGCCGTGACTTCACAGACCGTTTCGCTAAAAGTTGCAGACAAAATAGATGTTCAACTAACATTAGTTTAGTTTTTTTATTGGGCGAAGTCTATCTAGAGGCTCCATAAATCGGAACTGTTTCTGTATTGACCTTCAACAAGCACAAGCCAGAACAGGGGTTGAACACAACCTGGTCAATCCGGCTCGAGCTATTTAGGTTGGGTAAAAAAATAGTTAGGAGTGTCTCATTTGATGATCTCCTTTCTGTATGTCAGTTTTAACTTGGGGCTTTGTTGTTATTCCTCTTTTCAAGGAGAAATGAGCAGTTGTTCATCAAATTAATGATTACATACTTGAGCGAGCGCTTGTTGTTACTCTCCGCAAATAAGAAATCACTTGTAGTGGTTTCTGAATTAAGGTTTCACTTGGGGGTTTGTTTCGTGCCTAATCTTTGTTGATTATCTTTCAACAATCACCTGTCTTACCTTTGAATCTTATAGCCATCCTCTTGATCCTTGAGGAAATGAACCAGGGTTGTTGTGACTCAGTAGTGATTTTTTTTAAAAAAAAAAAAAACAAGTAGTTACTTTTCTGAATTCTTCTTAGATTTCTCACAAAATTTAAACCTTGAATTTTAATTTGTCATTAAGATTTACATTTTCTACTCATGGATTTCTAGGCAATGCTCAATCTCTTGTTCTAGGTATTGAGACGTCTTGTTCTCTCATTTTTCTAGGGTATTCTGAATCACAATGGGAACAATTCAGATATTAAAAATGTTAATAGGTCAAGTTTTTGCCTTAAAATTTTTAAACAGGCCAAAGTTATTTAGCTAAAGGCTGACCTGAGCTACTGCCACTCCTAAATTTTTGACACTAGGTGGTGCAATTGGAGTCTATTGTCACATTTCTACTTCTAGCTCTTCTATCTAAATTAGTTCTTACATACGTATGTGTTTACCAAACACAATTAATAAAAATTTAAGATGGTATTAAAATAATTTTAATGAGTTTTGATATTTTTTATTTTAATGTGTTTCATGATTTAGCAGTGCACCAGTATTACTTATATGCCTATTTTCCCCGTTTTCCATAAAAAAATTGAAAAATCTGTCCATGTCATAGTTTACTACCTTTAACCAAGATATAAAACACTACTTAAATGATTTCAGAATAGTGCCATATCCTTAACGAAGATATGGAGCACTATTTCAATGCAAGTTATGGATGCTATCAACGACTTGTATGGATAATTAATAAAAAATAGTATAAGTCATATCCATAGGGTTTATTCTCTCAAAAAAAATCCATAGGGTGTAATATTTTGATTAGATAATAAAAAATTATATTTTTGTATATGCCTTTTATGGGTGCTAAAAAATTTATATGAGACTATGGTGTGTCTAACATATCTTACCCATAACTTCATTAGAATTTTTTCTCATATTGTTTGAGAAAATTAAAGGTTTTTTTTTTATATTCTAAGCACGACTTTACAAGATACACGATTTATCCGATAGTGAAAAGCTTTTCAAAAACTATATTAATTCAATAATTTTAAGAGTATTGGTAAAAAAATAATTTTAAAAGTAAAGATCCAAGCTAATCCCTGAGAAAAAAATATAAAGACCTATTTGGTTTACATAAATCTCAAATTTCTGTCAAATTAGTCATTTTAAGATAACTTTTAGAAACATTTTACTTTTCATTTGAAACTAATTTGACTAATATTTGAGATTTTTAATGATCAAATTAATATTTTTTATTTTTCAAACGTCGCCGCGCGACCGTGCATATGCACGGGTTTGTTACTAGTTTGTTACTAGTTTATACCTGTACTCTAATTTTAAAAGTAAATTTATCTGTAGTGACAGAAAAAACCCCATGTGCATCTCAAAAAAAAAAAAAAAAACCATGTGGAGCCGAATGCGAATCGCGTTTGGCTTTTAAAACCTATTCTCATCAGATTTTTGGGAAGAGAAGATAATAGTGGGGGGTATAAAATACACATTTATCTCAAGCGGTCCTTTCAAACAGCATAAAAAAATAATACTAACAAGAAGAAGAACAAGGTGGGTGGAAACGTAAAGTCACGATTGTAGAAAATACTTTAATTAATTATTAAAAGATCCCTGACTCTTTTCTTATTAATATAGAGCATTTGGAAGTTTCTGACAAAAAAAGGATAAGTCCTCAACTTGAATTGAATCCCACTTAGATGTGAAGAAGACTCTCACTGCATCCTCCAATGGGACTGCACATGGTGACTCTGGTCAAGCTCCATTTACGACTTGCAGGTCACGGTTTAGGGCCTGTTGCTGTGGCTGGGGTATCTACCCTGCTGGTGCTCAAGTTGTTGATGGGTTTCAGGTTCTTCAGAGATGAAGCACTTTACCAATCGAGACTGTTCCTTTTCCGATTGAGTCAGATAGCCTTCAGCAGAGAAACCCCACTTTCCAACGTGGCAAGAATGGAACGAGCTCTACGATTAATCTTTCCTTCAACGTCTTCAGATGACGACGAAATTGCACAGGACACCTTCCATGCTCTTTCCATGATCGCACTTTAATCATTAATTTGTCACTCTCACTTCACTTTCCACCAGTTTAATTGTGCTTTCCCTTTACTTTATAGTATCACCGTTGTTCAGTGATCATTGAACATGGTGTTTATTTTGTCTAATATATGGAGTATGTATCTTACTATGTACTTTGATGTCCTTTGCATATCAGTTTTGCACAAAAGAAAAAAAAGAAAAAAACTATGTACTTTGATGTCTGAAATTGATGTCTGTTTCGACTTCATCCTACGATTTCGTTAATTTTCCCGACATATTTACGAGCCGTGGCAACAGGAGTATTTAATTTACGGTGCTGTCTGTCTAATTAATTGTACTAGTTTGCTTGTTTAATTCGATTCTGTGATGAGAAACTTCGTCACGTAAAAGGAAAAGATTGACGATGAATTGGTCTTCTTGGATCTCAGTTTATGTCCAATTCGATGCTAATGATTTGTTGAATTTGACGACCACGACCGATTGCTGTGCTCAAATAAAAATAGTAAATTTATGCAAAGAAGATGATTTTAAAAAACTCATATCTCTTTCAACTATTTATCTGTTAAGGACCTTACGTGTAGTTTTTTGGCCTCTTTTTCAATTTAGTCGGTGTTGGTTTTCTCGGATGCTTTACTGAAATCGCCCCATGGATAGGAACGTAGACCAACCTGGGAATTGGAGTTATTCTAATTTTTTTTTTTAAATTATTTTTAAAATGGATTTCTAAATTAAATAAAAAAAATTATTTGATAATATTAATTTGCAAACAACTAAGATAACAAAAAATAATATTTGTTTGTAACAAAAAAAATAATATTTGTATGCTTGTTTTGAAAACATATTTTAAAAGCAGAGTGTCGATAGTGGTAGACAGTGTGTGACAAGGACAAACGAACATTTGCCCTTCTAGTAGGAATTTGGGTTGGTCCAATCTGGCCTGTTTCTACAATCTAGTCTAATAGGCTAAACTAGAATGGGCACCCCGGTTTGATAACTCTATGCAAAACTAGGGATATAAAATACAGAAAACCAAAAATAAAGAATTTAAAAAATATTAACTTGAGCTTGATGGAAGAAAGAAAAGGGAGACGAATGAGGTTACAATTAAGAGAGGAAATGAAAATCAATAGGAGAACAATGATTTCTAATCACGAGGCTTATCAAAGTGAATCACTTTTGAACGGTGAGGAGTCTTCGATAGAAGGTACTGATTTGTCTACCGTTGATAGAGAAGGAACAACATTATCCCAGGAAGGAGGTGTGTGTCAATTGCAAACCAAATAAGGGAGATTTGTGTTCATTTAAAAACTATATGTGGTGTTTGTGTCATTTAAAGAGACCTTAAGAGAGGTGAGTGCAATTTTCTCTATATTATTATGATCAATAGTGTTCAGTGGTAGAGGCCCAATCAGTGACCTTTTCTCGATGCGTTACGTCGTCGCATGCTGTCGCGCTTCCTCAGCGTGGCCGACCAGCGACTTTGTGCATTAAAAGAATTTAATCTGGAAACTTAGGGTTTCACGCGGAATGATTCTACAATGTCGGCGAGTCACCGGCTTCGTATTAAAGAAGCGCAGCGTCGAGCGGTCGAGGTAATGATCTTTCTACCACCGCTTTACTCACACACCGACTTGGCGTCGGGTGTTTGCGGGTACACCACCAAACCTTGCCGTCGTCATCCGTCAGCGCACAACCTTCTTCCCTCAGGTCGTCCTCTGAAGTTACGTTGAACATTGGCGGCCGTCTGTGGGAATCGTTCGATTCCATCTTCTTTATGAAATCTCCGCCTTCACTCGGCGATGTTGGATCGAGCGTCGGTCGCGACTAGCGCGAGTTCCACTCTGACGGATCTTGAAACGACCAAACGACGGTAGATAAGCTCATGAGAACCACTCTCCCGGCGCGGATTCGTCGTTCTTTGCTCAAGCCCGTCTGGAGCGGAAACCACTCGCCATCCTCGTTCGCGAGTTCAGCGAATTCATCGAAACCATGCGTCACGGCGATGCATGCTCGGAATCAACGCCTCGATCGAATGGAGAATCGTGAAGGCTCTCGCTCGCGTTGCCACCCCAATCGGAAGCGAGAAAGATCGAACCTCATTCTCCTCGGAGATCGAAGAAGTCACGAAAATCTCAGATCTATTCATCGCCACCAGTAGCGGCACGACTCCTGGCAGCTCTGCGCATAGAGCCGCAGTGCTCGTGCATGTCATCAACTCCTCGGGCGATGACACAGTGATCAGCGGGACCTTTGAGTCACTTTACATCGAGATCATGAAATTCCCGATTAGAAGCATCTTGAAACCACCGCTTTGGACTCATCTGGCACCACCAAACCCAAGCGAGCATGTTGGTTGCTTTGATCTGTCATGGCTGCTATGGCGCCCAGGCCCGGTGAAGTGCGAAATCTTTCCCTACGCTCTGAAGAAAGCGGCGTTGTCTTGGTTCCAGGACTCTTAAGAAAGATTCCATTGGTTAAGTGGTGAGATCGTCGACCGATCTCCGCGCATTTCAACTGCGTCTAAAGTCCAGCCAAGTCGGCGGCAGCGCATGAAGAAAGGATGAGTCTATCGGAGACTCGTCGGCGCTTCAGCAAAGAAGCCATTTTGGTGAAGAAATGCTCGGCGAGATGGCCGCATGCTTGCTAGAGCAAGGCACTGGTCGAAGAAGCCTATTGTGTCGACATTGGTGTCGACGACAGGAGTCCACCTGTGGAGTTCTGGCTTGAGCTCGGAAATTTATGAATTGCGAAGAGAAGTTGATAGCCTCAAAGCCAAGACAAATCCCGAGTAACACCGACAAGCAAAGATGAAGAAATATAATTAAGTTGAAACAAATGTATCCTAAACACATAAGTGTAGCGCGATGAAGTATGATTGAAGAAATACACAATCGGCATTTATTTACTATCAAAACCTTGCACTCGATGGAACCTGCGTGCGAGGCCGGCGTGCAGCGAGATCACGATGTAGGATCGAGCCTCGTGCGAGACCGGCGTGCGAGTCGTGATAAAGCCTTGTGCGCTTGCCACAAGCACCTGCTCTCAGCAGATGGATACAGTCCGGATGTCGGCGACTTACCAGGCTACCTCTGCAATTGCAAAATTGAGACGACCTTAAACTTCAGCTCGTCATGGACGCCTTGATTATTTGATGACCAGACCTTGCGCTTGGGCCCAGGTCGATTACTCCCACGAGGGAAGTATAAAACTTCGACTCACGAGCACTTTACTTTCGGCGCAAAGTGCGCTAAGCAATTACATCAGTTCTTTGCCAAATTGTCTATCTTTGCGCGGCGTGATAAAAGCCTTGTGCGTTGGCACGGCTTTGATGAATGAAGAGATCGACCTGCGTCGGGCGTGCATGAGCTTCGTGATAAAGCCTTGTGCGTTGGCACAAGCACTGATGAATCAAGAGATCGACCTGCGTCGAGACGGCGTGCCGCAGGCTTCGTGAAAGAAGAGATCGACCTCGTCTGGGGCGCGTGCGCGAGCTTCGTGACAAAGCCTTGTGCGTTAGCACAAGCACTGATGAAGAGATCGACCTCGTCACGAGACGGCGTGCAGGCTCGTCATAAAGCCTTGTCGCGTTGGCAAGCACACGATGAATGAAGAGATCGACCTCGTCAGGCAGCGTGCAGGCTCGTGACAAAGCCTTGTGCGTTAGCCTGGCACTGATGAATGAAGGGTCGACCTGCGTCAGAGGCCAGCGTGCGCGAGCTTCGTGATAAAGCCTTGTGCGTTGGCACAAGCACCTGTGATCGACCTCGTCTGCGAGGACGTGCCGCAGGCTCGTGATAAACCTTGTGCGTTAGCGCAAGCTTACGATGAAGAGATCGACCTCGTCACGGGGCCGTGTGCCGAGGCTACGATGAAGAGATCGACCTCGTCAGGGGCGCGTGCCGCAGGCTTCGTGATAAAGCCTTGTCGACCTAAATCAGGCCGCGTGCGCAGGCTCGTGACAAAGCCTTGTGCCTTACCTGAAGCACATCAACCTCGTGTCGAGCTGCGCCGGCGGGCGTGGAACACGAAGGTCGACGACTTAATGAACAAGCGCGACATGACGACACTTGCGGTTCACTACGAACAGGGCGTCGAGCGTCGACATCAGCGAACCGACAACAAGTCACCACCTCGGCCGGTCGAGCTAAGCGACTTGAGCAAGCTGATTTGGGTGGTAGGCCCAATCCGTCGACCGCTTTCCTCGATGCCACGTCGTCCGCATGCTGTCGCGCTTCCGCCAGCGTGGCCACCAGCGGCTGTGCATTAAAGGAATTTAATGCTTGAGCCCGGGTTTCCGCAGGCGGTTGCTCGGCGATACTTAGTCCTCGGCTCGTATTAAGAAGAACGCGTCCCGAGCGGTCGGGTAATGATCTTTCTACCACCGCACTCACCTCGACACACCCGACTGAGCGTCGGGTGTTTGCGGAGTTTTACACCACCCGACGCGCCGTCGTCATCCGTCGCGAGCACAACCGCACTGCTTCCCTCCGGTCATCCTCTGAAGTTCTGTTCAGAACAAATAGTATATTAATAATAGAGCAGATATCGAATTACACCGGTGTAATTCTTGGAATACTGTTACATTACTCAATAACTTTTTATCAGATAATTATATTTCAAAATCAACCGTTGAATTGAAAGTTAATTGAATGTTACTATCATATAGATTATGTCTACAAATTTTTACGTTAATCTAAAATCACTTGATATATTATTGACATAGTAAAAAAAAATATTAATACTAGTATTTGTCTTATCGCATTAAATCACAATGTAACTTTCAATCTTGTCCTCACCGGATGCTTGCTTAAAGCAAGTTGGTGGATTTATTTGGAATCCCAATAGAAGAACCGGTGCTCCACCTCACAAAGCAAGTAGGAGGGCTCAAATTCAATCTTCGTCTTATGTTCTTAATCCCTTTATATTTTCGTATTTTGTTCTTCATTTTTCATATTTACACTTTGTTCCTCATTTTCTCTTGGATTCATTATTTCGGCCCTCACATACCCCAGATCACTTCCCACACCCCTTTTTTTTTAAACTACCCCTTCCGAGAATATTGATTCCGTAAGCCCTCCCTACTCAAACAAATCGTGGGCGTGCAAGAACCAGCCCAATACGCTTGCGTTAAAGAAGCCCGCAAAGATGGTTTAAATAAAGCCAGGCCCGTAAGGTTAGCCCACCAATAATCTGTCTTTCTTTCAGCTGATCGCACTCAATCCGGAACTCTCTCTCTCCTTTTTCTTTCTGTCTGCGAAACCCTTTCTCTTCCTCCAATTACCGGCGAACGAAGTCGGTGACAGAAAAGGGAACAACCTCGATCGCAAACGGTGCAATCCGATGACGACCGCTGCTCGACCAACATGGGCACCTGCTAAAGGTGGCAACGAACAAGGCGGTACTCGAATTTTCGGTCCCTCACAAAAGTACTCTTCAAGGGACATCGCATCGCATACCACTCTCAAGCCGAGGTAGGGCTTTTTTCGCAATCTTTCTTCGTTTTTTAGTTTTATTGGAATACTTACAGGCTAGGTTTCCTTGCAAATGGAACATTATGTCTCCCTAAAATCACGCATGATTCAAATTTATTAGGGAACTTAGGTTTGTGCTTATCTTGGTAGAGGTAATCAAAATTCACATCATTGGATTGTCTTGATTATGTTAAGTTCATTGGATCTCAAGCTATAGTTACTGTAAACACTGTTGTACTTCGATATTGTTGTTCGATTTCAAATCGTTGCATGGGTCATCTGTCTCTGTTGAAGAGATAGTTGTTGGATTTTTCATTATGGGAATCAAATTTGGTCATAATTCTCAATAACAAATCCATCTTGCCTAGTTTTTCATGGAAAATTATGCATGTTCAGTCTAGGTTATTAGTTATTTTGGGAACCAATATTGTTGATAGGTGATGCATTGTCATATTGAATAGGCGACTCAATTGAGTCTTGATGTTATTGTAATGAGATAGTTTACCGGTACTCGGTGACTGGATACAAAATGTTATCATTTTTGTCCTCCCCCCAATGCAGAGGGTGAGGAATTGCATGCATGCATGTATCGTTCTTCACTTGGTATGTTTATATGGTTTTTTAATACCCCAATAACCCATGAGTACTCTTTAAATTATATATGCATCCTGATACATGTTTGAAGTCGTCTCTTTTTTCTATCCCACTTTTCTCTTTTCAAATGATTAAGAAGCCACACTGCTCTGTGCATGCAGACAATGTTTCACGTTATCGTGTTGGTATGCAGTTTTACTGATTCATGTGGTTTCTTTTTCCTCCCTAATAATTGTTTATCTACCCTTTTAGGAAAGAAGGGCAGGATACAAGCGACGAATTAAAGCGAAGGAACCTACGTGATGAACTGGAAGAGCGTGAACGGAGGCACTTCTCGTCAAAAAATAAATCTTATAATGGTATAAAACTAAAAATTATCAATCTCTAATGTTTTTGTAAATTTGTATTTGTGGCATTTGAATTGCATCATTCACAGAAGACGAGTTTTCATTTTTATTTCAAATTGTAAATGTTTAATTCTATTCTATGCTCTGACAGATGACAGGGATCATGGAAAGGGTAGCCACCTGTTTTTGGAAGGTATTCTATCTGCTATTTAGTGTAAATTTACTGACCTCAATACTTTGGACTTGGTCTACCAATTGCCATCCAAAAAAGGAGGGAAAAAAAGATATGGAAGGAACCCCTAAAGTATTCCTATTCAGTCTTTTAATTTGACGGATCTTTATCTTCACAGGAACGAAGAGAGAAATTGAAGAACACATCGTTGCACGCAGTGTTGATGCAGATGATTCTGATGTTGAAGTCAAAAGTGATGATGAGAGGTTGGTAATTTGGCATAAACTTCACGCATAAGAGTATCAATTGTTTATTTAATATCTTTGATGTGGATATAGATAATTGAGTTAAATTGAACCCAAATGTTAAGAATGTAAATGTGCAAGTGCTCAATTATACATAGCAATACAAAGAGTCATAGCAATACAACTGTATGTATGTACTTCAAGTTATTGTTTATATATATGTACCATTTAGGATATTAGGACAATCATGGCTTGTTATTTTATTTAGACGATTTAAAATATGTAGACCTTCTAGTATGCAAACATAAATGTATCATCAATATGCATGCTATTTTTATTGGCAATTGGGCAATCTTTTATTGATACTTATTATGTAATGTAATGACAATATGACATATTACAACCCCCACTTCTCTAGAAATGCGCTGCGATGAGAGAGAAGGTGCACCTGCTCTCTAGAAACGGTTCCTCTCCTCCCAACCCTAGGGTTAGGGGCAGCCGCCCTTCTCCCAAGGAGCTTCGATGCTCACTTTGGGTCCCTCCTTCCTCGGCGCCGCCGTGGGTCACTCCCTTCCCGTGGTGGAAGCTTGGATCCCACGCCTCTGGGGGGCACTGTTTGGTCCCCTGTTCTTCTCCCCCACCACCGCTCCAGATCACCACCACCACTTGCAATGGCGCGTCCCATGTCCAGAAATGGTGGTCGCGGCCAGATCCGGATCTTCGCACCCCATCGCGCCTCCACCGACACCGACCCTCCCCTACCCACCATCGTTTATTCCCCTCCAGCCTCTAAACTGGGACAAGCTTCTCTCAGCCACCACCGGTGCGCGACCAGCCGTTGACGTCCAAACCCTCACCGTCGTGGGGCCTATCCCGATGGAACGCCCACCACCTGAGCCACCACCCATCTTTTCTCCTCCTCAGTTTGTCTCTCCACCATCCCCTGTTTCCCTTGCCAGACCTCCACTCCAGCCACCGCGGCCTCTTGGTGGCTTGGGCCATCTACAGTGGACTGTTGGGTGTCCCACTTTTTATGTGATCACTGTTATTTTTAATCTGTGTTTTGGTTTCTTTAGTTTGTTTTAAGTTTGTACCCATGTTGATTGTAGCTTTGTCCCAAATGTATTTGGCTGTTTGGATATGCTTTTTGCTTGCGGTGATAATGGTGGCTGCCACCGATCTCAATACCCTTTCGACCCTACAAATGGCTTCCCGGCATATGTTTAGATCGATCTTTCTCGAGACCACATATAGTCTATTTGAGTGTATACAAGCCAAAGAAATGATCCTTAATTGGATGAGAGCAACTACTGCGGATCTCTTTTCCTCATCGGCCACTGACTATGCTTGGAAGATGTTGGTTTGGTTGCTAGGGTTTAGATTTTGGCTTGTTATTAATCCATTGTTTTCTAAAAGCTCTATGCGTTCTAGTGCCGTGTATTTGGCTGCCTCTGGTATCTATGTTATTGTTAATTTGTGGATGGGGAATGCCCCAACACAGAATGCCCCTACACATTTTAATCAACTTGTTTGTATTGATCGTTGTTCATTTATTTGAATGAAGTTGGTTTACCGTCAAAAATAAAATAAAATGACAATATGACATATTATCACATAGACACTTGATTATTAGCAAGTGTAAGCACACTCATAGAAGTTTTCATTATTTGTAGTCATGCTGGATATAATTTAGTTTTGAAAAAACTGACTATGTTTGCAAATGAGCATGTGAGTCTATGTTTTTCTTCTTCTTCATCTTCCTTTTGACCTATAAAAATGATATACTAATTGTCTTTTTTCGGCTAGTACATTGTTTTTGTGTTTGATGATTTTTGTTAACCAAATGGCTTCACATATTATCTCTAATCAATCTCTGTCAGTGATGATAGTGATGATGACGATGAGGATGACACTGAAGCATTGCTGGCAGAGCTTGAACAAATAAAGAAGGAAAGGGCAGAGGAAAAGCTACGCCAGGTAATGTTATTCCTTTTTTACTCTCCTTAGCTTTGTTCAAGTCATTCCATTGATTCATTGAAGCTCTCTAGATGAAATATTGAACATGCAGTCGCAACACCTTTGTTAGGATAGTAGGAAGGGGGACAATAGTAGTAAGTTAGATTGAACATCAGTTGGGAACAGTTAGAAAAGTTAGGGATTTAGAAGGGATATCATTTAAATAAATAAGGGAAGTCAGGACGAAGGGATTCATTTCTAGAATTAGATTAATTTTTTTTATTTTTTTTTTGGTGAAAGGGGAAAAACTTGGAGGAGAGTTTTCTCCTTTCATGTTCAAATTTCATTCACCAATAAGAGATTCACTCTTGTTCGTTATATCTTGCATTCTATACTTCAATTCTTGTGGGATCGTAACCACCACTGTCTTTCAGCAACTAATACTTTGCGCTAATTGGTTCTGATGATGTTTATAATTATAAGCAAATGTAGATCACTCGTGTTTACAGAAGAAATAAAACTTCAATTGTCTTTGTGCAGGAACGACAGCAACAAGAGGAGGAGCTTAAAGTAAAGGAGGCAGAGCTTATGCGTGGAAACCCATTGATAAATAACCCAACATCTTTCAATGTGAAAAGAAGGTTTGCATCTAGATATTTAAAACTGCCCGCTAAACCAAAATGATGACCTTTACTCTTAACACTATTAGTTTGAGATTTTGCTCCTAATGTGAGGGGGTCACTTTAGATGGAAAAATGAAGAATTATATAACCGCTGATCGAAAAATCAACTATTGATATTCTATTGCATACACATGTACGACAATGGTTATAATTCTTCATTGCATCTATCTATAATTTTCCGAACAATGGTTATAATTTTTTGCTGGTGACATTTATGGGGGATCCACCAGTAGACCATTGCATCTATCTATAATTTTTAGCAACACAGTCTGCATTTTTGTTCTACCTGTGTGTTAGTCGTGGTGTGGCTGTTTGTGGTGCATGCTTGAACAGTGGTGCAGGGTGGGGAAGGCAGGACCAAAGGACTAACAGGAGAAGAGGGGGGAGGGGGTTGAAGATCAAAGGGCGAGAATATCCAGGGAGAGGGTGTGGGTGGTGGTGGTGAAGAGGATGAGGTTGGTGGTGATGAAGATGGATTGGATGGAGAGGTTGTGGGAGAGGAAGGGCGGCGGAGGAGGTGGTTGTGGACCAGTGGGCGCAGGAGCCTTGGCAGCCTGCTCATGATGCTAGTTGTAGAGGAGTCATTGCCATCGCCGCATGTTTTGGCATTGAAGATTTGTGAAGAATTGCAAAATTAGTTTTTTTAAAAAGGATTAATATGTAAATGGTCCAGGTGGATCACTTTAAAGCGATTCTCACTTTAGAATAGCTAAAATCTATTGATTTGCTGTCATGATCTCATTTTTTAAAGTTTTGCATTTCCCTGTTTGGCTTAGGTGGGATGATGACGTGGTTTTCAAGAATCAAGCCCGTGGTGAAACCAAGACAGCTAAGCGATTCATCAATGACACCATCAGGAATGATTTCCATAGGAAGTTCCTGCAAAAATACATGAAGTAAGTCCTTGTGTCAGAAGCCTGGGTTGTTTGGAATCAGAGAAACTCATTTACAGTTTGTATCTAAATGTATGTTTCACTGTTGATGGATATATTGATATTCTTCTTATTTGTATTTTAACATGCTACTCATAGTTGTAGTAACTTCGTCTACGCTTGTTAATGCCACCTGGATTTAAGGATCTGTCTTTGCATTGAAACCCCCCATTCACTTTTCTGGCTTGATCAACCATGTAATTGGCCTAGGGCTTGTTTGTTTTAGATTCTTGGTAGCCCATAATCAACTCTTGGAGCAAAAACTAGGTCAATATAATTGAAAATTACTATTGTGTTTTGGTGATAAAAACTTGGTTGATAAAATTGATTTTAGGGTGGGTAAAATTGATTATGATGAAAGCAAAAATTCCTAGTTTTTACGTTGAATAAAATCAATTTTATGTGTAGGATTTACAAAAATTTACACATCAAAAGTGATTTTATTTTTATCACAAAAATGAAATCAATTCTTCTGAACTCACTTTTAAAATATCATTATCAAACACAAATCAATTTTTTTTACATTCAAATTTTTTTGAAATCAATTCTTTAAAATCAATTTTATTCCGATCTAAAACAATCATTTGAGTCCTCTTGCACAGAAATTAAGCTGGGGACTCCTGTTTTTTTTTTTTTACAGTTGTTATTTTGATTTCCCAGTTAACCCTTTTCGAAATATACTGATGCAACACATTTTGCATTAACTTGTTCAAACATATTTTCTTTAAGAGCTACTAAAGCTGCAGGAAACTTGCAAAGCTTGTGTTTTCTGAATGGTGTGAGTTTATTATCGTTGCACGAAGTCGAGACAATCATCATCTGAGGATCATGCACAGAGAGAATGCAGGGTAGACAACAATTTAAAATTTAAATTTCTAAATTACATCAGAGCGTTTAGCAGGAAATATATATATACATCATGACAATCGATATAGTTTAAAATGCACGTGTTCTTACACGTTTAATAAAAAGATATGAACACATTTATGGAAAAAAAACAAACTATGGCATATGCGCGCTTGTTTTAAAAATAAAGTAGTAAGATAAATATTACCAAACTAAATTATTAAAACTAATATCTGATTCAACTTAAAAATGTTTAATATTTAAATATTAGATACAAAATATAATTAATATATTGTTTGACTAGCAGGCGAGTTGGATATTTTAGGATTCATATTTGCATCTACATCTATATCTACAGTTTGTTGAGTAATAATTATTTAGAATGTGTGTCTTTTTAAAATAAACTAGGAAATGAACGTTACTACGCTAAACTATTAAAAACTACCCATCTATATCTATATCTACAGTTTTCTGAGTAATAATTATTTAGAATGTGTGTCTTTTTAAAATAAACTAGGAAATGAATGTTATTACACTAAACTATTGAAAACCACACATGTAAGTAATTCAACTTACAAAGCATTTTTTTAAAAATTTTTAATTATAAAAGGTGCTGTAGCATTTCTACTGGTGATCTTTCAGATTCTAAATCAAATTCGTTTAGCGAGTAGAAATCTTGGTTATGGTAATAATAACATGTACCAATTGGATTTGGATTCATGTGCTATCTCTAGTCACGTTCAGTTTGTGTCTTTGTAGAGGGGCCGCTATTTGCACCCCAACTTTTTCCAATACACTTCCCCCATGAGTTAATTTTTATTTTTCTCAAAATATTCTTATTTGGAAGTCAACTTTCATAAGCTAATACACCTTTTGGAAGTTAACTTCCGGACTATTTATATTCAGAAGTAAACTTTTTGAATGTGTAAAATATGTTTATCGATTAACTTTCGAGTTGTTTATAACTTAAGAAAGTACTTTTGGAATGTATAAAATATTTGTAGTGAAAGTTAACATCTAGATGTTATAAATAGTCTGGAAGTTAACTTCTAAAGACATATTTTATACATTACGAATATTAACTTCTAGAAGGTATAAACACTTTGAAAATTAACTTCCATAAGGTAATATCAAATAACTTTTGGATTCTAAATTTCGAAAGGTCTTAGAACTTAAAAAAAATAAGAGGTTTATGCATCATCAATGCCAAATAAGCATCAATCATTTGAAAAACTAAAACCAGTCTATTGCAATATCAATATATTCTAGGTCTTCTCGTACATAAAATGAACTTAACAAAGACATGCGGCTAACGTAGGGTAATACCTATGCACGGATTTTGACTCTACAAAATGCATGTCACTGCTTTGTAGTAGGAGGTATCAGACAACCATCTTTCAAGAAGATCTATCAATAAGTCACAATTTAACAAAGTCAATCAACATGTCACTTAACATAACAAATTCATTTTAAATATATCATTTTACCTGTACAAAGTGGCAATTTTGCACATACTCGATGCAAATCATGCGATGGTTGGTCTGAGATATCAGCGGATGAACTTTAACTTTTAAGAGGAAAAAATGCCATGCATCCTTGCATGGACAAAAGAATTAGGATAAGTTATATTTTGAAGCAATTAAATAACACATGTCGGTTAATTAGAATAGTTTCATTGTTTCGAATGAGTTTTGGATGAGATGCTATTTTTTTATTAGAACGAACTATGGTAGTCAGATTTCCTGTTAATTTTATGCCTTACAATGTAAATTTAGGTTCTTCATACATTCGTTTATCCCTTGTAGCCGTTTTCCCTTTATACTTTGCTTTTACTGCGTTTGACATTTTGGAGTGCATGGTGGAGAGGGGGAGACATAAATGTTGTTGAGCTTCCTTTTCTTCATAGATTGACATGTGACAGAGAAGTTACCGGAGGAGAAGACCGGAGGAGATTGATATGGTGAGCAAAGCGGATAAGATTCTAGCATGTAATTACGTTAATGATAAGTAGACAAAGATGCCAAAAATATACCCACAGTCCAAAGAATAATGAGGTTTCTCCTTAACCCTTCTCACACTTTCGTGAAATTGTGGCACCTTTTTCATTTTTTTTATAGTGCTAGCTAATTATCCTATCAAAGTGCTTTTGATCTGTCATTATCTGAATTCCACCGCAAGCGTGGCAATTGACAAGCAAAGCGAAAGTGCTGGATATACTTTCTATAAGGAAAAAAGGATTTCTTTTATCTTTTTTAATGGTTTCATTGACCGTTCTACGGGATTGTGTTTTGTCCTCCGACGTCCATCTTTCTGAAAGTCTTCACTTTTTTTTTATTAAAAAAAAAAAAAACTAAGCAAATATATTATTGCAACATACTGTGCGGTGTGTGTGGCTCAGCAAAAGTACTTTCTCATTTGTTTTTATTTTGAAATTAAAATAATTTTTAAAATCTATTCTTTTTTTTGACAAATAAAATCTATTCTATTAATAATTTAACAAAAGAGTATAAGTATTTTTTTCCAGTTGTTTATTTTTCTTTCTAATTTTCAAATTAAACTATTTTTAAAATTATTCTATTAAAAAAGTAAAGGACTTAATATGCTCAAAAAATTACTGAGATACCAAAATCACACACTAGCTATAATAAAGGGAGTAGAAGTACAATTAAGTCAAACTTTTTATATTTGAAATTTATAAAACTTGTGTAATAATATTTCTATAGCAGAGTTTAATGTATAATATACTTGTACTTAACTTAAAAAAGAGGAACAGTATTCACAAAACCGTAAGTTATTATTGCTCAGTAAATACCCCCTCTGTTATCTAATATAAGTAAAAAGTCACTTTTTATATTTATTGAAAAATATATGTATTTGGTTCAAAATATGGACCAGATACATATATTTTTCAATGAATATAAAAAGTGACTTTTTACTTATATTGGGTAACGGAGTAGTACTCGTTAGGTCTTGAACAAAGCTAGTTATGATGCTCTTATAGTCATGACTAACTTGACATCTTCACATACTCTTACAATAACTGATTTTTGTCAAGAAACTCACCTTAGTAACTCCCTCTGTCCCATAATAAGTGTTATTCTATGTTTTACACACAGATTAAGAAAAAATTATAAACAAATACAAGAGCGTAATAATTTTACAAAATTATCCTTATTAATTATTGTCATAAATGCATAGTAAGATATAATGACTACTGAGTGATGTACGCATTATTAATTTGGATGTAACAATAGAAAAAATAATTAATATTAAAAGATAAAGTGTCACTTATTTAGAAACTTTTTTTTCCCCTAATATGACACTTATTATGAGGACGGAGAGAGTATATTATGGCCCCGTTTGGATAAACGACTTATTTAAGAGCTTATCGCATGAGAGCTTATGTCATAAGTGTTTAAATTGTATAAGCTATTTGCGTTTAATATGTATATTAACAAATACTTATATAAAAATTGAACTGTTTGGATGCATCAAACTTATAAATTGTTGTTATAATTTTTAAAAATTAAAATTATAAGAAACAAACTATAATTAAAAATACATTAAAAATTTATAAAAATAGTTTATCATATCACAACATGCTTATTAAAAAAATAAAATTTTACCAATCATCATAGCACAAAATTTTTATCTAAAATAATTTGAGAATCACACCATGGACAAAACAAGTTACAAAAAAAAAATATCGGTATCATATACAATAATAAAATAACTTATAAAAAATTGAGTACATATTATTTAAAATAGCAGGCAGTTCTTCACTGCTTCTGATTTGACCGATGCTCGGGGTCAATCTATGGAAATATACCATTTGCCTGCTTTTAACCCATGACCCTGCACATTCTGATTCTTTTATTTTTTTTTCAACGAAAAACAAAATAAAACCAACGCGCAGGAACGTAAACATCTGGAAGAGGGGGAGCGCAAATAACGAGAAAAAAAATGATAAAGGTACAAAAAGAGACGCAAGGATTCGAATGCGAATCATGTGACACGGGGGGTGCTACTTATGCCATAAGCTCCGCATAAGCAAATCTTATAAGCTAATCATGGGAGCTTATGAAAATATGGTATAAACAGCTTATAAGATAGTCATAAGCTCTTTTTAAATGTTTTCCCAACCACTCTCATAAGTACTTATATCAGTAAATAAGCTCAAATAAACTGTTCATAAGCTAATCCAAACAGGTCTTATATCAACTTTGTTGTGGATTATATTAATGGTATTTAATCATCTTTTGTGTAGCAGAAGAGATTATCTTCGTGGGAGGGGTGTCTGGGGAAGGACAAAGCAAAGAACACGTCAATGTCAAATACACGTCAATTGGAAGTTGCAACTTGATTAAAAATGGATTCAGTTGGAAGTTGCAAATTTATTCATTTTTCTATTTCGATGGAAATGTAATGAAAATAAAGTGCCTCTTTCGTGTTCCAACAGTCAAAGCACTTATCATCGTGTGTCTGCCGACCTGCGGGTTTCATAACACCGTTTGTTTGGCCTTTCTTTTGGCACATGCGCACGTTGCATTTTTGTTTCGTGTCGTTGATTTTAAATATTGCATGTTTGACTAAGTTTTTTTTTTGTTTTATTTAATTTATAATGTCAGAAAAAATCTAACGCGTTATTAAAATTATTTATATCCGTTATTCTTTGTTGCGGATTATATTAATGGTATTTGATCATCTTTTGTGTAGCAGAAGAGATTATCTTCGTGGGAGGGGTGTCTGGGGAAGGACAAAGCAAAGAACACGTCAATGTCAAATACACTACACACTCAAAATTGAATAGATAAATTTGAAAATATAATGTAGAAAAAAATTGCTATTTTGTTGCAATAATTATACAATGCAGGTGAGGGGGAAACGAACGTGATCAAGTAACCGTGAATTTAAATTCATATACACAGAACTGGGTACATTCAATGTTTCTGTCTTCTCACAGAACCCGAGTTGAGTTTTAGGCGAAATCTCCACATCCAAATTTGAAAAACATTTTTCAAATGATATCAAATTAATGTCAAATTGTCAATAACCAATTAGGGAATTACTTATACCAACACGAAAATAATAGTTGTAAATAAATTTCCCTTTTCATATTTGTAGTATTTCATTAGTTTGATTTTTGTATACAAATTATTCTATTTTGCAAGTTGAGGATTCGCTATGCGCGAGGATCATGCTATAAGAGCCAATTACTATACAGGGAAATGGTATAAAAATGTGCAAGTGAGCAGGGAGGGATCCAGAAAATTTGATAAGTGGGGACAAAATCAGATACAGTAAATATTTATATAAAAAATACATCAATGTATAAGTGATAAAATAATAACATCATGACATCATTATCATTGAACAAAAAATTAGATATTACAAAAACTATAGCATTGTATACCCAAAAAATTGAAGACACGTTAATATCTACGAATTATAATTGCTTTTTACGTGTCTTCATATTTTGAAATTGTTGTATATTTTTTCATTTTCAACACTATCAAAAATATCTGTCTCTATGTATGTGACCAAACAATTATTCAATATTTCATCTCCCATAAGGTTGCACATTTGATTCTTCACAAAATTCATTGCAAAGAAATTCCTTTCAACTATATATTGCGGTTGCCAGAGATAAAATCAAAGCTAACTTCAGCGAGTAACCCCCTGTTAACACAATTAAGCAAATGACCAAACACATTGTGTACATAGATGAAATAATGCAAATGAAACTTACTCAAACAACGAAGGAGTTGTAAATAGAACAAAAAAAAACAAAAGATTAAAAATGAAATGAAGAACATATGAAAAGAAAGGTACCACTAACAAAATATAAAGTTGAGTATGGGAAGGGAATGTTGAATAAGGAGAGAAAAGACACAAATCGAGAGACAATGAGAGAAGGGAGTAAAAAGGGTTGGGTTAGAGCTCTTGCAAAGTATTTGAGTTGATGAATTTTGAGAATGAAAATAAAGTAGAAACCAAAGAATATTTTGAGAAGCAGAAATAGAGAGACAAAGATAAAATGGAGTAAAAAAGATTTATACTTAAAAAGAGAGTAGACGTGGGACAATACTTAAAAAAAAAAAGTAGCTCAATTTTTATTTTTTTGCTCTTTAGTGGGTCAACACTTAATTTTTAGTAGGGTCAAAAATAAAATTATTCAATAATTAGTAACAAAATAAATAAGTTAATGGGGTCAAATGCCCCCAATTTACTTCACTTGAATCCCTCCCTGCAAGTGTGTGTGTAAGAATCCATTAGCTCTATTACTCCATGTCTACTCTTTTGGATATGCATATGAATCACAAAAACACTTGGATATGTATTATTCCTTCTGTCCCAATTTTTTTTTTGTTGACAAATCTGTCCCAAAATTTTTGTTGTTCAGCATTTGTTTTTTGTCCTAAAATTTTGATCGTTAGGAAATCAATGTATAATTGAGTTTTTCCCTCGTTATATCTCTAGATTAATTAAGAGTATTCATTGATTATATTTTCTATTTACTAGCTAGCAATAGTGAAATTTGCATTGAAAAATGTCAAAAAGAAACAATAATTAATAAATATTGTGTGAATTTGTAAAATATTAGTGACAAAAGAAAGCAATAATTAAGGGTAAGCTAGTATACATTTGTCTCAATTAATCATTTCTTAACCTATTGGCAAATGATAAGTTCAAAATTCTGACATTATGCTCAGGATCTTATGTTTTGATTATGACGAACCTTTTGAAACAAATTACAAGTATTATGAATGGTGAGCTACGGATGCTTCCGTTTAAGTGTGTTTAGAAAGCGGTAGGTAGAATATCAACCATCTTGCTACACCTCTACACCCTCGGTTAGTCTCGGCCATCATCAGGGCACCGAGTCCGAATAATCTAACCCCGAATGTGTCTGATAACTGGGTGTGGAGTGGAGGGAAAGATGGTCTTTACTCTTGTGAAGCCGGCTACCATTGGCTACTAGAAAGGCATAGAAGCTGGGATACATCTAGCACTTGGGATTGGGTTTCGGAGATCAATGCTCTTGAAAAAGTGCAGCACCTAGTCTGACTTTGTCTTCATAATGCTCTTCCAACAAATTCCTTGCGGCACCAAAGAGGAATGGCAGCCAATGATCTCTGCCAAAGATGCTTAGTGGAGGTTGAATATAAATTGCATTGTATGCGGGGTTGTGCTCATTTGCGGGAAGTGTAGTTGTGACCAGGGCTATTTCGTTATCATGAAGTTTATCTACAAATAGTAGATAAATAACGCTCTTCCATCTATATACCCAATCAATGATACGATAAAGAATGTGACATGCATATAAGTTTTATACACGTATATAATTAAGTTTTAATTTTTAGTTTTCAAAAATTTCATATTAAAAGTGAAATAAAGGGTTATAAAAAATATGAGTACATAACTAACATGTTTAAAGTATCATAAAATATGTTTGAAATATTTTTCCTCAAACAATGATTAATTATTTATATACTAAAAGTTATTTTTTAATACTCTCCCCTTTGATCGTTTAAGGTTTTGGTACATAGGTCAAGTAATAATTCATAGAGATAAATTTTGACTAAACTACCCTTCATAGAAGGGCCACTTTTCAATGCACAATTTATTTAGAATTACTAGCACTACACTATGGCTACCTAGTAAAAATAAAATATGATTAATGTATACTCTTAATCTTAGAGTATAATGAGAAAAGAATATTTAATTATATCTTAGATTTTTTAAAACAACCAAAAGTTTTGAAACAAAAATCAAAAGTTAAAACAATGTTTTGGGATAGAAGGAGTAATGTACAATGTCATTCAATTAGTTTTTTCAATCAAAAAAAAAAATGTCATTCAATTAGTTTTAAAACTTTTTTTTATAAAGAGCTCATCTAAAGTGGGTAAAGAATAAAGTAAGTAATTCAATCGTTTATGAGAAAACTAAGAGTGATTTGTTATGCTTATGTAGTTAATATCAACTCTTGATTTTCTCATCAATGATTGAGATTGCTTACTTTACTCTCTAAAGTAAATTGCTCACTTTAGAGGAGCCGAGAGAACTTCACCAAAAGAAAAAGTGGGACTTCACCAAAAAAAAAATTGGATAATTAGAAGTGTTATTAATTAACTTTAATACTTAACATTATTACATATAAAAATTTTATATTTGATATTTACTATTTAATAATTTATTATATCATTTAAATATTTTAAAGTATTTTTCAAATTAATAATGACGCTATCATGAAATAAATTTAATTGTTAACACTTTAATCATACTCCCTCTGGACTTAATTATATGCAAAAAAAAATACATAAATTTGTTAGACTCAAATATAAGCAAATTTCAACTAACTCCACCTTATTTAATGCTATTTTTTCAAAATACCCTTATTTAATTCTATTTTTATTTTCCAAGAGCATTGTACACTCCTAAGAAAACAAGTTAGTAAATTAAGGGTATATTAGTAAATCTAGTTTATTTTTTATATGAAATCAAGAGTATTAAATAAATATAACTAACTTTCTTAATCTATGTGAGATTATGTTATTTTGGGGTGTTTATTTCAAGTATTGTAAATTTATTACTAGGAATAACATTCCCAGGATTATAATTATGGGAATCCTATTCTCAGGTATTTGTTAAAAAATGTGTTTGGTTGACATTTGTAACATTCCTGAGAATCATTGAAAGAGTGGGATATATGAATAGTTACATATATATTTCTTTCCTACCTTCATGAGAATCTTTTTCCCACCTCTTTTTCATGGAAATAAAACTATGGGAATATGAGAAGTTATTTCTTTCCCAATAATTTTTTTATAACCGGGAATAAAATTTTAAAACTTTATAACAAACGTTGAAATACACATTTTATACTCATATATTCTCGGAAATATTACAAGATAACTTGAAACAAACGCACCCTTTGTTTATAAATTAGTCTGGAGGGAGTACATAAATATTTCTATATTTAACAATTAATATAATTAATAGTAGTCACTAAATACATTTAAAAGTTTCTTAACCTTGATAATTTAAAATTATTATCAATGTTTCTTTTTTATTGACGATGTTTCTTAACTTATACCTGTTCTTTAAAATAATAAAATTAGTTTATATAAAGTCCATCATCATTGTAATACCCAAAAAAAAAAAGTTTATCATCTTTGCTAAGTTGACAAAACAGACAGACAAGAGAAATCATATTCGTTTCTTATTTTCCGGAGCCAACAAAACGGGCAATAAAATCCGTCCGGACAGCCGGATGGAGAATTGGATGTTATCACTATACGGACTCGAAACATTTTTATTTATAATTCAAAACCAAACGTTTGTACGGTCAAGCGTTCTATAGTAATTTTTTTAAAAAAAAAATATTATTTTTATTAACAATAATCAATTATCTATTTCAAAAGTTAACTACAATAATAATATATTACTAAAACTTATTTACTTACTTAAAACCATGGTTATTAAACTGGACCAGACCGGCCGGTCCGACCTGTTGGATTGGAAACCGGGTCAGTGTCCGGTCTGGGTGAGCCCTCAGAACCGGCTGGCAGAGAACCAACTGGTCTGGTGACAGAACCGGCCGGTAATGGGTTTAACCGATTTTTTTTTTAATTTTCAATTGCCTTTTTATTAAAATAAACTGGACCAGACCAGTGGTCAGGCACATTGGATTGGGAGCAGGGCGTTGTCGATCAGGGTGAGCCCTCGAGCCATTGGCAGAGAACCAACCGGTTCAGCGACAGAACCGGCCGGTAATGGGTCTAACCGATTTTTTTTTTTAATTTTCAATTGTCTTTTTATTAAAATAAATCGATTTTGGTCTCAACATGGCTTGAACCTCTGTCCTCAAGGCCACAACAAGCCATCTTACCACTAGGCTACATGTTATTTTGTGTATAAATTGAAATGTTATGTATATGTGTGTGTGTATATATATATATATATTTAAAAAATAATACTTTTTTAGTTTTGTGTATAAATTGAAATGTTATGTATATATATTATATATTTAGTATATATATATATTTAAAAAATAATATTTTATTAGTTTTCGGTTCAACACCGGTTCAACCCAAAAACCTTAAACCTTGGATTTCTCCGGTTCAATGCCAAGTCCAGTTTTAATTACCTTGCTTAAGGCTATGTTTGGCAGCCTAGAAAATAGGAGGAAAGAAAGTGGGGAGAAAGAAAGTTTATTGATTAAAGTGTAAAATTGCTGATGTGTCAAACTATGATTGGTCTGTCACACTTATTCATAAACACTTTTTGCATTTTCTAAAAATCTTTCCCTTTTCTCCATTTTCTTTCCTTACAACCAAACATAGCCTAAAACTGTTTCCCACTTTTTTTTTTGTTCTTTTTCCTCGGATGCGTGGTACATCCTTGAATCACATATATATCTAACGGGTTGTAATAATGCAAAAATTTCTTGTATCAATATTTTTTTGTAACATCATCTGTGCATATAGATTTTAAAATAATAAGTTGATCGGTAGATATTTTGACAGGGGTATTAATGAGAATTAAAACGTTACTAGGAGATTGAGATTCCTTCTGAGCTAGCGTCTACGGAGTACCGGACTATCTCTAGCTACAATTTAAAGCTGTTTCCTTCTTCCTCACTTTGTCCTCATAATAAAGTGCTTTTCCCCCCTTCTTCCGTTTCCCTCAATTTTCTTCTTCCATAACCCCAAAACTGACACTTCTGAAACTCCACACACGCAAAGGCACGCACGCACGCACGTGGTGAGAGGTGGAGAGAGCGTAGTGTAGCACGAGGAGAACATTTATCAAACAAACAAACACTAGTGGAGTTAACATTTACTTCCGATCATCCCCTACCATCTTAATCTTATCATCATCATCATCTAATTTTGGGGTATGGTTTGGGCAAAGCGGCAACGCGACCAAAGTAATGCAGGTTTTGTGAGATGGTGGTTGATGGTGGTGTTGTTATTTGGGACATGGTGTTTATCTGCCACTGAAGCCCATAAAAATGCCTACGCTACCATGATGTATGTGGGTACCCCAAGGGACTTCGAGTTCTACATAGCCATACGCGTTCTCTTCAAATCACTGGCTCGTCTCAACGTTCAAGCCGATCTTGTTGTCATTGCTTCAGTTGACGTCCCTGTTCGTTGGATTCGAGCTCTGTAAGTCCCAATCTCATTCATCATCATTTCAATCCCCCCATTAATTTATTAATTTCTTTTAATTCTCCTCAGTTAGTGCTTTTTTTCCTTCATGTTTGCATTTGTTTTCGGTTATATTACAGTAATCTAGTTGTTTCCCGAAATTTCCGCCTAGACAGCAAGAGATAAGATTATTAAAAAAAATATAAAAAATGAACGAAAAATGAAAAGGGTTTAGAATGGTTATGGTTCGGGGATCGGGACCATTTGGTTTGGTTCTCTAGTCACAGCGTATCATGTTTATGGGTTTGTGCCTCAGCCTGTGGGCATGGGTGTCCACCGTCCTGGTCCGGCTTCACTATGTGAGATCTCCATAAATCTTAACATGGGTCCACACGCGCTTCCTATTAGGTTAAAATCGAACGAATTAAATAAATAAATGAATTTTTTTCCTTCTCTTTTTTAAAATATCAATATCAATTTTTTCTTTCCATTTTTAAGTGTTGACAGTGGTAACTTGTAAGTGGTTACATGTATTGTGAGTGGTTGTGGTGTTGTAATGGGATTGCGCGTTAAGTTCAAGGCTAGGCTGTTTAACGATGTTTTCAACCCACCCAGTCACTCCTACACAAATGGAATGGTCTTTCTACTTTCTTCGCGTCTTGGAGTATTTGTTTTGCTTTTTTGGACTCAGCACACAGTAATTATTACCGTTACTTTTTACGTGTCGATTTTTTAGAGAAATTTTGTTTCTAATTATTTGTCATTATCAAAATTTAAGGTTGTATTAATTACTTATTTGTCAATTATATTCTTAAAAAGAGAAATATAGAGTAATGAATGGTCAAAGATATCATAGAAAAAAATTAATAATTTTATCAAAAGAAACAAAATTTATTAATTTACTTTCTTATTGTAAATTAACCTTAAACGATAACTAAAATAAACGGTTAAAATACTAGTATTTGCCTGCTATTCTTTTTCTGCAATAATAATTGTAGGAGTAATTTTTTTTTCTTCTAGAATATTTTTTAATATTTCTCTAATATTCAAATTGGTCTATAGGCACCAAGTTGATTTTTTAAAATATTTTGAATATTAATTTAGTCTCAATATAGTATAATTTTGAAAATCAATTCTATTTAATTTATATTTATTTATTATAAAGATCAGATTGATATTCAAAATATTTTTTTTTGAAATAATATTCAAAAAATATTTTTTTTTGCAAAATATTCAAAATATTTAAAGACTATAGTTAGTGTTATTTGTATAATTAAGGGACTAATATACTTATCTACGTATTCTTCAATGAAAATGATATGAATAATATTTGGTTCTTTTTTTGTTGTTATGAATTAGAGAATCATTGATGATATCATTCGAATATCCTCTATTTCTTAAGAGACATGATTCAAATTATTGTCAAAAAAAAAAAGAGACATGATTCAAAAGGTGATTGGTTTGTCGGTGATAATTTGTAATCCAAAGGCATAATTTAATATTTCTAAACAAAGAACTAAACATACACTTGCAAACACAAGAAAAAAGGGTTAAAGGGAAAACTTGTCTTCTAAAGTGGTGTGGTTTAGTTGGTTAGCGGCGCTAAGTTTGTGGTGGAAAAAACTTGAGTTTGATTCCCACAAAAAACACATCTTTAGGCGGTCCAAAGGACCGAACCTGTGGGGATATTCTGGCGGACCACTCGGCTATAAAATGGCTGATTAGGGTGGTCCCAACCAAAAAAAACAAGAAAAAAGGGTTAAAGGGAAAACTTGTCTTCCACTTTATTGATTGATTAAAAAAAGCTTTCAGTTCAGAAATTTTTATACGAAACGGTAACATGAAACGTGCGTCGTTCCCTTTCACGGTTAAAAGCAAACCGTCTATGTTTACTACTATATTTTTTTCCGCGTATTGCGTGGTGGTAGTGCCACATCATTTGCAGTGGAATATAATTTTTTTGGTGTTTTAATTCTAGTTCTGGTCACTGATGAATCATATGCATGACTCGATTGTCGTTGATAGGATTATCAATTTATTACAGTATCTAGATATTTTTTTGATTGTCAAAAAAAAAAATAGATATTTTTTTGGGTATTCAACAGGGGCTAAAAGCCCACCTAGAAACCTTTTGGGAAGGTTACAGCCAAGTATCTAGCGAATCCGTCCGTTTCCCCACTAATAAAATCCTATCAGCAATAATTGAACTCAAGACCTCTTTGTTTTATCATGCTTATCAATTTTTTAAATCACTTTTAGCATTATATTATATTATATTATATTATATTATATTATATTATATTATATACTCTAGTGCTAATTAAAAATATATGTTCTTCGCCAACGAAGGTTGGGATTAATAGCTTAACAAGTGAAAACGAAAAGAGTTGTTCTATCCTAAAAAATGGGATCAATATCTTAATAAACCTCGATGATTGAAAATATAATAGTCGAGATATTTAACATTAGAGACCTAAATCCAATAGAAAAATAGGAGCTGATATCTGAAATAAAAATTACTATGGATTGAAACTCAAACGGATTCAATAAAAAAAAAAAAAAACTTAAATGGATAGAGACGATATGAAATCCCAAGGGAATCGGGATTGGTTGAATAGAGAAAGATAGAGTCTGTATCTTTAGGTTCAAATCTCCACTTTTGAGACAGATTAAGGAGACAGATAAATGTAAATCTTGTTTTGGAATGACACACTCTTTCTTTATCCCAAATTTTATTCATTTTATTCATAAAAAACAAAGATAGAAATTATACGAGGACTTAAATCTTCCTTAAACCTTAACTAAATTATATGGTAGTACATTTTATTATGCAATATTTTTATAATAACTATTTAATAATTGAAACGAAAAACATAATTCTCTTGAAAAAGCGGGTATATAAGTAGTAGTACTACTAAGTGGGTATATAATTCTCACTTACAGCGTATACTAGCCAATAATACATACTCCTTCCATTCCATAACTTTGGTAGTTTTAGCAAAAAAAAAATTTGTTTCAAAATAATGGGTGTTTTATAAACCCAAAATATAATTCAATTTTTTTTTTCAAGTATACCCTTCATATATTTATTGTTTTTATATTGAAAATTGACAAAACTCCACAAATACTTGATTGATTATTTTGGAACCTGTAGCAATTAATAAGGCTATTTTGGTAAAAATATACTTTAGTTAAATGATTCCTTGGTCTGTGTGTAAAAACCTTAAACCACTGGAGATATGGAATGGAGGGAGTAAGTATTTATTGAAGCTTCATTATGAGTTGTGTCAGGAGTAATGAAATTGATGGCGGGGATTCAGACAGTGTAATGTGGTGGTCCATACGGCCATACCATTATGAAGACAGAAAAATTTTGTGGGGAAATCTCCACCCACCTGCAGGGTGAAATTAATTTCTGTATGTAGTATTGAAATTAATTGAGGATTTTTAAAAATTACTACTAAAATAAATTACAAATATGACACTTATAATAGGACGGTGGGAGTACATTTTCAATGAATATTTTTCATTTTTTAATTCATTAACAATTCATTAAATATTACATTTTTCGATGAATAATTTTTATTTTTTAATTCACTAACTGTTACTCTGATTAGGACGTGGGAGGACTCTAGTTTTATTTCCTTAAGGCCAGTGCTCAATTTGATTACCGGCTATTTGTTTTATCTGAATTTTGATCCTTGTTCCCTTGGCTTAAGGCCAGTGCTCCCAACTTATGGTGTTTCACTTGTTTAGTTATCAAATCAACATACACATCAGAGAAATTAGCCACTGAAGTTACTTTTTAGTATACGTATTCTTCTTTTCCAAAAGACTTAGATAAAGTGAAAGCTTAATCCATCAAATAAATAAAAAAAGGGGATAGAAAAGGTGGTTTGTCCTTATAGGAAAAGGCACAGTATTTGATCCATCAAATTACAAAGATAACCAATTGTATTGGTGTCTTCTTTTTTGTTGTTCATTTGCGTGTATGCAAATAGTATTAATTAATTGATAAATTGAGTGGGATAATTGAACCTTTTTTTTTTTATCCCCTTCCTTCTTGTGGGTTGTTCAGTGAAAAGGAAGATGGTGCCAAAGTAGTAAGAGTGGAAAACATGGATAATCCCTACAAGCATCAAGAGAACTTTGACAAGAGATTTAAGTTGTCGTTGAACAAACTGTACGCGTGGAGCTTGGTGGATTATGACAGGGTAGTCATGTTGGACGCTGACAACCTCTTCCTACAAAATACTGACGAGTTGTTTCAATGTGGACAATTCTGTGCCGTCTTTATCAATCCTTGCGTTTTCCACACTGGCCTCTTCGTCTTGCAGGTAGATTTATTAATTTGTCCCACAAATTCAAATAGCCACCAAAGTGCAATATAACTCCAAACTTCACATAATTATTGATTGTGATTCGTTGATTGACAATAAGTAGTTATTTTTAAAATAAGTTTTTTTGCATGGAACCCACAATAATAATAACATCTTACGCAAGTATATGGTTAAAAAAAGGTGCATTTTTTATGTGAAATAAGTGATCATGTTATTTAATCTTTTTCATATGGGTTCTTAATGATTTGATATTTGCAGCCATCAATGGCCGTGTTCAATGACATGGTTCGTGAATTACAAAATGGGAGAGAAAATCCAGATGGTGCAGACCAGGGTTTCATAGCTAGCTACTTCCCAGAGTTACTTGATAAGCCAATGTTTCATCCACCTCCAAATGGCACCAAGCTTGATGGAACATATAGACTTCCTCTAGGTTATCAGATGGATGCTTCTTACTACTGTAAGTAAAAGGAAAAAAAAAAAAAAATCACCTTTTAGTTTTTTGAAACTGCACTTCTTAATGGCTTATTGCAATCTGAATTATTCATGCTTACATTGGTCCTGACTTTAGATCTTAAACTTCGCTGGAGCGTACCCTGTGGACCGAATAGCGTGATTACATTCCCGGGGGCACCATGGTTGAAGCCATGGTATTGGTGGGCGTGGCCTGTCCTGCCATTAGGCCTCCAGTGGCATGAAAAGCGCCGCCAAACTTTGGGGTAAGGTCCTTAATGAGTGTGTTAATTGTACTTGATTCTAATGGCAAATAATGAAGGTGGTCATTTCATTTTTATCATTTTGAACTTTGAAAAAGGATTTGCTGACCTGCGGATTACCTGCTATCAGAAAAGCATAAAGTCACTGCAGTCAAGGAATTGGTACCATTGGATTAAGATGCTCACAATCCGACTTTAGTATATCAGATTCAAAATACAAACTCGGAATGTGAGTCGCCTGATCTTCATCCAACAGTGTTGAATTCTTGACTGCAGCAACTGTGTGATTCTTTGACTGTAGGGAATCCAAATCCTAAACTCACCAAGTATTATGTTTTCTAGTACCACAGCACTATGATTTTTATCCATAACATTTTTTAATACCATTTCCTCCACAAATATGTAAGATATAGTGAAAATTGATTTATTATTTTGTTCAGGTATGGTGAAGAGATGGCTGTGATACTTATTCAATCAGCAATATTTCTAGGAATAATCGCAATGACACGTTTGGCAAGGCCAAGCCTCTCAAAATTGTGCTACCGGCGCTCCGATAAGAGCATCACATTGGTGCAGAACATCCTCAAACTAGTAGCTTTATGGAGCATCCTTGCTGCTTACATAACACCATTCTTTATCATTCCTCACACGATTCACCCTATGCTAGGCTGGCCTCTGTATTTGCTTGGTTCATTAGCTCTATGCTTGATTGCAATTAATGCCTTTCTGCTTCCAATGTTACCGGTTTTGATGCCGTGGTTTGGGATTACCGGAGTCTTGCTGGTCATGGCATTTCCTTGGTATTCAGATGGGGTGGTGAGAGCTTTGTGTGTCTTTGCTTATGCATTCTGTGCTGCACCATTTTTGTGGGCGTCTATGACGAGGATAATGGCGGGACTTCAGCTTTCTTTAGAAAGGGAAGGTTTTATGCCAAGATTAGGAGAATCTTCACCACCTTCTTGGTTTAACAAGTTATATTAGTGCTGTCTAATTGGGCATGATACAGGGCAGGAACAAAGAAAGGCCTTCTTCACATGCTTATTGAAAATTGAAGGTTGTGCACAGAACCGACAGGGGTTTTTTGTTCGCTTGTTTGTGTGGAGGAACTGCCAATGGATTTAAAACCATTAAGACGTTAGGGTTGGAATTATTCATTATTTTTGGAGTGAAAGGGACACTAGCACTCAGCGGGAGGAGGAAGAGAGGAAGTTATTGTGTATATAAGATGTTTTGCCATTATTCACATAGCTGTATCGTGTGCCTGATTTGTTCCTGTATTAAACTTTGTGAGCCTGTTAGGCAAGGCAGTGGGATAGGAGAGAGAAATCGGCATCATTAGACGTTTTGGGCATGTGTAGTTTATGGACAGATTATTTGAGCTTATTTATTGGTATAAACACTTGTCAAATTGTTAGAGAGAGCTTATGAAAACATTATATTTTTTGCTTATTTCGATAAACACTCTAAGATAACTTATAAAAGCAATTTATAACTTATATAAAAACAGTTTGACTATATTCTCTCTTTTATTATAAAAATAATTTATACATATATGCTTATATGAGCAAATGTTTATCCTATAAGCGTTTAATTAAGTTGTTTATCATCCTATAAGCGTTTAATTGAGTTGTTTACTCAAACAAGTCTTAAATTTTTTGTTATATATTTCTACAATCTATTTGGTGCTATATTGATATTTTGTAGTTACTTGCCAAACCGATGGAAGTACTAATTCATAAAAACAACAGTTTCCATAACGACATAACCAACCAAAGGAAAAATGGCTCTTACATTGTTACAACTGCCCAAAAAAGTGTATTAATTTTTAAAGATAAGAGTAATAAGGGCGAAACACTTTTTAGTATTTTGTTTATTATTAAGTGAATTTTATGTCACCCTAACTACAATCAATATGAAATTCACCTAATAAAAAAATGAAATATTACTAATGGATTATTGGCTGAGCAGTCGCAACGAGAATCTAGGGAACTCGGGTTCCTATTGGTTGTTTGAGAACTAAGGGGTAAAACCCCACTCAATCAGTAAAATCAGAGATTAGTTCATAGCGAGTCTGAAGGGTCTAAGCTGTTGGGACACTCCGGTGGATCCACTCAACACAAAGAGCTAATTAGAGTAAGTTCCAAAAAGAAATAGAATATTAAAAAAGGAAAATTTGAGTGCAAGTATAACAATGTCTTTCATATTGAGTGACTTTAAATAATACTTGTGACAGTCATGCATTGTGTTCAGACAAATATCAAAAGCCTTGCAAACTACTCCCTCCGCTTTCATATTTAAATAACAAAATCTCCATAGTTGTTACAAAATATAAACAACAATTAACCACTTTTACTCTATTAAATAGTGTCAATAGAGTACCCTCGATAGCTATGAGGTTCGGGTCAATAGCAACCCAATATAGGAGATACCCATATGAAAAGACAGGCTTCGCTTTCGTACGGTGTAAACGTGACGGGAACAGGCCCAATTTATGTGGGTCGCGCGGTGAGCCAATACTCTATGATTGTTTTCGCCTACACCTACTTCGACAACATAGTTATTATTTGCACATGGCGTTTGGGATGATTGGAAGAATGCTACTAACAACAAGAACAAGTAAGCTCTATCTAACCCTTATCTGAAATACGATGTTGAGCAATACAAAATCTCAAACACGACAATTTATTGGGTGCGCTTAGTATCACACACATACACTGAAATAATATCATCATGCAAAATGCCTTTTGGCAGTTCTTCATTTGCCTCTATTATAGTATTGTGCTCATTAACCACTTCTATACACTTGCTCATAATTACTTATTGCAGTATTTTATTTGGACTTGATTGATTAATTTTTTTGTAATTTCTCATAATTTCACTTATTTTTTAATTATATTCTTACTGTGTTCTTTGGAGTGTACAAGTGCTTGGGCCCAGGAGCAGAGTAGGGTTCCAATGGCCTAAGAGCTAGATTTCGAATCAGTTCATCCATTCCTGGTTCATAGTTTGGGAATAACTAAAGACGCTCTCTATTTTTATTTTTATTTTTATTTTTAACAGGCACCCTCCCTTCTGGAAGTTTATTTTCTAACAACATAATTTGTCCAAATTTTTCCTGAAATAAACTTCTGGACAACAAAATGATACACATTCAGAAACATACTCCTAGAAGGAGGGTGAATGTTAACAAAAACATAGTGTCTTTAGTTATTCCCCAACAGTTTTGTCAATGGAAGACACTGGATTGCTCCTTCAAATGCTTAGCTAATAGCTACTCCAATTTTGTTATCTTTAAGAGCCCCTGAAAGAAGAATAAATTGCAAAGCCACAGATTATCCAACATTACTGCTGTCATTGTATTATCTTCCTGTTTTGTTAACCATAGGAAATTCTTTCATTCAATTTGTTGAGGGGCTTTCTGATTCTCAAACAATCAGAAAGCAAATTTTGTTTGCAACTCAGAAAATGTGAATGGACAAATCCTCAGATCATATACATCCTTGAAGGGAGGCTATATAAAACTGTGAGATCCTCGTAATCTTACAGTAAGTATGAAAAGAACAATTGTAACTCATAAAACTATTTTATTCTGACAAGTGAAAAACAAATGTTCCTGAGAATCTGCAAACCAGCAGCTGCTACATTAAAGGAGGAAATAGCTTCACATTATACAACAATTTGTCTGAGAGTCGAGCATTTCTGGAGATCTGCAGGAAAAAAAACGTTTGTATCAGTTGATACCGCACATAATATGTAGTTTGACAACTACAAGAAGATAAAAATAAATATAGCAACCACGTTTTCAGACAAGCAAAAAGTATAAAGCGACAATTGATGCTGCCAAGTGCCAAATACATTCTTTTGGGGGAAAAAACAAAAATTACTTCGAATGTGTAAGCACCCTGATGGAAGAAAAGAATAGGCGGCCTAGTGGAGAATTAAACGTTTGATATTGGAGATTCCATCCTCAACCAGACTGGTAACTTCAACACCAAACCATGGTTTTTTAAACAAAAAATTGATACCAATTTAACCGGTAGTAATTCTATGCAAGTTAGATCAAGAATTCCTACATCTAATTTGACATTCAAAGTAACTACCCCCTCCCCAAATAAAAAACAAAAAATAAATAAGACATATTTTATATATCATAAATTGCCAATTTATATGAGGGAGTACTGAGTATCAAGTATATCAACTATAAACGTGAACTGAAATATTGGGCACCACCCATATAAACAGAAGCTCTACAGTGGACTTACACAACCTATTAGTTAAATTCCATGACAAATCATTCATTCATTTGAGTATTTAGGAAGTTGAAAGTATATAAATGCAAGTTCATGCATGAGGATTTCATTTTAAAATAAGCAAGTAGAAATTATTACCACAAGTACATAGCATGACAAACACCAACAAATGCCTTAACATTGCTTTTCCAGACTCAAAGGGAACTTACAACTGGCCAAGGCTGGCTAAATCGAAATCTGGAGCAAGCTCCTGGACAATATCATTTGGAGGTTGTCCGCATTCTTGCATCTTCTGCATGAGCTCAACAATCTTGGTAAAGTTTCCAGAATCGTTTTCATAAACCTCATTAAGATTCCGTATCAGTTTGTATTGGTGCGAGTACCGGTCATACTCTTCTTTGCTTAAGCTGGTTTTATGCTCTTCCAACCACTTTGGATACCTTTCTCCTATTTCCTTCATCGGTTCATGAAGAATCTCCTTGGACAGAAGTTGCTGCATCATGGTCTCCACAATAGATTCCATGTCCTAAACAAATCAATAAAATCATTATCACCAATTCCAACAAAGAAAGTCAAGATACATCAAATCAATACATCCAATAGTAGTTGATTGACTGATTCCGTCATTGGACATTGAGCTTGTCATAACTAGAATATGTAAGAAACGGATTATATGCAGTAACCGCGTCACGCAGTTACTGATCTCGACCGTCCGATCTCAAATCAATGGCCGAGATCATTTAAAGCTGATTTGAATCTCAAAACCTGCGAGTTGTCCGATCTCAAATCAATGGCCGAGATCTATCACTGCGTGTAACTGCATGATTACACTATTGCAGTGAATCCGGGTCCGAAATTGTATGGCACACTTTATACCAAGTGAAAAAGTACATTGACAATCAAGAAAACACCAAATGCAGTAAGTCATCATACTCATACAACCATACCAACATAGATTTCTAAAGCATGAGATGATGAATCCCAATTTTTTAATTAATTAATAATAGGCAAAAGGACATAAAAGAATAAATGCTATATATAGATAAAAACGAGTAGTCATATATTCAAGGTTTTCCAAAAAAAATTCTGCCACTGTGATTTGAGCCGCGACATCATGGTTTTTGGCAGCGGCCACCTGCAATTGAGGCAACAACATTTGACCGCGATTCTCCAAGGTGTATTGCGACGCGACCTCAATTCAAAACCTTGCATATATTCATCAACTCCTGTGAAGAAGGGAATTAATTACCTGAGAGCCAGCAAGTTCCTCAAACTGTTTGACCCAATCCTCCATCATGGCATCTTTACCCAAATCATCTCCAGCGGCACCGGGTGGGGACATGAATTCGAGGCCCTTAACGGCCTCTTTAGTCTGCTCCCTGAGCTTGTTGAGGGCTTCGGAGACATGAGTGTCTTTGGAAACCTTCTGTTTCCCCTTTTTCTTCGTTCTCAAATCGGGTAGACCCGCGCCCAGTCCTTGAACCCCCGACGGCAGAGAAGGAGACTCTTTTTTGTTCGCAGTTGGTTCTCCGCTCCTAATAGATAAACAAACAAATACGGTTTCAGATTCAGTTAAACAAAAAAAAATGAAAATATTGCAGGGAAGAACAAGAGTAAGAGAGGGAGAGAGCGACCTTGGAAGGGAAGAATTAAGGTTGAGGGTCTGGAAATCATCCAAAGCACCTGAAACGAATGAATTTGAATGAAGAAGTTTCAGATAAAGGGGTGGAAAAGGGATAGAGAGAGAGCGTACTATCGAGGAGTTGGTCGAGGTCATCGGAGGGGTCGGCCATGGTTGTCTGTCACCGCTTGACTCCTACTATTGGAATAAACAAACAACCCCGATGCAATACTCTTCTCATCCACTTCCAAATTCCAATTATCGCCATTTCCCAAACCAAATATTTTTTTTTTCAAAAAATAAAAATAAAAATCCTTTGTCTCTTTATGGTCGATGTGGCTCATCTAAAATGACCAATGCGGCAGTACCTTAACGTGAATAATATCAACCATTGATTAAAAAAAGAATCAATAGTCGATACTAGGGTGCACACGTAACAAAATACCTTTAATTCTTTTATTTATGGTTGTTTGTGATTATTTATACTTATTTATTATCTACTCATTTTAGATGAGTCAAATTCACGTGGCAGATGTGACATACTCCCTCCGTTACCCAATATAACTAAAAGATTCTATGTGACAGTGTCACGTGACATCAATGAATTCTATACGACAATGATGAAACATACCTCTTTTAGTCGAGTCATTATTTTTGTAATTATGATTGACGATAGAGACTCAAAAGAGAAAAAGAGTGTTTGCACATTTGAGGGATGACAAGTAAAAAAAAAATACATGAATAAAAGAAAATGAGTTATATTTGCATGGACATAAATATTCAAACCTAAATTATTTCATTACCCCATATTATTCATATTTAATTACATAAATCAATTTACTATACCTAAAATATATTTTAGATGGCCTAAAACTACTGTTTCATTTAACTGTGTTTTTCGAAAAAAATTAGGTAGTGTTTGGTTAGAGGGGAATGAAGGGAAGAGGAGGGGAGGGCGTGACGTCCTTATAATTTTATCCCATAATCGCATTTAAATAATAATAATAATTATTATAATAATTCAAGAAATACAAGAAGGAAAACTATTCATTAAATATTATACATCAAGTTTTGTTTACATACAAGGGTTCCGCCTCGGAACCTCCAAAAATAATATACATATGTGTCAAAACCCTAATGGGTACAAAAAGTGTCGCTCTAGTCAAAAGTCAAAAAGTCAAATAGCGAAATGCCCAACTGTCCACCGAGGAAACTTCCTATATCTGACCTGGCCTGGGAATCCTAATGCGAAATCGTGGCGGAAGACGGGAATCTCCTGTG
Organism: Calophaca sinica; assembly: GCA_037113605.1. Taxonomy (NCBI): domain Eukaryota; kingdom Viridiplantae; phylum Streptophyta; class Magnoliopsida; order Fabales; family Fabaceae; genus Calophaca; species Calophaca sinica. The sequence goes on from CM073731.1 coordinate 33,856,303, forward strand.
TGAGGATGTCCCTGGAATCTAGGTTGATAGACCCTCATGGGGTCCATTCTAGAGAATGAGGGAACAGTCAACTCTAATTGACGCATTCCCCTAACTCCAACACTATCCCTAGCTGCACTAAAAGACCCTGATGATGATGGTGCAACAGAGTAGTGTCGCCTAGGTTCACGCCACATGCGGTTAAACGGTAACCGCTGAGCAATCCTGAAATCTCCCACAAAAGAGGCCCTTGGTGACCCCAAAAGGCGAAAGAAAATACTAACAAGTCCTGTATAAATAACTACATGACGGTTATAATCAATCTCCCAACTGTCTCGGTCCATATCATGATAATATACTTCGAGATCACCCCAAACCGGGATGCTCGGGTCTTGTAACATCGATTGATGGAAGTAGTGGGACATCTTCACCCTCTCGAAGATCTTCTGAATCTAAGTACATATATTACAACAAAGAAAACAACACACAAAACATGAGAGATAAGAACACTATACACCAATCAAAAGGGAAAAGTAGTAGAATAGAATATGTGAAGAATAGTTCATACATCTCTCAATCAATTGTTAAGATCATCACCTAGCTACACATACCAGTGTATTTTAAGTGTTATTAATCATGTGGCCACTCAACCTACTTCCATAACAACGGCCCCACCTTAGCCTTATATTTTCCTCCCACTGACGTGTGGATAGGATAAGTTAGTTGTCCATCCCCCTATCCCGCTCATCGTACCCCTAAGAGTGCATTTTTGCTCCCCAATTTCGACGTTAGGAACAGGTATCGGGGCGGCACTCGGGATCGGTACTATGGACAGTGATACAACGGTACTTCGTCAGGATAACCAGGCTACCCGACGCCCCGACACAGTGGCGGCCAAACCACTGGTCACCTAGGAGCCTTGTCGGACCCAGACTATCTCCAAGGACTGATGTGTCCTGTACTGGCTGCATTGTGCCCGCACTCTGGCACCTGACCTCACACACAACCTATGTGTATGGCGGTGGATTCCAACTGTATAATCATTCATATTATCTTTTCTTATATTCAGCTTTCCATTTCTGACTACTCAACTCATCAGTCTATTCCAAATCAACACTTAATATTTTATTCATGACAATCCCTCACATCAACGTAAACAGTATATTATATCTCAACGGTAACTAAATAATTAAATAATAACAAGCAACAGTGTACAAACAACCCTAACGTCGATTAGGCGACCAACTACTAACATGTTATCAAACAGCATACACAACAACTATTCATAAGTTGTCTGTCCTAGCGTTTTCACATGACATTATATCTATGGTTGATGGACTATTGACTGCTATCCTTAGTAGTCATAGTCACAACACCCCTCCTAGGGTGTTAGGGCATCAACCCCTAGTAGGGCTTGGGCCACCCTACTTCCTATTCTACACATATCTTATTCCTACTATCCCTAGTGTATAGAGTCCAGATCTCCCCGTACCTGGCTTATAAGATCGTTATCGCCAGTGTCCCGTCGCTCTTCCTCCTCCCGAGCTCCCTTTCGTACTTCCAAGGAATGACTTGCAAAATGGGGAGAGGATAGCGCTATTTATAGGCATAAATTGGCCCCCATCGTGTCGCGATGAACGCAGACATAGTCTTCCATTGCGTCGCGAGGAGGACACGTGTCAAGCGATTCGCAGCGCTGATCATCGCCTTTCGCACCGACCTTTCTCGTGTCGCGATGGTTTTCTTCCTTATGACCGTCGCGTCGCGAGTGACCCAATTCTAGAATACTCCGATTTTCTTAATCCTTAATGTTTCTTAGGGTTTCTTAGAGCATTTTAGGGTCATTTTAATCATATTTTGATCTATTTATCATTTTAGGACTTTCCGGATATTTCTTAGTCTACTTCATTTTCCTTAGAATGTCACATTACTACCCTCCTTAAAATAATTTTCGTCCTCGAAAATTGCTTCTTATATACCTATGAAAAGATGAGGATACTGTCTTCTAATATCAGCTTCTCGTTCCCAAGTAGTATCTCCGGTTCGTTCATCCCATACAATCCGTACCAAAGGAATTTGTTTACCTCGAAGTTCTTTTATCCTTCGATCGACAATCTTGCAAGGCGTTGCTTCGTATTCCAGATTATCTCTGAGCTGCACAGACTCAGGCTCAATTATATGAGACGGGTCGGGATGATATTTCCGAAGTTGAGACACATGAAAGACATCATGTAGGTTTGATAGATTAGGGGGTAAGGCAATATGATAGGCAACAGATCCAACTTTTCGAAGAATTTGGAATGGTCCAATGAATCGATGAGTTAGCATTTTAGATTTGATAGCTCTGTCAATGCCAGTTTTAGGAGATACTCTCAGAAACACATGATCCCCTGCTTCAAATTCTAAAGGACGACTTCTTTTATCATGGTAACTTTTCTGTCAGTCTTGAGCTGCTTTCATTTTTCCTTGAATCATTTTGATTTGTTATGAGGTTTGTTGAATTTATTCTGGTCCTAAAATTAGGTTTTCTCCTATCTCAAACCAACAAAGAGGTGTTTGAAATTTTCGACCATATAAAGCTCCAAAATGAGCCATCCCAATACTGGAATGGTAACTGTTATTATAAGTAAATTCTATTAAAGGTAACAGTTCATCCCAGCTTCCCATTTTCTCAAGGGTACATACTCTTAATAGTTCTTCTAAGGATTGGATAGCTCGCTCAGATTGACAATCAATTTGAGTATGGTATGTTGAACTCATACTTAGTTTAGTACCCATCGCTTGTTGCACTTTTCTCCAGAGTCTTTAAGCAAATCTTGGGTCTCTATCCAATATAATGGTAATAGGAACATCATGTAGTCTAACTATCTCATTGATATATAGTCGAGTTAATTTTTCTAACGAATAACTTCCATTGATAGGTAGAAAATGAGCACTCTTGGTTAATCGATCTATGATAACCCAAATGGTATCATATTTCTTCTGAGTTCTAGGTAATCCTACTACAAAATCCATAGCTATGCTATCCCATTTCCATTCAAGTACCGCTAAAGACTGAAAGATTCCTGCAGGCTTCTTATGTTCATTCTTAGCATTTTGACAGGGTAAACAGGATAAGACAAAATTTGCTATTTCTTTCTTCATTCCAGGTCGCCAAAATAATTTCTTAAGATCTTGATGCATTTTGGTAGGTCCGGGATGAATACTTAACCTACTCTTATGCCCTTCGTCTAGAATTATTCTTCTAATTTCTAAATTCTCAGGAACACATATCTATTCTTAAACCTTAACTCTCCATCTGCTCCTATATTAAATTCTGAATTTTTCCCTTGTTCAACTAATGTTCTCATCTTCCTAAGGTACTCGTCTGTCACTTGTTTCTCCTTGACAAGTTTTATAAAATCATTAGTGATAGTAACCTTTCCTAGGTATAATCTTTCTTGTTGTACATCCATTCCAAGACTTAGATCTCTAAATTGTTCTATCAAATCCAACTCTCTAATCATCATAGCATATACATGTAAGGATTTTCTACTAAGTGCATCAGCTACTACATTTGCCTTCCCTGGGTGGTAACGTAGATCAAATTCATAATCTTTTATGAACTCCATCCACCTCCTCTGTCGCATATTTAATTCCTTTTGATCAAATAAATATTTCAGACTCTTGTGGTCACTATAAACACAAAATTTTGCTCCATACAAGTATGTCTCCAAATTTTCAGAGCAAATACTATGGCTGCTAATTCTAAGTTGTGAGTAGGATAATTTCTCTCATGAATTTTGAGTTGTCTAGAGGCATAGGCTACCACTTTTCCCTCTTGCATTAATACACATCCTAACCCTTGATAATAAGCATCACAATAAATCTCAAATTCCTTTGAAAGGTCAGGTAAGACTAAAACTGGAGATGTGGTTAATCTATCCTTTAACTCCTGAAAACTTCTTTAATATTTGTCTGTCCATTCAAAAGTAGATCCCTTTCTAGTTAACTGGGTTATGGGTAAAGCTATCTTAGAAAACTCTTCTATAAACCTTCGATAATATCCAGCTAACCCCATAAAACTTCTTATTTCACTAACTGTAGTAGGTCTATCCCATTGAAGTACAACTTGAACTTTGGTCGGGTCTACTGCTATCCCTTCCTTATTTATGATGTGTCCTAGGAATTAAACTTCCTCTAACCAAAACTCACATTTAGATAACTTAGCATATAATTGCCTATCCTTAAGAATCCGTAATACTACTCGTTTGTGTTCTACATGTTCTTCTCGGGTTCGTGAATAAATTAATATATCATCTATAAAAACTACTATGAATTTATCTAGATAGGGCCTAAATATCCTATTCATGTAATCCGTAAAGACTGCCGGGGCATTAGTGACTCCAAATGGCATGACTAAATATTCATAATGTCCATATCTTGTCCTAAATACAGTTTTGGGAATATCTTCTTTTTTTAACTCTAATTTGATGATACCCTAATCTTAAATCTATTTTAGAAAAGACAGAAGCTCCTTTTAATTTATCCATCAGGTCATCTATTCTATGTAATGGGTATTTATTCTTAATGGGTACTTTGTTTAACTGCCTATAATCTACACATAACCTAGAGGTTCCATCTTTCTTTTTCACGAACAGAACCGGTGCACCCCATGGTGAAACACTAGGATGGATAAATCCTTTTCCTAACAACTCATCTAATTGTTTCTTTAATTCCGCTAATTCCAAGGGTGACATTCTATAAGGAGCTATGGAAATAGGTCATGTCCCTGGGATAAGATCAATAGCAAATTCTACTTCTCTTTCTGGTGGTAATCTGGGAATATCATTAGGGAAAACTTCAGGAAACTCATTTACTATAGGTATGTTTTCTAAAGCTGGAGTCTTTTTTCCTTCTAATGAGCACAACATCATGCATATCTGAGAATTCCCTTTTTCTTTTCTAGTCCCAACATTGGCAGACTCCTCGGAAAAAGTTAAAGTTTTTCGGGCACAGTCTAGGATAACATGGTTGGCGGAAAGCCAATCCATTCCCAAAATTATATCTAGTTGTTGTAAAGGTAAACAGACTAAGTCTACCAGGAAGTCATGATTTTCAATCTTAATAGGGCATTGATGACACACAGTAGTGGTACGAAAAGAATCATTGGTGGGAGTTGAAACTATTAAAGTTCGTGGTAAAGGTGATACAAGTAGTTTTAAATGTTCCACATAGTCATGTGAAATAAAGGAATGTGTAGCACCTGAGTCAAAAAGTACAGACAGAAGATATCCAGATACGAGGCACGTACCTTGAATCATGTCAGATGATTCTGCTCCTTGTACCGTAAACACCTTACCAGTAGCTGGCTTATCAGATTGTCCCCTAGGCGGCCTACCTCCTCCAGTTCCACCTGCCATCTGTCTTTCTTGATTCTGATTCGATCTTTTCTCATTTGTTGTTCCTATAGACATTGGTAAAGGGCATTCCTTAACAACATGTCCCAGTTTCCCACACCTAAAACAAACTCTTTGATCAATTTGTGGGCATTCTCTTATTAAATGATCTCCTCCACATCGAAAATAAGTCCTTATAAACTCAATTGGATTTCTCCCTGGTCGTGCATATGGGTTATTCCTATTTCCTCGTCCTTTATTATTTTGAAATGGTCCTCCACTTTTTGGTTGTTCCTTCTTTGGCTCTACGCTTTCTAACTTCACACTTCTCTTGACCATATCCGAAAATCTTGTCAATCTTAAAGGTAAGATGAACTTTCGAAGCTCAATCCTAAGTCCATCAACAAATCGTCGACACATCCATTCTTCACTAGGATTGAGTTGATAATATTCAGAATATTTAACAAGAGCTTCAAATTTAGTAACATATTCTCCTACTATCTTATTCCCTTGGGTTAATAAACCAAATTCTCGATCCTTCTGTTGTCGCATTGTACTTGGAAATATTTCTCGAGAAAACATTCCCGAAAAACTTCCTAAGTAATAATTCTGCCTTCGGTTTCTAATACTCTTCTCTTACTCCGCCACCAACTCTCTGCTTTGCTAGTCAACTGAAATATAGCATAATCCTCTTTCCTCTCTTCTCTACATCTCATCACCACAAAGATCTTCTCCATTTCTTGAATCCATTTATCAGCACCTTCTGGGTCATAATCCCCTTTAAATTGTGGTGGATTCCCTTTGAGAAAGGTCACCAACCCTTGATCAGTTTCATTATCTCTTTGTGGTCGTGATGCAAGTCGAATTAATTCCGCTTTTTGTTGATTCTATTGTAACATAACCGTAGCTAGATCCCGAAGGGTCCTTGCTTCCGGGTTTCTTTGTTCTTTCCTACCTCTCCGAGCTCCCCATACAGCTAGCCCGGAGTTTGTAGATTCAACAGATCCTCCATTCATGTTTCTGGTTCGTACCATAGTTTCTCCTGAAAATCTGAAGTTCATTCATAAGATAAGTCTTATGAATAGCCAATAGCAATCATCTATATCTACTCACTCAGATAAGATAATTGCTAATCGATCTGTCACTCCCCTTTAAAGTTGGTGTTCAGTGGGAACCCCGACTAGGATATAGGTTAGACTCCATAACTCACAGTCCGGTTAGGACCAAACTGCTCTGATACCATAAATGTCACGCCCTTATAATTTTATCCCATAATCGCATTTGAATAATAATAATAATTCAAGAAATACAAGAAGGAAAACTATTCATTAAATATTATACATCAAGTTTTGTTTACATACAAGGGTTCCCACCTCGGAACCTCCAAAAATAATATACATCTGTGTCAAAACCCTAATGGGCACAAAAAGTGTCGCTCTAGTCAAAAGTCAAATAACCAAAAGTCCAATTGTCCACCGAGGAAACTTCCTACATTTGACCTGGCCTGGGAATCCTAATGCGAATTCATGGTGGAAGACGGGAATCCCCAGTGTGAGGATGTCCTTGGAATCTAGGCTGATAGACCCTCATGGGGTCCATTCTAGAGAATGAGGGAACAGTCGACTCTGATCGACGCATTCCCCTAACTCCAACACTATCCCTAGCTACACTAAAAGACCCTGATGATGATGGTGCAGCAAAGTAGTGTCGCCTAGGTTCACGCCACATGCGGTTAAATGGTAACCGCTGAGCAATCCTGAAATATCCCACAAAAGAGGCCCTCGGTGACCCCAAAAGGCGAAAGAAAATATTAACAAGTCCTGTATAAATAACTACATGACGGTTATAATCAATCTCCCAACTGTCTCCGTCCATATCATGATAATATACTTCGAGATCACCCCAGACTGGGATGCTCGGGTCCTGTAGCATCGATGGATGGAAGTAGTGGGACATCTTCACCCTCTCGAAGATCTTCTGAATCTAAGTACATATACTACAACAAAGAAAACAACACACAAAACATGGGAGATAAGAACACTATACACCAATCAAAAGGGAAAAGTAGTAGAATAGAATATGTGAAGAATAGTTCACACATCTCTCAATCAACTGTTAGGATCATCACCTAGCTACTCATACCTGTGTATTTCAAGTGTTATTAATCATGTGACCACTCGACCTACTTCCATAACAACGACCCCACCTTAGCCTTATATTTTCGTCCCACCGACGTGTGGATAGGATAAGTCAGTTGTCCATCCCCCTATCCCGCTCATCGTACCCCTAAGAGTGCATCCTTGCTCCCTAATTTCGACGTTAGGAACATGTATCAGGGCAGCACTCGGGATCGGCACTATGGACAGTGATACAACGGTACTTCGTCAGGATAACCAGGCTACCCGGCGTCCCGACACAGTGGCGGCCAAACCACTAGTCACCTAGGAGCCTTGTCGGACCCAGACTATCCCCAAGGACCGACGTGTCCTGTACTGGCTACATCGTGCCCGCACTCTGGCACCTGACCTCATACACAGCCTATGTGTATGGCGGTGGATTCCAACTGTATAACCATTCATATTATCTTTTCTTATATTCAGCTTTCCATTTCTGACTACTCAACTCATCAGTCTATTCCAAATCAACACTTAATATTTTATTCATGACAATCCCTTACATCAACGTAAACAGTATATTATATCTCAACAGTAACTGAATAATTAAATAATAACAAGCAACAGTGTACAAACAACCCTAACGTCGCTTAGGCGACCAACTACTAACATGTTATCAAACAGCATACACAATAACTATTCATAAGTTGTCTATCCTAGGGTTTTCACATGACATTATACCTATGGTTGTTGGACTATTGACTGCTATCCTTAGCAGCCATAGTCACAACACCCCTCCTAGGGTGTTAGGGCATTAACCCCTAGTAGGGCTTGGGTCACCCTACTTCCTATTCTACACCAATCCTATTCCTACTATCCCTAGTGTATAGAGTCCAGATCTCCCCATACCTGGCTTAGAAGATCGCTGTCGCCCGTGTCCCGTCGCTCTTCCTCTTCCCGAGCTCCCTTTCGCACTTCCAAGGACTAGTTGGAGTGACTTGCGAAATGGGGAGAGGAGAGCACCATTTATAGGCATAAATTGGCCCCATCGTGTCGCGATGAACACATACACAGTCTCCCATTGCGTCACAAGGAGGACACGTGTCAAGCGATCTGCGACGCTGATCACCGCCTTTCACACCGACCTTTCTCGTATCACGATGGTTTTCTTCCTTATGACCGTCGCGTCGCGAGCGACCCAATTCTAGAATACTCCGATTTTCTTAATCCTTAAGGTTTCTTAGGGTTTCTTAGAGCATTTTGGGGTCATTTTAATCATATTTTGATCTATTTATCATTTTAGGACTTTTCGGATATTTCTTAGTCTACTTCATTTTCCTCAGAATGTCACAGAGGGTATTGTGGTTTTTTTTGGGAATGAGAGCTTAAATCATTTAAAATAAAATAACTTAAATATCCCTATATAAAATATAATACAAAAGATTATATGAATATAAAGGTAAATTAATTCATTCTCTCCATTAAAATCTCTCATCTTCCCTCCTGAAACAAGCAAGCAAAAGCTTTCACTCCTTTCAATTAAACACAATATCAAATTAAATCTCTCACTTCTCCTCCCTTCCTCTCCCCTCCATTGAAATATATTTTTTGAGTTTAATAACTATGTACTGACGGTAAAAAAAATTTATATAAACATCTCATTATGTTTTTCATTTTATCACATTATAATATTACTTTTAAAACATTTGCACAAATACCTGTCACACTTAAATATAGTTGAATATATGTGTAAAACTTGTCGGTGAGTGGCTTAGTGCATAGTTATCAAACTTTTTCGAAAGTTTATTTAAAAAATACAAACAAACTGTTAAAAATTGATAGAAATTCCAGTTAATAAATATTAGTTTGTTAACCAGCGATGGTCATTTGTACCAAAAAAAATTATTTTCTCAACTTAGTACATCTTATAATGAAAAAAGGAAAAGAGAAAAAAGAGGGAGACTTTGTACGAGTAGTAGCATTATAGGTGTTCAACTCAACTCAACGGATATAGGAGTTGTCCGGGAGTGAGAAGTGAGCAGAGCGGCAACAAGAAGTCGAAGAGCAGCGGAGGCAAATGGGTGTTGCAATAGCAACCAGGCAGTTACGCGTAATAAAACCTTACGGTTACGCAGCCTTTGCTTTTCTCTCACTGCATCTCAATGCAACACCCAAACCTTCCTTTTTCCGTCCCTATCCTTATCCATCTCCCCCCTTCTCCTCGCGGCATCGCCGTCTCTCCTGCACCGCAACTCTTCGTTCCGGCGACACCAACAAGGTTGCAGAATTTCGCAAGAAGCTTAAGGTTGCCGATGTAAAAGGCGATGGCGTGGACTTACTCGGCCACACCCTCGTCCTCAAGGGCTGGGTTCGTACTCTTCGCCTTCAGAGTAGCGTCACCTTCCTTGAGGTCAATTCACATTCTTCGCCAATTAAATTTGTCAATTTTCCTGCAGTGCCTTCCAATTAGCCTAATGTGCATTGCATTTGAATTCGATATGACTCGTTCTTATATATGGCAATGAATTTGTAACTGGATTTACTGATTGAGCAATTTTGTTTTGTTTATTGTGTTTAGATTAACGATGGTTCGTGCCTTTCTAATATGCAATGTGTGATGGACTCTGAGATTGAAGGTTATGATCAGGTATGCTTGTTTTTGCTCTCTTCCTTGTCATGGAAAGAGATTACGTGTCAGTCTTTTCAACCTCTGGAGTTTATTATTATTAGGTAGAATCTGGTTTGATTACCACTGGTGCTTCTGTATGGGTGCAAGGAGTTGTGGTGAAGAGCCAAGGATCAAAACAGAATGTGGAATTGAAGGTCAACAAAATAGTGCTGGTTAGTTCTCCTTCATTCTTAACAATACAATCTCAGCACTATGTTTTGTTTGCCTCAAGACTATATCTCTTTTAAGATTTAACCTTTTGCCCCGTTTTTATTTTTCCCATATATTCCAACATAATGTTTTATAGACCTCTCCCCTACAATGTTTTGGCATCGTAGCTGCTATTTGTTATTTTTACATTTCAAACATCCTGATGTGCATGTTTTATGTAAAAGTGCTGACAGACTCACTTGGCTACATGCATAAGATAGAGCTTGCTCTGGTCTTTTGGTATTGCTGATGAAAATATATGCTTTATGCTCTATATTAAACCAATGTTGTTTATATAAAAAAAATCATTGATCATTTTACATGGCTTAATTTTATCATTGATCTGAGTCCTAGGTCTGAATTGTGATTTAGACCTCTAATTTCCTTTTTTATTCCATATGCTTTTACTTGTTTTTTGGTTACATTAATATAACTGAATGTAGCAGTAGTGCTGCTAATGGTTACGATTGATTTTATTTTTCTCCTTGTATTGACCTGTCATTAGACTCATTTAAATCCTTAACATCAAGCTGGCTATTTCATGCAAAACTTTGTCTTTCATTTTCAGGTTGGTAAGAGTGATCCCTCCTTTCCCATCCAAAAGAAAAGAGTCAGCAGAGAATTTCTAAGGACAAAAGCACATCTTCGTGCAAGGACAAATACTTTTGGTGCGGTATGGTTTCCTTTTCTTTAGCATATTTCTACCTTCCTGTTTACACATTTGCTTCATTATGCAAAAAGAAACAATTTATGAATCTGCTTTACAGTAAATTTTTTGTTTTTCTTGTAATTCATCCAGTATTCTTGTTTTCATCCATCCTATTATGTGATACCGTTTTCTATATGAGCATATGCAACTGGTTTCTCGTAATTCATAATGATGAATTTTTTATGAGCAATAATGGGGGGAATAGGCACCTCAAAAATTTGATGCATCCAATTACATGTGGCTGGTGTGGATGCATGCTTCATGTGGGAGGTACATAAAATATGAGTCTGATCACCTAACTAGTTCGGGTGTTTTGATTGTTCATGTTACCCCAAATTACTGTGAGAGATCAAAATTTAAATCCTGTATATACTCAACATATTATGTATAAATAATCTAAATAAACAATTACTAGAAACAGGTTCAGTGCCAGTCTAAAATTCCTCCCATGGACATTATTTTATTTTCTGCTGCAAGTGTCTCTTCAACTAGTAGGAGTTCCATATTGGTTTTTATAAAATCTAACCATCAATAAATTTTGAAATACTATCCTGTCGATTAAATCTGGTGCAGCTGCGTGTCCCTTTTGCAATTTATCAACCTAATGGGCACGGTACCAGTTTATATCATCACCGTCATAGGCTGAAGATCTAATTATGTCGTTTTTCTATGCATGCAGCATATTGGTTTGGAAATAAATGTTTTTAGCTGCAGTTTGTTAATCTCCTTCCCTCTTTTTGGACTACATATGATGTTTGATATATTCTCTATGCATCGAAGTCTGACAAGGGGATTAATCAAGTTCGGTGTTAGGATAGAAGAGTAGAATAATGGGTAGTGAAAGTTGGTTAGGTTAGGTAGTTAGTTGAGGAGACTCAAATGAATAAATAGGGGAAATGGTAGAAGGGGCCCCTGATGTGTTAGTTTGGAAAAACAGAGCAGTGGCTCAATTGTAGAAAGGGAAACCCATGGAGGAGAGATTTCTCTCCTTCTGTTCATTTTCAGTTGTTCACTAAAATCATTCTTTCATTTTCTCTATTCCCATTGTCGATTCCTACCATTCAGTTACGATTTTCTCTTGGGAAATAATCTTTTTTTCCCCTCACTATTATCGTTTTCTTTTTATGGTGTAAATGATTTCAGGTTGCAAGGGTTAGGAATGCATTGGCCAATGCTACACACAAGTTCTTCCAAGAAAATGGGTTCGTATGGGTCTCAAGTCCTATTATCACAGCTTCAGATTGTGAGGGAGCGGGTGAACAGTTTTGCGTTACTACCTTGGTATTCACGGTTTCATGAGATACTTTCTCTTCGTATGAGTATTTTTATCAAACTCTATGTTATTGGTGCACTTTGAATACTCAAGTGACAATTCTCCCACTCTTATTCCCTGCCCAGCAAAAAATCTCATAATTAGAATATTCACTACAAACCCAGCTTGTGGGGGAAGCTGTCCTGCTTTCCAAAAATGCAAAGTACTTTGAAATGGACATGAGGATATTCATGTAATTCACAGTAGAGCAAGCTAAAAACTTAGTAGAGATTTAATGTCATCCTTTACTTTTAGCCCGTGAGCAGAAGACGGTCTGGTTATAGCCTGGATTCTGGAGCAGAAGAGGACCTCTGTGGATGTTGCTCTTTGGCTTTTTTAGAATCAGTAGTTGATTATTATTAATTTATAACAACAGTAACAACAACCAAGTCTTATTTCATTATGTGAGATCAACTAAACGGATCAACCAACGTCAGTGAACTTTATCTAAAACAATTTTTTAATGAAACTATTTTTAATAAGGCCCTTTGAAATATTGGTGTGGCACCTCTAATGTGAGAGATGCTAGGGATTCACTTTAGAGGAAAAATTGAGGAGTTATAGCTATTCACTGGAAAAGCAATGGTTGAGATCCAAATAAATCCATGTACATGCATATGATCACAATTTCAACTGCTGGTTTTTTATCAATTTCTATAATTCACTTTAGAGGAGTAAAATATGTTTTTCCTAATGTTTTTTTAATCTATATGTAGTCTCTCATGTTTTAAAAATATTGTCTATACTTCTAATGAATTCATGATCAACAAATCTTAATATGCAGACAACATGTATTTGAATTCTTTATTCATATCTTTTTTGTGATCTGTATCTTTGACTTCCACAAGGCATATGCAGAATTTATTACTTCTTTTATTCACTACTCACAGTCACAACAGCTCCCTGATAAATTTCCTCCCTTAACACAGGAAGTTAGTTTCCATAACTAAAAAATGGTGTTAGGAGAACGTTATGAGTCCGTCATAAATATTAGCACTGATTTTTTTGTCTTATTACACTTTCATGTTTAGTTTTTTCTCTGTTAAATTTACAGATACCAACTTCCCATGAAACTGCTGATTCTCCTGTTGATGCTATTCCAAAAATGAATGGCAGATCAATTGACTGGTCACAAGTGAGTCAGATGCATGTCTCTACTCACTTGATATCAGTTGTCAGCATCCAATATCTGTGCAATGTGGTTACTATATTTTACATATTCTAATTGGAACCATTCTGTGCATCAGGACTTCTTTGGAAAACCAGCTTTTTTGACTGTTTCAGGTCAACTCAATGCTGAAACTTATGCTACTGCTCTTTCTGATGTACACACATCACCTTCTCTCTTTTTTATTTTTTAGATGTTTCTGTCTTCTTTAAAATCTAGCATTTTAGAATTGAAAGTTGAAATAAACCGAGTCTTTACCCATGCAGGTGTATACATTTGGTCCCACATTCCGAGCAGAAAATTCTAACACTTCAAGGCACTTGGCGGAATTTTGGGTCAGTGATATCTGTTTCTAAGTCTCCTAGTCATTCTTATTTATTATTGTTATGCATGTGTGATTAAACAAGAATCAAAGAAAGAGGTATATCTTTTTGCTTCTTCAGATGATTGAGCCGGAGCTTGCATTTGCTGATCTAAATGATGACATGGCTTGTGCAACTGCCTATCTCCAGTTTGTAGTACGTAACCTTCCAACACTACTATAAAGTTGCCAGGTTCTTTAGATTATTTTTTGTAGCTCATTTTTATAATATTTCTTCATATTGAAGCTTGTGTTCTTCGTGTATTTGTTTCTTGAAGATAAGATACATTCTCGATAACTGCAAGGAAGACATGGAGTTTTTTAATACATGGATTGATAAAGGAATCATTGATCGCTTGAGTGTATGAGCTCAGTGTAACCATCGTATTACTGGCCTTTATCTGATTCATACCTGTAAATGTTAATTCTAATTAGCAGTGTGCTCTTTGTGTTTATTCTTTTGTTGTTATTGTGAAAAGGATGTAGCAGATAAAGACGTTTTGCAAATAACTTACACTGAAGCAATAGATCTGCTGTCACAAGCAAATAAGAAATTTGAATTCCCGGTAACTCAAATAGTCTTTTTTTCCCCCCATTTGTAATATATCTATTCAATATGCAGTCACTTTTGTCTTATTGTTTCTTTTTTATCTCATTGTTTTGTGTTTGTTCATTGCCTCCAACTTCTCTAACTGCATGAGGATAGTCTGTATTACACTCTAGATCACAAGTAATAAAGACGGATAGCAAAAGAGAAGGTAATCATTTAGATAAGTTTGTGATAATGATTGTGCAAAACCAAAATCACCACTCATCTATTTTACTCTAGGAAAATTAGGTACCCATTGGGACACATGCCTATATATTGTTGAGAAATCGCTAACAGTTACAGTGTTGGCACGGGTCTTTTTACTAGTTTTTTAACTATAAATTTTATTAATGTGTTGTGTTAAAAGTTAAACATTCCCGAACAGTTAGTGCATGTGCTCTTACTATTATGCTTCCGCCGCGATGAGAGTTAGCAACTTGAGGCACATGATGTTAACTCAATTAGGTTTTATTTGAGTTGAACATATTATGAAATAGCTTTAGCTTGTGCTCCATTGAACCAAAGGGTGTCGTATAATTTCTTTTGTGGCTGCTCTCCCTACCCCTTGGACATTCCCCATCCAATTCTAGCCTGTGTTTGATTCACAATCTGCCATCTGCTACATTATTTTAAATATTATTTCCAAAATGATCAATCAGTCTGTGTAACCAAACCCATCTAATGACACAAGGCTTGCTGTTATTGTTCTATCACCTTTATAATTTTGTATTTGTAAGGTGCTTCCAAATTGTTTGTATTTGACATATTTTTCTACTTGGCTGCATAGGTGAAATGGGGTTGTGATCTGCAGAGTGAACATGAGCGTTATATAACTGAAGAGGCATTTGGTGGATGCCCCGTTATAATCAGAGACTATCCAAAGGCATGCTGCTTTCCCCCCTCATTTTCTAGTCATCACTATGTCCAAGTCACAGTATAATAGAGGATGGCATTGTAAATATCATTTTAAATGGATGACAATATAAACGAAAGAATAAGCACTATTGTAATAACATGTAAATTCACCCTCTGTTCTGTCATTTTCTACTTTACATTGTATACGTTACCTAAAGGTCACACATGACCTCTTAAAATGTCACTCAATATGACCTGTTGGTCAAGATTTAATTATCTCATAATAAGACGGTCCTCTTACTTGGTATGCTCCTATATATATTACACCCGAGAGTGAGAGATGAACCAAATATGCTGAAGTTGTTCAATTCACATTTTCAGGATATTAAGGCATTCTATATGCGACAGAATGATGATGGAAGGACAGTTGCAGCCATGGACATGTTGGTTCCAAAGGTAATTTATAAGATATCACTTCCATATTATTGCCATCAAGTAGTGTCTGTGAATAACAAATTCTCAGTACTATCCAAAAGAGTAGTAATTTAGGTTCTATAACGGTAATATGTTTTTGTTTTTGGTCGAGCGGAACTGTATGCACATCATTATGATTTATTGTCTCCTTGTTAGATTGGTGAACTTATTGGTGGAAGCCAAAGAGAAGAGCGGCTTGAGTATTTAGAAGCTCGTTTAGATGATTTAAAGCTGAATAAGGATGCATATTGGTGGTATCTTGATTTGCGTCGTTATGGTTCAGGTCAGACGTCTTTCTTTTTATGCCTCTCTCGTTAAGTTCCCCATTGTCAAATTATGAACCACACTGTCTCAGAGTTCATATAAAACATGTCTAAACTAAGTTTTTTCCGCTAATCAGCGTTCTATCTTCTTTATTTAAACTGTTACATTCCATCTTTTGAACTGTCCTTTTCCAAATCATCTACTATATTGTCAAGTCAGAAACTTGTTGCATGAGTTTCGCATTTATGCGAGCTCATGCACAGAAACTGATCTCTTGTGGAAGCATGTAAAGTAATATAGACCTTATTGAAGAACACACAGATTGTGTAAATACGCTACCGCTCCACTCAAATAAATTTTGGTGCTTCAATTGTTTGGGTTATAACAAAAGTTTTATTTTAAGAAAAGAGGAAATACAACGAAAAAGGATGGTAAGCCACATTTTCACGGTGGAAAACATGAACCAAATTTGACTGTTTTTATTTGGTTTGCACAAGGAATTTATGCACATTGAAGCAGCTGGTAAATTGCCAGCCTTATGCAATTGTTTGGCCTCATTCTTTCAAAATTGATCTCTTTAATTGTCTTCCAAATATTAACTTGTCATCACATCAGTCTTTTAAAGTTTTTTTTATCATTAAATTAGTCTTTCAACAATATAAAATATAATAAGCAAATTCGTTGTGTCATTATTTAGTCTTCCGTAAGAAAAATATGATATAAGGTATTCCCTGTTTTGGATTGGGGTACCATTCTCTTACCCTAAATTTTTTTTTTTATCAAAAAAAAGAAAAATATGATATATTATAATGTTTAAGAGATTAGTTCAATAATAAAAAATAAAATAAAAATCCGATGACCAATTTAGGAGTTTACTGTAATTTCTACTTTTTAACTCATGATAATGACTTTTATAGTGTCTTCTTGGGTACAGTACCTCATGCAGGCTTTGGTTTGGGCTTTGAAAGACTTGTCCAATTCGCAACAGGATTGGATAATATAAGGGACGTGATTCCTTTTCCTCGGACTCCTGGCTCGGCTGAGTTCTAGACCTTGCATATATGGAATCCACATTCTTTTTTTACGATTCAAACTGTGTATTTTTAATAATTAAGAATTTGTTTGATTGTGTTTATATTTTTTTATTTTGAAAAATTATTCTATAATTTAATATTGAAAATTTATGTACCAAAATAAAATAAAATTTGGTGATATAAATTTAGTTTTAGAAGTGAAAAAAAAGAAGAAAAAACCTACTTGATAAATTAGGGCCTGTTTATTTCTTTATTTCCTGTTTTTATTTCCACTAAAAATAATAAACATTAGAGAATGTATTCGAGAAATTTTTGAAAATACATTTTTCAAATAAATCCACTATTTTCGGAAATTCTGAATATGTAAAAAAAAACTGTTTTTAGTGTTTCTGAAAATGTGTATGAAAATACATTTCATCTTCTCTATGTCATAATTGTTCACCGCAATAGTCTTTTATTTTCTCATTAGAGTTTTGTAAACAATATACCAAGATAAATAAAAAACGAAAAATGAAAATTATTCTAGAAAGCAAATGAGCCCTTAGTTTTAAGAATATTTTGAAAGTAGAGTGTCATACAGCAGTGGCAGTGTAGCATTGGGTGTAGGGCAGTGGTGGTGGATGGTGTTAGGTAGTAGTGTTAGTGAAGTGGAGGATATTGGGTGTAGGGATGGCTAAAGAGTTTATTTTTTTCATCATTCATCCATTCCATTTAAATTGAACCATTTTATTTTAAGGATGGTTAGTGATCAATTTGCTATTCTTCCAAATTCATTGGATCACATGAAACGAAAAAATAAAAATCATTGGATACAAATAAGAAAAAAAAATATGCAAGAGAAAAATGTTTTTCTATCTTAAATCATGGAAGTAGTTCCTAAGTCTAAACATTGGCAAATCTTTGTAACAAAAGAGGGACCAAATTAAAATCTAAAATAAAGATAAAGGATCAATAATTTAGTCAAAACAAATCCTTTATTTATATTTTTTTTATAGGCAAAACAAATCCTTTATTAATAAGGAATGACATTTTTGGTATTGGAATAGACAAACTATGAATCCAAACAATCTTTTCATAGAAGTTTGTCCCCAAGTTGGTGGAATTTATAAAAATTTTACTCAGTAATAGTGTATTGAAGATGTCATATTAAAGAGTATTTTTAGGATGACTTCTAATAGGAACCCCATCAAAAAGGGTATATTAAAAAGTATTTTTAGTATATCAAATTTACAAGGATGATCCCTCCAAAATACCTATAGGTTTAGGTTTTCTAACAAGTTTGCACATATTGCATTCTCACCTTTTTATAATATTTTGAATTTCTATCACTAGCGTAATCTTAAAAACAAGACTAATCTTAGTTTATCAGAATTTTTTTCGAAAGTCGGTAGAAACAAAACCCAAATTAAATTTAGAAGCTGTAGCAGATTAAAATCTAACCTAAATGCCTAATTATAAATATAACAACATAAACAAATTAAAGAAAAATATGTTCTAATCATAGCAAAGCTAGATGATGAGGGGTGGTTCATGGTGTGGTAGGGAGAGTTACTAGCTTTGGGGTTGGTTCTTTATTTTTTTTAGGGGGGTGTGGGTGGGTTGATGGAAGTTCTAGCGGTGGTTTGGTGGTGCTTGCATAGAGATCTATGACAAGATATGGTGGTGCTATTTCAAGCCAAAGGTATTGATTTAGAGTTGGAGTGGGTGCAATGGTGAAGGGGTATGACTGTTCTATCATGGATCATGGCATTGGGGAGACAACGACAACGGAGGAAAAGGTCTATATGTTGTTCTTGTCTTGACAATGGGACGCTTTAACTCCGTTTTAAGATTATCTACAACTATAATAGCCATAATGACTTAGTTGAGATGTTCTTGGGTTTTCATTTCACTACTTTGTTTGGTGAGAACGGAGAGGGAAAATGGGGAGAACACAAAGGCGAAGGAGGAACCATGCAATAAATTTACCCTCGCGATTTAAGATCAAATTCATATGGGACTTGACATTGTCCACAACACATACCACTTATCTTTTTTTAAACATAATTTAATGGTTATTTTCTTCAGAGACACATTTTTTTTAAGGTCTTCAGACACACATTGAAGGCCCTTTTTTTATATAAAATTGGAATGCAAGAGGAATAAAAACAAATTAACTCACAAGGGAATCAAACTAGTGACTTGTTTTAACTTCTAAGTGCATTGAAATAACTTGATGCGTAAATAAATTTAGGTATATAATATAATATAATATAATAGAATTGAGTGTTGGAATTGGGTATTTTAATTTAAATTATTTAATTTGATGTATACTAGTGAATTGGAATTTCAGTTGAATCTAATAACTTAAAATTGAATGACTAGTAGTTTTTATGTTTTCAATTTTTAACTCGGGCCTTGAAAATTATAAATCCACGTATCAAACATTTTTTTTTAGGGAAATCCAAGTATCACACATAAAAGTGCAGACTAATATTTTACTATTTATTATTTGTATATTGTAGAAACAATTATTATTGACATTAACAATCATTGTTATTGTCAAAAAAAAAAAACACAATCATTGTTGTTGAGACTCGTCACGGTGGCACTGGTGACTTCCAATTATTATCATTCTTGGTGTTCTAATACTACAATGTTTAGAGCATCTTTAGTGCAAAGCAATTAAATGAGTTGCTTAAATTGTTTTTTGTGGGCCCATATTGCCACATAAGATTTAAGCAACCCATAAGCAACCCAACCACAATTTGCTCCAATGGTGGTTTTTTGGAAGCAACCCATCTTGACCCCACATGTTTATATTATTTTATTTGCACTTAATTTTTTATCCAAATTTAAATATTAATTCAATTATTTTAATTAATACATATAAAAATATTAAATATTAAAAAAATAGAAATTTTGGTAATTTTTAATTTTTAGCATAATAAATATAAAACAATAAGAAATACATAATATTAAATAATAAAAAAGATGTGAAATACATAAAGATGAGAAGTACATAATATTACATTTTAACTGAAATACAAAATATTACATAAAAATTTAATTTTAGTTATTCTCATGTCCAAACTGCTCCCAAATATGCTCCACCAAGTCGGCTTGAAGTTGGCAGTGGTTTTGTCTTTCATGAACATGTGCTACTCTTTCAAACAATGTTGTAAAATTGGGATCAGGACCATGCGATACTTCAGCTGTTGAGATATCATTATCTGTGTGGTCGTAGTCAAAATTATCGGCATATGTGTCTCGCTCGTCTTCAACAATCATGTTATGCAATATGATGCATGCCAACATTATATGCTTTATTGTGTTCACGTGCCAAGCACGCGCTGGGCCACGTACAATTGCGAATCGAGATTAGAGCACTCCAAATGCCCGTTCCACGTCCTTTCTTGCTGATTCTTGTCGTTGGGCAAATAGTTTTCTTTTTTCTCCTTGCGGCATTGGGATGGTCTTGACAAATGTAGCCCACTCGGGATAAATACCATCAGCTAGGTAGTACCCCATATGATATGGGGTTTTATTCACAGTGTATTGCACTGCGGGGGCTTGTCCGTTCAAAACGTCGTTAAACACATCAGATGTGTTTAACACATTAATGTCATTGTTAGAACCCGCAGTGCCAAAAAATGCATGCCAAATCCACAAGTCATGTGATGCCACGGCTTCAAGCATGATTGTGGGTTTGGCATGATCACCTCGACAAAATTGTCCTTTCCACGCGACTGGGCAATTCTTCCATTCCCAATGCATACAATCAATAGAACCCAACATACCTGGAAAGCCGCGTGCCTCCCCTATTTGTAGTAGGCGTGCAATGTCTTCGTTGTTTGGCCTTCTCAGGTACTGAGCACCAAATATCGCGCACACACCCATTACAAATCTGTCTAAGCACTCCAATGTTGTACTTTCACCGATTCGAACATAGTCATCAACACTGTCAGCGGGTGATCCATATGCCAGTATACGAAGAGCGGCAGTGCACTTCTGCAATGGTGAAAGGCCCCTTCTACCAACTGCATCAATCCTTCTCTGGAAGTACTCGTCATGATTGCCAAGTGCTTCTACGATGCGAAGGAACACATGTCTTCGCATTCGGAACCTTCGTCGAAATTGAACCTCTGTGTATACAGGATTTTCTGAGAAGTAGTCATTGAATAATCAGTTATGTCCTTCTTCACGACTCCGATCTATCACTGTTCTTTTTCTTCTGCACCTGATGGTGTTGTCGGCTTGTTGTTGACTCTCGCGTACCAACCTTATGACCTCCTCTTCAGTGTTGTCCTCGAGGCATTCATCTACGATTTCGTTCCAGATTGTATCAAAGTCAGTGTTTGGATCCATTTCTTTTGCTATATGAGAAGGTGAGAAATGAGAAGAGAATGGTAAAAGATGAGAGAAAAGGAGAAGATGAGAGAATGGGAGAAGATTGCACAATTTGGTTCTCTTATGTGAGGTATATATAGGCTAGTTCTACAACGGCTAGTTTTACAACGGCTAGTTTTTTACAACCGCTAGTTTTTTTATAAACGACACTATTTTTATTTTTTAATCATTGAAGCTTCCAGATTGCTTCATCAATTCTTCGCTTCTTCGCTCTTCACTTCTTCGCTTCCAGATTCTTCCATTCGCTTCCTCTTCTCTGCTCAGCCTTCACTCCCTCGCTCTTCACTCCCTCGCTTCAATCGTTCCTTTCCTCAGCCTCTCTTTTTCATTTCCAGAATCTTCCACCTCTTCTCTCACTCCCTCGCTTCCTCTTCTCTGCTCAGCCTCTCTGCCACGACCTTCTTCTTCCCTCTCGGCCTCACCTTCTCATCTTCCTCGCCTCACTCCCTCACCTCTCCTTCTCAACTTCTCGCTCCCTCACCTCCATTCTCCAGAAGATTCCCCACACACACACTGCGGCCAGATCTTGTCTTGTCCAGAAGATTCCTCCCTCGCCCTCTCATCTTGTCTCGCCTCCTACCCATCGAACCATCATGCCAGTCTGTCCTTGCAAGCCGATTTCACAATGTCTCGCACCACCGCACAGATCTGTTTCTCCTTCTCCTTCTACTTTTGTTCTGTATTTTTTTTTCTTCGTTTTGTAATTTTTTTGTTTCAGATATGTAATTTTTTCTTTTGATTTGTATGTTTGTTTTGTAATTTTTAATTTCAGATCTGTAATTTTTTCTGTTTCTGGTTTCATCTTGAGAATCTGTTGCTTCTGTTTGTAATTTGCAATTTTGTAGTTTGAGATTTGTAATTTTTTGCTTCTGATTTTGCACTGTTTTGTTTTGCTTCTGATTTTTTCTGTTTTGCTTCTGATTTTGCACTGTTCTGTTGCTTCTGTTCGTCCCTTTCCCTTCTTCAGAAATTCTGTTTTGTTTCCCTCTTATTTTAACAACAATTTGGGTGAGATTGAGAGAGAAACAATGCTTATTTTAAGCTAAATCACGGTGAACTGCAGAGTTGCCGTCAACAAAAATTTTGACTCCCTTCCCTCCACGTCAGCTTGCTGCAACGCTGATTTCTTATACTTGCCGGAAACACAAACAAGACACAACTTTAAATCACCGCGATAAAGATGCTCTTACTAATACAGCTTTAACAACTACCAGCATCCTTTGACCAGTCACGATTAGCATCCTCCAACCATTGTAATTGCTTTTCCATCACCAAGACACCAACCTTGTTGGTATCATACAAATGCCATAGAGGCTTGTATCCTCTAATAAAAATTTGAATTCATTTTAGACTTTCACGCTAATTCTTTAGTTGTCTTGTTCATAAAAATTATAATTCTTAACCAATTCTAATTCTCTGTCCAATACTATTTATAACGAAGTTAGAATTAAAATTAAAATTTCAAACAATAATTCCAGTTCCATCATTCAAACAAACCCTATTATTACCAAAAAAATAAAAAAATTTCAAACAAACCCTAAGATTCATTTTACATTATCAAGCATATGATTTCTGATATCAAAAGGCATATGGTTCTTTTCATTTTAATAAACTCAACAATAAAGTCTACTAAAGTCGAATGAATTGAATGATAGATATGATCAAATCCAATGATTCAATTGACGTTTTGTTCTAAAAAGCTTATGCACAAGTCAATGAACTTGATTTTCCTATCAAAGTGAAGCATATGTCCGACTCTTGAATAAATTAATAAGCGGTTTTAATCTACTAATCAATGGATATTACTTTTCTCAAAAATATAGATAGATGAATCAACATTAAAGTTATTATTGAAAGTAAAAGTCGTGCCATTTGCGCACGAGTTCTCCACATATTAAAGCCATTAAAAATTGATATAAAATTTTACTTGAAATTCAACTGATCCGGGTTTTTTTGTTGTTGTGAAATAACATGTATAAACGAATTTTTTATCATAAAATAAAATGAAAGCTTTCCTCTCCCCTCCTTTTTGATAGATATTTTTATTGATCAGTAATAGTAATGACACTCATTTTGAATTTTGTATATAAAATTATCTGGATTTTGTTTGATACAAACAAGAAGTTTGGGGGGCGGGATATTAAAGAAAATAAAAATAATGTATAAAATAATGTATAAAATAGTAGTAGACAAAGTAGTGGTCTATCATTTTTTCTTTTTTTTTCTTTCTATATTTTCCATTTTCATTTTTATGTAATACTTTATTTGATTAGAGAATTCCATTTTCACGAATTTTCATTTTAAAATAAAAAGAAGATATAGGATAAAAAATTAGAGAATAAAATGGTCTTTTGGGGATAGAGGGACTTGAACCCTCACGATTTCTAAAGCCGACGGATTTTCCTAACTAAAGAAAATATAGAATAGATAGATGGGAGATAGAAGAGAAATAAATTCAATATAAGCATTTCTCATAAATTCACTAATTATGTTTTATGTTGGCGGGTCTCTTTGTATGTGTTGTTCGGAAAGAGGAGGACTCAATCATTAAAGAGGAGGACTCAGTGATTATTCGTTCGCAGAAACCAGAAGTCAAAATTTTGGTCGATAGGGATCCCGTAAAAACTTCTTTCGAAGAATAGGCAAAACCCGGTCATTTCTCAAGAACAATAGCCAAGGGACCTGATACTACTACTTGGATCTGGAACCTACATGCCGATGCTCATGATTTTGATAGCCATACGAATAATTTAGAGGAGATTTCCCGAAAAGTATTTAGTGCCCATTTCGGCCAACTCTCCATTATCTTTCTTTGGCTGAGTGGCATGTATTTCCATGGTTATCCGCTCCGCACTTGGCTACCCAGCGTTTACCATTGGCACGATAACTGGCACACCAAAGGTGCGTCCTTCCCGGTCCTCTCGTACTAGGGAAAGGTCCTCTCAATGCTCTAACGCCCACACCGGATATGGACCGAACTGTCTCACGATGTTCTGAACCCAGCTCACGTACCGCTTTAATGGGCGAACAACCCAACCCTTGGAAAAAATTATGCATCATTCTCATACCTGTCGCAGCTTCAAATAGATCATATCAAGCCGGGGATGGTACTGCGTATAGGCTTAATCGGCACCCGAATTCCATATTCAATCATCTGGATTGCATGGGAGTCATTTGACAAATTCTCCAATACGATATCTCTTAGGCCGATTCCAGGTGCTTTTGAAAGAATATACCTCTTAAGTTCATCACTAAATAAAGGATCAGATGTCGTTACCTTTGAAAGAATATACCCCCAAGTCCAACATTTAAATAGGGTCAAATGCCATTGCTTGGAGTCTAACATACGCATGAACAAGTGCTCCTATACACCACTCAGAAATAGCTAGTTAGAAATGTTGGCTGGCAATCCCTTTGGTAGACAAGGATAATCGCGCTGGTTAGTCAAGGACCTCCCCTCAGGGTGTCCAGAAATGAACCTAAAAATCAGGTCTGCTTCAAAACGCGAAATATATCTAGGATGACTTCCATAGAAAATATGACTTTCCTCCTCCTTTCGACAAGTATGGCGCGTTCATCATCCTCAGAAAAATTTCCATCTCGGACAAGGTAGTAATCAAGGAGGCGTACGTGAACAGCAAAACATTGAGGATCTCCAAAGTCAGAATGAGCAACAAGTAGTACGTGAGAATTTGAGAAGGCTGCAAGAGGAGATGGAAGCTCTTCAAGCAAGAGAGGATGATGAATGCCGTCGGTTGCAAGAGGAGATGGTTCATCATCCTCGCTCTCCCGAAGAGCTTCAATCTCCTCCTGCAACCTTTTCAGATTCTCACGTGCCTATTGTAGCTTATTCTGACTTTGGAGATCCTCAACATTATGTTGTTCACCATTCTATCTCGCCAGAAGAACTTCCATCTCCTCTTGCAACCAAGGTTATTCATCATCCTCTCTTGCCTGAAGAGCTTTCATCTTCTCTTGCAGGCTTCTCAGATTCTCACGTAGGACATAGGGTCTGGTCGTTCTCCTCACGAGACGTATGCTCAGGAGGCATGCCATGAGAAAGAGGACATTCACACGCATCATGCTCAAGAGGAATAGGTTCATTGAAAGCAGGAGGAAGACTCTTCTACTCCATGGAATTCATCCTAAATATGTGTCACGTCTTGATACAAAGACTTGGTTTTCGGATCCATTTTCTAAAAACCCTGAGAAGACCTTGACTATCCAAAGCCCTTGTCTACCAAAGGGATTGCCTACAATCATCTCGCTACCTATATTTGAATGGTGCAAAAGCACTAACTCGTGCATATGTTAGAGACCCCAAGCAATAACATCTTACTCTTGAATTAATGACAAACTCGGAGGTATATACTTCCAAAGGCATCTAACTAACCAACCTACAAGATCTCCTATTGGAGAATTTGTTAAATGGCTGCCAAGCAGTCAAGGCTTAATCTACACCCGAATATGTCATCAAGCATGGAGTGTCCGAATAAACAATTTAACCAAACACTTATTCAAAAAACACTTACATAAGTATTTATGTATTAACTGTCTGTTTCTCTATTGAAGAAAAAATGAGTGTAAACTCCAAAAACTTTATAGAAACTATTTCCACAAGCTATCATAGTAAGGTTGTGAAAATAAGAAGAAAATAACTTGTCAACATGTTGTAAATAAAACTCTTCCAAGCTCACTAAGCTCACTGAAAGCACTTTGTGGCATAGCCAAAAGTCAAATATGCAATATAGTTAGAAGCAGGATGAAGATGAGTGTTAACAAAATGGTTTGAGTTTTTCCCTGATAGGCCTTTTGAGGCAAAGTACAATGTTACACACAAACTGCAAAAGATTTAGTAGCTGAAATGAATCAATATCATCATCATCATCATCATATGTGTAGAATAAACTCCCTCAACCGTTTGTAAGGAAGGAACACAGTTTGATATAAACTAACATAAAAAAGAACTCATTCATTTAACCATAATCAAAAGTTTCTTAGTTGCAGTTGTTCAACAATCAAATCAAAACAAGCAATACATTCCCCAAGCTATTAAAAAAAACCTTTCCCCAAGCATCTTCCTCACTTCTCAGATGAGTTTGGTCCACGCTTCTTTCCGAATCCCACCACTACAATAACACAAACAAAAAAAAATTAATAAAAAAATCCCACATCATGACCAAATTAGCCCTTTTCATTTGGTAGGAAAAAAAAATAGAAAAGTAAAAAAAAAAAAAAGGAACTTGAAGATTGATTTGTTGTGGATTTAGAAGTAATCGTAAAGTAAAGAAAGAAGAAAAGGGGAGGGAAGGGAAGATAAGGTTACCGGCGGTGACGAATCGACGATTGTATTGCATACGCTTGTGAGCGTGGCCACGTGGCTTCTTCTTTTTGTCTTGCTTTGCGACTTTGGGAGTTTGGCCTCTCACTTTCCCCGCACGAGCAAGAGATCCGTGAACCTTACCTGCATCATTCCAATTTACAGGGATTCACTCACATCATATGCCACAAAAACTGAAAACAACGCAAAACCCTCTATTCGTTTGGAAATAAAGAGTAACTAAACTCACCCATTTTGAAGAATTTCTGCTTCTCTCTCTATCTCCCTCTTCGCTTCAACTTGCAGCCGCTACCAAATAGAACTCCAAACGTAGAATGAGACATTCTCTATTTGTATTGGTAGGGTTAGTTCGGTTGAAGGTTATGTTTGGGCTCATGTTTTGGACTTAAGATGGGCCTTCTCTTGAAAATCATGCGAGCCCATTTTTAGGCTCATAACATATTATTATATTATTACTAGCGGCAAGACGGGCACTACCGTGCCCGTCTTTCTGCATTTCTATTGCGCTACGATGAATACCTGCAAAAAAATGTATAGAAGTTCAAGTAAGAAGAAGAAGATGCAGTTTTTTTTTGCAGTTATTTTTTTTGTAAACTGCTCAAGGGTAAAATAGGAAGTAAATTAGTACACCAAAAAACAGTTATTGAAAGTTGTTCCCTTTATATAATGGTATAGATAATGACAAAAAAAATGTTATATTATTTTTTAATAAAAATTTATATATTTGTAGAGGCATGTCTGCTTATCTTATTTGGGCATTTTTATTTTATATTTTAGTAAAATTAAATTTTAGATATTGAATGAATTGAATTAAAATAATTTATGTTTAAAAATAATTCAAGCATTTAGAAATTACATTTTCGACATTGGGTTAACATAATGATTTTATTTAAATGATGAAGAAAAATCACAGCTTAAGTAAACTTATGGGTATATTTTAAAAAATTTATGTGTTTTGTATTATTTTTTTATACATAAATTTTGTATTATTTACTAGAGAAGGAAAAAAATACATGTACTTATATTAAAATTAATTCCACTGCTCGAAAATTTATAAGAAGTGATCCTTTCAAAAACAGATAACATGTTTTGTTGGTGCTTGGATCCTATGCAGCGGTTGTACCAGTGCAACTACTACAAAGTCGTTAGATCTTAATTGTGATGTGTATGTGTGTTTCTCTTTCTCTAATCTAATAGCTCTACAGTGGCTGTACCGTTGTGGCCGCTACAAAGAATCTACGTTTGTTTTATTGTCATCGTATTTTTTTGTGACAAACTGAAGAAGCACTTAGAATTTATTTTTTCTTAAAATAAAGTACTGAACTTACATTTTATAAATAGGAAAAATAAGTTACAAGAGAAATTTATAAGGGTTAATACCGTTTTTTGTCCCTGTAATATAAGAAAAATCCAGTTTTAGTCCATGCTAAAATTTTTGTTTAGATTTCGCCCCCTATAATTTCAGATTCTCCCAGTTTTAGTCACTCACGTTCTCTCTCCATCTACGTGGCATGGGTGATTTGTAAATTTTTTTTTACACATGGTTGTTTCAATGCTGACACAGTATAACTCATTGTAAAAAATTAAATAAATGAATAAATAATAAATTTAAAACTAGTCACAACCAATGTATGACTTACACGTCATTGAACCACCCCAAAGTGCTACCCTCACTAACCCACCTCTTACCGGAGCTCAACATCACCCCTACCCTTTCCCTTTTTCGCACCTTCGGTCCTCACCCATACCCTTCTACGGTCGCTGCTTCTGGAGCCAAGATCGCCGACCCCCACCTTGCGGAGAACGACGTGTAGGTGTGTCAGGCCCTGTTGAGGGTGGAGGAGATGCACGAGCAATGTGCGAAGCAGCTGAGGGCTATGGAGGAGAGATTGGTGGAGGCTTATGGGTTGTGTGTGACGCAATCGGTGAAAGGGGTTGATGAGGATGTGAATGAACAAGTTGTTGGGATTTGGGATTCAGTTAAGGTTGATCTTTTTGGAACCCTAATTCCCCTGCCCCTCCCCTAATTTGCGCCGCCATACCACCACCCATTTCCCCTATTTTGCAGCGCTGAGAGAGAGAAGAGGTGAAGGAGGGGAACGGGAGATCGACCATAGAGATTGGGCCACTGATACAGTGGTTGTTTGGTGTCGCAATTTTTTTTCGTTGCGTCTCAGTACTGGTTTGTTTGCGTTTGTGCGGAGCTGGTCGAAAGGGGAGGTAGCACGGTGCGTTTGTGTGGAGATGGGGTTTTGACTACGCAGGGGAGTGGTGTGAGCTACACGGTGGTGCCAGTGCGAGACAGAGGTATTGATGATTCCAGTGGAGATTGAGGCGATATTGGATCGATTCTCTGATATCAGATTCATTCGTTTGTTGAATTTTCTTGTGTTTCCTTGCTTGAAGATTTTTCTGAGACTTTCTTTGTTTCCATGTTTTTCTTGAGATGAGTGGTTGATGGGAAGGGGCAGGTGTGGTTATGTGTTTTCTGGTTATGGTTATCTGGCCATGGAGGCTTACACAAATTTATTTTTGGGTAATGAGTAGGGATAAAGGTGTGGAATGTGGGAGAGGGTGAGGTCATGGAAGGGGAGAGGGTGTTGGCCGCAAAAGGGGATGGGTGGCGGATGGTGGTGGCTGGGTGGCGGTGGCTGGGCAGAGGGTATTGTTTGGAGAAGGTGAGGGTGGTTGCAGTAGCTAGTGGCTAGGGTGAGGGAGGGGGAAGGGGACATGTGGGTGGTGGTGGCTGGGGGAAGGATGGGGAGGGGAGGGGATATGATGTGTCAGCATCGAACTGACCTATGTGTAAAAAAAAAATTACACGTGGGTTTAAGTTCTCACTAGTCTTATTGGGTTGAGGTAAATATAATTTATTCGTAAGTGTTCAAAAAGTCCAGAGGTTTTCCATGTGACACCATTCCCTCGCCCTAATAAAAAAAAATTTAATCATCATCCTCTTTATGCTTCAAATGCATTGCACACTTCGGCAAATGTTTCGATCCGACAATCCCTGATACACTTTGACTTTGACTCTCTTTTGTGTTGGGTTTGTTCAAGTGTTCATCTATCTAGGTTAGCTTGGACCGGGAGTAGAGATCCGCTCTAGTTCTCACAAGAAATAGAAATTTCTATTACTATAGTTTTTAGGGTATAAACGCACATATTTTTAAAATGGTGACATTAATTATGTATTTGTATGCAATTGTACATTTAAAACAATAGTAATAGAGATCTCCATTTCTTTTGAGAAATGTCTTTTGAAAAATGGAGAGGACTTACTTTATATGTCTTTATATGTAAACTAACATTTCAAATCAAGACGGAAGGCTGTAATCTGTAAATTAAATTCCATTTCATAACTGAATCAATTACAAGAGGGGCAAAACTAGTATTTCAATTTCACAATTCCATATACTACTCTTTTGTCCGTGATCTGTTGAGTCCTCTTTCTCTCGAAGAACATATTGTGTTTTCTTGTTTAATAGAATGAACAAATGAGTGGTACTACTTTACCTACGTGGTCTATCCCTTGCGAAAAGACACCAGTTCCTTGACCTTGAGCCTTAGCTGGTGGCCAGTGTCAACTCCCTTGGCATTTAAATCAAAACAAGGGGTGGAAGAAAAGGGGGCCGTTGGAAGCTGTCTTTTCTTTCCTCATGAACTTTACCTAATGTATGTATACCACCACTTCGTACATCAGAGAAATGCAGCAGGGACGTCCCAAGTACTCTGATGACCATATAACAAAATTTGATATTTACAGCTTAATTATCTGCTCAAAATTCAACCTCATGAAGATCTCCAAAACTCCCACTCTTCATAGGTGAACGCATTAAAGAAACCTCATCAGGCATGTATGCTGATGGCGGCATTCCCAAAGCTTCCCCCAGAGACTGAATTTCACCCATTTTTGTGGGACTAAATGAATCACCAATACTCCCACTCCCACCCCATGAAGCTGTCCGCCGTGAGTGAGGAGAACGAGGGTAACTGCCATTCATCATTGCTCCTTGGTTTGAGAAGTTACCAATACTTGGAAACCTTTGCCTGGCCAATGGTGATGTGTGTTTGGTGGGGGATTGGTATGACCAATCATTCCTAGATGATGTTGAAGGATTTTCATTAGCAAAATTATCTTCCTGATTGTTTTCTGCTATAGCTTCCATTGTCTGCTCATTTGACGATGGTGCAGGAGCAGGAATAAAAAACTTTGCATTCGCAGCAAGAACAGGCTTGACAGATGGAACAGATGGTGACTGAAACAAGTTTGCTGAGCTTCCACCACCTTGGTTGAAGGTATCAACATACCTGTATAGTATATAAAAGTTAATCAATTTCATCTGCTTTTCAAATGCTGTTGATGGTTGAGAGAATGAATTATCAATAAGAAACTTCTCTTCTTGTTTCAGGAAAGTGATCTGGCTGTGCATAGAAGACCCAGCACCCAAATATTTTTCCTAATTTACTTTCTTTTTATATTAATACTTTTAGAATACCTATTTTAATTAGGTCTAGAAACAAGACTAACCTCCATTTTATAAGTATATTCAGTATGTCTAAAATATTGCTCGGAATATTAGACCATGTTTCCAGGAAGTTTCCGACCTTCATGGGAATCTTGGACTCCCAACCCCCTTGTGGAAATGATTTGTCATGAAACATAATTAAAGAAACATTTCTAGGAATGTTGGTTTTCTTGGAGTGTTTTTTAACACACTCAAACAAAAAGATTCACAAATTAAGATTCCTAATAAACTTGAAAAAAAAAAAAAAATCCCCTACCAAACTCTCCCTAACGGCCTTCAATTTCAAATTTTAACCAAAAGGAGGTCCACTTTAGAATGCTTGATCACTGACAACTACTTCTCATACTAAGTTCCAACTTCCAGCTACAACATGATCATAATGAGTTACAAAGTATCTTCTTACCTTGATCGAACACCAGTGCGGCCACGGGCGGAGAAGTGATTTGCGCTAGGTGGTATCGGTGGGATTCCTGGAGTAAGTTCCGGACTCAAATTTTTAAAATCAGAGCCCTCTTTAGAAGGTGATCTTTCTGGCTTCAATGCAGATTTCAAGTTGTATTCAGTTAAACCATTCTGGAAAGCAGCAGTTGTTGGAGGTGGTGGCAGTGCAGTTTCTTCAGCTGGAAGTTCAGCACCTTCCTCTACCCATCTTTTCAGTTTTTCATCATAATAGAACTTGTTCTTTTCACCCAATTTAGCCTTCATATTGGGGAGCATAAGAACCATTTGAATTGGCACAGTTGAAAGGAAAATGAAAATAAAACATGAAAGAGAACCAATAATACCTGTTTGTCAGAGCGAGGTCTCAAGACTAGCCCCACTGTCTTCTGCAAAAGTTGTGAGCCAAAACTAAAGCGAGAAAAGCGAGATGTGGCCCCTGATACTGACGTTTTTCTTTGTGCATCAGGTGAGGTTTCCTGTGATGAATCAACCAAATTTGCTAACAAAATCCAATATACTAAAATTAACCAAATGCACGAAGCTGAAAACTTCCAAAATTACACTATAAACCTTTAGAGTAATCACACACCTGTCGGGGGCTTCTACCAAAGTCTGGCTCTGAGACACTTCTATTAGGTTTTGTCATTCTATTATTGTCAGATGTCCACTCACTGATGGGCTCCATTGAAGAAGATGGAACTAAGGATGACATGGCCATTGTTGATTGGCTGTTGGATACTCTGTGTGCCATAGGCTGATAATTTTGTTCATTTCCATGAACAGTTCCTTGTGATGATGATGGAGCCGGTGGTGGTAAACCACCAACAACTCGATGTGCAGTACTATCAAAAAAGTTTAGCAATTTGCCCACTAATTTTGCAGGAGCCAAATTTGCGGCATACCCACCCTGGATACATACAGTTAAACAAGAGGATGAGTAACCAGACTAACAAAATAATGAAGACTCAATAAATGACAAGGAAGTACCTGTTGGTGGGTTCTAATCCTCTCCTCAAGAGATGATAGCAATTGTTTCCATGTGTCAACTTCTGGTGCGCGGCCAGTTTTTAATGATTTCAGTACTGCTTGGCAGTACCTGAAGTCACATAACAACAATAAGGCAGATTACATAAAGCATAATATCACGGACAATATTCTATAAACTTACTTCAACGAGTCTGAAACCTTTCCCACTTCAGCTAGCATATATGCATATATAAGCTTATATGGCTGAAACGGAAGTAAAATAAACTGAGAGTTTCCAAGCACCTTCGAATATTCGTATAACTCAGTCCTCTGTCCAAGAAAACATCAGGTATGATAAGTTTTGAGTGTTTCTTCCAGTAACACATCTTACGAAAAATGAATCATATTGAACATAAAATTTATTTCAGAGAGGAAGAGATTCTGAGGTTGCACAAGTATGTCACACAAGAGAGAGGTAATTTAAAAACCTTACAGAACACAAGGTTTTAAAAAAGGCTTAATTGTACTTTAAGTCCCCCTATTTTTTCAAATCCAAGATTTTTGTCCCCCTATTTTATTTTTCACGAATTTGGTCCCTATACTTTTTATTTTCACGAATTTGATCCCCACACTTTTTTACTTGCACTTTTAGTCTCTAAAATCGTGAATTTCTTGCACTTTTGGTCCCTAAAAAGTCGTGGATTTTGGGAAAGTGGGGGACCAAAAGTGTAAGAAATTCACGATTTTGGGGGACCAAAAGTGCAATTTAAAAAGTGTGGGGACCAAATTCGTGAAAAATAAAAAGTATGGGGATCAAATTCGTGAAAAATAAAATAGGAGGACTAAAATCGTGGATTTGAAAAAATAGGGGGACAAAAAATGTAATTAAGCCTTTTAAAAACTTCACATCCATTTGTTGGTAAACCTAGAATTGAAAGACAATTGAGAGAGTACATGCCATCTTCTTATGCATGTATACAGATAAAATATAAAATACACAAAATCCAAGTTTGAACCTTGTAAAATCCCAGAAAATTAAGAATCCGGGAACCAGAAGAAGTCCCAAGTAGGACGGGGTAGAGAGGGAGGCATTAGCAACAAGTAGACACAGGACTCAAAACATGCACAAGCAATAGAACAATCAAATTTTGTGGAAGAAGCAAAACAGCTAGAGAGATTTCTATGAACCTGGATTGCCTCTGGACTAGCATAAGTTCGAGGAAATTTCCAGTGATCCGCTCCTATCAGACAAAGCCTTGCACTGTCTGAGTATGACTCAAAGTTTGCTTCAGCAATTAAATAGCAGATGTGTGCCGCAGTGATCTAAAATATGAGTCTAAAATCAGAAGCAGAGTAGAAATCTACAAAAAAAAAATTGAACAGAAGAAAATATAAATTGAGAACTATACCTCACTTCTTTCCTTCCACAAACAATCACCAAGATGGACAATTACAAGTTCATCATCTTTGGTCCTGTTTGCAGTTATTACAGCCAAATTCTCCTCCCAATCGTCGAGCATGCCATTAGATCCAAACTAAAATTGTAAAGCAACAATAAAGACATGAGCTTCCAAGTCAAATAAAAATCTATAACCTTTGCAACTATTGAAACTTCGAAGTAAGAATACATCTGAATTGCATAGCCCTTGCATCATTGCATGGCTTATTAGTTTCTCCTACTAAAATCACCTGTGCAGGATGCTGAGGCATATGAAAAGCACTAGGATCCCCACTATTTGAGCTGTTAGAAGAGAAAACTTCAGCTGGTTGGCCAGCAATTAGAAGGCATAGTGTGCGCAGAGGAGACCCTGCAACCAGTTGACGAAGTGCCATTTGCTTCACTGTATCAACATAGAACTGCAGTGCAAACATGTACCGAATTCATTCCCCCAATAAAGGCAGGATGAAAAAGGACTGTAAGACACATAAGAGACTGTCTAACTCAGACATTACAGGATCAGTAATTCAGTATAGTATTCAACACTGGAAAATTTGACAGCTTACCTTTTCACCAAGTTGTGAAGCAAGAACAAGTGCAGGTCCCCATAACTGACCTTCTTGTGCATATTGCAAAGCCTCTTTCTTTTTGCCAGAGACAAGAAGATTTTGTACCTCAGAAGCCGTTGCCTAGCTCAAAATAGAAATCAGTAAAGGGTACAAACTTAAAAATCTGAAAGGGGGCGGGGGTCATTCAGGAGTTAACTTAATACACACCCGCATTTGTGCTTCAGAAGGTAAATTTTGCAGGCAGTGGCTCAGTACACCATACTGAGTGAACTCCTTGCCACTCATCTTGGCAGATGCAAAAAGCTTTGCAACTGCTGACTCGGGAGTATCATTTTCCTGTATACAATATAAACCTGGTAGGTTACCAAATATGGAGGTGATCCCATGAGGAACAGCATTAAGCACTAATATGAGTGGCCAGGTGAATCATAATTTTTACAAATCAGCCTAAATAATTCCGCGAAGTTACAGTAATCAAATGGCTCTTTGTCTTGCAGTTTGTCTGAATACATTCTAGGACCTATTTTGGACCCCCTCTACCCTTAAATCCATAAAATTCTTGTTCTGGTGCCAAAGAAGGTACAGAAGATACCGCATTACTAATATATGTTTCCTTATTATCCTAAAGCAATATGAATGAGAATTTGACTTTGCGTAATTGCTCACAAGATTGATCTTTTGAACCAAGGAAGAAGGATAAGTCATAGCAGCCATTTTGGAGTGCAATTATGATTTTATAAACCTCTCCAAAAAAGAGGTAACTGAAAAATACCGGGAAAATAGGGTACAGACATCCTTTACATCAACACTAAGAACTCTGGAGGGTAGCAAACATAAAAAGATAGAGTACTAGATATCCAAAATATGCATCGATAAAAGATAACATTATAACTCAACATATAACAATGTTCCAATCAATCTGATGCACAATGCAGCTCTTAAAAGAACTTCTACCAATCTTGCAAAGTATGGAAAATTCAATGAACAATAACACAGAAAGAAAACATAAAAGGATTTGAAGGACAATAGATTCAACTTACTTTTAGTATGGTGTCTGTACCAAAAGGAGAACGTAGTTTTCCATAATGTTGACAAGCTATTTTAAGCAAGGAGAGAAGGAGTCTCAACCTTTCACCTTTCTTATAATCCGTGTCAGGGGATCCACAGTGTGCAATCCTCTCATCTATCCATTTGTACAACTCTCTACTTCCAACACTCCCACCAACCAATGGGCCTGGGAAAGATTGCTGGCCGAGAGCACGAAAATAATCGCCGGCGCCATTTCCACTACTGGAAGAATCAATGCTTCCCGAGACGACTTCCATCAAGTTTAACACAGAAACAGAGCCTTGTACAGCACTCTTCAGATAAAATCAAATACACATTGTTAATCATTGTAGAAACCAAATGAAGGCGCATAGATCGAAACTGAAAACAGGAATCAAGAATTAACCTGAATTCCATATGTTGAGCTCGAAAGACTAGAATCTTTCATTACAATGAGTTTTCCACCGAATCCAAAGGTTACCAAGGCATGAGGAGGACGTCCAGCGGATGATATTCCAGCACGAGGGGCATAAGAATGCTGATGCCCACCCTGGAATGATTGCTGGGAATAACTGAAGGGCTGTTGACTTTCAGCATAATCATTTGGGAAATTTCTTTGTTCATCAAACCGCGTATTTGAATAATTAAAATGTCGAACAGAGTTTCCACTAGGAGCAAAGCGTTGCGGTTCAAGAGTTCCATTAGCCACACCGTGACCATGGTTAACTTTATTGTATAATGAAACTGATCCATAGGAGCTAGAAGCATTTTGTTGCTCTTTGTTGACAAAAATACTAGAACCAGAAGAATGATCAAATTGCTGGTTTCCACCATAAATTGCACTGTCCCTACTTTTAGTAGCAGTATCAGTTGTGTGTGTGTCCAAACCCTGCTGACGGTTAATACCATATGAACCCCTCCAGTTGTCACGTGCAGCCTGGCTACCAAAACCCTGTGACTCGTAATTGCTGGCTTGGCCATAATCCCTATACAAACTGTTATCATTTTGCGAAAAAGTACCAGTAGAAGCTTGTCCATTATCAAGTCCCTGAACAGCAGATTGAATAGATGAATTGTAAGTTTCTAATGAGCGCCATTCTTGGGCAATTGTGTCATAATACCAACCAGGATACTGAGGATCAAAATACACGTGCTCCGGATACCCATTATTCCCTTGTGAAACCTGGTTCCAGCTAGGCACACTTTCATTTGTGCCAGATTCAGCTAAAGTTCCAGCAACAACAGGCTGAGCATTTTGCTGCATATAAGAGACCTCTGCTTTAGCATCAGAAGCAGCTGTCCAACCGGCAGCCGTATTGACTTCTGAGCTTCCCTGAGTAGTGGCTGTTGCATTATGCTCAGCTACTTGATACCATTGCCCAGTGTTGTGATCATACTTCCAGCCAGGATACAGACTCTCCCAATGCTCACTGCTATTTGGATCTTGCCCACTTGTGCTATTTCCCAGAGATGCATCATAAGTGCTACTTCCCAAAGATGCATCATAAGTGCTATTTCCCAGAGATGCATCATAACCTTGACCTTCTTGATATTGCACAAAATCAACCGAAGCATTCAGGCCATCACTCGGAATTTCATCGCCAGGTTTCACCTCGGTATTAGAATCGTGGTATGCTTTCCCATGTTGATCTCCGAATTCACTGAAAAAGTCTGAATAAGATCCAAACCCAACATCTCCATTTGTATCAGCATGAAATGCATTCCAATCCACCTCCTTAACATCTGAACTGGGGATTCCACTGCGCTTGCCCGCACCCGAATCCGACGTAATCCCCGATCCAATCCCGTGATCACCGCGGTCCACCTTACTATCACATCCAAATGAACTAGAAGACACCAAAAAACTCCCCTCTTGTGCATTTCCACCATCCAATTTCACACCACCATCTTCCTCTTCCCCTTTCAGCTCAATCTCACTTCCTCCGCCACCCGAATTCTCAAATGCAGCATCAGCAACATCACCGATACCTAGATTTGCAAACGCTTTGACGTCATCAGAATCATTGCCAGACTTCGCGGGCCCCACATCATCCTCAACCAGTTTATCAAAGAAATCCTCATCCGTCTGATCCTCCACATGAAATGGAGGATTCGATGCCATCACGCCAAAACCCTAACCCTTCTCGATCGCACCACAAACAAATTCGCCGGAAAACACAGAAGAAGAAAAAAAAAACAACGCACAAATAATCCCTGATCTCACCTCCTACAGTTGAAGACGCAAACAACCGAACCAGAAAACAAGATCTGGGAATTCTGAATTTCACGCAATCCAAGAACCACAAAAAAAGCATTACCCGCAAACTGCAAAGTTTCAGTCTCAACCAAACGCAGCGTTTTGTGCCGCGGAGCAGAAAGGGGGGCAGGAAAAAAAACAAACAGAATGAAGCTGCGTTAGAGATCCATTTTCAGAATTAGCAGAGAATCAGAGGGAGGGAGGGGAAGAGAGAGAGAGAGAGAGAGTGAGTAAACAGAGGAAAGCCCCCGATTTCGCACCACCCCACCTAACTACCAATAACATGGAACTACGACGTTTTTTCAATTTTAGATTTTTTTTTTTACATTTATTATTATTGCTCTATTTTATTTTCCCCTTCAATTGTTTGAGCGTTTTCTTATTTACTCCTTCTG
Organism: Calophaca sinica; assembly: GCA_037113605.1. Classification (NCBI taxonomy): domain Eukaryota; kingdom Viridiplantae; phylum Streptophyta; class Magnoliopsida; order Fabales; family Fabaceae; genus Calophaca; species Calophaca sinica. Next base: position 33,894,787 of record CM073731.1, read on the forward strand.
GAACCATTTATAAGGTAAAAAGTCATTTTCAGATTTGTTAAAAAATATATGTATCTGGTCTAATTTTTGGACCAAATACATATATTTTTTAACGAATCTGAAAATGACTTTTTGCCTTATAAATGGTTTCGGAGTAGTAATTCTTTTCTATTTACATTTTACCGCCAAATATATAAGGCAATTATTATGGGATGAAAGAAAGCGGGTACGTATAGTTGCATGCAACTGAAACTTCCATATACGGTATTTTGCTGCTTCCGCCGGTTATGTTTTGGTCATTCGGTAAGATGCTTGGTGGTGTTTGTTTTTCCTTTCAAAAAAGAAAAAAAGAAAAAAAAAGGGTGGTGTTTGTTTTTGGGAGACTCAATTCTTTTTCAGAGGAATTAGTTTTCCAAGAATACAAAAGGTAAGACTAGTAAGTTTTAAAATTGTTTGATTCATATTTTATATTTCTACAAATCTTTATTTAAAATGTTTGGGAATAACTTAGATACGTTTGTTGCGATCCATATTTTTAAAAAATATATATATAAAATCACATATTTTTAAAGAAGAGAGATATAATTACTCCAAGAGTAACTCTTGCTGAAGTTACTCCATTTAATAATTCTTTGTTGACATTGAATTTTATCAATCTAACCGTTGAATATCATCATATTATATTTATGATCATGTACACTAAATTTCAGATAAATTGGATATTCGTAGCTATGCAATCATATGGTTAATATTTTACTTGTATTTTTAAAAGTATATTATACGTTGAATTGAAGTTATTTGATGAAATATCAAATATTTTTAAAAATTTATGAAATTCTATGTAGCTGATCTACTCAATAAGAATTTTTAATTCAATGGTTAGATTGATGAATTTCAATGTCTATAGAGAGTTATTGAGCGGAATAACTCTAACAAATTAAGCGGAATAACTCTAACAAAAGTTACTCTTGCAGTAACTATATCCCTCCTCATTTTTAAAAAATGTATATATAAAATCACTTATAGATAGTAGAGTAATTTTCAGAAAAAACTGATTTCCATCTACATAGGAATAAAAGTTACCTACCATCTAAAGGGGGAGGAATGAAATTCCTGTTAACATGGAAACTTTTTTTTCCTTTCCTGGGTATAGTTTTTTTTCTTAGGAATCATTTTTTTACTCCCTTGTAAATACATGAGAATTTTGTGTTTCTTCCTTACATTTCTAGAAATAAGTTTGGTATCCATGAAGCAAACACCTCTTAAGGTCAAACAGATACCATGGATGTGAAAACAAAATTAAAAATTAATTTAATAAATCTGTTTTCTCAACACGATATTAAGAGATGATGTGTAACCAAAAAAATATTAAGAGATGATGTCAAGATTATGAAAATATTTTTTTTAAACATAATTACTTATTACATTTAAAATCTCATGTGTCCGTTTGCTCCACCATTGCAAATACTTGCTTTCAATTTCACTGTTTCACATTTGGACCCTCGAGAATTTCTATAAACATATAATTAAACACACACTTGTACAGAAAATCGATATCTAACAAAATCGTGACAAACTTATAGACTCTGTGTTGATAAACTCGATCCACTACGTGTAGATCGTGCCCTAAGAATCAAAGGCAGATATGGAATCTTAATATCCCTCGGATATGTGCCTTTGCTTGGAGAGTGGTGAGAGATTGTCTCCTTACTCGCCCCAAGCTAAGAAGTCGCAGAGTGCCATGTACTTCTATTTGTGCGGTTTGCGATGCCATGATCGAATCTTCTTGGCACTTATTTATGTCTTGTGAGCTTGCTGTTAGCTGTTGGAATGAGGTCGTTTTGTGTCAGTTCACCGCTCCTCGTATGATGCACTGTGACGAGTTTAGAGATTTCCTCTTCAAACTAATTAATGTCCTCGACAAGGATCAATTTGCCTTGTTTATTATGGTGTTATGGAGTCTATGGAAGCACAAAGACGATGAGCTTTGGAACTCCCAAACTGTTGGATTGTATTGTTTCTGTTTGTTGTAGTTTGGGCCTTTACTTGTAATTAGTGGGCCTAGCCCATGGTGTATTGGCTGAGTCTGTTAGCTTGGTTGTTTGGAGTGTGGCAAACCTAAGTCTAATCGGTGTATATAGCAATTTTGATTAATGAGAAAGTTTAGTTTTCCCATTCCATCACTCTCGATATCCAACAGCTGGTATCAGAGCTCCATTGGGGCCTGATACGAAAAACCCTAACTGTGAGCGTTCAAGAAGTGAAAGAAAGATCGAGAGGAAATCGAGAGCAATGGCGGAAGGTAACTTTCAGCAACCTTCGATTCCAAGATTTGATGGGCATTACGATCACTGGTCAATGCTCATGGAGAACCTTCTTCGATCGAAGGAGTACTGGAATTTGGTGGAAAACGGAGTCTTCGCCCACGGCAGAGCAACGACTAATGTATAAAGATCGAGAAGAAAGCAAGCTCAAGGATCTCAAAGCAAAGAACTATCTCTTTCAGGCGATAGATCAAGCATCATGGAGACCATACTCAATAAAGACTCACCAAAGCCATCTGGGACTCCATGAAACAAAAGTACCAGGGTTCAACAAAGGTGAAGCGCCCAACTACAAGCGCCGAGGAGAGAATTTGAGCTTTAGGGATGAAAGAGGAGAATCGGTTGACGAATATTTCGCAAGAACGCTTTCAATCGCCAATCGAATGAAAATGCAAGGAGAAAGAATGGAGCAGTGATGATTGTTGAGAAAATTCGAGATCAATGACCACAAGATTTGATTACGTGGTTTGTTCGATCGAAGAATCAAATGATGTCACCGCCTCTATCAAGGATGAACTTCAAAGCAAATTTAATGATGCACGAACAGAGAATGAAAGGGCACAAGGAGGAGGAACAGCTCAAAGTTACCAGTAGGAGAACCGGTGGAAGAGGAAGAGTCGTATGAGGAAGAGGTGGACGAGGGCAGGAAGGCAGCCATTCAATAAAGATTCGTTGAATGCTACCATCGTTACAAATTAGGGCATTATCAATCAATGCCCTAATTGGGAAGAGAAAGCTAATTACGCAGAAGTTTGAGGAAGATGAAGAATTACCGCCATGGCTCACACCGATAAAGAAGAAGATTCACCAAGAGGGTGTGGTTTCTTGACTCGTCGCAGAACTACATGTGCGCCATAAAGACTGGTTCCTTGACCCGACAATCAATTCAGAGTATCCGTGAAGTTGGGGACAACTCAAAGATGATGGTCGTAGGGAAAGTGGAGTGTAAAGTTGGAAATCGAGGAATTGTTCAAGTGATTACCGGAGTCTACTATGTTCCAGATCTGAAAAACAATCTCCGAGCATTGGTCAATTGCAAGAAAAGGGATTGACCATCATATTTCAAAAGGATCTGTAAAGTGTATCATGGTGAAAGGGCTTAATTTTTCAATCAAGGATGTCCTCCAATCGCATGTTTGCGAGTGTTCAAGCATCGTGATAGTTTCATCCTGCTTCAAGATTTCAACTGAGGACAATGCACACCTTTGGCATTGTAGATACGGTCACTTGGGGCATAAGGGGCTTCAAATGCTGGTGCAGAAAAGTATGGTGAGAGGCCTTCCCAAACCGAAGTCACCAAAACTATGCAAAGGATCGCATGAAAGGCAAGCAACACAGAGATTCTTTTCCAAAGCAAAGTTCGTGGAGAGCAACACAGAAGCTTCAACTAGTCCATGCAGACATATGCGGCCCAATTAAGCCTGAATCACACAGCAAGAAAAGGTATTTCATCACCTTTATAGACGATTTCAGTAGAAAGACTTGGGTTTTCTTCCTTGCTGAGAAATCTACTGCTTTAGAATGCTTTAAGAATTTTAGAGCTATAGTTGAAAAAGAATCTGGCTGTACCATTAATTGTTTGAGAACTGACAGAGGTGGAGAGTTCACCTCAAATGAGTTTAACAAATTTTGCAGCTCCAATGGAATTAAGAGGCAGTTAACCGCAGCTTATACACCCCAGCAAAATGGGATTGCAGAGAGAAAGAACAGAACAGTGTTGAACATGGTGAGATGCATGCTGTCTGAGAAAGACTTGCCTAAGGAATTCTGGTCAGAGGCAGTAAGATGGTCAGTTTATGTGCAGAACAGAAGCCCAACAGCTGCACTTACTGATACTACACCTGAAGAGGCATGGTGTGGAACAAAACCTGCAGTCCATTTTTTTAGAATATTTGGCTGCGTGGCTTATGTTCACGTGCCTGAGATGCAGAGAAAGAAGTTGGATAATAGAAGTATGAAGTGTATCCTACTGGGTGTAAGTGAAGAGTCAAAAGCCTATAGGCTTTATGACCCTGTTGCAAAAAGAATCTTGATTAGCAGAGACGTGAAGTTTGCTGAAGATGAGAAGTGGGGCTGGGCAGAAAATGACTCAGGTAATAGGGGTCAGTTGGTTGATTTGGGAGAGAAAGGGGAAGAAGGAACCAGTGATAACAATGCTGGCCCAGAAATTGCAACAACCAGTGAAGGAACCAGTGAAGGTGCAGTAACCAGAGCAAATACAGAGGTTGCTGTCCACTCTGTTGGTGAGCAGCAGCAAAATGATTCTTTCAGAGGTGAATTGGGCGAAAGTAACTCTGGAGGGACAGCAGATGTTCCAAATGAAGGGAGAGCCAAAAGGAAGCCATCATACTTGAATGACTATGTCACTGAAGAAACAAAATTCAATGGGCTGGAAAGTGAAGGAGAATTCAGTTTTGCCGTGGTTGCTCAAGCAGAAGATCCACTGACCTTTGAAGATGCTGTGAAAAATGATAAGTGGAAGAAAGCTATGGATTTGGAAATGGAGGCAATAGAAAGAAATGGCACATGGGAATTAACAGATTTACCAAAAGGAGCTAAAAAGATTGGAGTAAAATGGGTATTCAGAACAAAACTCAATGAAAGGGGAGAAGTTGAAAAGCACAAAGCGAGATTAGTGGCTAAAGGGTTCTCTCAACAGCATGGAATTGATTACAGAGAAGTATTTGCACCGGTAGCTCGATGGGATACCATAAGAACTGTCATAGCAGTGGCTGCGTTAAAAGGATGGTGTGTCTATCAATTAGATGTAAAAAGTGCATTTTTACATGGTGAGCTTAAGGAGACAGTGTTCATTGACCAGCCCCCTGGTTATTTGAAGAAAGGAGCTGAAGGAAAAGTATACAAACTAAAGAAGGCCCTATATGGTTTGAAGCAAGCCCCTAGGGCTTGGTATAGTAAGATTGACTCTTACTTTGTGAAGGAAGGCTTCTTGAAGTGCCCCTCGGAACACACATTGTATGTCAAGAAAAATGGCAATGGTAACTTGTTAATTGTTAGTCTTTATGTAGATGACTTAATTTTTACTGGAAATAGTGAGCAAATGTTTTCAGAATTTAAGTCATCTATGAATAGACACTTTGACATGACTGATCTTGGTAAAATGAATCACTTTCTGGGAGTCCAAGTAAGACAAACTGAAGCTGGAATTTCCCTAAATCAGGCAAGGTATGCAAGGGAAATCTTGGACAGATTCGGTATGACTGAATGTAAACCAGTGCTGAGTCCTATTGTTCCAGGATCTAAGCTAACCAGAGAAGGAAATGGGGAGAGAGTGGATGAAACCAACTTCAAGCAAATGGTCGGGTGTTTGATGTATTTGACAGCCACGAGGCCCGATCTAATGTTTGCTGTCTCTTTAATTAGCAGATACATGGACAAACCTACTGAAGTACACTTGCAGGCAGCTAAGCGTATTCTCAGATACTTGAAGGGCACCATTGAGCTGGGAATCAAGTACAGTAGCAGTGGGAAAGGAGAGTTTGTTGCCTACACAGACAGTGATTATGCAGGGGACTCTGATGACAGAAAAAGCACTTCCGGTTATGTGTTTTTGTTGGGTGCAGGTGCTGTTTGCTGGTCCTCAAAGAAGCAGCCAGTGGTAACTCTCTCTACCACTGAAGCAGAGTTTATAGCTGCTGCTCACTGTGCCTGTCAGGCAGTTTGGCTGAGGGAAATTCTTGAGAGACTTGAGCTAGTACAGAATGAGACTTCTGTAGTCTTTTGTGACAACAGCTCCACTATAAAGCTGTCAAAAAATCCAGTTCTCCATGGGAGGAGTAAACACATTGACGTTCGGTTCCACTTCTTGAGGGACTTGGTCAAGAAAGGAGTGATTGAATTGATTCATTGCAGATCTGAGATGCAAGTTGCTGACATAATGACGAAGCCCTTAAAAATGAGACTTTTCGTGAGATTGCGTGAAGACCTTGGTGTGTGCAAGTCAGAATCAATGTTGCCGCAAGGTGTTCTGCGTGTTACATTATTCTGTTGCTGCCATCGCAGATGTGCATGTCTGCGTCTGCTTCTGCATGTCTGCGTCTGCTTCTGCTTTGTGCATGTCTGCGTCTGCTTCTGTTTTGTGCATGTTCTGCGTCTGCTTCTGTTTTGTGCATGTCTGCGTCTGCTTCTGTTTTAAGTATGTACATGTCTGCGTTCTCTGTAAATTCTCAGTTCAGTTTTTTTCTGTTTTGCTGATTAAACTCAAGTTGCTGTTAGCAATTTGGTTTAAGGGAGGCTTTTGTTGGATTGTATTGTTTCTGTTTGTTGTAGTTTGGGCCTTTACTTGTAATTAGTGGGCCTAGCCCATGGTGTATTGGCTGAGTCTGTTAGCTTGGTTGTTTGGAGTGTGGCAAACCTAAGTCTAACCGGTGTATATAGCAATTTTGATTAATGAGAAAGTTTAGTTTTCCCATTCCATCACTCTCGATATCCAACACAAACAGCCACTGCTTTGCTTACTGTAGCCAAGGCTAAGGATACTTTGCGGGAATGGCAACTGATGCGTGCTAAAAGAAGGTTGATGGCCCCCTCCGTGTTTGGTAGCAACGAGATCATGGCATGGGATGCTCGAGAAGACTCTCTGAAATGAAATGTTAACTCGACATTCTTTTGACAACTGCTCCAGTGCAAATTTGGGGATGTGCCTTCGAGATCATACTGGTGCTTTTGTGGCAGCCCACTCTCTTTGGTAAACACAAAACTTAGTATTCTTAAAGGTGAAGCCTTTAGTTTGCTAGAAGCATTTCACTGGGTTAGTAGATTGGGTTATTCTAATGTTATTTTTGTGTTCGATTGCAAATTAGTTGTAGATGTCATCATTTCTTCCAATGACTCGGATTCAAAGCTTGGAAGTTAGGGGCACATTATATCTCATCAAGCTAATTATAGGTTAGTTATAAGGAGGCAGACTAATAGAGTTGTTCACTGCCTAGCTAGAGCATATATTTCGTCTGCTAGCCCCCACACATCCTAGCTATGACGTTTTTATGTCTCTTCTTCACTTGATAAACAATGAAATGAAATAAGATGACTTTATAAAAAAAATTACATATAAAAAAACAAAATCGTGACAAAGAATTTTTACTTTTTATTCATGATTTTATAATAAATGCTATAACAAATTCAACTTTAATTCATTAACTTATGGGTCTTGCTAACAATTTCTCTAAGGGCACTAGTTAAGGAATCCAAATATAAAAGTTTTGTATTGGGAAAAACAACTTTTTAACTTCCAAAAAATGAATATACAGCTTCCAACACAATATTTCTATATTTGATTCTTTAACTAGTGTCCTAAGATCACTTGTTAGCATTTGCCTTAACTTATTAATGCCAGTTCATCAATCAAAAATTTCAATTAAACTAATGAATGAATGTACCAATACATGAAGGCGAATATTTAATGTTTTGTGTTTTCATTAATTTCCTAGTACATGGTTGTTAATGAAATAGACCATTTTTAAGTACTCCTTCCCTGGAATCTAAAATGATTAATTGAAATCCTGTCTTGTAAAATATTTAGGCAAATGGGTAAAGGAAGTCAACGAAAAAAAAGAGATCGGGATTTGAACCCCACTCACCCCACTAATAAGAAGAAATACTAACTCACTAACATTTGTCATTTAAAAAAAAATGGGTAAAGAAAGTTAACAAAATCGCCATCTTATAATCTCAATATGTAAATATGGTTATTTTGTTTTTTTTTCCTCGATCCATCGGAGGCCTATCAGCTAACACACACACTGAGAAGCATAAAAGGGTGATTCGTGGGTTCAAACTCACACACCCACATAAATGTCCCTACAGCATGACCACTGCGCTGTAGATTAAGAGAGCAGAAGGTGTTGTAGCTTAATTAGTTAGTACAGTACGCTCTAAGCGTCTTATTGATTGGTGAGAATTTGAAGCGAGAGAGAGAGACGTGCGAGAGAGCCGATTTCGCCTGATTGGTTAGAGCAAAAAATGAGACGAGAGATTGAAAAAAACTGGGACTCACGCCTTTTTTCTTTCTTCGCTCTCATGCGAAGAAATTGGTCTGACAGTGTTTTTTTTCCCTTTTTTCATTTCTACCCTTATTCTCTCCTTATATCTCAAATTATTTAAATTTTTAGTCAAGGATATTGATGTCTTTTAAAAAATAATCCACACTTCTCTCTTCTCTTTTTCTCTTCTTTTTCTCTTATTCCAACAATACCCCAAATTTACCTTATTTTTTATATTTTTCTCTCTTTTTATACTCTCTTTTCACAATTTCTCTCGTGAACCAATCAGCCCATAAGAATAGTTATTGCATGAGTATTGTCTATTTGTACAATCAGTAAAAAATTTAAAATAATATTGAAATAACTTCAATAGAAATATGTCATTTATTATTATTATTATTATTATTATTATTATTATTATTATTATTATTATTATTTCAAATGTTTGCAATTAGATTATATGTGTTCACGTAAACATGTGAACTGGCTAACTGGCTAAGGGTATGTTTGGATTGATGGAAGAAGATGGAATAGAGTAAAATAGAATGGTATGAAATGGTATTCCACTGTTTGGATATTTAAAAAAATAATGGAATGAAATGGTAAGTAATGACATTTATTCCATCCCATTCCATTGCTTATCCCTATTTTTCTTACGAGTGATGTTATTTCTTACAAAAACTTATCTAGACGAAACGCACGAACATGTGTAAAACGGCCAAACCCAACTTACAGATCTTTTTTTTTTATAATTTTTTATAAATTATAAAATAAAACATGTTCCGGACTGGGCCGAGGCCCAATCCGAAGATCCAACGCTTTCAGGCCCATTTCCGCATGCCTCTCCGCCTTCCCTCGATGCCACATCGACGCGGCCGACCCAACTGCTTCAAAGATTAAAGGAATTTACTTCCGACTCCCGGGTTTCACGGAACGGTTACTCATCGGTAACCGTCCTCAACTCGTATTAAAAGAGACCACGTCAAACGATCGAGGTAATCTTCATTTTTACCACCTCTTCACCCACCTCATTCATACACTGACTTGAGCGTCGGAGTGATTGCAGGTACCACCACCAAGGTCTTCCACCGGAGCTCGGAACACCACTGTGACCGTCTAATTCTTCCACCGTGAAGCGATACTTTCTCAGGTATCTCTTATGTTCGTCCAGAACATTGGCGCCGTCTGTGGGAACGACAAATCGCTCTCGTTCTTTTTCATGTTCACGGTGGCGAGAACATTCACAAAGAAATTTTCTCCTCCCGGTTGCGTGTTTTTCGATTCCGGTGAGAGATCACGAAGTTAAAGATCTGGTCAAATTCACGATTTCTAGGTCAGAAACTTGGAAAATTTGGGGAAAGCTCGATCACGAAGATCAAGAAGGAGATCTCATTCTTCTTCTCTCCGTGACAGCGATTTCTTTCTCGCTCTCACCTTGATTCCCTGAATCGAAGCTTTCACTATAGATCTGCTCACAGATCCAAATCGGGTTCATTCCCTCCTGACTAAACTCCTCGTCGTCATCGGCAACATCGACGCGACGATGTCTTACTGAATAAGCCTCAAATATTGGCTTTCTGGAAGTTTCACGATTTTGGGAAAGAGAGGCACAGAGTTGCTAGAATCTCAATTCGAATTCGCCATCGATTTGGCAGTTATTGACAACAAGGTCGTGAAGCAGAAGAGCGACTCAAATTCGAGTTCTTCCGCAGCAGTAGCGTGCAAGCGAGATCACAGTCGCACGATGTCCTTACGACTGAGGTAAGATTCGAACTTCTCGAATTCCTTAACTAATTTCATTAGGTCGAAGGACATCGAAAGCATTCTACAAAGACAAGCGGAATGACGACCTCATCCATCAACTCACGGCTTACATATCGAGCTCACCTTGCAAGTGACCCCGGTCACCGCACCGGCGCATTCTACATCACCAAGCAAGGCGTGCATATGTAGATTTGTCACGAGTTCAATCTTACATGAAGGACTTCAGTTCACAGTTCACATCGTCGGCAATACGTTCGACATCTCTAGTTCGAAACACTGAGCTCGACAAGCTCACCACCTGCAGAAGAGTGGATTCATGACATGGCTCTCCTTAAAGCCACCACCAAAGATGAGAAGTTGGGCAATGTTTCTCTTACACAGGAACTAGACACCGATTAAATCAACAAAGTGAAAGCAAAACAGCTTCACATGATTATCTCGGATCTCAGATATCGACCTCGGACGGAGTCACCTCCAACCTCTTCACTGGGAGTGAATCCTATCTTCTGACCTGATCTCGATATCGATCTCGACATCTCAGATCTGGTCAGCTTCGAGTGAGCGAATCATATCTTCTCGACATCAGCAAAGTCAGATTATCCTCTAAAACACAAGGGTAAAGAACACGAAGAGCACATGCACTAAAACGACCTCGTGCACGTTGGATGTCGAACAAGCCATGTGTAAAAAGCACGTGCACTAAAATGATTTCGTGCCGGAGAGCACATTGGATGTCAAACGAAGTCATACAAATTGGATGTAAAACGACCTCGTGCCGAAGAGCACGTGCGTTGTCAAATGACCTCGGATCTAGGATCTCGACGATGCGGCAGATGATGAGGATGACAACCTCGGATCCTGGATCTCGACATCTCGGATCTAGGACCTTGACAGCACAGCAGGTTTCTCCCACCAAGCTTTTCAGCTTAGATGAGGACGACAACCTTGGATCTCGACATCTCTGATCTAGGACCTCGACATAACAGCTCAACCTCTAGACGAGTCGGCTCCACATCAAATGAGCACCCGACTTAGGGGCATAGCCTCGTGCCGAGACCGCGTGCACGAGCTCGTGACAAAGCCTTGTGCCTTGCACAAGCACCTGATGATGAGATCGAGCCTCGTGCCGAGACCGCGTGCACAAGCTCGTGACAAAGCCTTGTGCCTTGCACAAGCACCTGAGCTCGTGACAAACTACCTGATGATGAGCCTCGTGCCGAGACCGCGTGCACGAGCTCGTGATAAAGCCATGTGCCTTGCACAAGCACCTCTGCAACAGGTGGATACGCAGTCCAGTACTCGGGCGACCTACCAGGCCCACCTCTGCAATTTCAATATTCAGACGGCTTTAAACTCGGATACGTCGTTGACCTTGATTATTTGATGACCTCAACCTTGCCGCTTGGACAGCCAGATCAACTACTCTCACAGGGAAGTATAAAACTCGACTACGAGCACTTTACTCAGCATAAAAATTAATGCTAACTTTATTACATCAAGTTGTTGCAAATTGTCTATACTTTGACAGGAACAGTTGCAAATTCCAAGAACTTGGAACGCGGCAAAGATGAAGCCCTGAGATCGAGCCTCGTGCCGAGACCGCGTGCACGAGCTCGTGATAAAGCCTTGTGCGTTGGCACAAGCACCTGTGATCGACCTCGTGCCGAGACCGCGTGCACGAGCTCGTGATAAAGCCTTGTGCGTTGGCACAAGCACCTGATGAAGAGATCGACCTCGTGCCGAGACCGCGTGCACGAGCTCGTGATAAAGCCTTGTACGTTTGTACTAGCACCTGATGAAGAGATCGACCTCGTGCCGAGACCGCGTGCACGAGCTCGTGATAAAGCTTTGTGCGTTTGCACAAGCACCTGATGAAGAGATCGAGCCTCGTGTTGAGACCGCGTGCACGAGCTCGTGATAAAGCCTTGTACCTTGCACAAGCACGTCAAGCCTCGTGGTCCGTGAATCGCCAGCAGAGGTGGAACACGAAGGTCCTGAACGAACTGATAAACAAAGCACGACCCGACGATGCTTGCGGTTCATTTAACAAAGACGCCGAACGCCGACATCAATGAACTTCAACAACAAGTCACCACCTCGACATTCGAGCTAGCGACTGGGAGCAATCGTTCGGATCGGGCCGAGGCCCGATCCAAGATCCAACGCCAGGCCCATTTCCGCATGCCTCTCCGCTTCCCTCGATGCCACATCGACGCCAATAACCCAACTGGTTTCGCATTAAAGGAATTTACTTCGACTCCGGTTTCACTGAATCGGTTACTCATCCAGAATCGCCCTCAACTCGTATTAAAAGAGACCACGTCAAACGATCGAGGTAATCTTCATTTTTACCACCTCTTCACCCACCTCATTCATACACTGACTTGAGCGTCGGAGTGATTGCAGGCACCACCACCAAGGTCTTCCACCGGAGCTCGGAACACCACTGTGACCGTCTAATTCTTCCACCGTGAAGCGATACTTTCTCAGGTATCTCTTATGTTCGTCCAGAACAAAACAAAATCAAACTAATCTAATCTAAATCACTATTATTTCGCTTATTTTACTTCCAAATAAGGAACCCCGGTGTCTCATCTCTCTCTTGGGACAGAGTCCAAGTCTTCTGCAATTAGGGAGAAAATGGAAATCTCCATTTCGTTGACTATTCAAGCGACCCGTAACATTAAAAATAAAAAATAAACGGTTCAGACTAAAACACCAATTAAAAATTGTAAAAAGAAATCAAAACTTTTTTGTTAGCATTCGCCGTTCCCATTTGTTAGTGTTCTAGTTGGAGTCGTCTTTATCCACCACTGCTGCGTCGTCTTTATTTTTTTATTTCTAATTCAAATACCCATTTGTTCACCTTACCTGCATAATTTCTTCATTTTTCATGTTTTTTTTTTGCACGCTTTACTGTTTCAGATGAATCAATGGGAATTCATTCAGCCTTAGGCATCGAATTACAGGATCTACGGGAACTCGTTTAGCGTTGTATGTGAACAAGTATGTTAGAATTGTTACCCCAGCCATCTCGCCTATGCTAAAATCTCATTGATTCCCTCCTTTTATCTCTGTGTCTGCTAAAATATCATCGGCATTGGTCGACGGCGAAGGGCGTAGTGGGCAAGGACCTCTGGCCGGCAGTGCATGGCACAGGGGCCGTCGGCTAACAGCACAGGGGGCAGCGGCATACTTACGAGCAAGGAACAGGAGCGAGCACAAAAGTGATACGGGAACACAAAGAAAGAACAACCGCCGATCATCTCCGCCCATGGCCTACGCCGTTTGCCATCGGTTACCTCCCTCTTCTCCTATTTCTTCTTTGGATGTTTTTTAAAATAGAATGAAACAAAAAGGCAGAGAGAACATGACTATTGCGTAATTGATCGAAAATTTTTGTCCACGTCGAATCGCTACGTTTCGACTTAAAAAACTTAAATGACTTATTTAACCAAAAATGAGTTATTTAGCTTAACTTAAAAACTTATAAGACCTATTTGAACCAACTTAAAAACTTATAGGACCTATTTGACTAAAATTAAAAACTTATACGATCAATTTGGCTAAACTTAAAAACTTAAAGGACTTATTTGGCCCAACTTAAAAACTAAAAGGGTTTATTTGGCCAAAAAAACTTATTTTGCAAAACATAAAAACTTATAGGACTTATTTTGCCAAAATTAAAAACTTATACAACTTAAAAAATTTATTTAGCCTAATTTAAAAACGTAAAAGACTTATTTGGTCAAAAAAGACCTATTTGGCCTAACTTAAAAAACTTAAATGACTTATTTAGCCAAAAATGAGTTATTTAGTCAAACTTAAAAACTTATAGAACCTGTTCCGGACTGGGCCGAGGCCCAATCCGGAGATCCGCTGCCTTCTCGGCCCATTTCCGCTCGTCGATCCACCTTCCCTCGATACCACGTTTCCACTCGCCTCTCCGCCTTCCCTCAACGCGGCCGACTAATCTGCTTCTCAAAGATTAAAGGAATTTAATGCCGACTTCCGGGTTTCATGGGACGGTTACACATCAACAGTAACCGTCCTCAACTCATATTTAAAGAAGACCGCGTCGAACGGTCGAGGTAATGATTCTTCTACCACCTCTTTACTCACCTCGACACACACTGACTTGAGCGTCGGAGTGTTTGCAGGTACACCACCCAACACGCCGTCGTCATCCGTCGCGAGCACAACCGCACTGCTTCCCTCCGGTCATCCTCTGAAGTTATGTTCAAAACATTGGCGCCGTCTGTGGGAATCGTTTCTGATTCCATCTTCTTTGTCGAAGTCTCCCTTCTTCACTCGACGATGACTGGATCGAAGCGTCAGGTCGCGATTAGCAATTCCACTCATGCGAACGCAGATCTTGAACCACCAAACCAGCCGATAGCTCCGACAGAACCACCTCTCCGGCATGACGCCGTCCCGATCGTTACTGCTCAAACCGATGCCGGAACGGAGACCGCCGCCATCCTCATTCACGAGTTCCGCGAATTCATCCGACGCCATGCCGAAGCGATGCATGCTCAGAATCAACGCCTCGATCGAATGGAGAATCGCCAGGCGAACTCTCCGCCGCGTTGCCACAGATCGAAATGTAAAAGATCGAAGCCCTCGCTCTCCTGAGATCGGCGAGTCCAAAGTCTCGGACTGCTCATCGCCACCACCGCGGGCACGACTCCACGCCGCCTGGGCATGTAGCACTCCGCCAGGCTCATTCTGCCTCATCAACCCTTCTCGCAGCGATGACACGTATGACGCGCGTGCAAGGCCTTTCGTCCTTTACGCCCAAGATTATGAGATTCCCGATTCAAGCATCTTCGTAAACCGCCCTCGTTAGACTCCTACGACGGACCACCGACCTCGACGAACATGTTGGTCGCTTGACACCGCCATGGACTATCGAGGCGCCTGGCGGCCAGAAAGTGCGTAATCTTTCCTCACTTTGAAGAAGTCGGCTTTGTCTTGGTTCCGCACTCTTAAGAGAAATTCCATTGGATCGTGGACTGAGTTCGCCGACCGCTTCGCACATTTCACCGCATCTAAAGCCCAACCCAAGTCGACAAAATTTCTAGCCGCGATTCAAATAGAAGAAAGGTGAGTCTATCGTAGACTATGTCGAGCGTTTCAACAAAGAAGCCATTTTGGTGAAAAAATGCTCGACGAGATGAAACTATACTTGCTAGAGCAAGGCCTGGTCGAAGAAGTTTATTCAAGGTCGACATTGGTGTCGCCAAACCGAGGTCCCTGACCGAGTTCCTGAAGCGAGCTCAGAAATTTATGAATTACGAAGAAAAGTTGATAGCCTCAAAAGACAAAGACAAATCCCCAGAGTAACACTGACAAGCAAAGATGAAGAAATATTATAGTTGAAACAAATGTATCCTAAACACATAAATGTGAAGCAGTGAAGTATGATTGAAGAAATACGCAATCAACATTTATTTACTATCAAAACCTTGCACCTCTGATGGAACCTCGTGCCGAGACCGCGTGCACGAGATCGTGATAAAGCCTTGTGCCTTGCACAAGCACCTGATGAAGAGATCGAGCCTCGTGCCGAGATCGCGTGCACGAGCTCGTGATAAAGCCTTGTGCGCTTGCACAAGCACCTCTCGCAATGTGGATACGCAGCCCAAGACTGAGCGACCTACCAGGCCCACCTCGCAACTTCAAAATTCGCACGACCTTAAACCTCGCCACGTCATTGACCTTGATTATTTGACGACCCCAACCTTGCCGCTTGGACAGCCAGATCAACTACTCCCACAGGGAAGTATAAAACTCGACTACGAGCACTTTACTCAGCATAAAATTAACGCTAACTTAATTACATCAAGTTGTTGCAAATTGTCTATACTTCGACAGGAACATCGTGATAAAGCCTTGTGCGTTGGCACAAGCACCTGATGAAGAGATCGACCTCGTGCCGAGACCGCGTGCACGAGCTCGTGATAAAGCCTTGTGCGTTGGCGCAAGCACCTGATGAAGAGATCGACCTCGTGCCAAGACCGCGTGCACTAGCTCGTGATAAAGCTTTGTGCGTTGGCACAAGCACCTGATGAATGAAGAGATCCACCTCGTGCCGAGACCGCGTGCACGAGCTCGTGATAAAGCCTTGTGCGTTGGCACAAGCACCTGTGATCGACCTCGTGCCGAGACCGCGTGCACGAGCTCGTGATAAAGCCTGATGAATGAAGAGATCGACCTCGTGCTGAGACCGCGTGCACGAGCTCGTGATAAAGCCTTGTCGACCTCGTGCCGAGACCGCGTGCACGAGCTCGTGATAAAGCCTTGTGCGTTGGCACAAGCACCTGTGATCGACCTCATGCCGAGACCGCGTGCACGAGCTCATGATAAAGCCTTGTGCGTTGGCATAAGCACCTGATGAAGAGATCGACCTCGCCGAGACCGCGCACGCAGCTCGTGATAAAGCCTTGTCGACCTCGCGTCGAGACCGCGTGCACGCAGCTCGTGATAAAGCCTTGCGCGCTGGGCACAAGCACCGATGAAGAGATCGACCTCGTCGAGACCGCGCGGCACGAGCTCGTGATAAAGCCTTGTCGCGCCGCACAAGCACCGCGGATCGACCTCGCGCCGAGACCGCGCGCACGAGCTCGTGATAAAGCCCGATGAATGAAGAGATCGGCCTCGCGTCGAGACCGCGCGGCACGAGCTCGTGATAAAGCCTTGTGCGCTGGGCACAAGCACTGCGGATCGACCTCGCATCGAGACCGCGAGCACGATAAAGCCTCGCGCGCTGGGCACAAGCACCGATGAAGAGATCGACCGCGCCGAGACCGCGCGCACGAGCTCGTGATAAAGCCTTGCGCGCTGGGCACAAGCACCGATGAAGAGATCGACTGCGTCGAGATCAAGCGCACGAGGTCGAAGAGATCGACTCGCACCGAGACCGCTGCGGCACGAACTCGTGATAAAGCCTTATACCATGCACAAGCACGCCGAGCCTCGTGGTCGAGAATCGCCAAAGCAGAGGTGGAACACGAAGGTCCCAAACGAATCGATAAACAAAGCACGACCGACGACGCTTGCCGCTCTCATAAACAAAGACGCCGGAGGTCGACATCAATGAATCTCAACAACAAGTCACCACCTCGACATTCGAAGCTAGCGACTTGGGTAATCGCTCCGATCGGGCCGAGGCCCAACCGGAGATCCGCCGCCTTCGCCCATTTCCGCCATCGATCCACCTTCCTCGATACCACGCTTCCACTCGCCTCCGCTTTCCTCAACGCTGCCGACCCATCTGGTTCTCGGATTAAAGGAATTTAATGCCGACTTCCGGTTTCACGGACGGTTACACATCGACAAGAACTGCCCTCAACTCATATTTAAAGAAGACCGCGTCGAACGGTCGAGGTAATGATTCTTCTACCACCTCTTTACTCACCTCGACACACACTGACTTGAGCGTCGGAGTGTTTGCAGGTACACCACCCAACACGCCGTCGTCATCCGTCGCGAGCACAACCACACTGCTTCCCTCCGGTCATCCTCTGAAGTTCTGTTTAGAACAGAACCTATTTGACCAACTTAAAAACTTATAAGACCTATTTGACCTAACTTAAAAACTTAGATGAGTTATTTGGCCGAAAAGGACTTATTTGGCGTAACTTAAAAACTTATAAGACCTATTTGACCTAATTTAAAATCTTAAAGGACTTATTTGGCCGAAATAAAGTTAGGAGACTAAATTCAACCTAAAAAATTAAGTTAAGGGACCAAAAATGGATTTAAGCATTTTTTCCTTTTTTTTCCTCTCTTTTTAATGTGATTCTCTGGCCGTTCTCTCTATTTTTGCTATCTTCTTCTTTTTTGCCCGCTTTTTTCTTTAAGTCCTAGGAGAAAAATTTTATATGTTCTCAGTATAATTTCATCATTTTTACTTAATATTTTTTATTTCTTTGGTTTTTAAGTTTTTATTATTTTAATTTTATCTTTCCAAATGTCATTATTATTTATAATAAATAATTATTTTTCTTTTAAATCCCAACAGAAAAACGTTATATATTGTCGTTATAATTTCATCATATTTAATCACGTATCAAAATTTATGAATGTCTTTATTACTTATATATGATCACTTTATTTTTAATTCTCGATGGGGAAATATTACATTATCGGTATAAATTATTACTTTTCTTTTGCGTCTCGATGAGGAAGTGTTATGCTTAGTTGGTTCTTTCTGTTTGCTCTCTTCTTCATTGTTTTGTTTTTTCCCCCTCTTTTTCTTTTCTTTCTTCATTAAAACACAATACAATACTTTTGGTGAAATCTTTATTTCGATTTTCTACGGGAAAATATTAAATATCTATATAAATGATTACTTTTCTTTTGTGTCCCAACGGAACGCATTATATGTCGTTAGTATAATTTTATCGTCTTTGATCATATATCAAAATCCATAAATGATTACTTTTACGTTTAAGTCTCAATGAGAAAACATTAGATGTTGTCGCATGGGTCTAGACAACTGTTCGTTTTGTCTTAACGATTTTTTCCTTTAGTTTTTTTTTATTTTCTTATATTCAGTATTTATAATTTTTTTTATTTATAGATGACAAATGATTATTTTTTTAAATCCTAGGAATTTTTTTTTACATGTTTTCGGTATAATTTCATCATCTTAATTTTGATTCTTGATAGAAATACATTACATGTCAGTATAAATGATTACTTTTCTTTTGTCTCCCAACGAGAAAATATTACATATTTTAGATTATTTTTCTCTTTAAAAATATTTTATTATTTATAAGTGATTATTTTTTTCTTTAACTCTAACGAATTGACCCGTGCGTACGCACGGGTACTGTGCTAGTTCACCTCCGTAAAATTAAGCATTTTCCTTTTCTTACCACCCAATTTTGGCGGAATAGGATGGAATGACTTATTCATTTAATTTTATAATTATTATTTTACTGTTTTATCTTTGTTTATAATGTCTTAACATACGTGTTGACCATTCTTCATTCTTCACTCCTCATGTTACAAGTTCTCTTGTCAAATCCAACTCACCAACACGTCCTTGTATTAACATCAGTAACACATACGTAACTTGATTGCAAGCTGTTGCACAATGTCATTGCTAATCAGATTTTGCCGAGACTTGCAAAACAATCTGGATACGTGGCTGCAAGTCAGGCATATTTTGCCGAACACTCAAATCTGAATACCCGTCGATCGAGCAATGATGAGATTAACATATCTGATGTTACTGTACAGCTTTCTAGCAATTAAGCTTTATCAATCAATCAATCAATCAATTAATTTTAATATAGGAGAAGAATAGGCTGTGAAAATCACAAAAGTACCCTGAATTAAAAACTTGACACCTGGCCAAAGTGAGGATATTTTTGTCACTCTAATTTTATCTTCCTCCACCTATTTTTCCCTCTCTCGAAACCCTACTTTATTTCTGATAGTAGATTAAAAAAAAAATTGAATCAATCTCCCGCTCACTCTCGCCGTTCCCTCCTTCCTTCCTCCTCCTCCTCCTTCTTCTTCTTCCTCCCATGTTTCCCTCTCTCTAAACCCTGTTCTGAACAGAACTTCAGAGGATGACCGGAGGGAAGCAGTGCGGTTGTGCTCGCGACGGATGACGACGGCGTGGTGGGTGATGTACCTGCAAACACCCGACTGGCCAAGTCGCGGTGTGTCGAGGTGAGTGAAGAGGTGGTAGAAAAATCATTACCTCGACCGCTCGACGCGCTTCTTTAAATGAGTTGAGGACGACATCGATGAGTAACCGCCCGTGAAACCCTAAGTCGGCATTAAATTCCTTTAATGCCGAACCGCTGGGTCGGCCGCGTTGAGGGAAGCGCGAGAGGCGAGCGGAAACGTGGCATCAAGGGAAGGTGGATCGACGAGCGAAATGGGCCGAGAAGGTACGGATCTCCTGATTGGGCCTCGCCACCGAACAGCTTGCCCCCAAGTCGCTAGCTCGAATGTCGAGGTGGTGACTTGTTGTTGAAGTTCATTGATGGCGACGGCTGACGGCTTTGTTCGTAAGGAACGGCAAGCGCCCTCGGCCGCGGCTTTGTTTATCGGGCCGTTCGACCTTCGTGGTTCCACCTCCGGCCGGTGCGCTTCGACACGAGGCTCGACGATTTGTGCAAGGTACGAGGCTTTATCACGAAGTTAGTGCATGCGGTCCCAAGACGAGGTCGACAAGGCTTTATCACGAAGCCTGCGGCACGCCGCCTCGCACGAGGTCGATCACAGTGCTTGTGCTAACGCACAAGGCTTTATCACGAAGCTCGCCCACCCGAATAGCTTGCCCCCTAAGTCGCTTAGCCCGAATGTCGAGGTGGTGACTTGTTGTTGAAGTTCATTGATGTCGACGCCTGACGCCTTTGTTCGTAGCGAACGGCAAGCGCCCCTGGTCGTGCTTTGTTTATCGGGCCGCTCGACCTTCGTGGTTCCACCTCCGCTGAGGCGCTTCGACACGAGGCTTCGACGATTTCAGGCAAGGTACGAGGCTTTATCACGAAGTTAGTGCATGCGGTCCGCGACGAGGTCGACAAGGCTTTATCACGAGCCTGCGTGCACGCCGGTCTCGGCACGAGGTCGATCACAGTGTGCCAGGCTAACGCACAAGGCTTTATCACGAAGCTCGTGCACGCGGCCCTCAGACGAGGTCGATCTCTTCATCAGGTGCTTCAGGTCAACACACAAGGCTTTATCACGAGCTCGTGCACGCCGGTCTCGTGACGAGGTCGACTCTTCATCAGTGCTTGTGCTAACGCACAAGGCTTTATCACGAGCTCGTGCACGCGGTCTCGTGACGAGGTCGATCTCTTCATCGTGTGCCTAACGCACAAGGCTTTATCACGAGCTCGTGCACGCCGGTCTCGACGAGGTCGATCACAGGTGCTGTGCCTAACGAACAAGGCTTTATCACGAGCCTCGCACGCCGGTCTCGCATGAGGTCGACAAGGCTTTATCGCGAAGCTCTGCACGCCGGTCTCGCACGAGGTCGATCTCTTCATCAGGTGCTTGTCCCAAGACAAGGCTTTATCACGAGCTCGTGCACGCGGTCTCGGACGCAGGTCGATCTCTTCATCAGTGCTTGCGCTAACGCACAAGGCTTTATCACGAGCTCGCACGCGGTCTCGGCGCAGGTCGACAAGGCTTTATCATGAGCTCGCGGCACGCGGTCTCGTGACGCAGGTCGATCTCTTCATCGTGCTTGTGCGGCGACAAGGCTTTATCATGAGCTCACGAGGTCGATCTCTTCATCAGGTGCTTGCGCCGCGACAAGGCTTTATCACGAGCTCGTGCACGCGGTCTCAGACGAGGTCGATCTCTTCATCGGTGCTTGTGCAAGCGCGACAAGGCTTTATCACGAGCCTGCACGCGGTCTCGTGACGAGGTCGATCTCTTCATCGTGCTTGTGCTAACGCGACAAGGCTTTATCACGAGCCTGCGGCACGCGGTCTCGCAGACGAGGTCGATCTCTTCATCGTGTGCTTGTGCTAACGCACAAGGCTTTATCACGAGCTGCGGCACGCCGGCCTCGACGAGGTCGATCTCTTCATCAGGTGCTTGTGTCAACGACAAGGCTTTATCACGAAGCTGCGGCACGCCGGTCTCGCGACGAGGTCGATCACAGTGCTTGTGCTAACGCGACAAGGCTTTATCACGAGCTCGTGCACGCGGTCTCAGACGAGGTCGATCTCTTCATCGTGCTTGTGTCAACGCGACAAGGCTTTTTCACGAGCTCGCACGCGGTCTCGCACGAGGTCGACAAGGCTTTATCACGAAGTTCGATCTCAGGGCTTCATCTTTGCTGCTCCAAGTTCTTGGAATTTGCAACACTCCCGCCAAAGTATAGACAATTTGCAACAACTTGATGTAATAAAGTTAGCGCACTTTTTATCTTTGAGTAAAGTGTTCGTAGTCGAAGTTTTATACTTCCCCGTGGGAGTAGTTGATCCGCCGCCCAAGCCGCAAGGTTGAGGTCATCAAATAATCAAGGTCAATGACGAGACGAAGTTTAAAGCCGTCAATTTTGAAATTGCAGAGGTGGGCCTGGTAGGTCGCCGAGTATCGGATCGCGTATCCACTGCTGCAGGTGCTTGTGCAAGCACACAAGGCTTTATCACGAAGCCTCGCACGCCGCCTCGCAGACGAGGCTCGATCTCTTCATCGTGCTTGTGCAAGGCACAAGGCTTTATCACGATCTCGCACGCCGTCTCGCACGCAGGTTCCATCGAGGTGCAAGGTTTTGATAGTAAATAAATGCCGATTGCGTGATTTCTTCAATCATACTTCACCGCTTCACATTTATGTGTTTAGGATACATTTGTTTTAACTATAATATTTCTTCATCTTTGCTTGTCGCTGTTACTCGGGATTTGTCTTTGGCTTTTGATGCCATCAACTTCTCTTCGTAATTCATAAATTTCGAGCTCGCTCAGAACTCGCTCAGTGGTCTTCGCTTGTCGACACCAACGCCGACGCCGAATAGATTTCCTTCGATCGTGCCTCGCCTAGCAAGTGCAAATTCATCTCGCCGAGCATGTCTTCACCAAAATGGCTTCTTTGTTGAAGCGCCGACGTAGTCTCCGATAGACTCGTCTTTCTTCACTAATTGCGCCAGCGCTGCCGACTTGGGTTGGACTTTAGACGCAGTGAAATGCGCGAGAACCGGGTCGACGAGCTCACCACGAACCAATGGAATTTTTCTTAAGAGTCCTGGAACCAAGACAACGCCGCCTTCTTCGTGAGTGAGGTGAAAGATTCTCGCACTTCACCGCCTGGGCGCTCGATAGCCCATGACAAAGATCAAAGCAACCAACATGCTCGCTTGGCCGGTGGTGCCGCCGTATGAGTCCAAAGCGGGTGGTTTCAAGATGCTTTAATCGGGAATCTCATGATCTCGGATGTAAAAGGACCAAAGGCCCCACTGAGTAACTCGTGTCATTGCTCAGAAGGAGTTGATGAAATGTAATGAGCACGGAGTGCTCTATGCCCAGAGCGGCGGAGTCGTACACGGTGGTGGCGATGAACAGATCTCGAGACTTTCGCACTCTTCGATCTCCGAGGAGAACGAGAGACTCGATCTTTTTCGCTGACCAGGTGGCAACGCCGAGCGAGAGTTCCTTCGCCGATTCTCCATTCGATCGATGCGTTGATTCCGAGCCTGCATCGCTTCGCATGGCTTCAATGAATTCGCTGAACTCACGAATGAGAACGGCGGCGTCTCGTTCGCAGATCGGCTTGAGTAGCAACGACCGAACGACGCCATGCCGATGCGAGGTGGAAGCGTTATTCCTCGTCCCTCGTGACTCACCGATAAAATTAACAGGTTCATGGTGAGGTGGTTCGAGATCTGGCGTCGCAGGAGTGGAACCGCTAGTCGCGACCGATGCTTCAACCCGGCCATCGCCGATTGAAGAAGGAGACTTCGACAAAGAAGATGAAATCGTAAACGATTTCCCACAGACGGCGCCAATGTTCCGAATGTAACTTCGAGGATGACCGAGGGAAGCAAAGGCGTTGTGCTCGCGACGGATGACGACGACGTGGTGGGTGGTGTACCGCAAACACCCAACGCCAAGTCGGCAGTGTCGAGGTGAGTGAAGAGGTGGTAGAAAAATCATTACGTCGACCGTTTGACGCGGGCTTCTTTAAATGAGTTGTGGACGACATCGATGAGTAACCGCCCCGTGAAACTCAAGTCGGCATTAAATTCCTTTAATGCCGAGAACCGCTGGTCGGCCGCTGAGGGAAGCGAGAGGCGAGCGGAAACCTGGCATCGAGGGAAGGTGGATCGACGAGCGGAAATGGGCCGAGAAGGCAGAGGATCTTCGGATTGGGCCTCGGCCCAGTCCGAAACAGTTGCCCCCCAAGTCGCTAGCTCGAATGTCGAGGTGGTGACTTGTTGTTGAAGTTCATTGATGTCGACGTCCGACGTCTTTGTTCGTAAAGAACGGCAAGCGTCCTCCGGGCGGGCTTTGTTTATCGGGCCGTTTGGGACCTTCGTGTTCCACCTGGCCGGTGCGCTTCGACACGAGGCTCGACGATTTGTGCAAGGTACGAGGCTTTATCCCGAGTTAGTGCATGCGGTCCGGCATGAGGTCGACAAGGCTTTATCACGAGCTCGTGCACGCGGTCTCGGCACGAGGTCGATCACAGGTGCTTGTGCCAACGCACAAGGCTTTATCACGAAGCTCGCACGCCGGTCTCGCACGCAGGTCGATCTCTTCATCAGGTGCTTGTGTCAACGCGACAAGGCTTTATCACGAGCCTGCGTACGCGTCTCGTGACGCAGGACGATCTCTTCATCGTGTGCTTGTGCTAACGCGACAAGGCTTTATCACGAGCTCGCGGCACGCGGTCTCGCACGAGGTCGATCTCTTCATCGTGCTTGTGCTAACGCACAAGGCTTTATCACGAGCCTCGTGCACGCCGTCTCGTGATGAGGTCGATCTCTTCATCGTGTGCTTGTGCTAACGCGA
This sequence comes from Calophaca sinica, assembly GCA_037113605.1. Taxonomy (NCBI): domain Eukaryota; kingdom Viridiplantae; phylum Streptophyta; class Magnoliopsida; order Fabales; family Fabaceae; genus Calophaca; species Calophaca sinica. The sequence continues at coordinate 33,919,348 of CM073731.1, forward strand.
CAAGGCTTTATCACGAGCCTGCACGCGGTCTCGTGACGAGGTCGATCACAGGTGCTTGTGCCTAACGCACAAGGCTTTATCACGAGCCTGCGCACGCCGTCTCTCGCATGAGGTCGACAAGGCTTTATCGCGAGCCTGCACGCTGGTCTCAGACGAGGTCGATCTCTTCATCGTGCTTGTGCGCGCGACAAGGCTTTATCACGAGCTCGTGCACGCCGGTCTCAGACGAGGTCGATCTCTTCATTAGGTGCTTGTGCTAACGCACAAGGCTTTATCACGAGCCTGCACGCCGGTCTCGTGACGAGGTCGATAAGGCTTTATCACGAGCCTGCACGCGGTCTCGTGACGAGGTCGATCTCTTCATCGTGTGCTTGTGCCAAGACAAGGCTTTATCATGAGCTCACGAGGTCGACGATTCATCAGGTGCTTGTGCGCAAGACAAGGCTTTATCACGAGCTCGCACGCGGTCTCAGACGAGGTCGATCTCTTCATCGTACTTGTGCAAGCACACAAGGCTTTATCACGCGGCTCGCGGCACGCGGTCTCGTGACGAGGTCGATCCACAGTGCTTGTGCTAACGCGACAAGGCTTTATCACGAGCTCGTGCACGCCGGTCTCGGCATGAGGTCGATAAGGCTTTATCGCGAGCTCGTGCACGTGGTCTCGTGACGAGGTCGATCTCTTCATCAGTGTGCCAGGCTACCAAGACAAGGCTTTATCACGAGCCTCGCACGCGGTCTCAGACGAGGTCGATCTCTTCATCAGTGCTTGTGCTAACGCACAAGGCTTTATCACGAGCCTCGCACGCGGTCTTGGCACGAGGTCGATCTCTTCATCAGTGCTTGTGTCAACGATAAGGCTTTATCACGAGCCTGCGTGTACGCTGGTCTCAGACGAGGTCGATCACAGTGCTTGTGCTAACGCGACAAGGCTTTATCACGAGCCTGCGCACGCAGCTCCTCGACGAGGTCGATCTCTTCATCGTAAGCCAGGCTAAATAAGACAAGGCTTTATCATGAGCTCACGAGGTCGATCTATTCATCAGGTGCTTGTGCCAGCGCACAAGGCTTTATCACGAGCTCGTGCACGCGGTCTCGGTACGAGGTCGATCTCTTCATCAGGTACTTGTGCAAGCACACAAGGCTTTATCACGTGCTCGTGCACGCGGTCTCGGCACGAGGTCGATCACAGGTGCTTGTGCCAACGCACAAGGCTTTATCACGAGCTCGTGCACGCGGTCTCAGACGTGGTCGATCTCTTCATCAGGTGCTTGTGCTAACGCGACAAGGCTTTATCACGAGCCTGCACGCTGGTCTCGTGACGCAGGTCGATCTCTTCATCAGGTGCTTGTGTCAACGATAAGGCTTTATCACGAGCTCTGCACGCGGTCTCGTGACGAGGTCGATCACAGTGCTTGTGCTAACGCACAAGGCTTTATCACGAAGCCTCGGCACGCTGGCCCTCGCGACGAGGTCGATCTCTTCATCGTGCTTGTGTCAACGCACAAGGCTTTATCACGAAGCTCGCACGCCGTCTCGTGACGAGGTCGACAAGGCTTTATCACGAAGTTCGATCTCGTGGCTTCATCTTTGCCGCTGCTCCAAGTTCTTGGAATTTGCAATGACTCCGCCAAAGTATAGACAATTTGCAACAACTTGATGTAATAAAGTTAGCGTTAATTTTTGCGCCGAGTAAAGTGTTCGTAGTCGAAGTTTTATACTTCCCTGTGGGAGTAGTTGATCCGCCGCCCAAGCGGCAAGGTTGAGGTCATCAAATAATCAAGGTCAATGACGAGCCGAAGCTTAAAGCCGCTCAATTTTGAAATTGCAGAGGTGGGCCTGGTAGGTCGCCGAGCATCGGATCGCGTATTCCACTGCAGGTAGGTGCTTGTGCAAGCACACAAGGCTTTATCACGAGCTCGCACGCCGGTCTCTCAGACGAGGCTCGATCTCTTCATCGTGCTTGTGCAAGGCACAAGGCTTTATCACGATCTCGCACGCGTCTCGCACGAGGTTCCATCAGAGGTGAAGGTTTTGATAGTAAATAAATGCTGATTGCTTATTTCTTCAATCATACTTCACTGCTTCACATTTATGTGTTTAGGATACATTTGTTTCAACTATAATATTTCTTCATCTTTGCTTGTCAGTGTTACTCTGGGATTTGTCTTTGGCTTTTGATGCCATCAACTTCTCTTCGTAATTCATAAATTTCGAGCTCGCCAGGAACTCGCTCGTGGTCTTCGGCTTGTCGACACCAACGCCGACGCCGAATAGATTTCCTTCGATCAGGCCTCGCTCTAGCAAGTACAGCTTCATCTCGCCGAGCATTTCTTCACCAAAATGGCTTCTTTGTTGAAGCTCGACGTAGTCTCCGATAGACTCGTCTTTCTTTTCAATTGCGGCCGCGTCGCTGCCGACTGGTTGGACTTTAGACGCAGCGATGAAATGCGCGAGAACTGGTCGACGAGCTCACCCACGAACCAATGGAATTTTTCTTAAGAGTCCCAACCAAGACAACGCCGCTTTCTTCGTGAGCGAGGGAAAGATTCAGACTTCACCGCCCTTACGCCTCGATAGCCCATGACAAGATTAAAGCAACCAACATGCTCGTCGGGGTCGGTGGTGCCGTCGTATGAGTCCAAAGCGGGTGGTTTCTGAAGATGCTTCGGAATCGGGAATCTCATGATCTCGGATGTAAAAGGACCAAAGGCCCCGCTTGAGTCACTCGTGTCATTGCTCCGAGAAGGAGTTGATGAAACAGAATGAGCACAGCGGAGTGCTCTATGCCCAGAGCGGCGTGGAGTCGTGCCACGGTGGTGGTGATGAACAGATCTGAGACTTTCAGACTCCTTCGATCTCCGAGGAGAACGAGAGACTCGATCTTTTCTGCTTTCGATCTGTGTGGCAACGCGAGCGGAGAGTTCCTTCTGCTGATTCTCCATTCGATCGATGCGTTGATTCTGAGCCTCGTGATCGCTTCGCATGGTTGAATGAATTCGCGAACTCGCGAATGAGAACGGCGGCGGTCTCGTTCAAGATCGGCTTGAGTAGCAACGACGGAATCTGGCGTCATGCTGATGCGGAGGTGGAAGGTTATTCCTCTGTCCCTCGTACTCACCGATAAAATTAACAGGTTCATGGTGAGGTGGTTCGAGATCTGCGTTCGCAGGAGTGGAACTGCTAGTCGCGACCTGATGCTTCAACCCGGTCATCGTCGATTGAAGAAGGGAGACTTCGACAAAGAAGATGAAATCAGAAACGATTTCCCACAGACGGCGCCAATGTTCTGAACAGAACTTCAGAGGATGACCGGAGGGAAGCAGTGCGGTTGTGCTCGCGACGGATGACGACGGCGTGGTGGGTGGTGTACCTGCAAACACTCCGACGCTCAAGTCAGTGTGTGTCGAGGTGAGTGAAGAGGTGGTAGAAAAATCATTACCTCGACCGTTCGACGCGGTCTTCTTTAAATGAGTTGAGGACGATTACCGATGAGTAACCGTCCCGTGAAACCCGGAAGTCGGCATTAAATTCCTTTAATGCTGAGAACCGTTGGGTCGGCCGCGTTGAGGGAAGGCGGAGAGGCGAGCGGAAACGTGGCATCGAGGGAAGGTGGATCGACGAGCGGAAATGGGCCGAGAAGGCAGAGGATCTCCGGATTGGGCCTCGGCCCAGTCCGGAACAAACCCTATTTTTATTTTGCACAAATTAAAAAAAAAACTGAATCAGCCTCTGCTCACTCTCACGGTTCCTTCCTTCCTTCCTTCTTCTTCTTCTTCTTCTTTTTGAAGCTCTCTGCCGATGTGCAATTAATGAACACTCCACATTTTCTAGCTTTCTACTTAGGTCTGTGTTATCGACGAGCGGAAACGTGGCATCGAGGGAAGGTGGATCGACGAGCGGAAATGGGCCGAGAAGGCAGCGGATCTCCGGATTGGGCCTCGGCCCAGTCCGGAACAAACCCTATTTTTATTTTGCACAAATTAAAAAAAAAAACTGAATCAGCCTCTGCTCACTCTCACGGTTCCTTCCTTCCTTCCTTCTTCTTCTTCTTCTTCTTTTTGAAGCTCTCTGCCGATGTGCAATTAATGAACACTACACATTTTCTAGCTTTCTACTTAGGTCTGTGTTTCTTCCCCTTCTTTTTCCTCCTATTTTTTTTGTTACTGTTTCTCGGCACTACTTAATGAAACCGAGTTGTTTTTTGTTTAACATTCTTTTTTGTTATCAATGAGTGTTGCAGAGGTGGCTGAGCATGTGGCTGTTTGATCGAGACATGAGGACAAAGAGGGTTTGGGGCTGCTGGCACTGCGATTCCGACTTCGGTGAGCAAATCAAACGGAGATGGTGGTCGAAAAATGTGAAAAAATGGTTGATGTGTAATTGTGTTTGTTTTCTCATAGCATACAACTATTTCACTAACTTATGTACATGATTTTAATATGTGAAAATAATTCTAATTTGTGTACATGATTTACTTCTCAAGTTGCCTTTTATTAAAGGACATAAATATATCTCTCCGTACATATTTAGAGCTTGATCTCGGTTGAGCTTGATCTCGACAGCTATTGTGATGGGTCTTGAGGCTCCAATAGATAGTTGTCTTCAATCTGTCGAGATCAAGCTCAACATGCCGAGAACAAGCTCAACCTGTCGAGATCAGGATTGCCTTCGACAGCTTGAGGACCAATAGCTTGAGTTTTATCTCGACAGGTTGAGCTTGATCTAAGCTGTCGAAATAAATCATGTGAATAGCTGTCGAGATCAGTCTGTCGAGAACCAACTCAATCTGTCGAGATCAAACTCAAGTTATTGGTCCTCAAGCTGGTGAGCTTGATCTCGAAAGTTTGAGCTTGATCTCGACAGCTTGAAGACAACTATCTATTGGAGCATCAAGACCCATCACAATCAAGCTCAACTGAGATCAAGCTCAAGCTGTTGGGCCTCTAGCTGTCGAAGTCAATCCTGATGTCGACATGTTGAGCTTGATCTCGACAGCTTGATTGTGATGGGTCTTGATGTTCCAATAGATAGTTGTCTTCAAACTATCGAGATCAAGCTCAAACTGTCGAGATCAAGCTCACCAGCTTGAGGACCATGTTGAGTTTGATCTCGACAGGTTGACCTTGCTTTCGACAGCTATTCACATGATTTATTTCGACAACCTAGATCAAGCTCAAGCTGTCGAGATCAGGATTGACTTCGACAGCTTGAGGCCCAACAGCTTGAGCTTGGTCTCGGTTGAGCTTGATCTCGACAGCTATTTTGATGGGTCGAGTCTCCAATAGATAGTTGTCTTCAACATGCCGAGAACAAGCTCAACCTGTCGAGATCAGGATTGCCTTCGACAGCTTGAGGACCAACAACTTGAGTTTTATCTCGACAGGTTGAGCTTGATCTAAGCTGTCGAAATAAATGTGAATAGCTGTCGAGATCAGTCTGTCGAGAACCAACTCAATCAGTCGAGATCAAACTCAACCTGTTGGTCCTCAAGCTGTTGAGCTTGATCTCGACAGGTTGAGCTTGATCTCGACAGCTTGAAGACAGCTTGTAACTTATTTTTCCTATTTATAAAATGTAAGTTCAGTACTTTATTTTAAGAAAAAATAAATTCTAAGTGCTTCTTCGGTTTGTCACAAAAAATATGATGACAATAAAACAAACGTGGATTCTTTGTAGCGGCCGCAACGGTATAGTCACTGTAGAGCTATTAGATTAGAGAAAGAGAAGCACATATACACATCACAATTCAGATCTAGGGACTTTGTAGTAGCTGCATTGGTGCAACCGCTGCATAGGATCCAAGCACCAACAAAACATATTATCTGTTTTTGAAAGGATCACATCTTATAAATTTTGAGCAAAGGGAATTAATTTTTAATATAAGTAGATTTTTTCCTTCTTCGGTAAATAATACAAAATTTATGTATAAAAAAATAATACAAAACACATAAATTTTTTAAAATATAAGCATAAGTTTACTTAAGCTGTGGTTTTTCTTCATCATTTAAATAAAATCATTATGTTAACCCAATGTCGAAAATGTAATTTCCAAATGCTTGAATTATTTTTAAACATGAATTATTTTAATTCAATTCATTCAATATCTAAAATTTAATTTTACTAAAATATAAAATAAAAATGCCCAAATAAGATAAGCAGACATGCCTCTACAAATATATAAATTTTTATTAAAAAATAATATAACATTTTTTTGTCATTATAATATAATAATATGTTATGGGCCTATAAGAAAAATGGTCTCGCATGATTTTCAAGAGAAGGCCCATCCTAAGTCCAAAACATGAGCCCAAACATAACCTTCAACCGAACTAACCCTACCAATACAAATAGAGAATGTCTCATTCTACGTTTGGGTTTCTATTTAGTAGCGGTGCAAGTTGAAGCGAAGAGGGAGATAGAGAGAGAAGCAGAAATTCTTCATAATGGGTGAGTTTAGTTACTCTTTATTTCCAAACGAATAGAGGGTTTTGCGTTGTTTTCAGTTTTGTGGCATATGATGTGAATGAATCATCAGAATTGGAATGATGCAGGTAAGGTTCACGGATCTCTTGCTCGTATGCGGGCAAAGTGAGAGGCCAAACTCCCAAAGTCACAAAGCAAGACAAAAAGAAGAAGCCACGTGGCCGCGCCACAAGCGTATGCAATACAATCGCCGATTCGTCACACCGCCGTAACCTTATCTTCCCTTCCTCCCCTCTTCTTCTTTCTTTACTTTACGATTACTTATAAATCCACAACAAATCAATCTTCAAGTTCCTTTTTTTTTTTTTACTTTTCTATTTTTGTCCCTACCAAACGAAAAGTGGCTAATTTCACAAATGATGTGGGGTTTTTTTTTTAATTTATTTTTTGTTTTTGTTTGTGTTATTGTAGTGGTGGGATTCGAAAGAAGCGTGGACCAAACTCATCCGAGAAGTGAGGAAGATGCTTGAGGAAAGTTTTTTTTTTAATAGCTTGGGAATGTATTGCTTGTTTTGATTTGATTGTTCAACAACCGCTACTAAGAAACTTTTGATTATGGTTAAATGAATGAGTTCTTTTATGTTAGTTTATATCAAACTGTGTTCCTTCCTTACAAACGGTTGAGGGAGTTTATTCTACACATATGATGATGATGATGATATTGATTCATTTCAGCTACTAAATCTTTGCGCTTTGTGTGTAACATTGTACTTTGCCTCAAAGGCCTATCAGGGAAAAACTCAAACCATTTTGCTAACACTCATCTTCATCCTGCTTCTAACTATATTGCATATTTGACTTTTGGCTATGCCACAAAGTGCTTTCAGTGAGCTTAGATCGCCTGCAGTTGGTTAGTAAGTTTTAGGGGGATTTTGGAAGACCTCATTTCAACTTATGACAAAAATACTATTGTAAGTGTTTGGAAGAGTTTTATTTACAACATGTTGACAAGTTATTTTCTTCTTATTTTCACAACCTTACTATGATAGCTTGTGGAAATTGTTTATATAAAGTTTTTGGAGTTTACACTCATTTTTTCTTCAATAGAGAGACAGGCAGTTAATACATAACTTCTTATGTAAGTGTTTTTTGAGTAAGTGTTTGGTTAAATTGTTTATTCGGACACTCCATGCTTGATGGCATATTCAGGTGTGGATTAAGCCTTGACAACTTGGCATCCATTTAACAAATTCTCCAATAGGAGATCTTGTAGGTTGGTTAATTAGATGCCTTTGGAAGTATATACCTCCGAGTTTGTCATTAATTCAAGAGTAAGATGTTATTGCTTGGGGTCTCTAACATATGCACGAGTTAGTGCTTTTGCACCATTCAGATATAGGTAGCGAGATGATTATAGGCAATCCCTTTGGTAGACAAGGGCTTTGAATAGTCAAGGTCTTCTCAGGGTTTTTAGAAAATGGATCCAAAAACCAAGTCTTTGTATCAAGACGTGACACATATTTAGGATGAATTCCATGGAGTAGAAGAGTCTTCCTCCTGCTTTCAATGAACCTCTTCCTCTTGAGCATGATGTGTGTGACCGTCCTCTTTCTCATGACATGCCTCCTAAGCATACGTCTCGTCTCGTCCTCTTTAATACATAACTTCTTATGTAAGTGTTTTTTGAGTAAGTGTTTGGTTAGATTGTTTATTCAGACACTCCATGCTTGATGACATTCAGGTGTTGATTAAGCCTTGACAACTTGGCAGCCATTTAACAAATTCTCCAATAGGAGATCTTGTAGGTTGGTTAATTAGATGCCTTTGGAAGTATATACCTCCGAGTTTGTCATTAATTCAAGAGTGGGGTCTCTAACATATGCACGAGTTAGTGCTTTTGCGCCATTCAGATATAGGTAGCGAGATGATTGTAGGCAATCCCTTTGGTAGACAAGGGCTTTGGATAGGCAAGGTCTTCTCAGGGTTTTTAGAAAATGGATCCAAAAACCAAGTCTTTGTATCAAGACGTGACACATATTTAGGATGAATTCCATGGAGTAGAAGAGTCTTCCTCCTGCTTTCAATGAACCTCTTCCTCTTGAGCATGATGTGTGTGACCGCCCTCTTTCTCATGACATGCCCCCTAAGCATACGTCTCGTGAGGAGAACGACTGCACCCTATGTCCTACGTGAGAATCGAGAAGCCTGCAAGAGAAGATGAAAGCTCTTCGTGCAAGAGAGGATGATGAACAACCTCGGTTGCAAAGAGGAGATGGAAGTTCTTCTAGCGAGATAGAATGGTGAACAACATAATGTTGAGGATCTCCAAAGTCAGAATAAGCTACAATAGGTACGTGAGAATCTAAGAAGGTTGCAGGAGGAGATTGAAGCTCTTCAGGAGAGCGAGGATGATGAACCATCTCCTCTTGCAACCGACGGCGATCATCATCCTCTCTTGCTTGAAGAGCTTCCATCTCCTCTTGCAGCCTTCTCAAATTCACGTACTACTTGTTGCTCATTCTGACTTTGGAGATCCTCAATGTTTTGCTGTTCACATACGCTTCCTTGATTACTACCTTGTCCGAGATGGAAATTTTTCTGAGGATGATGAACGCGCCATACTTGTCAAAGTAGGAGAAAAGTCATATTTTCTATGGAAGTCATCCTAGATATATTTCGCGTTTTGAAGGCACTGATTTTCGTGTTCATTTCTGGACACCCTGAAGGGAGGTCCTTGACTAACCAGCGCGATTATCCTTGTCTACCAAAGGGATTGCCAGCCAACATTTCTAACTAGCTATTTCTGAGTGGTGTATAGGAGCACTTGTTCATGCGTATGTTAGACTCCAAGCAATGGCATTTGACCCTATTTAAATGTTGAACTTGGGGGTATATTCTTTTCAAAGGCAACGACATCTGATCCTTTATTTAATGATGAACTTAAGAGGTATATTCTTTCAAAAGCACCTGGAATCGGCCTAAGAGATATCGTATTGGAGAATTTGTCAAATGACTCCTATGCAATCCAGATGATTGAATATGGAATTCAGGTGCCGATTAAGCCTATACGCAGTACCATCCCCGGCTTGTGTTGTCCATTGGTGCACTGTCCTAGCCATATATATAAAGCATGTCATGAAAATTTTATATCAATTTTTAATGGCTTTAATATGTGGAGAACTCGTGCACAAATGGCACGACTTTTACTTTCAATAATAACTTTAATGTTGATTCATCTATCCATATTTTTGAAAAAAGTAATATCCATTGATTAGTAGATTAAAACCGCATATTAATTTATTCAAGAGTCGGACATATGCTTGACTTTGATAGGATTAAGCTGTGTTTCATTAGATGAATGTAGTTTTGTTTAATTTTTAAACGAGGAAAATCAAGTTCATTGTCTTGTGCATAAGCTTTTTAGAACAAAACGTCAATTGAATCATTGGATTTGATCATATCTATTATTCAATTCATTCGACTTTAGTAGACTTTATTGTTGAGTTTATTAAAATGAAAAGAACCATATGCCTTTTGATATCAGAAATCATATGCTTGATAATGTAAAATGAATCTTAGGGTTTGTTTGAATTTTTTTTTAATTTATTTGGTAATAGTAGGTTTGTTTGAATGATGGAACTGGAATTATAGTTTGAAATTTTAATTTTAATTCTAACTTCGTTATAAATAGTATTGGACAGAGAATTAGAATTGGTTAAGAATTATAATTTTTATGAACAAAACAACTAAAGAATTAGCGTGAAAGTCTAAAATGAATTTAAATTTTTATTAGAGGATACAAGCTTCTATGGCATTTGTATGATACCAACAAGGTTGGTGTCTTGGTGATGGAAAAGCAATTACAATGGTTGGAGGATGCTAATCGTGACTGGTCAAAGGATGCTGGTAGTTGTTAAAGCTGTATTAGTAAACATTGTAGTATTAGAACACCAAGGATGATAATAATTGGAAGTCACCAGTGCCCCCGTGACGAGTCTCAACAACAATGATTTTTTTTTGACAATAACAATAATTGTTAATGTCAATAATAATTGTTTCTACAATATACAAATAATAAATAGTAAAATATTACTCTACACTTTTATGTGTCATACTTGTATTTCCCTAAAAAAAATGTTTGATATGTGGATTTATAATTTTCAAGGCCCGAGTTAAAAATTGAAAACATAAAAACTACTAGTCATTCAATTTTATGGTATTAGATTCAACTGAAATTCCAATTCACTAATATACATCAAATTAAATAATTTAAATTAAAATACCCCAATTCCAACACTCAATTATATTATATACCTAAATTTATTTACGCATCAAGTTATTTCAATGCACTTAGAAGTTAAAACAAGTCACTAGTTTGATTCCCTTGTGAGTTAATTTGTTTTTATTCCTCTTGCATTCCAATTTTATATTAAAAAAGGGCCTTCAATGTGCGTCTGAAGACCTTAAAAAAATGTGTCTCTGAAGAAAATAACCATCAAATTATGTTTAAAAAAAGATAAGTGGTATGTGTTGTGGACAATGTCAAGTCCCATATGAATTTGAACTTAAGTGGCGAGGGTAAATTTATTGCATGGTTCCTCCTTCGCCTTTGTGTTCTCCCCATTTTCCCTCTCCGTTCTCACCAAACAAAGTAGTGAAATGAAAACCCAAGAACATCTCAACTAAGTCATTATGGCTATTATAGTTGTAGACAATCTTATAACGGGTTAAAGCGTCCCATTGTCAAGACAAGAACAACATATAGACCTTTTCCTCCATTGTCGTTGTCTCCCAAAGGCCATGATCCATGATAGAACAGTCATACACCTTCACCATTGCACCCCCTCCAACTCTAAATCAAATCCTTTGGCTTGAAATAGCACCACCATATCTTGTCATAGATCTCTATCCAAGCACCACCAAACCACCGCTACAACCCCCCCCCCCCAAAGAAAACAAAAAAAATAAAGAACCAACCCCAAAGCTGGTAACTCATCATCTTGCTTTGCTATTATTAGAACATATTTTTCTTTAATTTGTTTATGTTGTTATATTTATAATTCGGCATTTAGGTTAGATTTTAATCTGCTACAGCTTCTAAATTTAATTTGGGTTTTGTTTCTACCGACTTTCGAAAAAAATTCTGATAGATTAAGATTAGTCTTGTTTTTAAGATTACGCTAGTGATAGAAATTCAAAATATTATAAAAAGGTGAGAATGCAATATGTGCAAACTTGTTAGAAAACCTAAACCTATAGGTATTTTGGAGGGATCATCCTTGTAAATTTGATATACTAAAAATACTTTTTAATATACCCTTTTTGATGGGGTTCCTATTAGAAGTCATCCTAAAAATACCCTTTAATATGATATCTTCAATACACTATTACTGAGTAAAATTTTTATAAATTCCACCAAACTGGGGACAAACTTCTATGAAAAGATTGTTTGGATTCATAGTTTGTCTATTCCAATACCAAAAATGTCATTCCTTATTAATAAAGGATTTGTTTTGCCTATCAAAAAAAAAATAAAGGATTTGTTTTGACTAAATTATTGATCCTTTATCTTTATTTTAGATTTTAATTTAATCCTCTCTTTGTTACAAAGTTTTGCCAATGTTAAGACTTAGGAACTACTTCCATGATTTAAGATAGAAAAACATTTTTCTCTTGCATATTTTTTTCTTATTTGTATCCAATGATTTTTATTTTTCGTTTCATGTGATCCAATGAATTTGGAAGAATAGCAAATTGATCACTAACCATCCTTAAAATAAACTCTTTAGCCATCCCTACACCCAATATCCTCCACTTCACTAACACTACTACCTAACACCATCCACCACCACCGCCTCTACACCCAATGCTACACTTGCCACTGTCAGATGACACTCTACTTTCAAAATATTCTTAAAACTAAGGGCACGTTTGCTTTCTAGAATAATTTTCATTTTTTGTTTTTTATTTATCTTGGTATATTGTTTACAAATCTCTAATGAGAAAATAAAAGACTACTGCGGTAAACAATTATGACATAAAAAAGATGAAATGTATTTTCATACACATTTTCAGAAACACTAAAAACAGTTTTTTTTGACATATTCAGAATTTCCAAAAATAGTGGATTTATTTGAAAAATGTATTTTCAAAAATTTCTCAAATACATTCTCTAATGTTTATTATTTTTAGTGGAAATAAAAGCAGGAAATAAAGAAATAAACAGGCCCTAATTTATCTAGTAGGTTTTTTCTTCTTTTTTTTCACTTCTAAAACTAAATTTATATCACCAAATTTTATTTTATTTTGGTACATAAATTTTCAATATTAAATTATAGAATAATTTTTCAAAATAAAAAAATATAAACACAATCAAACAAATTCTTAATTATTAAAAATACACAGTTTGAATCGTAAAAAAAGAATGTGGATTCCATATATGCAAGGTCTAGAACTCAGCCGAGCCAGGAGTCCGAGGAAAAGGAATCACGTCCCTTATATTATACTATCCTATTGCGAATTGGACAAGTCTTTCAAAGCCCAAACCAAAGCCTGCATGAGGTACTGTACCCAAGAAGACACTATAAAAGTTTAGTACTTTATTTTAAGAAAAAATAAATTCTAAGTGCTTCTTCGGTTTGTCACAAAAAATATGATGACAATAAAACAAACGTGGATTCTTTGTAGCGGCCGCAACGGTACAGTCACTGCAGAGCTATTAGATTAGAGAAAGAGAAGCACATATACACATCACAATTCAGATCTAGCGACTTTGTAGTAGTCAAGATCTGGTGCAACCGCATAGCATCCAAGCACCACCAAACCATGTTATCTGTTTTTGAAAGGATCACTTCTTATAAATTTTCGAGCAGTGGAATTAATTTTAATATAAGTAGATTTTTTTTCCTTCTCCGGTAAATAATACAAAATTTATGTATAAAAAAATAATACAAAACACATAAAATTTTTAAAATATACCCATAAGTTTACTTAAGTCATGATTTTTCTTCATCATTTAAATAACCCAATGTCGAAAATGTAATTTCCAAATGCTTGAATTATTTTTAAACATAAATTATTTTAATTCAATTCATTCAATATCTAAAATTTAATTTTACTAAAATGTAAAATCAAAATGCCCAAATAAGATAAGCAGACATGCCTCTACAAATATATAAATTTTTATTAAAAAATAATATAACATTTTTTTTTGTCATTATAATATAATAATATGTTATGAGCCTTTAAGAAAAATGGTCTCGCATGATTTTCAAGAGAAGGCCCATATTAAGTCCAAAACATGAGCCCAAACATAACCTTCAACCGAACTAACCCTACCAATACAAATAGAGAATGTCTCATTCTACGTTTGGGTTTCTGCTGGTAGCGGCTGCAAGTTGAAGCGAAGAGGGAGATAGAGAAAGAAGCAGAAATTCTTCATAATGGGTGAGTTTAGTTACTCTTTATTTCCAAACGAATAGAGGGTTTTGTGTTGTTTTCAGTTTTTGTGGCATATGATGTGAATGAATCCTCAGAATTGGAATGATGCAGGTAAGGTTCACGGATCTCTTGCTCGTGCGGGCAAAGTGAGAGGCCAAACTCCCAAAGTCGCAAAGCAAGACAAAAGAAGAAGCCACGTGGCCGCCACAAGCGTATGCAATACAATCGCCGATTCGTCACCGCCGGTAACCTTATCTTCCCTTCCCTCCCCTCTTCTTCTTTCTTTACTTTACGATTACTTATAAATCCACAACAAATCAATCTTCAAGTTCCTTTTTTTTTTTTTACTTTTCTATTTTTTGTCCCTACCAAACGAAAAGGGCTAATTTCGTCATGATGTGGGGTTTTTTTTTTAATTTATTTTTTGTTTTTTGTTTGTGTTATTGTAGTGGTGGGATTCGGAAGAAGCGTGGACCAAACTCATCCGAGAAGTGAGGAAGATGCTTGAGGAAAGTTTTTTTTTTAATAGCTTGGGAATGTATTGCTTGTTTTGATTTGATTGTTCAACAATCGCTACTAAGAAACTTTTTGATTATGGTTAAATGAATGAGTTCTTTTTATGTTAGTTTATATCAAACTGTGTTCCTTCCTTACAAACGGTTGAGGGAGTTTATTCTACACATATGATGATGATGATGATATTGATTCATTTCAGCTACTAAATCTTTTGCAGCTTGTGTGTAACATTGTACTTTGCCTCAAAGGCCTATCAGGGAAAAACTCAAACCATTTTGCTAACACTCATCTTCATCCTCGCTTCTAACTATATTGCATATTTGACTTTTGGCTATGCCACAAAGTGCTTTCATGAGCTTAGATCGCTGCAGCTTGGTTAGTAAGTTTTAGGGGATTTTGGAAGACCTCATTTCAACTTATGACAAAATACTATTGTAAGTGTTTGGAAGAGTTTTATTTACAACATGTTGACAAGTTATTTTCTTCTTATTTTCACAACCTTACTATGATAGCTTGTGGAAATAGTTTCTATAAAGTTTTTGGAGTTTACACTCATTTTTTCTTCAATAGAGAGACAGACAGTTAATACATAACTTCTTATGTAAGTGTTTTTTGAGTAAGTGTTTGGTTAAATTGTTTATTCGGACACTCCATGCTTGATGACATATTCAGGTGAGGATTAAGCCTTGACAACTTGGCATCCATTTAACAAATTCTCCAATAGGAGATCTTGTAGGTTGGTTAATTAGATGCCTTTGGAAGTATATACCTCCGAGTTTGTCATTAATTCAAGAGTAAGATGTTATTGCTTGGGGTCTCTAACATATGCACGAGTTAGTGCTTTTGCACCATTCAGATATAGGTAGCGAGATGATTGTAGGCAATCCCTTTGGTAGACAAGGGCTTTGGATAGTCAAGGTCTTCTCAGGGTTTTTAGAAAATGGATCCAAAAATCAAGTCTTTGTATCAAGACGTGACACATATTTAGGATGAATTCCATGGAGTAGAAGAGTCTTCCTCTTGCTTTCAATGAACCTCTTCCTCTTGAGGATGATGTGTGTAATGACCCGTTTCCGGACCGCTACGAATGTGACTCGTTTTTAAAACGGTACTCTTGTGCCTTTTCAGAAAAATACGGTATTTTTTTTTTAAAAAAACATTTATACATTCCCGTAAGCGCACTCAGAGTAATTACAGCTTTTCGAAACATGGTGCAACTAGGACATAAATCTTAATACTAAATAACAACACGCATGCATAACTCATACATACTTATATATACCAGATATAAAATAGTGCATACAAAAAAAAAGACAGAGTAGTAATGTACAAAGAAATACACCTATGGTATGACGACCCTCAAAAGAGTGATCATACCTGGTACTCCCCAGACACCCACACAGGGTCGCTCAAAGTAAACCGCCAGCCTACCCTGTGCTCAAAATAACACCCTACCAAATCGGTCACAACCATCATACACAAAAGACATACTACAATCATCCCAAGAAAACATCTAGTAGACATAATCAATCACGACAAATAGAGATCGTCGTCCGGATCCTCGACGAGGTCCTCCTCAAGGGTTCCCTGCGTCCTCGCTATCGCCTGGGTAACCATCATGGATTGAAGGCACCACGGGAAAGGGTCAACTTCTCAACAAATCAAGATAATCAAGGCGTAAAGAAATAAGCAAACAACAATGTATATCATTCACCAAACGTGACTCAACCCTCTCACTCTAGACTCGACTCAACTCGCGATCCATTTTCTCTCGACTCGACCATTATTCCGCAAAGCAGATGCAGATCCATCAACTGACATACCAGCCGTAGCCTTGGGATCTTTCGCTTCTCCTTAGATATGCAGCATCTTGCCCTACGCTGCGACGTCTAGTCAATCTCCCGTAAACAAAAGGGGACCTAGCACCCTCAGTTATCCGGGTCACGGCTCAAAAACGTCACGACGACTCGCCTAGCTCTCTCACTTGATGAACAGCTCGCCGCTTACGATAGTCAAAGAGTGACGCATAAAATTACTTGACCGTATATCAAATAAAGAGAGCATGCTTAACATGAAGAAAACGCAATTCGACATTTTAAGCAATAAAAACACCCTGCATGAAGAAACGCAATTCAACAGCAACACGCAATTCGTGGCATATATTCAATCTCATATCAAATAATGCATAACTCAATCATATCACAACATTACATGTTTGGAATAGACAAACTATGAATCCAAACAATCTCTTCATAGAAGTTTGTCCCCAGTTTGGTGGAATTTATAAAAATTTTACTCAGTAATAGTGTATTGAAGATATCATATTAAAGGGTATTTTTAGGATGACTTCTAATAGGAACCCCATCAAAAAGGGTATATTAAAAAGTATTTTTAGTATATCAAATTTACAAGGATGATCCCTCCAAAATACCTATAGGTTTAGGTTTTCTAACAAGTTTGCACATATTGCATTCTCACCTTTTTATAATATTTTGAATTTCTATCACTAGCGTAATCTTAAAAACAAGACTAATCTTAATCTATCAGAATTTTTTTCGAAAGTCGGTAGAAACAAAACCCAAATTAAATTTAGAAGCTGTAGCAGATTAAAATCTAACCTAAATGCCGAATTATAAATATAACAACATAAACAAATTAAAGAAAAATATGTTCTAATAATAGCAAAGCAAGATGATGAGTTACCAGCTTTGGGGTTGGTTCTTTATTTTTTTTGTTTTGGGGGGGGGGGGTTGTAGCGGTGGTTTGGTGGTGCTTGGATAGAGATCTATGACAAGATATGGTGGTGCTATTTCAAGCCAAAGGATTTGATTTAGAGTTGGAGGGGGTGCAATGGTGAAGGTGTATGACTGTTCTATCATGGATCATGGCACTGGGGAGACAATGACAATAGAGGAAAAGGTCTATATGTTGTTCTTGTCTTGACAATGGGACGCTTTAACCCCGTTATAAGATTATCTACAACTATAATAGCCATAATGACTTAGTTGAGATGTTCTTGGGTTTTCATTTCACTACTTTGTTTGGTGAGAACAGAGAGGGAAAATGGGGAGAACACAAAGGCAAAGGAGGAACCATGCAATAAATTTACCCTCGCCACTTAAGTTCAAATTCATATGGGACTTGACATTGTCCACAACACATACCACTTATCTTTTTTTAAACATAATTTGATGGTTATTTTCTTCAGAGACACATTTTTTTAAGGTCTTCAGACACACATTGAAGGCCCTTTTTTAATATAAAATTGGAATGCAAGAGGAATAAAAACAAATTAACTCACAAGGGAATCAAACTAGTGACTTGTTTTAACTTCTAAGTGCATTGAAATAACTTGATGCGTAAATAAATTTAGGTATATAATATAATATAATATAATATAATATAATATAATTGAGTGTTGGAATTGGGGTATTTTAATTTAAATTATTTAATTTGATGTATATTAGTGAATTGGAATTTCAGTTGAATCTAATGCCATAAAA
This sequence comes from Calophaca sinica, assembly GCA_037113605.1. Lineage (NCBI taxonomy): Eukaryota > Viridiplantae > Streptophyta > Magnoliopsida > Fabales > Fabaceae > Calophaca > Calophaca sinica. The sequence goes on from CM073731.1 coordinate 33,937,232, forward strand.
TTGAATGACTAGTAGTTTTTATGTTTTCAATTTTTAACTCGGGCCTTGAAAATTATAAATCCACATATCAAACATTTTTTTTAGGGAAATACAAGTATGACACATAAAAGTGTAGAGTAATATTTTACTATTTATTATTTGTATATTGTAGAAACAATTATTATTGACATTAACAATTATTGTTATTGTCAACAAAAAAATCATTGTTGTTGAGACTCTCGTCACGGGGCACCGTGACTTCCAATTATTATCATCCTTGGTGTTCTAATACTACAATGTTTACTAATACAACTTTAACAACTACCAAAGATCCTTTGACCACCACGATTAGCATCCTCCAACCATTGTAATTGCTTTCCCATCACCAAGACACCAACCTTGTTGGTATCATACAAATGCCATAGAAGCTTGTATCCTCTAATAAAAATTTAAATTCATTTTAGACTTTCACGCTAATTCTTTAGTTGTTTTGTTCATAAAAATTATAATTCTTAACCAATTCTAATTCTCTCATTCAATACTATTTATAACGGTTAGAATTAAAATTAAAATTTCAAACTATAATTCCAGTTCCATCATTCAAACAAACCTACTATTACCAAAAAAATTAAAAAAAATTTCAAACAAACCCTAAGATTCATTTTACATTATCAAGCATATGATTTCTGATATCAAAAGGCATATGGTTCTTTTCATTTTAATAAACTCAACAATAAAGTCTACTAAAGTCGAATGAATTGAATAATAGATATAATCAAATCCAATGATTCAATTGACTTTTTGTTCTAAAAAGCTTATGCACAAGACAATGAACTTGATTTTCCTCGTTTAAAAATTAAACAAAACTACATTCATCTAATGAAACACAGCTTAATCCTATCAAAGTCAAGCGTATGTCCGACTCTTGAATAAATTAATATGCGGTTTTAATCTACTAATCAATGGATATTACTTTTTTCAAAAATATGGATAGATGAATCAACATTAAAGTTATTATTGAAAGTAAAAGTCGTGCCATTTGTGCACGAGTTCTCCACATATTAAAGCCATTAAAAATTGATATAAAATTTTCATGACATGCTTTATATATATGGCTAGGACAAAGGCACCAATGGACAACACAAGCCGGGATGGTATCACAGATAGGCTTAATCGGCACCTGAATTCCATATTCAATCATCTGGATTGCATAGGAGTCATTTGACAAATTCTCCAATACGATATCTCTTAGGCCGATTCTAGGTGCTTTTGAAAGAATATACCTCTTAAGTTCATCATTAAATAAAGGATCAGATGTCATTGCCTTTGAAAAGAATATACCCCCAAGTTCAACATTTAAATAGGGTCAAATGCCATTGCTTGGAGTCTAACATATGCATGAACAAGTGCTCCTATACACCACTCAGAAATAGCTAGTTAGAAATGTTGGCTGGCAATCCCTTTGGTAGACAAGGATAATCGCGCTGGTTAGTCAAGGACCTCCCCTCAGGGTGTCCAGAAATGAACCTGAAAATCAGGTCTGCTTCAAAACGCGAAATATATCTAGGATGACTTCCATAGAAAATATGACTTTTCTCCTACTTTTGACAAGTATGGCGCGGTCATCATCCTCGTAAAAATTTCCATCTCGGACAAGGTAGTAATGAAGGAGGGGTATGTGAACAGCAAAACATTGAGGATCTCCAAAGTCAGAATGAGCAACAAGTAGTACGTGAATTTGAGAAGGCTGCAAGAGGAGATGGAAGCTCTTCAAGCAAGAGAGGATGATGATCGCCATCGGTTGCAAGAGGAGATGGTTCATCATCCTCGCTCTCCTGAAGAGCTTCAATCTCCTCCTGCAACCTTCTTAGATTCTCACGCACTCTATTGTAGCTTATTCTCGACTTTGGAGCTCCTCAACATTATGTTGTTCACCATTCTATCTCGCTAGAAGAACTTCCATCTCCTCTTGCAACCGAGGTTGTTCATCATCCTCTCTTGCCTGAAGAGCTTTCATCTTCTCTTGCAGGCTTCTCAGATTCTCACGTAGGACATAGGGTCTGGTCGTTCTCCTCACGAGACGTATGCTTAGGAGGCATGTCATGAGAAAGAGGACGGTCACACACATCATGCTCAAGAGGAAGAGGTTCATTGAAAGCAGGAGGAAGACTCTTCTACTCCATGGAATTCATCCTAAATATGTGTCACGTCTTGATACAAAGACTTGGTTTTTGGATCCATTTTCTAAAAACCCTGAGAAGACCTTGCCTATCCAAAGCCCTTGTCTACCAAAGGGATTGCCTACAATCATCTCGCTACCTATATCTGAATGGTGCAAAAGCACTAACTCGTGCATATGTTAGAGACCCCACTCTTGAATTAATGACAAACTCGGAGGTATATACTTCCAAAGGCATCTAATTAACCAACCTACAAGATCTCCTATTGGAGAATTTGTTAAATGGCTGCCAAGTTGTCAAGGCTTAATCCACACCTGAATGTCATCAAGCATGGAGTGTCCGAATAAACAATTTAACCAAACACTTACTCAAAAAACACTTACATAAGAAGTTATGTATTAAAGAGGACGAGACGAGACGTATGCTTAGGAGGCATGTCATGAGAAAGAGGACGGTCACACACATCATGCTCAAGAGGAAGAGGTTCATTGAAAGCAGGAGGAAGACTCTTCTACTCCATGGAATTCATCCTAAATATGTGTGACGTCTTGATACAAAGACTTGGTTTTTGGATCCATTTTCTAAAAACCTTGAGAAGACCTTGACTATCCAAAGCCCTTGTCTACCAAAGGGATTGCCTACAATCATCTCGCTACCTACATCTGAATGGTGCAAAAGCACTACGTCGTGCATATGTTAGTTACCCCAAGCAATAACATCTTACTCTTGAATTACTGACAACCTCGGAGGTATATCCTCCCAAAGGCATCTAATTAACCAACCTACAAGATCTCCTATTGGAGAATTTGTTAAATGGATGCCAAGTTGTCAAGGCTTAATCCACACCTGAATATGTCATCAAGCATGGAGTGCCCGAATAAACAATTTAACCAAACACTTACTCAAAAAACACTTACATAAGAAGTTATGTATTAACTGCCTGTCTCTCTATTGAAGAAAAATGAGTGTAAACTCCAAAACTTTATAGAAACTATTTCCACAAGCTATCATAGTAAGGTTGTGAAAATAAGAAGAAAATAACTTGTCAACATGTTGTAAATAAAACTCTTCCAAACACTTACAGAGTATTTTTGTCATAAGTTGAAATGAGGTCTTCCAAAATCCCCTAAAACTTACTAACCAACCGCAGCGATCTAAGCTCATCGAAAGCACTTTGTGGCATAGCCAAAAGTCAAATATGCAATATAGTTAGAAGCAGATGAAGATGAATGTTAGCAAAATGGTTTGAGTTTTTCCTGATAGGCCTTTGAGGCAAAGTACAATGTTACACACAACCGCAAAGATTTAGTAGCTGAAATGAATCAATATCATCATCATCATCATATGTGTAGAATAAACTCCTCAACCGCTTGTAAGGAAGGAACACAGTTTGATATAAACTAACATAAAAAGAACTCATTCATTTAACCATAATCAAAAGTTTCTTAGTAGCAGCTTGTTCAACAATCAAATCAAAACAAGCAATACATTCCCAAGCTATTAAAAAAAAACTTTCTCAAGCATCTTCCTCACTTCTCAGATGAATTTGGTCCACGCTTCTTTCCGAATCCCACCACTACAATAACACAAACAAAAACAAAAATAAATTAAAAAAACCCCACATCATGACGAAATTAGCCCTTTTCGCTTTGGTAGGGACAAAAATAGAAAAGTAAAAAAAAAGGAACTTGAAGATTGATTTGTTGTGGATTTATAAGTAATCGTAAAGTAAAGAAAGAAGAAGAGGGAGGGAAGGGAAGATAAGGTTACCGCGGTGACGAATCGGCGATTGTATTGCATACGCTTGTGAGCGCCGCCACGTGGCTTCTTCTTTTGTCTTGCTTTGCGACTTTGGGAGTTTGGCCTCTCACTTTGCCCGCACGAGCAAGAGATCCGTGAACCTTACCTGCATCATTCCAATTTACAGGGATTCATTCACATCATATGCCACAAAAACTGAAAACAACGGAAAACCCTCTATTCGTTTGGAAATAAAGAGTAACTAAACTCACCCATTAAGAAGAAATTCTACTTCTCTCTATCTCCCTCTTCGCTTCAACTTGCAAATGCTAATAAATAGAAACCCAAACATAGAATGAGACATTCTCTATTTGTATTGGTAGGGTTAGTTCGGTTGAAGGTTATGTTTGGGCTCATGTTTTGGACTTAAGATGGGCCTTCTCTTGAAAATCATGCGAGACCATTTTTCTTAAAGGCTCATAACATATTATTATATTATAATGACAAAAAAAAATGTTATATTATTTTTTAATAAAAATTTATATATTTGTAGAGGCATGTCTGCTTATCTTATTTGGGCATTTTTATTTTACATTTTAGTAAAATTAAATTTTAGATATTGAATGAATTGAATTAAAATAATTTATGTTTAAAAATAATTCAAGCATTTGGAAATTACATTTTCGACATTGGGTTATTTAAATGATGAAGAAAAATCACAGCTTAAGTAAACTTATGGGTATATTTTAAAAATTTTATCTGTTTTGTATTATTTTTTTATACATAAATTTTGTATTATTTAATGAGAAGGAAAAAATCTACTTATATTAAAATTAATTCCACTCGCTCGAAAATTTATAAGAAGTGATCCTTTCAAAAATGATAACATGTTTTGTTGGTGCTTGGATCCTATGCACCTAATTGCACCAAAGGCAATACTACAAAGTCGCTAGATCTGAATTGTGATGTGTATATGTGCTTCTCTTTCTAATCTAATAGCTCTGCAGTGACTGTACCGTTGCGGCCGCTACAAAGAATCCACGTTTGTTTTATTGTCATCATATTTTTTGTGACAAACCGAAGAAGCACTTAGAATTTATTTTTTCTTAAAATATAGTACTAAACTTTTATAGTGTCTTCTTGGGTACAGTACCTCATGCAGGCTTTGGTTTGGGCTTTGAAAGACTTGTCCAATTCGCAACATGATTGGATAATATAAGGGACGTGATTCCTTTTCCTCGGACTCCTGGCTCGGCTGAGTTCTAGACCTTGCATATATGGAATCCACATTCTTTTTTTACGATTCAAACTGTGTATTTTTAATAATTAAGAATTTGTTTGATTGTGTTTATATTTTTTTATTTTGAAAAATTATTCTATAATTTAATATTGAAAATTTATGTACCAAAATAAAATAAAATTTGGTGATATAAATTTAGTTTTAGAAGTGAAAAAAAGAAGAAAAAACCTACTTGATAAATTAGGGCCTGCTTATTTCTTTATTTCCTGTTTTATTTCCACTAAAAATAATAAACATTAGAGAATGTATTTGAGAAATTTTTGAAAATACATTTTTCAAATAAATCCACTATTTTCGGAAATTCTGAATATGTCAAAAAAACTGTTTTTAGTGTTTCAAAATGTGTATGAAAATACATTTCATCTTTTTATGTCATAATTGTTTATCGCAGTAGTCTTTTATTTTCTCATTAGAGATTTGTAAACAATATACCAAGATAAATAAAAACAAAAAATGAAAATGATTCTAGAACGCAAACGTACCCTTAGTTTTAAGAATATTTTGAAAGTAGAGTGTCATACACAGTTGGCAGTGTAGCATTGGGTGTAGAGCGGTGGTGGTGGATGGTGTTAGGTAGTAGTGTTAGTGAAGTGGATGATATTGGGTGTAGGGATGGCTAAAGAGTTTATTTTAAGGATGGTTAGTGATCAATTTACTATTCTTCCAAATTCATTGGATCACATGAAACGAAAAATAAAAATCATTGGATACAAATAAGAAAAAATATGCAAGAGAAAATGTTTTTCTATCTTAAATCATGGAAGTAGTTCCTAAGTCTTAACATTGGCAAAACTTTGTAACAAAAGAGGGATTAAATTAAAATCTAAAATAAAGATAAAGGATCAATAATTTAGTCAAAACAAATCCTTTATTTTTTTTTTGATAGGCAAAACAAATCCTTTATTAATAAGGAATGTCATTTTTGGTATTGGAATAGACAAACTATGAATCCAAACAATCTTTTCATAGAAGTTTGTCCCCAGTTTGGTGGAATTTATAAAAATTTTACTCAGTAATAGTGTATTGAAGATATCATATTAAATGGTATTTTTAGGATGACTTCTAATAGGAACCCCATCAAAAAGGGTATATTAAAAAGTATTTTTAGTATATCAAATTTACAAGGATGATCCCTCCAAAATACCTATAGGTTTAGGTTTTCTAACAAGTTTGCACATATTGCATTCTCACCTTTTTATAATATTTTGAATTTCTATCACTAGCGTAATCTTAAAAACAAGACTAATCTTAATCTATCAGAATTTTTTCAAAGTCGGTAGAAACAAAACCCAAATTAAATTTAGAAGTCAGAAAGGATTAAAATCTAACCTAAATGCCGAATTATAAATATAACAACTTAAACAAATTAAAGAAAAATATGTTCTAATAATAGCAAAGCAAGATGATGAGTTACCAGCTTTGGGGTTGGTTCTTTATTTTTTTTGTTTTTGGGGGGGGGGGTTGTAGCGGTGGTTTGGTGGTGCTTGGATAGAGATCTATGACAAGATATGGTGGTGCTATTTCAAGCCAAAGGATTTGATTTAGAGTTGGAGGGGGTGCAATGGTGAAGGTGTATGACTGTTCTATCATGGATCATGGCACTGGGGAGACAATGACAATAGAGGAAAAGGTCTATATGTTGTTCTTGTCTTGACAATGGGACGCTTTAACCCCGTTATAAGATTATCTACAACTATAATAGCCATAATGACTTAGTTGAGATGTTCTTGGGTTTTCATTTCACTACTTTGTTTGGTGAGAACGGAGAGGGAAAATGGGGAGAACACAAAGGCGAAGGAGGAACCATGCAATAAATTTACCCTCGCCACTTAAGTTCAAATTCATATGGGACTTGACATTGTCCACAACACATACCACTTATCTTTTTTTAAACATAATTTGATGGTTATTTTCTTCAGAGACACAATTTTTTAAGGTCTTGAGACGCATTACTGAAGGCCCTTTTAATATAAAATTGGAATGCAAGAGGAATAAAAACAAATTAACTCACAAGGGAATCAAACTAGTGACTTGTTTTAACTTCTAAGTGCATTGAAATAACTTGATGCGTAAATAAATTTAGGTATATAATATAATATAATATAATATAATATAATATAATATAATATAATATAATTGAGTGTTGGAATTGGGGTATTTTAATTTAAATTATTTAATTTGATGTATATTAGTGAATTGGAATTTCAGTTGAATCTAATACCATAAAATTGAATGACTAGTAGTTTTTATGTTTTCAATTTTTAACTCGGGCCTTGAAAATTATAAATCCACATATCAAACATTTTTTTAGGAAATACAAGTATGACACATAAAAGTGTAGAGTAATATTTTACTATTTATTATTTGTATATTGTAGAAACAATTATTATTGACATTAACAATTATTGTTATTGTCAAAAAAATCATTGTTGTTGAGACTCGTCACGGGGCACCGTGACTTCCAATTATTATCATCCTTGGTGTTCTAATACTACAATGTTTACTAATACAGCTTTAACAACTACCAGCATCCTTTGACCAAATCACGATTAGCATCCTCCAACCATTGTAATTGCTTTTCCATCACCAAGACACCAACCTTGTTGGTATCATACAAATGCCATAGAAGCTTGTATCCTCTAATAAAAATTTAAATTCATTTTAGACTTTCACGCTAATTCTTTAGTTGTTTTGTTCATAAAAATTATAATTCTTAACCAATTCTAATTCTCATTCAATACTATTTAAAACGAAGTTAGAATTAAAATTAAAATTTCAAACTATAATTCCAGTTCCATCATTCAAACAAACCTACTATTACCAAAAAAATTAAAAAAAAATTCAAACAAACCCTAAGATTCATTTTACATTATCAAGCATATGATTTCTGATATCAAAAGGCATATGGTTCTTTTCATTTTAATAAACTCAACAATAAAGTCTACTAAAGTCGAATGAATTGAATAATAGATATGATCAAATCCAATGATTCAATTGACGTTTTGTTCTAAAAAGCTTATGCACAAGACAATGAACTTGATTTTCCTCGTTTAAAAATTAAACAAAACTACATTCATCTAATGAAACACAACTTAATCCTATCAAAGTCAAGCATATGTCCGACTCTTGAATAAATTAATATGCGGTTTTAATCTACTAATCAATGGATATTACTTTTTCAAAAATATGGATAGATGAATCAACATTAAAGTTATTATTGAAAGTAAAGTCGTGCCATTTGTGCACGAGTTCTCCACATATTAAAGCCATTAAAAATTGATATAAAATTTTCATGACATGCTTTATATATATGGCGAGGACAAAGGCACCAATGGACAACACAAGCCGGGATGGTATCACAGATAGGCTTAATCGGCACTGAATTCCATATTCAATCATCTGGATTGCATAGGAGTCATTTGACAAATTCTCCAATACGATATCTCTTAGGCCGATTCCAGGTGCTTTTGAAAGAATATACCTCTTAAGTTCATCATTAAATAAAGGATCAGATGTCGTTGCCTTTGAAAAGAATATACCCCCAAGTTCAACATTTAAATAGGGTCAAATGCCATTGCTTGGAGTCTAACATACGCATGAACAAGTGCTCCTATACACCACTCAGAAATAGCTAGTTAGAAATGTTGGCTGGCAATCCCTTTGGTAGACAAGGATAATCGCGCTGGTTAGTCAAGGACCTCCCCTCAGGGTGTCCAGAAATGAACCTGAAAATCAGGTCTGCTTCAAAACGCGAAATATATCTAGGATGACTTCCATAGAAAATATGACTTTTCTCCTACTTTTGACAAGTATGGCGCGTTCATCATCCTCAGAAAAATTTCCATCTCAGACAAGGTAGTAATCAAGGAGGCGTATGTGAACAGCAAAACATTGAGGATCTCCAAAGTCAGAATGAGCAACAAGTAGTACGTGAATTTGAGAAGGCTGCAAGAGGAGATGGAAGCTCTTCAAGCAAGAGAGGATGATGATCGCTGGTTGCAAGAGGAGATGGTTCATCATCCTCGCTCTCCTGAAGAGCTTCAATCTCCTCCTGCAACCTTCTTAGATTCTCACGTACCTATTGTAGCTTATTCTGACTTTGGAGATCCTCAACATTATGTTGTTCACCATTCTATCTCGCTAGAAGAACTTCTATCTCCTCTTGCAACCGAGGTTGTTCATCATCCTCTTGCCTCAAGAGCTTTCATCTTCTCTTGCGGGTTTCTCAGATTCTCACGTGAGGACATAGGGTCTGGTCGTTCTCCTCACGAGACCTATGCTTAGGAGGCATGTCATGAGAAAGAGGACGGTCACACACATCATGCTCAAGAGGAAGAGGTTCATTGAAAGCAGGAGGAAGACTCTTCTACTCCATGGAATTCATCCTAAATATGTGTCACGTCTTGATACAAAGACTTGGGTTTTGGCTCCATTTTCTAAAAACCCCGAGAAGACCTTGCCTATCCAAAGCCCTTGTCTACCAAAGGGATTGCCTACAATCATCTCGCTACCTATATCTGAATGGTGCAAAAGCACTAACTCGTGCATATGTTAGAGACCCCACTCTTGAATTAATGACAAACTCGGAGGTATATACTTCCAAAGGCATCTAATTAACCAACCTACAAGATCTCCTATTGGAGAATTTGTTAAATGGCTGCCAAGTTGTCAAGGCTTAATCCACACCTGAATGTCATCAAGCATGGAGTGTCCGAATAAACAATTTAACCAAACACTTACTCAAAAAACACTTACATAAGAAGTTATGTATTAAAGAGGACGAGACGAGACGTATGCTTAGGAGGCATGTCATGAGAAAGAGGACGGTCACACACATCATGCTCAAGAGGAAGAGGTTCATTGAAAGCAGGAGGAAGACTCTTCTACTCCATGGAATTCATCCTAAATATGTGTGACGTCTTGATACAAAGACTTGGTTTTTGGATCCATTTTCTAAAAACCTTGAGAAGACCTTGACTATCCAAAGCCCTTGTCTACCAAAGGGATTGCCTACAATCATCTCGCTACCTATATCTGAATGGTGCAAAAGCACTAACTCGTGCATATGTTAGAGACCCCAAGCAATAACATCTTACTCTTGAATTAATGACAAACTCGGAGGTATATACTTCCAAAGGCATCTAATTAACCAACCTACAAGATCTCCTATTGGAGAATTTGTTAAATGGATGCCAAGTTGTCAAGGCTTAATCCACACTGAATATGTCATCAAGCATGGAGTGCCGAATAAACAATTTAACCAAACACTTACTCAAAAACACTTACATAAGAAGTTATGTATTAACTTTGTCTCTCTATTGAAGAAAAAATGAGTGTAAACTCCAAAACTTTATAGAAACTATTTCCACAAGCTATCATAGTAAGGTTGTGAAAATAAGAAGAAAATAACTTGTCAACATGTTGTAAATAAAACTCTTCCAAACACTTACAAGAGTATTTTTGTCATAAGTTGAAATGAGGTCTTCCAAAATCCCCTAAAACTTACTAACCAACCGCAGCGATCTAAGCTCATCGAAAGCACTTTGTGGCATAGCCAAAAGTCAAATATGCAATATAGTTAGAAGCAGGATGAAGATGAATGTTAGCAAAATGGTTTGAAGTTTTTCCCTGATAGGCCTTTGAGGCAAAGTACAATGTTACACACAAACCGCAAAGATTTAGTAGCTGAAATGAATCAATATCATCATCATCATCATATGTGTAGAATAAACTCCTCAACCGCTTGTAAGGAAGGAACACATTGATATAAACTAACATAAAAAAGAACTCATTCATTTAACCATAATCAAAAGTTTCTTAGTAGCTTGTTCAACAATCAAATCAAAACAAGCAATACATTCCCCAAGCTATTAAAAAAACTTTCCTCAAGCATCTTCCTCACTTCTCAGATGAATTTGGTCCACGCTTCTTCCGAATCCCACCACTACAATAACACAAACAAAAACAAAAATAAATTAAAAAAACCCCACATCATGACGAATTAGCCCTTTTCGTTTGGTAGGGACAAAAATAGAAAAGTAAAAAAAAAGGAACTTGAAGATTGATTTGTTGTGGATTTATAAGTAATCGTAAAGTAAAGAAAGAAGAAGAGGGGAGGAAGGGAAGATAAGGTTACCGCAGTGACGAATCGGCGATTGTATTGCATACGCTTGTGAGCGCGCCACGTGGCTTCTTCTTTTTGTCTTGCTTTGCGACTTTGGGAGTTTGGCCTCTCACTTTGCCCGCACGAGCAAGAGATCCGTGAACCTTACCGCATCATTCCAATTTACAGGATTCATTCACATCATATGCCACAAAACTGAAAACAACGGAAAACCTCTATTCGCTTGGAAATAAAGAGTAACTAAACTCACCCATTATGAAGAATTTCTCGCTTCTCTCTATCTCCCTCTTCGCTTCAACTTGCACCGCTACAGTGAACTCAAACATAGAATGAGACATTCTCTATTTGTATTGGTAGGGTTAGTTCGGTTGAAGGTTATGTTTGGGCTCATGTTTTGGACTTAAGATGGGCCTTCTCTTGAAAATCATGCGAGACCATTTTTCTTAAAGGCTCATAACATATTATTATATTATAATGACAAAAAAAAATGTTATATTATTTTTTAATAAAAATTTATATATTTGTAGAGGCATGTCTGCTTATCTTATTTGGGCATTTTTATTTTACATTTTAGTAAAATTAAATTTTAGATATTGAATGAATTGAATTAAAATAATTTATGTTTAAAAATAATTCAAGCATTTGGAAATTACATTTTCGACATTGGGTTATTTAAATGATGAAGAAAAATCACAGCTTAAGTAAACTTATGGGTATATTTTAAAAATTTTATCTGTTTTGTATTATTTTTTTATACATAAATTTTGTATTATTTACCGGAGAAGGAAAAAAAATCTACTTATATTAAAATTAATTCCACTGCTCGAAAATTTATAAGAAGTGATCCTTTCAAAAACAGATAACATGTTTTGTTGGTGCTTGGATCCTATGCACCGGTTGCACCAAAGGCAAATGCTACTACAAAGTCGCTAGATCTGAATTGTGATGTGTATATGTGCTTCTCTTTCTCTAATCTAATAGCTCTGCAGTGACTGTACCGTTGCGGCCGCTACAAAGAATCCACGTTTGTTTTATTGTCATCATATTTTTTGTGACAAACCGAAGAAGCACTTAGAATTTATTTTTTCTTAAAATATAGTACTAAACTTTTATAGTGTCTTCTTGGGTACAGTACCTCATGCAGGCTTTGGTTTGGGCTTTGAAAGACTTGTCCAATTCGCAACATGATTGGATAATATAAGGGACGTGATTCCTTTTCCTCGGACTCCTGGCTCGGCTGAGTTCTAGACCTTGCATATATGGAATCCACATTCTTTTTTTACGATGCAAACTGTATTTTTAATAATTAAGAATTTGTTTGATTGTGTTTATATTTTTTTATTTTGAAAAATTATTCTATAATTTAATATTGAAAATTTATGTACCAAAATAAAATAAAATTTGGTGATATAAATTTAGTTTTACAAGTGAAAAAAAAGAAGAAAAAACCTACTTGATAAATTAGGGCCTGTTTATTTCTTTATTTCCTGTTTTTATTTCCACTAAAAATAATAAACATTAGAGAATGTATTTGAGAAATTTTTGAAAATACATTTTTCAAATAAATCCACTATTTTCGGAAATTCTGAATATGTCAAAAAAAACTGTTTTTAGTGTTTCTGAAAATGTGTATGAAAATACATTTCATCTTTTTTATGTCATAATTGTTTACCGCAGTAGTCTTTTATTTTCTCATTAGAGATTTGTAAACAATATACCAAGATAAATAAAAAACAAAAAATGAAAATGATTCTAGAAAGCAAACGTGCCCTTAGTTTTAAGAATATTTTGAAAGTAGAGTGTCATACAGCAGTGGCAGTGTAGCATTGGGTGTAGGGCAGTGGTGGTGGATGGTGTTAGGTAGTAGTGTTAGTGAAGTGGATGATATTGGGTGTAGGGATGGCTAAAGAGTTTATTTTAAGGATGGTTAGTGATCAATTTACTATTCTTCCAAATTCATTGGATCACATGAAACGAAAAAATAAAAATCATTGGATACAAATAAGAAAAAAAAAATATGCAAGAGAAAAATGTTTTTCTATCTTAAATCATGGAAGTAGTTCCTAAGTCTTAACATTGGCAAAACTTTGTAACAAAAGAGGGATTAAATTAAAATCTAAAATAAAGATAAAGGATCAATAATTTAGTCAAAACAAATCCTTTATTTTTTTTTTGATAGGCAAAACAAATCCTTTATTAATAAGGAATGTCATTTTTGGTATTGGAATAGACAAACTATGAATCCAAACAATCTTTTCATAGAAGTTTGTCCCCAGTTTGGTGGAATTTATAAAAATTTTACTCAGTAATAGTGTATTGAAGATATCATATTAAATGGTATTTTTAGGATGACTTCTAATAGGAACCCCATCAAAAAGGGTATATTAAAAAGTATTTTTAGTATATCAAATTTACAAGGATGCTCCCTCCAAAATACCTATAGCTTTAGGTTTTCTAACAAGTTTGCACATATTGCATTCTCACCTTTTATAATATTTTGAATTTCTATCACTAGCGTAATCTTAAAAACAAGACTAATCTTAATCTATCAGAATTTTTTGAAAGTCGGTAGAAACAAAACCCAAATTAAATTTAGAAGTCTGTAGTGATTAAAATCTAACCTAAATGCCGAATTATAAATATAACAACTTAAACAAATTAAAGAAAAATATGTTCTAATAATAGCAAAGCAAGATGATGAGTTACCGACTTTGGGGTTGGTTCTTTATTTTTTGTTTTTGGGGGTTGTAGCGGTGGTTTGGTGGTGCTTGGATAGAGATCTATGACAAGATATGGTGGTGCTATTTCAAGCCAAAGGATTTGATTTAGAGTTGGAGGGGGTGCAATGGTGAAGGTGTATGACTGTTCTATCATGGATCATGGCACTGGGGAGACAATGACAATAGAGGAAAAGGTCTATATGTTGTTCTTGTCTTGACAATGGGACGCTTTAACCCCGTTATAAGATTATCTACAACTATAATAGCCATAATGACTTAGTTGAGATGTTCTTGGGTTTTCATTTCACTACTTTGTTTGGTGAGAACAGAGAGGGAAAATGGGGAGAACACAAAGGCGAAGGAGGAACCATGCAATAAATTTACCCTCGCCACTTAAGTTCAAATTCATATGGGACTTGACATTGTCCACAACACATACCACTTATCTTTTTTTAAACATAATTTGATGGTTATTTTCTTCAGAGACACATTTTTAAGGTCTTGAGCACATTGAAGGCCCTTTTTAATATAAAATTGGAATGCAAGAGGAATAAAACAAATTAACTCACAAGGGAATCAAACTAGTGACTTGTTTTAACTTCTAAGTGCATTGAAATAACTTGATGCGTAAATAAATTTAGGTATATAATATAATATAATATAATATAATATAATATAATATAATATAATTGAGTGTTGGAATTGGGGTATTTTTAATTTAAATTATTTAATTTGATGTATATTAGTGAATTGGAATTTCAGTTGAATCTAATACCATAAAATTGAATGACTAGTAGTTTTATGTTTTCAATTTTTAACTTGGGCCTTGAAAATTATAAATCCACATATCAAACATTTTTTTTAGGGAAATACAAGTATGACACATAAAAGTGTAGAGTAATATTTTACTATTTATTATTTGTATATTGTAGAAACAATTATTATTGACATTAACAATTATTGTTATTGTCAAAAAAAAAATCATTGTTGTTGAGACTCGTCAGAGCACCGTGACTTCCAATTATTATCATCCTTGGTGTTCTAATACTACAATGTTTACTAATACAGCTTTAACAACTACCAGCATCCTTTGACCAGTCACGATTAGCATCCTCCAACCATTGTAATTGCTTTTCCCATCACCAAGACACCAACCTTGTTGGTATCATACAAATGCCATAGAAGCTTGTATCCTCTAATAAAAATTTAAATTCATTTTAGACTTTCACGCTAATTCTTTAGTTGTTTTGTTCATAAAAATTATAATTCTTAACCAATTCTAATTCTCTGTCCAATACTATTTATAACTGTTAGAATTAAAATTAAAATTTCAAACTATAATTCCAGTTCCATCATTCAAACAAACCTACTATTACCAAAAAAATTAAAAAAAAATTCAAACAAACCCTAAGATTCATTTTACATTATCAAGCATATGATTTCTGATATCAAAAGGCATATGGTTCTTTTCATTTTAATAAACTCAACAATAAAGTCTACTAAAGTCGAATGAATTGAATAATAGAAATGATCAAATCCAATGATTCAATTGACGTTTTGTTCTAAAAAGCTTATGCACAAGACAATGAACTTGATTTTCCTCGTTTAAAAATTAAACAAAACTACATTCATCTAATGAAACACAGCTTAATCCTATCAAAGTCAAGCATATGTCCGACTCTTGAATAAATTAATATGCGGTTTTAATCTACTAATCAATGGATATTACTTTTTTCAAAAATATGGATAGATGAATCAACATTAAAGTTATTATTGAAAGTAAAAGTCGTGCCATTTGTGCACGAGTTCTCCACATATTAAAGCCATTAAAAATTGATATAAAATTTTCATGACATGCTTTATATATATGGAGAGGACAAGGCACCAATGGACAACACAAGCTGGGATGGTATCACGTATAGGCTTAATCGGCACTGAATTCCATATTCAATCATCTGGATTGCATAGGAGTCATTTGACAAATTCTCCAATACGATATCTCTTAGGCGATTCCAGGTGCTTTTGAAAGAATATACCTCTTAAGTTCATCATTAAATAAAGGATCGGATGTCGTTGCCTTTGAAAAGAATATACCCCAAGTTCAACATTTAAATAGGGTCAAATGCCATTGCTTGGAGTCTAACATACGCATGAACAAGTGCTCCTATACACCACTCAGAAATAGCTAGTTAGAAATGTTGGCTGGCAATCCCTTTGGTAGACAAGGATAATCGCGCTGGTTAGTCAAGGACCTCCCCTCAGGGTGTCCAGAAATGAACCTGAAAATCAGGTCTGCTTCAAAACGCGAAATATATCTAGGATGACTTCCATAGAAAATATGACTTTTCTCCTACTTTGACAAGTATGGCGCGTTCATCATCCTCAGAAAAATTTCCATCTCGGACAAGGTAGTAATCAAGGAAGCGTATGTGAACAGCAAAACATTGAGGATCTCCAAAGTCAGAATGAGCAACAAGTAGTACGTGAATTTGAGAAGGCTGCAAGAGGAGATGGAAGCTCTTCAAGCAAGAGAGGATGATGATCGCCGTCGGTTGCAAGAGGAGATGGTTCATCATCCTCGCTCTCCTGAAGAGCTTCAATCTCCTCCTGCAACCTTCTTAGATTCTCACGTACCTATTGTAGCTTATTCTGACTTTGGAGATCCTCAACATTATGTTGTTCACCATTCTATCTCGCTAGAAGAACTTCTATCTCCTCTTGCAACCGAGGTTGTTCATCATCCTCTCTTGCCTGAAGAGCTTTCATCTTCTCTTGCAGGTTTCTCAGATTCTCACGTAGGACATAGGGTCTGGTCGTTCTCCTCACGAGACCTATGCTTAGGAGGCATGTCATGAGAAAGAGGACGGTCACACACATCATGCTCAAGAGGAAGAGGTTCATTGAAAGCAGGAGGAAGACTCTTCTACTCCATGGAATTCATCCTAAATATGTGTCACGTCTTGATACAAAGACTTGGTTTTTGGATCCATTTTCTAAAAACCCTGAGAAGACCTTGCCTATCCAAAGCCCTTGTCTACCAAAGGGATTGCCTACAATCATCTCGCTACCTATATCTGAATGGTGCAAAAGCACTAACTCGTGCATATGTTAGAGACCCCACTCTTGAATTAATGACAAACTCGGAGGTATATACTTCCAAAGGCATCTAATTAACCAACCTACAAGATCTCCTATTGGAGAATTTGTTAAATGGCTGCCAAGTTGTCAAGGCTTAATCCACACACGAATGTCATCAAGCATGGAGTGTCCGAATAAACAATTTAACCAAACACTTACTCAAAAACACTTACATAAGAAGTTATGTATTAAAGAGGGCGAGGCAAGACGTATGCTTAGGAGGCATGTCATGAGAAAGAGGACGGTCACACACATCATGCTCAAGAGGAAGAGGTTCATTGAAAGCAGGAGGAAGACTCTTCTACTCCATGGAATTCATCCTAAATATGTGTGACGTCTTGATACAAAGACTTGGTTTTTGGATCCATTTTCTAAAAACCTTGAGAAGACCTTGACTATCCAAAGCCCTTGTCTACCAAAGGGATTGCCTACAATCATCTCGCTACCTATATCTGAATGGTGCAAAAGCACTAACTCGTGCATATGTTAGAGACCCCAAGCAATAACATCTTACTCTTGAATTAATGACAAACTCGGAGGTATATACTTCCAAAGGCATCTAATTAACCAACCTACAAGATCTCCTATTGGAGAATTTGTTAAATGGATGCCAAGTTGTCAAGGCTTAATCCACCCCTGAATATGTCATCAAGCATGGAGTGCCCGAATAAACAATTTAACCAAACACTTACTCAAAAAACACTTACATAAGAAGTTATGTATTAACTGCCTGTCTCTCTATTGAAGAAAAAATGAGTGTAAACTCCAAAAACTTTATAGAAACTATTTCCACAAGCTATCATAGTAAGGTTGTGAAAATAAGAAGAAAATAACTTGTCAACATGTTGTAAATAAAACTCTTCCAAACACTTACAGTAGTATTTTTGTCATAAGTTGAAATGAGGTCTTCCAAAATCCCCTAAAACTTACTAACCAAGCTATGAGCGATCTAAGCTCATGAAAGCACTTTGTGGCATAGCCAAAAGTCAAATATGCAATATAGTTAGAAGCGGGATGAAGATGAATGTTAGCAAAATGGTTTGAGTTTTTCCACTGATAGGCCTTTGAGGCAAAGTACAATGTTACACACAAATCGCAAAGATTTAGTAGTGAAATGAATCAATATCATCATCATCATCATATGTGTAGAATAAACTCCCTCAACCGTTTGTAAGGAAGGAACACAGTTTGATATAAACTAACATAAAAAGAACTCATTCATTTAACCATAATCAAAAGTTTCTTAGTAGCGATTGTTCAACAATCAAATCAAAACAAGCAATACATTCCCCAAGCTATTAAAAAAAAACTTTCCTCAAGCATCTTCCTCACTTCTCGGATGAATTTGGTCCACGCTTCTTTCGAATCCCACCACTACAATAACACAAACAAAAAACAAAAATAAATTAAAAAAAAACCCCACATCATGTGAAATTAGCCCTTTTCGTTTGGTAGGGACAAAAATAGAAAAGTAAAAAAAGGAACTTGAAGATTGATTTGTTGTGGATTTATAAGTAATCGTAAAGTAAAGAAAGAAGAAGAGGGAGGGAAGGGAAGATAAGGTTCTGGCGGTGTGAATCGGCGATTGTATTGCATACGCTTGTGGCGTGACCACGTGGCTTCTTCTTTTGTCTTGCTTTGCGACTTTGGGAGTTTGGCCTCTCACTTTGCCATACGAGCAAGAGATCCGTGAACCTTACCTGCATCATTCCAATTTCTGAGGATTCATTCACATCATATGCCACAAAACTGAAAACAACGGAAAACCCTCTATTCGTTTGGAAATAAAGAGTAACTAAACTCACCCATTATGAAGAATTTCTGCTTCTCTCTCTATCTCCCTCTTCGCTTCAACTTGCGCTATCTGTGAAACCCAAACATAGAATGAGACATTCTCTATTTGTATTGGTAGGGTTAGTTAGGTTGAAGGTTATGTTTGGGCTCATGTTTTGGACTTAAGATGGGCCTTCTCTTGAAAATCATGCGAGTCCATTTTTCTTAAAGGCTCATAACATATTATTATATTATAATGACAAAAAAATGTTATATTATTTTTAATAAAAATTTATATATTTGTAGAGGCATGTCTGCTTATCTTATTTGGGCATTTTTATTTTACATTTTAGTAAAATTAAATTTTAGATATTGAATGAATTGAATTAAAATAATTTATGTTTAAAAATAATTCAAGCATTTGGAAATTACATTTACGAGATTGGGATATTTAAATGATGAAGAAAAATCACGACTTAAGTAAACTTATGGGTATATTTTAAAAATTTTATCTGCTTTGTATTATTTTTTTATACATAAATTTTGTATTATTTCTGGGAGAAGGAAAAAAAATCTACTTATATTAAAATTAATTCCATTTGCTCGAAAATTTATAAGAAGTGATCCTTTCAAAAGCAGATAACATGTTTTGTTGGTGCTTGGATCCTATGCACCGTTGCACCAGTCTGACTACTACAAAGTCGCTAGATCTGAATTGTGATGTGTATATGTGCTTCTCTTTCTCTAATCTAATAGCTCTGTGATGGTATGCAGATTCTGCGGCCGCTACAAAGAATCCACGTTTGTTTTATTGTCATCATATTTTTTGTGACAAACCGAAGAAGCACTTAGAATTTATTTTTTCTTAAAATATAATACTAAAGTTTTATAGTGTGTTCTTGGAGTGCAGTACCTCATGCAGGCTTTGGTTTGGGCTTTGAAAGACTTGTCCAATTACACATGATTGGATAATATAAGGGGCGTGATTCCTTTTCCTCGGACTCTGGCTCATTGAGTTCTAGACCTTGCATATATGGAATCCACATTCTTTTTCTGATTCAAAGCGTGTATTTTTAATAATTAAGAATTTGTTTGATTGTGTTTATATTTTTATTTTGAAAAATTATTCTATAATTTAATATTGAAAATTTATGTACCAAAATAAAATAAAATTTGGTGATATAAATTTAGTTTTACAAGTGAAAAAAAGAAGAAAAAACCTACTTGATAAATTAGGGCTGTTTATTTCTTTATTTCCTGTTTTTATTTCCACTAAAAATAATAAACATTAGAGAATGTATTTGAGAAATTTTTGAAAATACATTTTCAAATAAATCCACTATTTTCGGAAATTCTGAATATGTCAAAAAAACTGTTTTTAGTGTTTACGAAAATGTGTATGAAAATACATTTCATCTTTTTTATGTCATAATTGTTTACATGATAGTCTTTTATTTTCTCATTAGAGATTTGTAAACAATATACCAAGATAAATAAAAAACAAAAAATGAAAATGATTCTAGAAAGCAAACGTGCCCTTAGTTTTAAGAATATTTTGAAAGTAGAGTGTCATCTGGCCGGTGGCGGTGTAGCATTGGGTGTAGGGCAGTGGTGGTGGATGGTGTTAGGTAGTAGTGTTAGTGAAGTGGATGATATTGGGTGTAGGGATGGCTAAAGAGTTTATTTTAAGGATGGTTAGTGATCAATTTACTATTCTTCCAAATTCATTGGATCACATGAAACGAAAAAATAAAAATCATTGGATACAAATAAAAAAAAAAAAATATGCAAAAGAAAAATATGTTTTCTATCTTAAATCATGGAAGTAGTTCCTAAGTCTTAGCATTGGAAAAACTTTGTAACAAAAGAGGGATTAAATTAAAATCTAAAATAAAGATAAAGGATCAATAATTTAGTCAAAACAAATCCTTTATTTTTTTTTTGATAGGCAAAACAAATCCTTTATTAATAAGGAATGTCATTTTTGGTATTGGAATAGACAAACTATGAATCCAAACAATCTTTTCATAGAAGTTTGTCCCCAGTTTGGTGGAATTTATAAAAATTTTACTCAGTAATAGTGTATTGAAGATATCATATTAAATGGTATTTTTAGGATGACTTCTAATAGGAACCCCATCAAAAAGGGTATATTAAAAAGTATTTTTAGTATATCAAATTTACAAGGATGATCCCTCCAAAATACCTATAGGTTTAGGTTTTCTAACAAGTTTGCACATATTGCATTCTCACCTTTTTATAATATTTTGAATTTCTATCACTAGCGTAATCTTAAAAACAAGACTAATCTTAATCTATCAGAATTTTTTTCGAAAGTCGGTAGAAACAAAACCCAAATTAAATTTAGAAGCTGTAGCAGATTAAAATCTAACCTAAATGCCGAATTATAAATATAACAACTTAAACAAATTAAAGAAAAATATGTTCTAATAATAGCAAAGCAAGATGATGAGTTAACGACTTTGGGGTTGGTTCTTTATTTTTTGTTTTTGGGGGGGGGGCTTGTAGCGGTGGTTTGGTGGTGCTTGGATAGAGATCTATGACAAGATATGGTGGTGCTATTTCAAGCCAAAGGATTTGATTTAGAGTTGGAGGGGGTGCAATGGTGAAGGTGTATGACTGTTCTATCATGGATCATGGCACTGGGGAGACAATGACAATAGAGGAAAAGGTCTATATGTTGTTCTTGTCTTGACAATGGGACGCTTTAACCCCGTTATAAGATTATCTACAACTATAATAGCCATAATGACTTAGTTGAGATGTTCTTGGGTTTTCATTTCACTACTTTGTTTGGTGAGAACGGAGAGGGAAAATGGGGAGAACACAAAGGCGAAGGAGGAACCATGCAATAAATTTACCCTCGCCACTTAAGTTCAAATTCATATGGGACTTGACATTGTCCACAACACATACCACTTATCTTTTTTTAAACATAATTTGATGGTTATTTTCTTCAGAGACACATTTTTTTAAGGTCTTCAGACGCACATTGAAGGCCCTTTTTTAATATAAAATTGGAATGCAAGAGGAATAAAAACAAATTAACTCACAAGGGAATCAAACTAGTGACTTGTTTTAACTTCTAAGTGCATTGAAATAACTTGATGCGTAAATAAATTTAGGTATATAATATAATATAATATAATATAATATAATATAATATAATATAATATAATTGAGTGTTGGAATTGGGGTATTTTAATTTAAATTATTTAATTTGATGTATATTAGTGAATTGGAATTTCAGTTGAATCTAATACCATAAAATTGAATGACTAGTAGTTTTTATGTTTTCAATTTTTAACTCGGGCCTTGAAAATTATAAATCCACATATCAAACATTTTTTTTAGGGAAATACAAGTATGACACATAAAAGTGTGGAGTAATATTTTACTATTTATTATTTGTATATTGTAGAAACAATTATTATTGACATTAACAATTATTGTTATTGTCAAAAAAAAAAAAATCATTGTTGTTGAGACTCGTCACGGGGGCACTGGTGACTTCCAATTATTATCATCCTTGGTGTTCTAATACTACAATGTTTACTAATACAACTTTAACAACTACCAGCATCCTTTGACCAGTCACGATTAGCATCCTCCAACCATTGTAATTGCTTTCCCATCACCAAGACACCAACCTTGTTGGTATCATACAAATGCCATAGAAGCTTGTATCCTCTAATAAAAATTTAAATTCATTTTAGACTTTCACGCTAATTCTTTAGTTGTTTTGTTCATAAAAATTATAATTCTTAACCAATTCTAATTCTCTGTCCAATACTATTTATAACGAAGTTAGAATTAAAATTAAAATTTCAAACTATAATTCCAGTTCCATCATTCAAACAAACCTACTATTACCAAAAAAATTAAAACAAAATTCAAACAAACCCTAAGATTCATTTTACATTATCAAGCATATGATTTCTGATATCAAAAGGCATATGGTTCTTTTCATTTTAATAAACTCAACAATAAAGTCTACTAAAGTCGAATGAATTGAATAATAGAAATGATCAAATCCAATGATTCAATTGACGTTTTGTTCTAAAAAGCTTATGCACAAGACAATGAACTTGATTTTCCTCGTTTAAAAATTAAACAAAACTACATTCATCTAATGAACCCCACCTTAATCCTATCAAAGTCAAGCATATGTCCGACTCTTAAATAAATTAATATGCGGTTTTAATCTACTAATCAATGGATATTACTTTTTCAAAAATATGGATAGATGAATCAACATTAAAGTTATTATTGAAAGTAAAAGTCGTGCCATTTGTGCACGAGTTCTCCACATATTAAAGCCATTAAAAATTGATATAAAATTTTCATGACATGCTTTATATATATGGCGAGACAGTGCACCAATGGACAACACAAGCGAGGATGATGCTGGCATTATAGGCTTAATCGGCACTGAATTCCATATTCAATCATCTGGATTGCATAGGAGTCATTTGACAAATTCTCCAATACGATATCTCTTAGGCCGATTCCAGGTGCTTTTGAAAGAATATACCTCTTAAGTTCATCATTAAATAAAGGAGCAGATGTCGTTGCCTTTGAAAAGAATATACCCCAAGTTCAACATTTAAATAGGGTCAAATGCCATTGCTTGGAGTCTAACATACGCATGAACAAGTGCTCCTATACACCACTCAGAAATAGCTAGTTAGAAATGTTGGCTGGCAATCCCTTTGGTAGACAAGGATAATCGCGCTGGTTAGTCAAGGACCTCCCCTCAGGGTGTCCAGAAATGAACCTGAAAATCAGGTCTGCTTCAAAACGCGAAATATATCTAGGATGACTTCCATAGAAAATATGACTTTTCTCCTACTTTTGACAAGTATGGCGCGTTCATCATCCTCAGAAAAATTTCCATCTCAGACAAGGTAGTAATCAAGGAGGCGTATGTGAACAGCAAAACATTGAGGATCTCCAAAGTCAGAATGAGCAACAAGTAGTGCGTGAATTTGAGAGAAGGGTGCGAGTGGAGATGGAAGCTCTTCAAGCAAGAGAGGATGATGATCGCCGTCGGTTGCAAGAGGAGATGGTTCATCATCCTCGCTCTCCTGAAGAGCTTCAATCTCCTCCTGCAACCTTCTTAGATTCTCACGTACCTATTGTAGCTTATTCTGACTTTGGAGATCCTCAACATTATGTTGTTCACCATTCTATCTCGCTAGAAGAACTTCTATCTCCTCTTGCAACCGAGGTTGTTCATCATCCTCTCTTGCCTGAAGAGCTTTCATCTTCTCTTGCAGGTTTCTCAGATTCTCACGTAGGACATAGGGTGCAGTGGTTCTCCTCACGAGACCTATGCTTAGGAGGCATGTCATGAGAAAGAGGGCGGTCACACACATCATGCTCAAGAGGAAGAGGTTCATTGAAAGCGGGGAGGAAGACTCTTCTACTCCATGGAATTCATCCTAAATATGTGTCACGTCTTGATACAAAGACTTGGTTTTTGGATCCATTTTCTAAAAACCCTGAGAAGACCTTGCCTATCCAAAGCCCTTGTCTACCAAAGGGATTGCCTACAATCATCTCGCTACCTATATCTGAATGGTGCAAAAGCACTAACTCGTGCATATGTTAGAGACCCCACTCTTGAATTAATGACAAACTCGGAGGTATATACTTCCAAAGGCATCTAATTAACCAACCTACAAGATCTCCTATTGGAGAATTTTTTAAATGGCTGCCAAGTTGTCAAGGCTTAATCCACACCTGAATGTCATCAAGCATGGAGTGTCCGAATAAACAATTTAACCAAACACTTACTCAAAAAACACTTACATAAGAAGTTATGTATTAAAGAGGACGAGGCAGGCGTATGCTTAGGAGGCATGTCATGAGAAAGAGGACGGTCACACACATCATGCTCAAGAGGAAGAGGTTCATTGAAAGCAGGAGGAAGACTCTTCTACTCCATGGAATTCATCCTAAATATGTGTGACGTCTTGATACAAAGACTTGGTTTTTGGATCCATTTTCTAAAAACCTTGAGAAGACCTTGACTATCCAAAGCCCTTGTCTACCAAAGGGATTGCCTACAATCATCTCGCTACCTATATCTGAATGGTGCAAAAGCACTAACTCGTGCATATGTTAGAGACCCCAAGCAATAACATCTTACTCTTGAATTAATGACAAACTCGGAGGTATATACTTCCAAAGGCATCTAATTAACCAACCTACAAGATCTCCTATTGGAGAATTTGTTAAATGGATGCCAAGTTGTCAAGGCTTAATCCACACCTGAATATGTCATCAAGCATGGAGTGCCCGAATAAACAATTTAACCAAACACTTACTCAAAAAACACTTACATAAGAAGTTATGTATTAACTGCCTGTCTCTCTATTGAAGAAAAAATGAGTGTAAACTCCAAAAACTTTATAGAAACTATTTCCACAAGCTATCATAGTAAGGTTGTGAAAATAAGAAGAAAATAACTTGTCAACATGTTGTAAATAAAACTCTTCCAAACACTTACAGTAGTATTTTTGTCATAAGTTGAAATGAGGTCTTCCAAAATCCCCCTAAAACTTACTAACCAACTGCAGGCGATCTAAGCTCACTGAAAGCACTTTGTGGCATAGCCAAAAGTCAAATATGCAATATAGTTAGAAGCAGGATGAAGATGAATGTTAGCAAAATGGTTTGAGTTTTTCCCTGATAGGCCTTTGAGGCAAAGTACAATGTTACACACAAACTGCAAAAGATTTAGTAGCTGAAATGAATCAATATCATCATCATCATCATATGTGTAGAATAAACTCCCTCAACCGTTTGTAAGGAAGGAACACAGTTTGATATAAACTAACATAAAAAAGAACTCATTCATTTAACCATAATCAAAAGTTTCTTAGTAGCAGTTGTTCAACAATCAAATCAAAACAAGCAATACATTCCCAAGCTATTAAAAAAACTTTCCTCAAGCATCTTCCTCACTTCTCGGATGAATTTGGTCCACGCTTCTTTCCGAATCCCACCACTACAATAACACAAACAAAAACAAAAATAAATTAAAAAAAACCCCACATCATGTGAAATTAGCCACTTTTCGTTTGGTAGGGACAAAAATAGAAAAGTAAAAAAAAAGGAACTTGAAGATTGATTTGTTGTGGATTTAGAAGTAATCGTAAAGTAAAGAAAGAAGAAAAGGGGAGGGAAGGGAAGATAAGGTTACCGGCGGTGACGAATCGACGATTGTATTGCATACGCTTGTGAGCGCGACCACGTGGCTTCTTCTTTTTGTCTTGCTTTGCGACTTTGGGAGTTTGGCCTCTCACTTTCCCCGCACGAGCAAGAGATCCGTGAACCTTACCTGCATCATTCCAATTTACAGGGATTCACTCACATCATATGCCACAAAAACTGAAAACAACGCAAAACCCTCTATTCGTTTGGAAATAAAGAGTAACTAAACTCACCCATTTTGAAGAATTTCTGCTTCTCTCTATCTCCTCTTCGCTTCAACTTGCAGCTACTGTGAAACCCAAACATAGAATGAGACATTCTCTATTTGTATTGGTAGGGTTAGTTCGGTTGAAGGTTATGTTTGGGCTCATGTTTTGGACTTAAGATGGGCCTTCTCTTGAAAATCATGCGAGACCATTTTTCTTAAAGGCTCATAACATATTATTATATTATAATGACAAAAAAAATGTTATATTATTTTTTAATAAAAATTTATATATTTGTAGAGGCATGTCTGCTTATCTTATTTGGGCATTTTTATTTTACATTTTAGTAAAATTAAATTTTAGATATTGAATGAATTGAATTAAAATAATTTATGTTTAAAAATAATTCAAGCATTTGGAAATTACATTTTCGACATTGGGTTATTTAAATGATGAAGAAAAATCACAGCTTAAGTAAACTTATGGGTATATTTTAAAAATTTTATCTGTTTTGTATTATTTTTTTATACATAAATTTTGTATTATTTACCGGAGAAGGAAAAAAAATCTACTTATATTAAAATTAATTCCACTGCTCGAAAATTTATAAGAAGTGATCCTTTCAAAAACAGATAACATGTTTTGTTGGTGCTTGGATCCTATGCAGGTTGCACCAAAGTCTGACTACTACAAAGTCGCTAGATCTGAATTGTGATGTGTATATGTGCTTCTCTTTCTCTAATCTAATAGCTCTGCGATGGTGTGCAGATTCTTGGCCGCTACAAAGAATCCACGTTTGTTTTATTGTCATCATATTTTTTGTGACAAACCGAAGAAGCACTTAGAATTTATTTTTTCTTAAAATATAGTACTAAACTTTTATAGTGTCTTCTTGGGTACAGTACCTCATGCAAAGCTTTGGTTTGGGCTTTGAAAGACTTGTCCAATTCAACATGATTGGATAATATAAGGGGCGTGATTCCTTTTCCTCGGACTCTGGCTCAGTGAGTTCTAGACCTTGCATATATGGAATCCACATTCTTTTTACGATTCAAAGCTGTGTATTTTTAATAATTAAGAATTTGTTTGATTGTGTTTATATTTTTATTTTGAAAAATTATTCTATAATTTAATATTGAAAATTTATGTACCAAAATAAAATAAAATTTGGTGATATAAATTTAGTTTTAGAAGTGAAAAAAAGAAGAAAAAACAAACTTAATAAATTAGGGCTGTTTATTTCTTTATTTCCTGTTTTTATTTCCACTAAAAATAATAAACATTAGAGAATGTATTTGAGAAATTTTTGAAAATACATTTTTCAAATAAATCCACTATTTTCGAAATTCTGAATATGTCAAAAAAACTGTTTTTAGTGTTTACGAAAATGTGTATGAAAATACATTTCATCTTTTTATGTCATAATTGTTTACATGATAGTCTTTTATTTTCTCATTAGAGATTTGTAAACAATATACCAAGATAAATAAAAAACAAAAATGAAAATGATTCTAGAAAGCAAGCGTGCCCTTAGTTTTAAGAATATTTTGAAAGTAGAGTGTCATACAGCCAGTGGCGATGTAGCATTGGGTGTAGAGGCGGTGGTGGTGGATGGTGTTAGGTAGTAGTGTTAGTGAAGTGGATGATATTGGGTGTAGGGATGGCTAAAGAGTTTATTTTAAGGATGGTTAGTGATCAATTTACTATTCTTCCAAATTCATTGGATCACATGAAACGAAAAAATAAAAATCATTGGATACAAATAAGAAAAAAAAAATATGCAAGAGAAAAATGTTTTTCTATCTTAAATCATGGAAGTAGTTCCTAAGTCTTAACATTGGCAAAACTTTGTAACAAAAGAGGGATTAAATTAAAATCTAAAATAAAGATAAAGGATCAATAATTTAGTCAAAACAAATCCTTTATTTTTTTTTTGATAGGCAAAACAAATCCTTTATTAATAAGGAATGTCATTTTTGGTATTGGAATAGACAAACTATGAATCCAAACAATCTTTTCATAGAAGTTTGTCCCCAGTTTGGTGGAATTTATAAAAATTTTACTCAGTAATAGTGTATTGAAGATATCATATTAAATGGTATTTTTAGGATGACTTCTAATAGGAACCCCATCAAAAAGGGTATATTAAAAAGTATTTTTAGTATATCAAATTTACAAAGATGATCCTCCAAAATACCTATAGGTTTAGGTTTTCTAACAAGTTTGCACATATTGCATTCTCATCTTTTAATAAATTTTTGAATTTCTATCACTAGCGTAATCTTAAAAACAAGACTAATCTTAATCTATCAGAATTTTTTTCGAAAGTCGGTAGAAACAAAACCCAAATTAAATTTAGAAGCTGTAGCAGATTAAAATCTAACCTAAATGCCGAATTATAAATATAACAACTTAAACAAATTAAAGAAAAATATGTTCTAATAATAGCAAAGCAAGATGATGAGTTACCAGCTTTGGGGTTGGTTCTTTATTTTTTTTGTTTTTGGGGGGGGGGGTTGTAGCGGTGGTTTGGTGGTGCTTGGATAGAGATCTATGACAAGATATGGTGGTGCTATTTCAAGCCAAAGGATTTGATTTAGAGTTGGAGGGGGTGCAATGGTGAAGGTGTATGACTGTTCTATCATGGATCATGGCACTGGGGAGACAATGACAATAGAGGAAAAGGTCTATATGTTGTTCTTGTCTTGACAATGGGACGCTTTAACCCCGTTATAAGATTATCTACAACTATAATAGCCATAATGACTTAGTTGAGATGTTCTTGGGTTTTCATTTCACTACTTTGTTTGGTGAGAACGGAGAGGGAAAATGGGGAGAACACAAAGGCGAAGGAGGAACCATGCAATAAATTTACCCTCGCCACTTAAGTTCAAATTCATATGGGACTTGACATTGTCCACAACACATACCACTTATCTTTTTTTAAACATAATTTGATGGTTATTTTCTTCAGAGACACATTTTTTAAGGTCTTGAGGCCTTACATTGAAGGCCCTTTTTAATATAAAATTGGAATGCAAGAGGAATAAAAACAAATTAACTCACAAGGGAATCAAACTAGTGACTTGTTTTAACTTCTAAGTGCATTGAAATAACTTGATGCGTAAATAAATTTAGGTATATAATATAATATAATATAATATAATATAATATAATATAATATAATTGAGTGTTGGAATTGGGGTATTTTAATTTAAATTATTTAATTTGATGTATATTAGTGAATTGGAATTTCAGTTGAATCTAATACCATAAAATTGAATGACTAGTAGTTTTTATGTTTTCAATTTTTAACTCGGGCCTTGAAAATTATAAATCCACATATCAAACATTTTTTTTAGGGAAATACAAGTATGACACATAAAAGTGTAGAGTAATATTTTACTATTTATTATTTGTATATTGTAGAAACAATTATTATTGACATTAACAATTATTGTTATTGTCAAAAAAAAAATCATTGTTGTTGAGACTCGTCACGGGGGCACTGGTGACTTCCAATTATTATCATCCTTGGTGTTCTAATACTACAATGTTTACTAATACAGCTTTAACAACTACCAGCATCCTTTGACCAGTCACGATTAGCATCCTCCAACCATTGTAATTGCTTTCCCATCACCAAGACACCAACCTTGTTGGTATCATACAAATGCCATAGAAGCTTGTATCCTCTAATAAAAATTTAAATTCATTTTAGACTTTCACGCTAATTCTTTAGTTGTTTTGTTCATAAAAATTATAATTCTTAACCAATTCTAATTCTCTGTCCAATACTATTTATAACGAAGTTAGAATTAAAATTAAAATTTCAAACTATAATTCCAGTTCCATCATTCAAACAAACCTACTATTACCAAAAAAATTAAAAAAAAATTCAAACAAACCCTAAGATTCATTTTACATTATCAAGCATATGATTTCTGATATCAAAAGGCATATGGTTCTTTTCATTTTAATAAACTCAACAATAAAGTCTACTAAAGTCGAATGAATTGAATAATAGAAATGATCAAATCCAATGATTCAATTGACGTTTTGTTCTAAAAAGCTTATGCACAAGACAATGAACTTGATTTTCCTCGTTTAAAAATTAAACAAAACTACATTCATCTAATGAAACACAGCTTAATCCTATCAAAGTCAAGCATATGTCCGACTCTTGAATAAATTAATATGCGGTTTTAATCTACTAATCAATGGATATTACTTTTTTCAAAAATATGGATAGATGAATCAACATTAAAGTTATTATTGAAAGTAAAAGTCGTGCCATTTGTGCACGAGTTCTCCACATATTAAAGCCATTAAAAATTGATATAAAATTTTCATGACATGCTTTATATATATGGCGAGGACAGTGCACCAATGGACAACACAAGCCGGGGATGGTACTGCGTATAGGCTTAATCGGCACCTGAATTCCATATTCAATCATCTGGATTGCATAGGAGTCATTTGACAAATTCTCCAATACGATATCTCTTAGGCCGATTCCAGGTGCTTTTGAAAGAATATACCTCTTAAGTTCATCATTAAATAAAGGATCGGATGTCGTTGCCTTTGAAAAGAATATACCCCCAAGTTCAACATTTAAATAGGGTCAAATGCCATTGCTTGGAGTCTAACATACGCATGAACAAGTGCTCCTATACACCACTCAGAAATAGCTAGTTAGAAATGTTGGCTGGCAATCCCTTTGGTAGACAAGGATAATCGCTATTTGGTTAGTCAAGGACCTCCTCGGGGTGTCCAGAAATGAACCTGAAAATCAGGTCTGCTTCAAAACGCGAAATATATCTAGGATGACTTCCATAGAAAATATGACTTTTCTCCTACTTTTGACAAGTATGGCGCGTTCATCATCCTCAGAAAAATTTCCATCTCAGACAAGGTAGTAATCAAGGAGGCGTATGTGAACAAAGAAACATTGAGGATCTCCAAAGTCAGAATGAGCAACAAGTAGTACGTGAATTTGAGAAGGCTGCAAGAGGAGATGGAAGCTCTTCAAGCAAGAGAGGATGATGATCGCCGTCGGTTGCAAGAGGAGATGGTTCATCATCCTCGCTCTCCTGAAGAGCTTCAATCTCCTCCTGCAACCTTCTTAGATTCTCACGTACCTATTGTAGCTTATTCTGACTTTGGAGATCCTCAACATTATGTTGTTCACCATTCTATCTCGCTAGAAGAACTTCCATCTCCTCTTGCAACCGAGGTTGTTCATCATCCTCTCTTGCACGAAGAGCTTTCATCTTCTCTTGCAGGTTTCTCAGATTCTCACGTGGGACATAGGGTGCAGTCGTTCTCCTCACGAGGCGTATGCTTAGGAGGCATGTCATGAGAAAGAGGCCGGTCACCCACATCATGCTCAAGAGGAAGAGGTTCATTGAAAGCAGGAGGAAGACTCTTCTACTCCATGGAATTCATCCTAAATATGTGTCACGTCTTGATACAAAGACTTGGTTTTTGGATCCATTTTCTAAAAACCCTGAGAAGACCTTGCCTATCCAAAGCCCTTGTCTACCAAAGGGATTGCCTACAATCATCTCGCTACCTATATCTGAATGGTGCAAAAGCACTAACTCGTGCATATGTTAGAGACCCCACTCTTGAATTAATGACAAACTCGGAGGTATATACTTCCAAAGGCATCTAATTAACCAACCTACAAGATCTCCTATTGGAGAATTTGTTAAATGGCTGCCAAGTTGTCAAGGCTTAATCCACACAGAATGTCATCAAGCATGGAGTGTCCGAATAAACAATTTAACCAAACACTTACCCAAAAAACACTTACATAAGAAGTTATGTGTTAAAGAGGACGAGACGAGACGTATGCTTAGGAGGCATGTCATGAGAAAGAGGACGGTCACACATATCATGCTCAAGAGGAAGAGGTTCATTGAAAGCAGGAGGAAGACACTTCTACTCCATGGAATTCATCCTTAATATGTGTCACGTCTTGATACAAAGACTTGGTTTTTGGATCCATTTTCTAAATACCCTGAGAAGACCTTGACTATCCAAAGCCCTTGTCTACCAAAGGGATTGCCTATAATCATCTCGCTACCTATATCTGAATGGTGCAAAAGCACTAACTCGTGCATATGTTAGAGACCCCAAGTAATAACATCTTACTCTTGAATTAATGACAAACTCGGAGGTATATACTTCCAAAGGCATCTAATTAACCAACCTACAAGATCTCCTATTGGAGAATTTGTTAAATGGATGCCAAGTTGTCAAGGCTTAATCCACACCTGAATATGTCATCAAGCATGGAGTGTCCGAATAAACAATTTAACCAAACACTTACTCAAAAAACACTTACATAAGAAGTTATGTATTAACTGTCTGTCTCTCTATTGAAGAAAAAATGAGTGTAAACTACAAAAACTTTATAAAAACTTTTTCCACAAGCTATCATAGTAAGGTTGTGAAAATAAGAAGAAAATAACTTGTCAACATGTTGTAAATAAAACTCTTCCAAACACTTACAATAGTATTTTTGTCATAAGTTGA
The DNA here is from genome assembly GCA_037113605.1 of Calophaca sinica. Lineage (NCBI taxonomy): Eukaryota > Viridiplantae > Streptophyta > Magnoliopsida > Fabales > Fabaceae > Calophaca > Calophaca sinica. Next base: position 33,970,177 of record CM073731.1, read on the forward strand.
AATGAGGTCTTCCAAAATCCCCCTAAAACTTACTAACCAACTGCAGGCGATCTAAGCTCACTGAAAGCACTTTGTGGCATTGCCAAAAGTCAAATATGCAATATAGTTAGAAGCAGGATGAAGATGAGTGTTAGCAAAATGGTTTGAGTTTTTCCCTGATAGGCCTTTGAGGCAAAGTACAATGTTACACACAAACTGCAAAAGATTTAGTTGCTGAAATGAATCAATATCATCATCATCATCATCATATGTGTAGAATAAACTCCCTCAACCGTTTGTAAGGAACGAACACAGTTTGATATAAACTAACATAAAAAAGAACTCATTCATTTGACCATAATCAAAAGTTTCTTAGTAGCAGTTGTTCAACAATCAAATCAAAACAAGCAATACATTCCCCAAGCTATTAAAAAAAAAAACATTCCTCAAGCATCTTCCTCACTTCTCAGATGAGTTTGGTCCACGCTTCTTTCCGAATCCCACCACTACAATAACACAAACAAAAAACAAAAATAAATTAAAAAAACCCCACATCATGTGAAATTAGCCCTTTTCGTTTGGTAGGGACAAAAAATAGAAAAGTAAAAAAAGGAACTTGAAGATTGATTTGTTGTGGATTTATAAGTAATCGTAAAGTAAAGAAAGAAGAAGAAGAGGAGGAAGGGAAGATAAGGTTACCGGCGGTGACGAATCGGCGATTGTATTGCATACGCTTGTGGCGCGACCACGTGGCTTCTTCTTTTGTCTTGCTTTGCGACTTTGGGAGTTTGGCCTCTCACTTTGCCCGCACGAGCAAGAGATCCGTGAACCTTACCTCGCATCATTCCAATTCTGAGGATTCATTCACATCATATGCCACAAAAACTGAAAACAACGGAAAACCCTCTATTCGTTTGGAAATAAAGAGTAATTAAACTCACCCATTATGAAGAATTTCTGCTTCTCTCTCTATCTCCCTCTTCCCTTCAACTTGCAGCTACAGTGAAACCCAAAGCGTAGAATGAGACATTCTCTATTTGTATTGGTATGGTTAGTTCGGTTGAAGGTTATGTTTGGGCTCATGTTTTGGACTTAAGATGGGCCTTCTCTTGAAAATCATGCGAGACCATTTTTCTTAAAGGCTCATAACATATTATTATATTATAATGACAAAAAAAAATGTTATATTATTTTTTAATAAAAATTTATATATTTGTAGAGGCATGTCTGCTTATCTTATTTGGGCATTTTTATTTTACATTTTAGTAAAATTAAATTTTAGATATTGAATGAATTGAATTAAAATAATTTATGTTTAAAAATAATTCAAGCATTTGGAAATTACATTTTCGACATTGGGTTATTTAAATGATGAAGAAAAATCACAGCTTAAGTAAACTTATGGGTATATTTTAAAAAATTTATGTGTTTTGTATTATTTTTTTATACATAAATTTTGTATTATTTACCGGAGAAGGAAAAAAAATCTACTTATATTAAAATTAATTCCACTGCTCGAAAATTTATAAGAAGTGATCCTTTCAAAAACAGATAACATGTTTTGTTGGTGCTTGGATCCTATGCACCGGTTGCACCAGTGCAGCTACTACAAAGTCGCTAGATCTGAATTGTGATGTGTATATGTGCTTCTCTTTCTCTAATCTAATAGCTCTGCAGTGACTGTACCGTTGCGGCCGCTACAAAGAATCCACGTTTGTTTTATTGTCATCATATTTTTTGTGACAAACCGAAGAAGCACTTAGAATTTATTTTTTCTTAAAATAAAGTACTAAACTTTTATAGTGTCTTCTTGGGTACAGTACCTCATGCAGGCTTTGGTTTGGGGTTTGAAAGACTTGTCCAATTCGCAACAGGATTGGATAATATAAGGGACGTGATTCCTTTTCCTCGGACTCTGGCTCACTGAGTTCTAGACCTTGCATATATGGAATCCACATTCTTTTTCTGATTCAAACTGTGTATTTTTAATAATTAAGAATTTGTTTGATTGTGTTTATATTTTTTTATTTTGAAAAATTATTCTATAATTTAATATTGAAAATTTATGTACCAAAATAAAATAAAATTTGGTGATATAAATTTAGTTTTACAAGTGAAAAAAAAGAAGAAAAAACCTACTTGATAAATTAGGGCCTGTTTATTTCTTTATTTCCTGTTTTTATTTCCACTAAAAATAATAAACATTAGAGAATGTATTTGAGAAATTTTTGAAAATACATTTTTCAAATAAATCCACTATTTTCGGAAATTCTGAATATGTCAAAAAAAACTGTTTTTAGTGTTTCTGAAAATGTGTATGAAAATACATTTCATCTTTTTTATGTCATAATTGTTTACTGTAACGACCCGTTTCCGGACCGCTACCGAGCTCAATATACCGAGCTCGAGTTACCGAGCTCAACACACCAAGCTCAACATAAACCTGTATGAGATGTGTTTTAAAAACAAAACTCTTGTGCCTTTTAAAAATACGATATATTTTTTTTATAAAACCAACTCGTGCACATCAGAGTAATTACAGCTTTTCGAAACATGGTGCAACTAAGACACAAGACTTAAATTCTAATAAAACATACATGCATAACATACATATATATATCACTCGAAATAATAATGTATACAAAATACAGAGTAGCAAATGTGCAAAGAAAATACACCTAAGGTACGACGACTTCAAAAGAGCAATCATACCCTGGGGGTACTTCCGGCAGACTCCCACGCAGGGGGCTGCTCCAAAAGTAAGACCACCAGTCTACCCTGAAACAACAAAACAACACTGCCCAAGCTGGTCACGACCTCGGAACACAAAAGAAAAACAAGTACAGTCATCAAAAGAAATACGTCGAACAAACATAATCAATCACGATAAGTAGAGGTTGTCACTCGGGTCCTCGTCGAGCTCCTCCTCGGCATCATCTACTGTCGAGTTCCCTGCGCCCTCGACATCGCCTGGGTAACCGTCATGGATTGAAGGCACCACGGGAAAGGGTCAACTTCTCGACAATTCAAGATAAGCTCGACATAAAAGATATAAGCAAACAGCAAAGTATAACATTCACCGACGTGACTCGACCATCTCACTCTAACTCGACACAACTCGCAATTCCATTTTCTCTCGACTCGACAATTTTTCCGGAATGCACACGCCGTACCGTATGTCGGAAAGTCCAGCCGAAGCCTTGGGATCCTCGCTCTCCCTAGGACAGTCAACTCAGGTCCCATAGCGTGGCGACGTCTAGTCAATCTCCCGTAAACAAAAGGGGACCTAGCACCCTTAGTTATCCGGGTCACGGCTCAAAAACGTCATACGACTCACCTAGCTCGCTCACTCGATGAACAATTCACCGCATACGATATTCAAAGAGTTAAACACAAGATATTCAACCGCATGTCAAATAAAAGAGCAAGCTCGACATGAAGAAACGCAATTCAACATGCAATACACCATTCACAACATATATTCAATCACATATTAAATACATGCAAAAACTCAATCATATCACAACATTTCATGCTCGACACAAATCAGGAAATCCATACACAATAACATAAACACGTGGAATATGAAGTGCCCTTACATACTATGAAAGTATTAATGTGAAGCGCCCTTACATAAGGACTTATAAAATAAAGCCTTAGAGATATCTAGGAGTTGCCCTTACCGAACTCCAAGTTAATGCTGCTCGACAACGACCTCGACACAGCTGTCTTCAACGAGTTCGACAACGACTTCGACACGTAATGTCCTCAATCGACCTTGACACGTACGCTTCTCAGTCGACCTCGACACGTACAGTTCTCGATCTGGATTCCGCTGCTTCCACGTCCTCAGATTCGCTCTCCCGTACACCTTGATTCGGAAATCACTCGATCTCGGGAATCAGACTTCCTAAAACAAACACAACTCAGTTCGATCTATGGGTTCTAATACACTTAGCTCTCTTCCCAAACTTAACCACAACCCAGAAAAATATAAAACTCAAGAACTGAAATATATTTTTCCTCTAACACAAAGTTAGGGTTTTCGATCAAAAGTTCATGAAAAAGGTTATCTGATGCTTCAACAGATAGATCGACAACAACAACAACCAGAAGCAACAAACGAAAAATAAGAAATCGAAATAGACCGAAAATGAAGAGTTTCTGGGCACTGCCGATTTCAGAAAAACAGGGGAAGAAAATTTGTTTTACAAGCCCAATTAATCGGTTAGAAAGATAGGTAATATCGTGAAGAAGAAAACCCATCAATTTGACATGATTTGGAAGCATAAAACTGGCTAAAAATGGAAGGAAAAGTAGCGCTAAACAGTAGCACAGAGGAAAAGAAAAATCTGTTCTTCATACCTCAATTGATGATGGTCGAAAGGCATTTGAGATATAGGTCGAGAAGATGATGATGAACAAGATTGATGAAGAAAATTTGTGCAGAATCTCGATGGAACTCAAGGTTTCTTCGATGGAAGTTTTTGTGGAGAAAAACAACGAAACTTCGAGCGAAGGAAGGAAGGAAGAAGAAAGAAGAAAAGAGAAATGAGTATCTGAGGGAATCGGTTGTGGTATACAGCTGGTGAGAAAAGGGTATAATCGTAACTTCAGCTATAAGATGCCAATCCCATCAATCATCTACCCGTCTACTCGTTCATCTCATACTTCCCCTCTCCTCTGTCGGTCAACGGTCTAGACACGCGACGAGAACGGCAAACCGACAATGTAATTATTACAAACAATATAATAATAGCGCTGAATAACGTTCGAAAGAATACGAGGTATCATCTCGACACGATGTCGACAAGGGTGCTCGTCTGGCGCACAAGGCTCCAACACGAGTTCGTGCACGCGGCCTCCTCATTTCGATGCAGCGACTTCATCATTTCGACACCCGAGCCTCCTCATTTCGGCTGAGTGCACGCATCTCCTCGGCTCGGCAAATGACCTCGGCAAAGCGATCTTGGCACGGGATCTCGACACAAGGTCTTGGTCGAGGTCTCGATCGTCGTCCTAATACGATGTCGATCTCGTCCTCAGGTGTTACAATCTCTCCTCTAAAAAATTTCGTCCTCGAAATTGCAAATAAGATTCTTACCTCGGAAAAGTTCAGTCTTGAGTCTTCATCTTCTCCTCGGCTCCCAAGTTGCATCTCCGCCTTCCGATCCCACACAACTTTGTGAGTTGAATCTCTTTGTTCCGCGAATCGCTTGGCTTTCCGATCAACGATCCTTGCTGGCAATGCTTGAAAGATAGGTCGTCCTTCAGTTGAATCACATCCGTTCGATGACATGAGAGGGTCGGAAACATACTTAGTAATTGTGAGGCGTGGAAGACGTCGTGGATGTTCGACAAGAATGGTGGCAAGGCAATCGATATGCCACCGACCGATCTGACGAAGAATCGATAAGGTCCAATGAATTTAGGAGTAAGTTTCTTGGATTTGATCGCTCGACCAACTCCGATGAGTGGGGGTGACTCTAAGAAATACATGTTCTCCTTCCTCGAACTCGAGTGATCGACGCCGTTGGTCCGCATAACTCTTCCGTCGACTTTGAGATGTTCGCATCCGATCTCCGATCAAACGGATCTTCTCGGTAGTCTGCTGGATCATATCTGGTCCTCTGACGATTCGCTCGCCGTCCTGGTACCAACAAAGAGGCGTCGACATTTACGTCCATACGATTGCTTCAAAAGGTGCCATTCCAATACTCGCATGGAAGCTGTTGTGTATGTGAACTCCACCAATGGTAAGGCGTCGTCCCAACTTCCTCGGTGATCTAACGTACAAGCTCGCAACAAATCTTCAAGCGATTGGATCGTTCTCTCGGTTTGTGGTCGATCGAGGATGATATGCCGAGCTAAGCCTGAGCTTCGGTTCCCATCGCTCCTTGCAATTCCCTCCAAAAATGAGGCGTGAACTTCGGATCTCGGTCGACACGATCGAAGAGGGTATTCCATGAAGTCGTACTATCTCGCGATGTAGATCTCGGTCGACTTTTCCACGTTGTATGTCGACCTCACCGGTAAGAAATGAGCGGATTTGGTCAATCGGTCGACGATCACCCAAATCGAATCATTCTTCTTCTGCGTTTTGGCAAACCTACAACGAAATCCATGGAAATCTTGTCCCATTTCCAAACTGATGCGTCAGCGATTGTAGCATTCCCGCAGGTCGTTGGTGCTCCACCTTCGCTTCGACACGTTAAACACGGTTACGTGCTCGGCCACTTGCTTCTTCATTCCTGACCACCAAAAATGCTCCTTCAAGTCTTGATACATCTTCGTAACTCGGGATGAATACTAAAGTTGCTCTTATGCGCTTCGTCGAGAATCAACTTCCTCGGCTCGGCTCGTTAGGTACACATACTCGGCCATTGCACCTTAAGATGTCGTCGCTCAGGCGTGAAATTCGTCGCCTTCCCTTGCGCTTATCAATCGAATCTTCTCTTGCGAAGCTCGTCATGAACTTGCTGGTCTCGGATCTCGTCCAACAATCTGTTAGAAATGGTAAGCATACCAAATCTCGGCTTCCCGGTGAAACTTCGACACTCGACTTCAAGTCTCGGAACTTCTCGAGCATCTCCAACTCCTTGATCATCATCGCCGAGGTTAAAGCGCTCTTCCTACTCAACGCATCTGCTACTCGTTAGCCTTCAGGGATGGTATTCCAACGTGAAAGTCGTAGTCCTTGAGAAATTACGTCCATCTACGCCGACGCATGTTGAGCTCTTTACGGTCGACAGTACTTCAAGCTCTTGTGATCGGTAAAGCGATGAAGTGCTCCGTAAAGGTAGTGTCTCCATATCTTGGCGCAAAAACTCTGCCGCCCGGCTCAAGTCGTGAGTAGGGTAGTTCCTCTCGTGAATCTTAATTTGTCTTGAAGCATCTGCGACCACCTTCCGATGTTGCATCGGCACGCATCCCAATCCCTGGTGTGACGCGCATCGCAATACACCTCGAAGGCTCTTCGGGTTGAGGCAAAATCAGCCGCGCCGCCGTCAAAAGCTCCTTGATCTTTGAAAACCGGCCGCACTCCTCGGTCCAGGCAAAAGGTTGATCCTTCCTCGTCGGTCGTGTAGGCGCGACAATCTTCGAGAAACCTTCAATGAATCTTCGGTAATATCCTCGCTAAGCCGACAAAACTCCCGATCTCGATAATCGTCTTCGGTTGTTCCCACGCTATACGACTTCAATCTTAGTTGGATCCACGGTATCCCTTCTTTGGAAATCACGTGACCAAGAAAATTCACCTCTTCAAGCCAAAATTCACACTTCGACAGGTTGGCATAGAGTTGCTTATCTCGTAATATCTGCAGTACTCGACATAGGTGTTCTGCGTGTTCTTCTCGGTTCTTCGAGTAAATCAGTATGTCGTCGATGAACACTACAACAAACTGATCCAAGAACGAATGGAAAATCCTGTTCATGTAGTCCATAAACACAGCTGGCGCATTCGTCACTCCAAATGGCATCACCAAGTACTCGTAGTGACCGTATCTAGTCCTGAAAGCTGTTTTGGCGACGTCTTCCTCCTTCACGCGAATCTGATGGTAGCCCGACTTCAAGTCTATCTTGGAAAAGATCGCCGCTCCACGAAGTTGATCCATCAAGTCGTCAATACGTGGTAACGGATAACGGTTCTTCACGGTAACCTTGTTGAGCTCGCGATAGTCCACGCACAGCCTTGATCGTCCATCCTTCTTCTTAACCAACAACACTGGAGCTCCCCACGGTGACACGCTCGGTCGTATGAATTGCTTTGACTCCAAGTGTTCGATCTGGGACTTCAGCTCTTTCATCTCGGCAGGAGACATCCTGTATGGCGCTTTGGAAATCGGTCTGTCCTGGAATCAGTCGATGGAGAACTCGACCTCTCGTCTTGGTGGTAACCCTGGCACGTCTTCGAAAACGTCCTCAAAGTCACACACCATGGAACATTCTTCACGTCGATCTGTTGGAAAACTTCCGAACTAGCGGATACATGTATTCCCTAGTTCCTTCTTTCAAAGAAACTCCAATACGTTCGGCGGAAGATAATTGGAGACTCAAGGTCTGGAAAAATTACAGCTTTACACACACCAAAAGGACATGGTGGTGTGACAACCAATCCATCCCGAGGATGACATCTAAGCCCTTAAGAGGCAAACAAACCAAATTGACCACAAACTTTCTACTCAATAATCACTACACAATTAAGACATGCGGTGTTTGTGACTAAGGTTTTAGCGGTGGGGTTGTAACTACTAATTTAAGCGGTAAAGCGATCCACAGTCAAGTTCAAATGGTTCACACAATCGGAAGAAATAAAGGAATGGGTTGCACCGAATCAAAGAGAACGAGATAAGGATTTACCCTCGATCTCACATTCACCTTGGATAAGATCTTCACTCGTTACGCTTCCTCGCCACTCATGCGTAAAACTCGCCTTTAGCCACTTGACGCTTCCGCTTTGGCCCTTGCCGCAGCATCGTCGGTTCGGCTTTAGGTGTAGGACAATCCTTGGCAAAATGCCCTGGCTTCTTGCGGTTGAAACACACCTCCTCCTTCCGAGTACGATTACTCGCGTAATGTCCCGACTTTCCACATCGATAGCAAGTCACCTCGACACCGTCGACCTCCACTCGCTCCCTGGGTCATCGGACGATCTTGTCCCTGTTGTTGTTCCCCGAGGTCGGTCGTAAGGCTTAACCTGCGGTTGTTTTCCTTTCTGTGCAAATCTACGCCTCGCACTGGGTCTCACCGGTCCGCCACAACAGTCTTCTTCTTGTGGCTTCTCACTCCTTCTACCTCGACACACGATCAATCGACTCTTGGAGGTTTGAATCCTCAACGACACCATCGACTTGGAATGTCGAATCTCAATCCCGTTGGAATCTCTCACTCAACCATCTTTGGTCAACTCGATCACGGAATGGACTGAAATACCTCGCCAACGACTCGAACTTGGCCGCATACTGGACCTTTGTCCGAGTTGCCTTCTTTGCGATTGAAGAAATTCTTGTTCCTTCTCGGCTCGTGCAGTATCTGGGAAGTACTTGTCCAAGAACCTTTCACGAAAAAGTTCCCAGGTCATCTCGCGACGTTCCGCTATAAATGTTTGCTTCACTCCTCTCCACCAATACTCTGCGTCTCCTAGCAGTAAGTAGGTGGCATAGTCGACCTTCACGTTGTCCGGGCAATGGAGTGCCTCAAAGATCTTCTCGATCTCTTGCATCCAAAGATCAGCTTTATCTGGATTTGGCTCACCGTAGAACTTCGGTGGATCATGCTTCCTGAAGTCGGCCAATCCTCTAGCTTCAGCATTTCGTTCTGCTCGTTGCTGTTGCTGCAAGTTCTGCTGAGTTAACGCTGCCGTCTGTTGAGCCATCGCGTTAGCCTGTTGAGTTGCAGCAGCTGATTGTTGAGCCATGGCTGCCGCCATCTCGGTCATAGCTTGAATTGCTCGTTCCATGTCGACGTTCTCGGTTGCAGCTGTCGTATTCCTACGAGGTGGCATTAGATTCCACAAAGTTCAAAACCCTGTCAGAATCTCACAACAAGGATGTGTTAAAACACACTGCTTCAATCAAGAAACAGTTCAAACAATTTCTCAAGCAATAAGTGCTTCACTTAATCAAACAGCAATCAACATATACAACTAGGTACCCAACACACATAACCCGACACAGTGACCAGTCCAAATCTCCTATGCACAGCTCGGTCAGAACCGAACTGCTCTGATACCAACAATGTAACGACCCGTTTCCGGACCGCTACCGAGCTCAATATACCGAGCTCGAGTTACCGAGCTCAACACACCAAGCTCAACATAAACCTGTATGAGATGTGTTTTAAAAACAAAACTCTTGTGCCTTTTAAAAATACGATATATATATATTTTTTTTTATAAAACCAACTCGTGCACATCAGAGTAATTACAGCTTTTCGAAACATGGTGCAACTAAGACACAAGACTTAAATTCTAATAAAACATACATGCATAACATACATATATATATCACTCGAAATAATAATGTATACAAAATACAGAGTAGCAAATGTGCAAAGAAAATACACCTAAGGTCCGACGACTTCAAAAGAGCAATCATACCCTGGGGGTACTTCCGGCAGACTCCCACGCAGGGGGCTGCTCCAAAAGTAAGACCACCAGTCTACCCTGAAACAACAAAACAACACTGCCCAAGCTGGTCACGACCTCGGAACACAAAAGAAAAACAAGTACAGTCATCAAAAGAAATACGTCGAACAAACATAATCAATCACGATAAGTAGAGGTCGTCACTCGGGTCCTCGTCGAGCTCCTCCTCGGCATCATCTACTGTCGAGTTCCCTGCGCCCTCGACATCGCCTGGGTAACCGTCATGGATTGAAGGCACCACGGGAAAGGGTCAACTTCTCGACAATTCAAGATAAGCTCGACATAAAAGATATAAGCAAACAGCAAAGTATAACATTCACCGACGTGACTCGACCATCTCACTCTAACTCGACACAACTCGCAATTCCATTTTCTCTCGACTCGACAATTTTTCCGGAATGCACACGCCGTCTGGTATGTCGGAAAGTCGGTAGAAGCCTTGGGATCCTCGCTCTCCCTAGGACAGTCAACTCAGGTCCCATAGCGTGGCGACGTCTAGTCAATCTCCCGTAAACAAAAGGGGACCTAGCACCCTTAGTTATCCGGGTCACGGCTCAAAAATGTCATACGACTCACCTAGCTCGCTCACTCGATGAACAATTCACCGCATACGATATTCAAAGAGTTAAACACAAGATATTCAACCGCATGTCAAATAAAAGAGCAAGCTCGACATGAAGAAACGCAATTCAACATGCAATACACCATTCACAACATATATTCAATCACATATTAAATACATGCAAAAACTCAATCATATCACAACATTTCATGCTCGACACAAATCAGGAAATCCATACACAATAACATAAACACGTGGAATATGAAGTGCCCTTACATACTATGAAAGTATTAATGTGAAGCGCCCTTACATAAGGACTTATAAAATAAAGCCTTAGAGATATCTAGGAGTTGCCCTTACCGAACTCCAAGTTAATGCTGCTCGACAACGACCTCGACACAGCTGTCTTCAACGAGTTCGACAACGACTTCGACACGTAATGTCCTCAATCGACCTTGACACGTACGCTTCTCAGTCGACCTCGACACGTACAGTTCTCGATCTGGATTCCGCTGCTTCCACGTCCTCAGATTCGCTCTCCCGTACACCTTGATTCGGAAATCACTCGATCTCGGGAATCAGACTTCCTAAAACAAACACAACTCAGTTCGATCTATGGGTTCTAATACACTTAGCTCTCTTCCCAAACTTAACCTGACCAGAAAAATATAAACCTCAAGAACTGAAATATATTTTTCCTCTAACACAAAGTTAGGGTTTTCGATCAAAAGTTCATGAAAAAGGTTATCTGATGCTTCAACAGATAGATCGACAACAACAACAACCAGAAGCAACAAACGAAAAACAAGAAATCGAAATAGACCGAAAATGAAGAGTTTACGGCACCGCCGATTTCAGAAAAAGCAGGGAAGAAAATTTGTTTTACAAGCCCAATTAATCGGTTAGAAAGATAGGTAATATCGTGAAGAAGAAAACCCATCAATTTGACATGATTTGGAAGCATAAAGCGGCTAAAAATGGAAGGAAAAGTAGCGCTAAACAAGATGCCGAGAGGAAAAGAAAAATCTGTTCTTCATACCTCAATTGATGATGGTCGAGCAGACGAGATATAGGTCAAGAAGATGATGATGAACAAGATTGATGAAGAAAATTTGTGCAGAATCTCGATGGAACTCAAGGTTTCTTCGATGGAAGTTTTTTTTTGTGGAGAAAAACAACGAAACTCAGAGCAGAAGGAAGGAAGAAGAAAGAAGAAAAGAGAAATGAGTATCTGAGGGAATCGGTTGTGGTATACAGCTGGTGAGAAAAGGGTATAATCGTAACTTCAGCTATAAGATGCCAATCCCATCAATCATCTACCCGTCTAATCGTTCATCTCATAATTACCCTCTACTCTGTCGGTCAACGGTCTAGACACGCGACGAGAACGGCAAACCGACAATGTAATTATTACAAACAATATAATAATAGCGCTGAATAACGTTCGAAAGAATACGAGGTATCATCTCGACACGATGTCGACAAGGGTGCTCGTGCAAGCGCACAAGGCTCCAACACGAGTTCGTGCACGCGGCCTCCTCAGCTCGGTACGCGACTTCATCAGCTCGACACCCGACCTCCTCATTTCGGCGACTAGTGCACGCAGCCTCTCAGCGCGGCAAATCCCCTCGCCAACCGATCTTGGCACGGGATCTCGACACAAGGTCTTGGTCGAGGTCTCGATACGTCGTCCTAATACGATGTCGATCTCGTCCTCAGGTGTTACAATCTCTCCCTCTAAAAAAATTTCGTCCTCGAAATTGCAAATAAGATTCTTACCTCGTAAAAGTTCGAGTCTTGAGTCTTCATCTTCTCCTCCAGCTCCCAAGTTGCATCTCCCGCCTTCGATCCCACACAACTTTGACGAAGTTGAATCTCTTTGTTCCGCATAGCTGTTTGGCTTTCCGATCAACGATCCTTCTTGCAATGCTTGAAAGATAGGTCGCCCTTCGCTTGAATCACATCCGGTTCGATGACATGAGAGGGTCGGAAACATACTTCCGTAATTGTGAGACGTGGAAGACGTCGTGGATGTTCGACAAGAATGGTGGCAAGGCAATCGATATGCCACCGACCGATCTGACGAAGAATCGATAAGGTCCAATGAATTTAGGAGTAAGTTTCTTGGATTTGATCGCTCGACCAACTCCGATGGTGGGGTGACTCTAAGAAATACATGTTCTCCTTCCTCGAACTCGAGTGGTCGACGTCGTTGGTCTGCATAACTCTTCTGTCGACTTTGAGATGTTCGCATCCGATCTCTGATCAAACGGATCTTCTCGGTAGTCTGCTGGATCATATCTGGTCCTACGACAGTTCGCTCGCCGTCCTGGTACCAACAAAGAGGCGTCTGACATTTACGTCCATACAGTGCTTCAAAAGGTGCCATTCCAATACTCGCATGGAAGCTGTTATTGTATGTGAACTCCACCAATGGTAAGACGTCGTCCCAACTTCCTCGGTGATCTAACGTACAAGCTCGCAACAAATCTTCAAGCGATTGGATCGTTCTCTCAGTTTGACCGTCAGTCTGAGGATGATATGCCGAGCTAAGCCTGAGCTCGGTTCCCATCGCTCCTTGCAATTCCCTCCAAAAATGAGACGTGAACTTCGGATCTCGGTCCGACACGATCGAAGAGGGTATTCCATGAAGTCGTACTATCTCCGCGATGTAGATCTCGGTCAGCTTTTCCACGTTGTATGTCGACCTCACCGTAAGAAATGAGCGGATTTGGTCAATCGGTCGACGATCACCCAAATCGAATCATTCTTCTTCTGCGTTTTGCAAACCTACAACGAAATCCATGGAAATATCGTCCCATTTCCAAACCGGTACGTCAGCGATTGTAGCATTCCCGCAGTCGTTGGTGCTCCACCTTCGCTTCGACACGTTAAACACGGTTACGTACTCGGCCACTTGCTTCTTCATTCCGGACCACCAAAAATGCTCCTTCAAGTCTTGATACATCTTCGTAACTCCGGGATGAATACTAAAGTTGCTCTTATGCGCTTCGTCGAGAATCAACTTCCTCAGCTCGGCTACGTTAGGTACACATACTCGGCCATTGCACCTTAAGATGTCGTCCGCTCCGACGTGAAATTCGCCGCTTCCACTTGCGCTATCAATCAATCTTCTCTTGCGTAAGCTCGTCATGAACTTGCTGGTCTCGGATCTCGCCCAACAATCTGTTAGAAATGGTAAGCATACCAAATCTCGGCTTCCCCGGTGAAACTTCGACACTCAACTTCAAGTCTCTAACTTCTCGAGCATCTCCAACTCCTTGATCATCATCGCCGAGGTTAAAACGCTCTTCCTACTCAACGATCCGCTACTCGTTAGCCTTTACCGGATGGTATTCCAACGTAAAGTCGTAGTCCTTGAGAAATTACGTCCATCTACGCCGACGCATGTTGAGCTCTTTCCGTCGAACAGTACTTCAAGCTCTTGTGATCGCCGAAAACAAGAAGAGTGCTCCGTAAGGTAGTGTCTCCATATCTTCAACAAAAACTACTGCTTTGCCCGGCTCCAAGTCGTGAGTAGGGTAGTTCCTCTCGTGAATCTTAAGTCGCCTTGAAGCATACGCGACCACCTTCCGATGTTGCATCAAAGACGCATCCCAATCCCTGGTGTGACGCATCGCAATACACCTCGAAGGCTCTTCTGTTGAGGCAAAATCAAGACAGCGCTATCGCCAAAAGCTCCTTCGCCTTTGAAAACCGGCCGCACTCCTCGGCCCAGGCAAAAGGTTGATCCTTCCTCGTCGACCGTAAAGAGGCGCGACAATCTTCGAGAAACCTTCAATGAATCTTCGGTAATATCCTGCTAAGCCGACAAAACTCGATCTCGATCGCCTTCTTCGGTTGTTCCCACGCTTAGCACGACTTCAATCTTAGTTGGATCCACAATATCCCTTCTTTGGAAATCACGTGACCAAGAAAATTCACCTCTTCAAGCCAAAATTCACACTTCGACGGGTTGGCATAGAGTTGCTTATCTCGTAATATCTGCAGTGACTCGACATAGGTGTTCTGCGTGTTCTTCTCGGTTCTTGAGTAAATCGATTATGTCGTCGATGAACACTACAACAAACCGATCCAAGAACGAATGGAAAATCCTGTTCATGTAGTCCATAAACACACCGTGGCGATTCGCTACTCCAAATGGCATCACCAAGTACTCGTAGTGACCGTATCTAGTCCTGGAAGTCGCTTTGGCGACGCCTTCCTCCTTCACGCGAATCGATGGTAGCCCGACTTCAAGTCTATCTTGGAAAAGATCGCCGCTCCACGAAGTTGATCCATCAAGTCGTCAATACGTGGTAACGGATAACGGTTCTTCACGGTAACCTTGTTGAGCTCGCGATAGTCCACGCACAGCCTTGATCGTCCATCCTTCTTCTTAACCAACAACACTAGAGCTCCCCACGGTGACACGCTCGGTCATATGAATTGCTTTGACTCCAAGTGTTCGATCTGGGACTTCAGCTCTTTCATCTCGGCAGGAGACATCCTGTATGGCGCTTTGGAAATCGGTCCTGTCCCTGGAATCAGGTCGATGGAGAACTCGACTCTCGTCTTGGTGGTAACCCTGGCACGCGTCTTCGAAAACGTCCTCAAAGTCACACACCACCGAACATTCTTCACGTCGATCTGGAAAACTTCCGAACTAGCTGATACATGTATTCCCTAGTTCCTTCTTTCAAAGAAACTCCAATACGTTCGCGTAAAGATAATTGAGACTCCAAGGTCTGGAAAAATTACGATTTACGGGCACAGTCCAAAAGGACATGGTGGTGTGACAACCAATCCATCCCGAGGATGACATCTAAGCCCTTAAGAGGCAAACAAACCAAATTGACCACAAACTTTCTACTCAATAATCACTACACAATTAAGACATGCTTGTTTGTGACTAAGGTTTTAGCACTGGGTTGTAACTACTAATTTAAACGGTAAAGCGATCCACAATAAGTTCAAATGGTTCACACAATCGTAAGAAATAAAGGAATGGGTTGCACGAATCAAAGAGAATGTATAAGGATTTACCCTCGATCTCACATTCACCTTGGATAAGATCTTCACTGCTCTCGCTTCCTCGCCACTCATGCGTAAAACTACGCCTTTAGCCACTTGACGCTTCCTTTGGCCCTTGCCGCAGCATCGCTTGCTCGACTTTAGGTGTAGGACAATCCTTGGCAAAATGCCCTGGCTTCTTGCGGTTGAAACACACCTCCTCCTTCGAGTACGATTACTCGCGTAATGTCCCGCTTTCCACATCGATAGCAAGTCACCTCGACACCGGCCCGACCTCCACTCGCTCCCTGGGTCATCTGACGACATCGCCCTCGTTGTTGTTCCCCGAGGTCTGGCCGTAAGGCTTCTTCTCGCGGTTGTTTTCCTTTACGTGCAAATCTACTGCCCGCACTCTGGGGTCTCACCGGTCCGCCCACAGCCTTCTTCTTGTGGCTTCTCACTCCTTCTACCTCGACACGGCGATCAATCGCTCTTGGAGGTTTCAATCCTCAACGACACCATCGACTTCAATGTCGAATCTCAATCCCCGCTGGAATCTCTCACTCAACCATCTTTGGTCAACTCGATCACGGAATGGATGAAATACCTGCGCCAACGACTCGAACTTGGCGCATACTCGGACCTTTGTCGAGTTGCCTTGGCAGCTTGAAGAAATTCTTGTTCCTTCGGCTCGTGCGATGATCTGGGAAGTACTTGTCCAAGAACCTTTCACGAAAAAGTTCCCGTGTCATCTCGCGACGTTCTGCTATAAATGTTTGCTTCAGTCCTTTCCACCAATACTCTGCGTCTCCTAGCAGCAAATAGGTGGCGTAGTCGACCTTCACGTTGTCCGGGCAATGGAGTGCCTCGAAGATCTTCTCGATCTCTTGCATCCAAAGATCAGCTTTGTCTGGATTTGGCTCACCGTAGAACTTCGGTGGATCATGCTTTGAAGTCGGCCAATCCTCTAGCTTCGATTTCGATTCGCTCGTTCTTTGTCTTTGCGAGTTCTGAGTTAACATTGCCGTCTGTTGAGCCATCGCGTTAGCCTGTTGAGTTGCGGCGGTGATTGTTGAGCCATGGCTGCCGCCATCTCGGTCATAGCTTGAATTGCTCGTTCCATGTCGACGTTTCGGTTGCGGTATCGTATTCCTACGAGGTGGCATTAGATTCCACAAAGTTCAAAACCCCGCTGAATCTCACAACAAGGATGTGTTAAAACACACCGCTTCAATCAAGAAACAGTTCAAACAATTTCTCAAGCAATAAGTGCTTCACTTAATCAAACAAAGAATCAACATATACAACTAGGTACCCAACACACATAACCCGACACGGTGACTACCCAAATCTCCTTTGCACACTTTACGAACCGAATCAAGCTCGATACCAACAATGTAACGACTGCTTCCGCACCGCTACCGAAGCTCAATATACCGAGCTCGAGTTACCGAGCTCAACACACCAAGCTCAACATAAACTCAGTATGAGATGTGTTTTAAAAACAAAACTCTTGTGCCTTTTAAAAATACGATATATATATATTTTTATAAAACCAACTCGTGCACATCGTAGTAATTACAACTTTTCAAACATGGTGCAAGTAAGACACAAGACTTAAATTCTAATAAAACATACATGCATAACATACATATATATATCACTCGAAATAATAATGTATACAAAATACAGAGTAGCAAATGTGCAAAGAAAATACACCTAAGGTACGACGACTTCAAAAGAGCAATCATACCACTGGGTACTTCCTGGCAGACTCCCACGCAGGGTCGCTCCAAAAGTAAGACCACCAGTCTACCTGAAACAACAAAACAACATCGCCTAAGCTGGTCACGACCTCGGAACACAAAAGAAAAACAAGTACAGTCATCAAAAGAAATACGTCGAACAAACATAATCAATCCACGATAAGTAGAGGTCGCCACTCGGGTCCTCGTCGAGCTCCTCCTCGGCATCATCTATCGCCGAGTTCCTCGCGCTCGACATCGCCTGGGTAACCGCTATGGATTGAAGGCACCACGGGAAAGGTCAACTTCTCGACAATTCAAGATAAGCTCGACATAAAAGATATAAGCAAACAACAAAGTATAACATTCACCGACGTGACTCGACCATCTCACTCTAACTCGACACAACTCGCAATTCCATTTTCTCGACTGACAATTTTTCCTAATGCACACGCCGTCAGTATGTCGGAAAGTCCAAAAAGCCTTGGGATCCTCGCTCTCCCTAGGACACTAACTCAGTCCCATAGCGTGGCGGCGTCTAGTCAATCTCCCAGTAAACAAAAGGGGACCTAGCACCCTTAGTTATCCGGTCACGGCTCAAAACGTCATACGACTCACCTAGCTCGCCACTGATGAACAATTCACCGCATACGATATTCAAAGAGTTAAACACAAGATATTCAACCGCATGTCAAATAAAAGAGCAAGCTCGACATGAAGAAACGCAATTCAACATGCAATACACCATTCACAACATATATTCAATCACATATTAAATACATGCAAAAACTCAATCATATCACAACATTTCATGCTCGACACAAATCAGGAAATCCATACACAATAACATAAACACGTGGAATATGAAGTGCCCTTACATACTATGAAAGTATTAATGTGAAGCGCCCTTACATAAGGACTTATAAAATAAAGCCTTAGAGATATCTAGGAGTTGCCCTTAGCGAACTCCAAGTTAATGCTGCTCGACAACGACCTCGACACAGCTGTCTTCAACGAGTTCGACAACGACTTCGACACGTAATGTCCTCAATCGACCTCGACACGTACGCTTCTCAGTCGACCTCGACACGTACAGTTCTCGATCTGGATTCCGCTGCTTCCACGTCCTCAGATTCGCTCTCCCGTACACCTGGATTCGGAAATCACTCGATCTCGGGAATCAGACTTCATAAAACAAACACAACTCAGTTCGATCTATGGGTTCTAATACACTTAGCTCTCTTCCCAAACTTAACCACAACCCAGAAAAATATAAAACTCAAGAACTGAAATATATTTTTCCTCTAACACAAAGTTAGGGTTTTCGATCAAAAGTTCATGAAAAAGGTTATCTGATGCTTCAACAGATAGATCGACAACAACAACAACCAGAAGCAACAAACGAAAAACAAGAAATCGAAATAGACCGAAAATGAAGAGTTTCTGGGCACTGCCGATTTCAGAAAAACAGGGGAAGAAAATTTGTTTTACAAGCCCAATTAATCGGTTAGAAAGATAGGTAATATCGTGAAGAAGAAAACCCATCAATTTGACATGATTTGGAAGCATAAAACTGGCTAAAAATGGAAGGAAAAGTAGCGCTAAACAGTAGCACAGAGGAAAAGAAAAATCTGTTCTTCATACCTCAATTGATGATGGTCGAGCAGACGAGATATAGGTCGAGAAGATGATGATGAACAAGATTGATGAAGAAAATTTGTGCAGAATCTCGATGGAACTCAAGGTTTCTTCGATGGAAGTTTTTTTTTTTGGAGAAAAACAACGAAACTCAGAGCAGAAGGAAGGAAGAAGAAAGAAGAAAAGAGAAATGAGTATCTGAGGGAATCGGTTGTGGTATACAGCTGGTGAGAAAAGGGTATAATCGTAACTTCAGCTATAAGATGCCAATCCCATCAATCATCTACCCGTCTAATCGTTCCTCTCATAATTACCCTCTACTCTGTCGGTCAACGGTCTAGACACGCGACGAGAACGGCAAACCGACAATGTAATTATTACAAACAATATAATAATAGCGCTGAATAACGTTCGAAAGAATACGAGGTATCATCTCGACACGATGTCGACAAGGGTGCTCGTGCAAGCGCACAAGGCTCCAACACGAGTTCGTGCACGCGGCCTCCTCAGCTCGGTACGCGACTTCATCAGCTCGACACCCGACCTCCTCAGCTCAGCAGCTAGTGCACGCAGTCTCCTCAGCTCGGCAAATGACCTCGGCAAACGATCTTGGCACGGGATCTCGACACAAGGTCTTGGTCGAGGTCTCGATACGTCGTCCTAATACGATGTCGATCTCGTCCTCAGGTGTTACATTTACCGCAGTAGTCTTTTATTTTCTCATTAGAGATTTGTAAACAATATACCAAGATAAATAAAAAACGAAAAATGAAAATTATTCTAGAAAGCAAACGTGCCCTTAGTTTTAAGAATATTTTGAAAGTAGAGTGTCATACAGCAGTGGCAGTGTAGCATTGGGTGTAGGGCAGTGGTGGTGGATGGTGTTAGGTAGTAGTGTTAGTGAAGTGGAGGATATTGGGTGTAGGGATGGCTAAAGAGTTTATTTTAAGGATGGTTAGTGATCAATTTGCTATTCTTCCAAATTCATTGGATCACGTGAAACGAAAAAATAAAAATCATTGGATACAAATAAGAAAAAAAAATATGCAAGAGAAAAATGTTTTTCTATCTTAATCATGGAAGTAGTTCCTAAGTCTTAACATTGGCAAAACTTTGTAACAAAAGAGGGATTAAATTAAAATCTAAAATAAAGATAAAGGATCAATAATTTAGTCAAAACAAATCCTTTATTTTTTTTTTGATAGGCAAAACAAATCCTTTATTAATAAGGAATGACATTTTTGGTATTGGAATAGACAAACTATGAATCCAAACAATCTTTTCATAGAAGTTTGTCCCAGCTTGGTGGAATTTATAAAAATTTACTCAAGAATAGTGTATTGAAGATATCATATTAAAGGGTATTTTTAGGATGACTTCTAATAGGAACCCCATCAAAAAGGGTATATTAAAAAGTATTTTAAGTATATCAAATTTACAAGGATGATCCCTCCAAAATACCTATAGGTTTAGGTTTTCTAACAAGTTTGCACATATTGCATTCTCACCTTTTATAATATTTTGAATTTCTATCCCTAGCGTAATCTTAAAAACAAGACTAATCTTAATCTATCAGAATTTTTTCAAAGTCGGTAGAAACAAAACCCAAATTAAATTTAGAAGTCAGAAAGTGCATTAAAATCTAACCTAAATGCCGAATTATAAATATAACAACATAAACAAATCAAAGAAAAATATGTTCTAATAATAGCAAAGCAAGATGATGAGTTACCAGCTTTGGGGTTGGTTCTTTATTTTTTTTGTTTTTTGTGGGGGGGGGGGGTTGTAGCGGTGGTTTGGTGGTGCTTGGATAGAGATCTATGACAAGATATGGTGGTGCTATTTCAAGCCAAAGGATTTGATTTAGAGTTGGAGGGGGTGCAATGGTGAAGGTGTATGACTGTTCTATCATGGATCATGGCACTGGGGAGACAATGACAATGGAGGAAAAGGTCTATATGTTGTTCTTGTCTTGACAATGGGACGCTTTAACCCCGTTATAAGATTGTCTACAACTATAATAGCCATAATGACTTAGTTGAGATGTTCTTGGGTTTTCATTTCACTACTTTGTTTGGTGAGAACGGAGAGGGAAAATGGGGAGAACACAAAGGCGAAGGAGGAACCATGCAATAAATTTACCCTCGCCACTTAAGTTCAAATTCATATGGGACTTGACATTGTCCACAACACATACCACTTATCTTTTTTTAAACATAATTTGATGGTTATTTTCTTCAGAGACACATTTTTTTAAGGTCTTCAGACGCACATTGAAGGCCCTTTTTTAATATAAAATTGGAATGCAAGAGGAATAAAAACAAATTAACTCACAAGGGAATCAAACTAGTGACTTGTTTTAACTTCTAAGTGCATTGAAATAACTTGATGCGTAAATAAATTTAGGTATATAATATAATATAATATAATATAATTGAGTGTTGGAATTGGGGTATTTTAATTTAAATTATTTAATTTGATGTATATTAGTGAATTGGAATTTCAGTTGAATCTAATACCATAAAATTGAATGACTAGTAGTTTTTATGTTTTCAATTTTTAACTCGGGCCTTGAAAATTATAAATCCACATATCAAACATTTTTTTTAGGGAAATACAAGTATGACACATAAAAGTGTAGAGTAATATTTTACTATTTATTATTTGTATATTGTAGAAACAATTATTATTGACATTAACAATTATTGTTATTGTCAAAAAAAAATCATTGTTGTTGAGACTCACACGGCACTGGTGACTTCCAATTATTATCATCCTTGGTGTTCTAATACTACAATGTTTACTAATACAGCTTTAACAACTACCAAAGATCCTTTGACCGATCCACGATTAGCATCCTCCAACCATTGTAATTGCTTTTCCATCACCAAGACACCAACCTTGTTGGTATCATACAAATGCCATAGAAGCTTGTATCCTCTAATAAAAATCTAAATTCATTTTAGACTTTCACGCAAATTCTTTAGTTGTTTTGTTCATAAAAATTATAATTCTTAACCAATTCTAATTCTCTGTCCAATACTATTTATAACGAAGTTAGAATTAAAATTAAAATTTCAAACTATAATTCCAGTTCCATCATTCAAACAAACCTACTATTACCAAAAAATTAAAAAATTCAAACAAACCCTAAGATTCATTTTACATTATCAAGCATATGATTTACGATATCAAAAGGCATATGGTTCTTTTCATTTTAATAAACTCAACAATAAAGTCTACTAAAGTCGAATGAATTGAATAATAGATATGATCAAATCCAATGATTCAATTGACGTTTTGTTCTAAAAAGCTTATGCACAAGACAATGATCTTGATTTTCCTCGTTTAAAAATTAAACAAAACTACATTCATCTAATGAAACACAGCTTAATCCTATCAAAGTCAAGCATATGTCCGACTCTTGAATAAATTAATATGCGGTTTTAATTTACTAATCAATGGATATTACTTTTTTCAAAAATATGGATAGATGAATCAACATTAAAGTTATTATTGAAAGTAAAAGTCGTGCCATTTGTGCACGAGTTCTCCACATATTAAAGCCATTAAAAATTGATATAAAATTTTCATGACATGCTTTATATATATGGCTAGGACAGTGCACCAATGGACAACACAAGTCGGATGGTATCACAGATAGGCTTAATCGGCACCTGAATTCCATATTCAATCATCTGGATTGCATAGGAGTCATTTGACAAATTCTCCAATACGATATCTCTTAGGCCGATTCCAGGTGCTTTTGAAAGAATATACCTCTTAAGTTCATCATTAAATAAAGGATTAGATGTCGTTGCCTTTGAAAAGAATATACCCCCAAGTTCAACATTTAAATAGGGTCAAATGCCATTGCTTGGAGTCTAACATACGCATGAACAAGTGCTCCTATACACCACTCAGAAATAGCTAGTTAGAAATGTTGGCTGGCAATCCCTTTGGTAGACAAGGATAATCGCGCTGGTTAGTCAAGGACCTCCCCTCAGGGTGTCCAGAAATGAACCTCGAAAATCAGTGCCGCTTCAAAACGCCGAAATATATCTAGGATGACTTCCATAGAAAATATGACTTTTCTCCTACTTTTGACAAGTATGGCGCGTTCATCATCCTCATAAAAATTTCCATCTCGCATAAGGTAGTAATCAAGGAGGCGATGTGAACAAAGAAACATTGAGGATCTCCAAAGTCGAATGAGCAACAAGTAGTACGTGAATTTGAGAAGGCTGCAAGAGGAGATGGAAGCTCTTCAAGCAAGAGAGGATGATGATCGCTGGGTTGCAAGAGGAGATGGTTCATCATCCTCGCTCTCCTGAAGAGCTTCAATCTCCTCCTGCAACCTTCTTAGATTCTCACGTACCTATTGTAGCTTATTCTGGCTTTGGAGATCCTCAACATTATGTTGTTCACCATTCTATCTCGCTAGAAGAACTTCCATCTCCTCTTGCAACCGAGGTTGTTCATCATCCTCTCTTGCCTGAAGAGCTTTCATCTTCTCTTGCAGGTTTCTCAGATTCTCACGTAGGACATAGGGTCTGGTCGTTCTCCTCACGAGACGTATGCTTAGGAGGCATGTCATGAGAAAGAGGACGGTCACACACATCATGCTCAAGAGGAAGAGGTTCATTGAAAGCAGGAGGAAGACTCTTCTACTCCATGGAATTCATCCTAAATATGTGTCACGTCTTGATACAAAGACTTGGTTTTTGGATCCATTTTCTAAAAACCCTGAGAAGACCTTGCCTATCCAAAGCCCTTGTCTACCAAAGGGATTGCCTACAATCATCTCGCTACCTATATCTGAATGGTGCAAAAGCACTAACTCGTGCATATGTTAGAGACCCCACTCTTGAATTAATGACAAACTCGGAGGTATATACTTCCAAAGGCATCTAATTAACCAACCTACAAGATCTCCTATTGGAGAATTTGTTAAATGGCTGCCAAGTTGTCAAGGCTTAATCCACACCTGAATGTCATCAAGCATGGAGTGTCCGAATAAACAATTTAACCAAACACTTACCCAAAAAACACTTACATAAGAAGTTATGTGTTAAAGAGGACGAGACGAGACGTATGCTTAGGAGGCATGTCATGAGAAAGAGGACGGTCACACACATCATGCTCAAGAGGAAGAGGTTCATTGAAAGCAGGAGGAAGACACTTCTACTCCATGGAATTCATCCTAAATATGTGTCACGTCTTGATACAAAGACTTGGTTTTTGGATCCATTTTCTAAAAACCCTGAGAAGACCTTGACTATCCAAAGCCCTTGTCTACCAAAGGGATTGCCTACAATCATCTCGCTACCTATATCTGAATGGTGCAAAAGCACTAACTCGTGCATATGTTAGAGACCCCAAGCAATAACATCTTACTCTTGAATTAATGACAAACTCGGAGGTATATACTTCCAAAGGCATCTAATTAACCAACCTACAAGATCTCCTATTGGAGAATTTGTTAAATGGATGCCAAGTTGTCAAGGCTTAATCCACACCTGAATATGTCATCAAGCATGGAGTGTCCGAATAAACAATTTAACCAAACACTTACTCAAAAAACACTTACATAAGAAGTTATGTATTAACTGTCTGCCTCTATTGAAGAAAAAATGAGTGTAAACTCCAAAAACTTTATAGAAACTATTTCCACAAGCTATCATAGTAAGGTTGTGAAAATAAGAAGAAAATAACTTGTCAACATTTTGTAAATAAAACTCTTCCAAACACTTACAATAGTATTTTTGTCATAAGTTGAAATGAGGTCTTCCAAAATCCCCCTAAAACTTACTAACCAACTGCAGGCGATCTAAGCTCATCAAAGCACTTTGTGGCATAGCCAAAATTCAAATATGCAATATAGTTAGAAGGTGATGAAGATGAGTGTTAGCAAAATGGTTTGAGTTTTTCCCTGATAGGCCTTTGAGGCAAAGTACAATGTTACACACAAATCGCAAAAAGATTTAGTAGCTGAAATGAATCAATATCATCATCATCATCATATGTGTAGAATAAACTCCCTCAACCGTTTGTAAGGAAGGAACACAGTTTGATATAAACTAACATAAAAAAGAACTCATTCATTTAACCATAATCAAAAGTTTCTTAGTAGCAGTTGTTCAACAATCAAATCAAAACAAGCAATACATTCCCCAAGCTATTAAAAAAAAAACTTTCCTCAAGCATCTTCCTCACTTCTCAGATGAATTTGGTCCACGCTTCTTTCCGAATCCCACCACTACAATAACACAAACAAAAAACAAAAAATAAATTAAAAAAAAAACCCCACATCATGACGAAATTAGCCCTTTTCGTTTGGTAGGGACAAAAAATAGAAAAGTAAAAAAAAAAAGGAACTTGAAGATTGATTTGTTGTGGATTTATAAGTAATCGTAAAGTAAAGAAAGAAGAAGAGGGGAGGGAAGGGAAGATAAGGTTACCGGCGGTGACGAATCGGCGATTGTATTGCATACGCTTGTGAGCGCGGCCACGTGGCTTCTTCTTTTTGTCTTGCTTTGCGACTTTGGGAGTTTGGCCTCTCACTTTGCCCGCACGAGCAAGAGATCCGTGAACCTTACCTGCATCATTCCAATTTACAGGGATTCATTCACATCATATGCCACAAAAACTGAAAACAACGCAAAACCCTCTATTCGTTTGGAAATAAAGAGTAACTAAACTCACCCATTATGAAGAATTTCTGCTTCTCTCTCTATCTCCCTCTTCGCTTCAACTTGCAAACCGCTACAATAGAACCCAAACGTAGAATGAGACATTCTCTATTTGTATTGGTAGGGTTAGTTCGGTTGAAGGTTATGTTTGGGCTCATGTTTTGGACTTAAGATGGGCCTTCTCTTGAAAATCATGCGAGACCATTTTTCTTAAAGGCTCATAACATATTATTATATTATAATGACAAAAAATGTTATATTATTTTTAATAAAAATTTATATATTTGTAGAGGCATGTCTGCTTATCTTATTTGGGCATTTTTATTTTACATTTTAGTAAAATTAAATTTTAGATATTGAATGAATTGAATTAAAATAATTTATGTTTAAAAATAATTCAAGCATTTGGAAATTACATTTTCGACATTGGGTTATTTAAATGATGAAGAAAAATCACACTTAAGTAAACTTATGGGTATATTTTAAAAATTTTATGTGTTTTGTATTATTTTTATACATAAATTTTGTATTATTTACGGAGAAGGAAAAAAAAATCTACTTATATTAAAATTAATTCCATCGCTCGAAAATTTATAAGAAGTGATCCTTTCAAAAACAGATAACATGTTTTGTTGGTGCTTGGATCCTATGCACCGGTTGCACCAAAGGCAAATACTACAAAGTCGCTAGATCTAAATTGTGATGTGTATATGTGCTTCTCTTTCTCTAATCTAATAGCTCACAGCATCGCACTGCTATGCCGCTACAAAGAATCCACGCTTGTTTTATTGTCATCATATTTTTGTGACAAACCGAAGAAGCACTTAGAATTTATTTTTCTTAAAATAAAGTACTAAACTTTTATAGTGTCTTCTTGGGTACAAGACTCATGCAAGCTTTGGTTTGGGCTTTGAAAGACTTGTCCAATTCGCAATGTGATTGGATAATATAAGGGACGTGATTCCTTTTCCTCGGACTCCTGGCTCGGCTGAGTTCTAGACCTTGCATATATGGAATCCACATTCTTTTTTTACGATTCAAACTGTGTATTTTTAATAATTAAGAATTTGTTTGATTGTGTTTATATTTTTTTATTTTGAAAAATTATTCTATAATTTAATATTGAAAATTTATGTACCAAAATAAAATAAAATTTGGTGATATAAATTTAGTTTTAGAAGTGAAAAAAAAGAAGAAAAAACCTACTTGATAAATTAGGGCCTGTTTATTTCTTTATTTCCTGTTTTTATTTCCACTAAAAATAATAAACATTAGAGAATGTATTTGAGAAATTTTTGAAAATACATTTTTCAAATAAATCCACTATTTTCGGAAATTCTGAATATGTCAAAAAAAACTGTTTTTAGTGTTTCTGAAAATGTGTATGAAAATACATTTCATCTTTTTTATGTCATAATTGTTTACCGCAGTAGTCTTTTATTTTCTCATTAGAGATTTGTAAACAATATACCAAGATAAATAAAAACTAAAAATGAAAATTATTCTAGAAAGCAAACGTGCCCTTAGTTTTAAGAATATTTTGAAAGTAGAGTGTCATACAAATGGCAGTGTAGCATTGGGTGTAGAGGCGTTGGTGGTGGATGGTGTTAGGTAGTAGTGTTAGTGAAGTGGAGGATATTGGGTGTAGGGATGGCTAAAGAGTTTATTTTAAGGATGGTTAGTGATCAATTTGCTATTCTTCCAAATTCATTGGATCACATGAAACGAAAAAATAAAAATCATTGGATACAAATAAGAAAAAAAAATATGCAAGAGAAAAATGTTTTTCTATCTTAAATCATGGAAGTAGTTCCTAAGTCTTAACATTGGCAAAACTTTGTAACAAAAGAGGGATTAAATTAAAATCTAAAATAAAGATAAAGGATCAATAATTTAGTCAAAACAAATCCTTTATTTTTTTTTGATAGGCAAAACAAATCCTTTATTAATAAGGAATGACATTTTTGGTATTGGAATAGACAAACTATGAATCCAAACAATCTTTTCATAGAAGTTTGTCCCCAGTTTGGTGGAATTTATAAAAATTTACTCAAGAATAGTGTATTGAAGATATCATATTAAAGGGTATTTTTAGGATGACTTCTAATAGGAACCCCATCAAAAGGGTATATTAAAAAGTATTTTTAGTATATCAAATTTACAAGGATGATCCTCCAAAATACCTATAGGTTTAGGTTTTCTAACAAGTTTGCACATATTGCATTCTCACCTTTTATAATATTTTGAATTTCTATCACTAGCGTAATCTTAAAAACAAGACTAATCTTAATCTATCGTAATTTTTTCAAAGTCGGTAGAAACAAAACCCAAATTAAATTTAGAAGTCAGAAAGTGCATTAAAATCTAACCTAAATGCCGAATTATAAATATAACAACATAAACAAATTAAAGAAAAATATGTTCTAATAATAGCAAAGCAAGATGATGAGTTACCAGCTTTGGGGTTGGTTCTTTTTTTTTTTTGTTTTTTTGGGGGGGGGGGGTTGTAGCGGTGGTTTGGTGGTGCTTGGATAGAGATCTATGACAAGATATGGTTGTAACACCCTGAATTTCTAAGCTAAGTTGAGAATAAGTTATGAGGAGAATTGTGTGATTGTATTCAAGCTTAAATTGATTTTTAAAGTGAGTGAATATAATTACACAAGGTTTTTATAAGAAGGTTAATGGGTTTGAGTTGAGGAATAAGTGTGGATTTAATCCTAAGATGGTTTAAGGTGTTGATTTGTAGCTATGGAAGTTGATTGAGAAGAAAGTCTCAAGGTTTGGTGCTAGAACTGAGTTTTCCTGGTTTTTCTGCAGTGTGAATCGATTCACATAGCCTGGGAATCGATTCACAGCATTAAAACTCCATTGGCATCAAATTCTAGCAGTGGGAATCGATTCACAGAAGTCAGGAATCGATTCACATAAGACAGGCCACTGGGACTCGCAGGCAGGAATCGATTCACTCATTAAATCTGCGATTCAGGCTCTTTTTGCACTGTGGGAATCGATTCACACTATGCTGTGAATCGATTCACAGCTGCAGAATTGTTTAAAAACGCAGTTTCAGCGAGCAGAACGCAGAAGAGAGAGAGAAAGGAAAAGAAGAGAAAGAGAAAGGAGAAAAGGAAGAGGAGAGCTAGGGTTTCACCTTTGAGAAGGATTGAAGAGATTCATGTTGGATTTCTTCAATCACTTGCCTAAATGGAGAGTTCGAGAGTTGAGATCTGAGTATTTGGAAGATTTGGGTTTGAACCCTAGAGAGGAGAAGAAGAAGCACGAATTGGAGAAGAAGAAGGGGAGAAGACCAAGCTCCAAAGAAGGATGATTCAAGTTCTTGGATGGAGAAGGAAGATTGAAGGTTGAAGATCAAGATTTGAGGAGTATTTGGAGAAGCCCTAAGTTGAGCAAAGAGGGGAAAAGCTTGAAGAGGAGCAAAGAGTCCAAAGTTCAGCCTTCCTAGCTCAATGTCTTGAAGAATAGAGGTGAGTTCTTCAACCCTTAGGTGATGGAACCCATAAGTCCCACATATAGGAATTTCCCTTCCTTTAGTAGCATATGAACCTTAGGTTCAAGTTAGGTTTTATATACCTATAAGAGATTGAGTTATGATTGTTATGATGGTGATGATTGTTATGATTGTGATGAAACTATATGGGGTTTGACTGAAATAGGGTTGGATGCTGCCACCACCCCCCCTAATTATGATGTGATGCTTGAATCCTTGAATGCTCCAAAGAGCTTCAATGAGATTATGTATGCTTGATGTTTTCTCTCTTGAGAACTCCATAGAGTTTCAAGGGATTAGTTGATGTATGTGTTGTCCATTAATTTGGCAATTTGTGAGGCTTGTCTAAGAGCCATAAGCTTAAGTCTTAGGGGTCAAAGGAAGGACCCTAGGAAAAGGATGTGATAGAATGAATGTATATATTAGTGTTCATGATTGGGAGTCATTAGATAAAAAGGGAATGCTATTAGTGTAAGCTTGATTCAGTGAAATGATTATAGTTTCCTTGAATAGTTAAGTAATGTGGATGATTGTGTTTCTATGAACATGCATACAATCATAAGCATAAGCATATGCATAAGCTAAAGTCCATGGTAAGACTCCTCTATTTATAGGAGTAAGATCGGTTTGGTTAGCCAAGAGGGACGCCCTTGGAGGGTTATGACGTCTAACCACCATTCCGAAAGTGTGTAATTGGGGTCTAGGGACCTAAGCCTATGACACTACCCAATAACACAAAGTGCATTACATGCAAAGCATCATATTATACATCTCTTATGAATGGTATAATATGTGAAGTGAAGTTAATTTTATGAATGTTAATGAATTCCTTGTATGTATTTTATATATATGTATTAGGAATTAGCTTAGTTAGTTGTATGAAATCTTAGATAGCACACCCATAGTCGCTTAATAGTACTGAGCATGGTGATTAGATCACTTAAAGGATAAGCAAGCTAGATTGATTGGGATTTGTGGTATAGAGCATAAGGCAAAGCCCAATAGCATAAGAGAAAGCAAAGATGTGTTAAGCACAAAGTGAGTAAGTAAGAACAATATGTTCTTAGTTAATAAGGTTGCAATTTGTATTGTATTAAGGTTAGTTGAGCTAAACAAAGGTTAAAGAATGGACATTTGTAGGATTGATGTGGATTGCTATACATTTATGTGTTTAGCTAATCACAAGTCGATGAGTGGCATATTAGTCCTAGGATTACCCTATGGTATAATATGCTAAGTTTTAATTCAAGCTAGCGCGTTCTAAAGCGTCCTAGCTTAGGGATATCGAGAAATTACAAGTCAAGTCCTTATGGTACATAGTGAGAGTATGTCTAGGTTTGAAATGCATAAGTTAGTTTTCTCAGCCTAGAAGGTTCCGAGTCCGTGAAGGGCTCACTGAGATTTTATAATCTCACCCTTTTCTTTTTGTTGTCTTTCAGATAAGCAGGTACTGAAGACGGCGAGCTGAAGCTTCAAGCTTGGGACACATAAGCTAGTCGTAGATTGTAATGGGAATTTTATATTCCAAGTTATGTACAAGTTGTAATCTATTTATTAGATTGATAGATTAAGTTAATTTACGACTTGGATTATTGTAATCAAGTTTGTAAATGTTTAGTAATTCCTGTGCCTTAATGTAATTTGTCGTATTTTCAATTATGTTGAGGTGCGGGTGTTACATTATGGTATCAGAGCAGTTCGATCTTATCGGACTGTGAGTCACTAGTTTAGTAATGACTCAGCTTAGAAAGTGTCAGTTTAGTCCTTGTTGGACTGTAGTTAGTTAGCCGGAATTTTCCTTTGTTCGAAAATTTCTCTCTATATTCTTGTGCTTAGTATGGGATATTAAGCCTGATCAACTTAATACTTCATACCGTGTACGAAGAATGTAGTAGATGGAGCTGGCGGATGAGGGAGAAGACCGAATAGGAGCGTGAACTCTGATGAAGTTTGATGGATAAGGATGATGTAGACAAGGAAGGAGCGGATGCAAGAACTCTCATTAAGTGAGAACCTTCGGAATACGGAAAAAGGGAAACAAGTTCCCACCTTTCCGGAATCAAGAGTTAAGGAATGTTTTAAGAGTGGTCGGAACCATAGTGGTGAGGGTTCGGCTAGGCAAGCGTGTAATTCATGTACCGTCAACCGAGACGCTCTAGAAGTGATTGGAAATGACGAGCAAGTAAGGGGTCTTAATTGTGAGGTTTCAAATCAACTTAGGATGGGCATTTGTAATCGGTTAGGGTTACAACACTGGTTATGCTATCAAGTTGTTTCGCCTAATCCATTATGAATGGATCCTAGAATGATTGAGATCTTATGATGATTCCCGAGTTAATTCAAGTGCCCTTCGTGGTTAACAGTAAGTGCTCTTAGTTGTAGGATTTCAATCGAGTAGGATGGTCGGTTCTAATCGGTTAGGGTCTCAACACTTGTTGTCTCAGTAGGATTGGTTAACTTAGCCGATTATAGGTGGATCCTAGGTCGATAGAAATCCTATGATAATCCCTGAGAGAACCTTAGCGTTCCGAATGGTAACGGTAAGGGTAAGGAACAAGATGGAGTTAGGCGATATGCTACAACGCCCAAATGGTAGTATGAGTCCTCAAGAGTGATCATGCCCTAGTGAAGCAGCAAGAAAACTCTTAAGTCCTCAAGGAACGGTGTCCTTAGTGGAACAACCAACTTCAGAGGATCGGATGAGATGTAGTCTTCAAACTATAGAAGTTCAAGAAAAGCTGAGTCAGCGGAAACCTGAAGTTATTGATGTCTACTTTCGATCTAATTGTTCAGTGCGTAGAGTGAATTCAATTGACCAATTATAGACTTTGCCTTAGCCAAGTAAGAATATTAGTTGGAATAAGACTTGGTCTGTGATTGGGTAATGAGATCACTTAATTTCCTGAGCAATTAGTTCCTCTATAGAGATTAATCCCTTCCAGGGTTTCTAATGATTCAGATTGGGTAAGGATGATAAGACAGGATCAATAAGGTAGATTGTTCCCAAGAATATCAAGGATTTATTTTCTGGATACTTGTTGGTCCATTGGTTATTAAACGCGTCGATCTACACCGCTGTCAGATAAAGAAGAGTGGGTTCTGGTTTAATTCCAGTAACATCAAGAAAGGGAGTTACACCATCAAGCGAAGGAGAGCAGTAGTAAAGTTTATTTAAGGGTAAGGATGGTGGACATCTGAGACTATAAGTTACTATGAGTCAAGTCGTTCGGTTGAGTCTGATGTGATTCCGGTTAGCCACTTGCAAGCTAAGTCTCCAACCAAGTGAGGCTTAGACCTCGTGTGAGACAAAGTTTGCAACCAACTAATGAAAATCAAGTCAGTTTAACCAATGGATACCTCCCAAGAGCTGAGCAACCCTAGAGTTTCAAGTTTTCTAGGCCAAGTCGTTTGCAAGACCAAGTATAGTGAGTTAAATATGGGTAGCAACTCCGTAGTTTCGGAAAAGGTCTCTAAGAAAGGATTTCCATTGGTAACATAAGAGTGAACGTTACGAATGGGAAAAGTTTGTTCCAGGTATGTATTAGCTACCTCTAGGCGACGATTCTATTTTGATAGGATAGTTGCCCAACGAAGGGTTATGAAACCACCAACGATAGCATTGGATGCTGTTTTGGGTAAACTTCCAAGGAGCCTGAAGAGATAGAAGGAGCAACGATTCACTCGTGTGACACCAAAAGGCACGTCTGCACGGAATTGTGTAGGATAATGAGTAAGCGACTCATCAGTTGGGTTGAAAACCCAAACCGAGTAAGAAATGTCGTGTGGCAATTTCATGAGGATGGCTTTGCGAGACTGTGGGTTACTACAGAATCATAGGGGAAGTACAGGTTATCTTATGGCTGAATGTCTAAGTGAGTAACAGACGATGAGAAGCAAGCGTAACAATTTCTAACAGTCAAGAGCAACTGAAAGATAGAACAGCACCAGAGTTAAACTCTCAGACTGCAAGTAAAGTATTCCATCTGATGGAAATAAGACGAAAGGAGTTCAATCATTTGAAAAGACTTAAGATTAGAGAACGCAGCGGAAGCACAAAAAGCCAAACGATTGTACAGAAGGATGAGGTAAGAAAGAGAGGCGTGGTTTAGGGACGAGATTCCATGGAGGTAAATCTCTGTCCGCACCCCATGCTGTCAACGCTAAGAAGTTCCAATGAAGGATGCAGTAATTTTCGAGGACGAAAATTTTTAAAAGGTGGGTAGTAGTGTAACACCCCGAATTTCTAAGCTAAGTTGAGAATAAGTTATGAGGAGAATTGTGTGATTGTATTCAAGCTTAAATTGATTTTTAAAGTGAGTGAATATAATTACACAAGGTTTTTATAAGAAGGTTAATGGGTTTGAGTTGAGGAATAAGTGTGGATTTAATCCTAAGATGGTTTAAGGTGTTGATTTGTAGCTATGGAAGTTGATTGAGAAGAAAGTCTCAAGGTTTGGTGCTAGAATCGAAGTTTTCCTGGTTTTTACTGCGTGAATCGATTCACATAGCCTGGGAATCGATTCACAGCATTAAAACTCCATTGGCATCAAATTCTAGCAGTGGGAATCGATTCACAGAAGTCAGGAATCGATTCACATAAGACAGGCCACTGGGACTCGCAGGCAGGAATCGATTCACTCATTAAATCTGCGATTCAGGCTCTTTTTGCACTGTGGGAATCGATTCACACTATGCTGTGAATCGATTCACAGCTGCAGAATTGTTTAAAAACGCAGTTTCATTGAGCGTAAACGCTGTAAGAGAGAAAAAGGAAAAGAAGAGAAAGAGAAAGGAGAAAAGGAAGAGGAGAGCTAGGGTTTCACCTTTGAGAAGGATTGAAGAGATTCATGTTGGATTTCTTCAATCACTTGCCTAAATGGAGAGTTTGAGAGTTGAGATCTGAGTATTTGGAAGATTTGGGTTTGAACCCTAGAGAGGAGAAGAAGAAGCACGAATTGGAGAAGAAGAAGGGGGAGAAGACCAAGCTCCAGCAAGGATGATTCAAGTTCTTGGATGGAGAAGGAAGATTGAAGGTTGAAGATCAAGATTTGAGGAGTATTTGGAGAAGCCCTAAGTTGAGCAAAGAGGGGAAAAGCTTGAAGAGGAGCAAAGAGTCCAAAGTTCAGCCTTCCTAGCTCAATGTCTTGAAGAATAGAGGTGAGTTCTTCAACCCTTAGGTGATGGAACCCATAAGTCCCACATATAGGAATTTCCCTTCCTTTAGTAGCATATGAACCTTAGGTTCAAGTTAGGTTTTATATACCTATAAGAGATTGAGTTATGATTGTTATGATGGTGATGATTGTTATGATTGTGATGAAATTATATGGGATTTGACTGAAATAGGGTTGGATGCTGCCACCACCCCCCCTAATTATGATGTGATGCTTGAATCCTTGAATGCTCCAAAGAGCTTCAATGAGATTATGTATGCTTGATGTTTTCTCTCTTGAGAACTCCATAGAGTTTCAAGGGATTAGTTGATGTATGTGTTGTCCATTAATTTGGCAATTTGTGAGGCTTGTCTAAGAGCCATAAGCTTAAGTCTTAGGGGTCAAAGGAAGGACCCCAAGGAAAAGGATGTGATAGAATGAATGTATATATTAGTGTTCATGATTGGGAGTCATTAGATAAAAAGGGAATGCTATTAGTGTAAGCTTGATTAAGTGAAATGATTATAGTTTCCTTGAATAGTTAAGTAATGTGGATGATTGTGTTTCTATGAACATGCATACAATCATAAGCATAAGCATATGCATAAGCTAAAGTCCATGGCAAGACTCCTCTATTTATAGGAGTAAGATCGGTTTGGTTAGCCAAGAGGGACGCCCTTGGAGGGTTATGACGTCTAACCACCATTCCGAAAGTGTGTAATTGGGGTCTAGGGACCTAAGCCTACGACACTACCCAATAACACAAAGTGCATTACATGCAAAACATCATATTATACATCTCTTATGAATGGTATAATATGTGAAGTGAAGTTAATTTTATGAATGTTAATGAATTCCTTGTATGTATTTTATATATATGTATTAGGAATTAGCTTAGTTAGTTGTATGAAATCTTGGATAGCACACCCATAGTCGCTTAATAGTACTGAGCATGGTGATTAGATCACTTAAAGGCTAAGCAAGCTAGATTGATTGGGATTTGTGGTATAGAGCATAAGGCAAAGCCCAATAGCATAAGAAAAAGCAAAGATGTGTTAAGCACAAAGTGAGTAAGTAAGAACAATATGTTCTTAGTTAATAAGGTTGCAATTTGTATTGTATTAAGGTTAGTTGAGCTAAACAAAGGTTAAAGAATGGACATTTGTAGGATTGATGTGGATTGCTATACATTTATGTGTTTAGCTAATCACAAGTCGATGAGTGGCATATTAGTCCTAGGATTACCCTATGGTATAATATGCTAAGTTTTAATTCAAGCTAGCGCGTTCTAAAGCGTCCTAGCTTAGGGATATCGAGAAATTACAAGTCAAGTCCTTATGGTACATAGTGAGAGTATGTCTAGGTTTGAAATGCATAAGTTAGTTTTCTCGGCCTAGAAGGTTACGAGTCAGTGAAGGGCTCACCGAGATTTTATAATCTCACCCTTTTCTTTTGTTGTCTTTCGTGATAAGCAGTCAAGACGGCGAAAGCTTCAAGCTTGGGACACATAAGCTAGTCGTAGATTGTAATGGGAATTTTATATTCCAAGTTATGTACAAGTTGTAATCTATTTATTAGATTGATAGATTAAGTTAATTTACGACTTGGATTATTGTAATCAAGTTTGTAAATGTTTAGTAATTCCTGTGCCTTAATGTAATTTGTCGTATTTTCAATTATGTTGAGGTGCGAGTGTTACAATGGTGGTGCTATTTCAAGCCAAAGGATTTGATTTAGAGTTGGAGGGGGTGCAATGGTGAAGGTGTATGACTGTTCTATCATGGATCATGGCACTGGGGAGACAATGACAATGGAGGAAAAGGTCTATATGTTGTTCTTGTCTTGACAATGGGACGCTTTAACCCCGTTATAAGATTATCTACAACTATAATAGCCATAATGACTTAGTTGAGATGTTCTTGGGTTTTCATTTCACTACTTTGTTTGGTGAGAACGGAGAGGGAAAATGGGGAGAACACAAAGGCGAAGGAGGAACCATGCAATAAATTTACCCTCGCCACTTAAGTTCAAATTCATATGGGACTTGACATTGTCCACAACACATACCACTTATCTTTTTTTAAACATAATTTGATGGTTATTTTCTTCAGAGACACATTTTTTTAAGGTCTTCAGACGCACATTGAAGGCCCTTTTTTAATATAAAATTGGAATGCAAGAGGAATAAAAACAAATTAACTCACAAGGGAATCAAACTAGTGACTTGTTTTAACTTCTAAGTGCATTGAAATAACTTGATGCGTAAATAAATTTAGGTATATAATATAATATAATATAATATAATTGAGTGTTGGAATTGGGGTATTTTAATTTAAATTATTTAATTTGATGTATATTAGTTAATTGGAATTTCAGTTGAATCTAATACCATAAAATTGAATGACTAGTAGTTTTTATGTTTTCAATTTTTAACTCGGGCCTTGAAAATTATAAATCCACATATCAAACATTTTTTTTAGGGAAATACAAGTATGACACATAAAAGTGTAGAGTAAT
This sequence comes from Calophaca sinica, assembly GCA_037113605.1. Classification (NCBI taxonomy): domain Eukaryota; kingdom Viridiplantae; phylum Streptophyta; class Magnoliopsida; order Fabales; family Fabaceae; genus Calophaca; species Calophaca sinica. Next base: position 34,007,134 of record CM073731.1, read on the forward strand.
ATTTTACTATTTATTATTTGTATATTGTAGAAACAATTATTATTGACATTAACAATTATTGTTATTGTCAAAAAAAAAATCATTGTTGTTGAGACTCGTCACGGGGGCACTGGTGACTTCCGATTATTATCATCCTTGGTGTTCTAATACTACAATGTTTACTAATACAGCTTTAACAACTACCAGCATCCTTTGACCAGTCACGATTAGCATCCTCCAACCATTGTAATTGCTTTTCCATCACCAAGACACCAACCTTGTTGGTATCATACAAATGCCATAGAAGCTTGTATCCTCTAATAAAAAGTTAAATTCATTTTAGACTTTCACGCTAATTCTTTAGTTGTTTTGTTCATAAAAATTATAATTCTTAACCAATTCTAATTCTCTGTCCAATACTATTTATAACGAAGTTAGAATTAAAATTAAAATTTCAAACTATAATTCCAGTTCCATCATTCAAACAAACCTACTATTACCAAAAAAATTAAAAAAAAATTCAAACAAACCCTAAGATTCATTTTACATTATCAAGCATATGATTTCTGATATCAAAAGGCATATGGTTCTTTTCATTTTAATAAACTCAACAATAAAGTCTACTAAAGTCGAATGAATTGAATAATAGATATGATCAAATCCAATGATTCAATTGACGTTTTGTTCTAAAAAGCTTATGCACAAGACAATGAACTTGATTTTCCTCGTTTAAAAATTAAACAAAACTACATTCATCTAATGAAACACAGCTTAATCCTATCAAAGTCAAGCATATGTCCGACTCTTGAATAAATTAATATGCGGTTTTAATCTACTAATCAATGGATATTACTTTTTTCAAAAATATGGATAGATGAATCAACATTAAAGTTATTATTGAAAGTAAAAGTCGTGCCATTTGTGCACGAGTTCTCCACATATTAAAGCCATTAAAAATTGATATAAAATTTTCATGACATGCTTTATATATATGGCTAGGACAGTGCACCAATGGACAACACAAGCCGGGGATGGTACTGCGTATAGGCTTAATCAGCACCTGAATTCCATATTCAATCATCTGGATTGCATAGGAGTCATTTGACAAATTCTCCAATACGATATCTCTTAGGCCGATTCCAGGTGCTTTTGAAAGAATATACCTCTTAAGTTCATCATTAAATAAAGGATCAGATGTCGTTGCCTTTGAAAAGAATATACCCCCAAGTTCAACATTTAAATAGGGTCAAATGCCATTGCTTGGAGTCTAACATACGCATGAACAAGTGCTCCTATACACCACTCAGAAATAGCTAGTTAGAAATGTTGGCTGGCAATCCCTTTGGTAGACAAGGATAATCGCTATTTGGTTAGTCAAGGACCTCCTCGGGGTGTCCAGAAATGAACACGAAAATCAGTGCGCTTCAAACGCGAAATATATCTAGGATGACTTCCATAGAAAATATGACTTTTCTCCTACTTTTGACAAGTATGGCGCGTTCATCATCCTCATAAAAATTTCCATCTCAGACAAGGTAGTAATCAAGGAGGCGTATGTGAACAGCAAAACATTGAGGATCTCCAAAGTCAGAATGAGCAACAAGTAGTACGTGAATTTGAGAAGGCTGCAAGAGGATATGGAAGCTCTTCAAGCAAGAGAGGATGATGATCGCCGTCGGTTGCAAGAGGAGATGGTTCATCATCCTCGCTCTCCTGAAGAGCTTCAATCTCCTCCTGCAACCTTCTTAGATTCTCACGTACCTATTGTAGCTTATTCTGACTTTGGAGATCCTCAACATTATGTTGTTCACCATTCTATCTCGCTAGAAGAACTTCCATCTCCTCTTGCAACCGAGGTTGTTCATCATCCTCTCTTGCCTGAAGAGCTTTCATCTTCTCTTGCAGGCTTCTCAGATAGGGTCTGGTCGTTCTCCTCACGAGACGTATGCTTAGGAGGCATGTCATGAGAAAGAGGACGGTCACACACATCATGCTCAAGAGGAAGAGGTTCATTGAAAGCAGGAGGAAGACTCTTCTACTCCATGGAATTCATCCTAAATATGTGTCACGTCTTGATACAAAGACTTGGTTTTTGGATCCATTTTCTAAAAACCCTGAGAAGACCTTGCCTATCCAAAGCCCTTGTCTACCAAAGGGATTGCCTACAATCATCTCGCTACCTATATCTGAATGGTGCAAAAGCACTAACTCGTGCATATGTTAGAGACCCCACTCTTGAATTAATGACAAACTCGGAGGTATATACTTCCAAAGGCATCTAATTAACCAACCTACAAGATCTCCTATTGGAGAATTTGTTAAATGGCTGCCAAGTTGTCAAGGCTTAATCCACACCTGAATGTCATCAAGCATGGAGTGTCCGAATAAACAATTTAACCAAACACTTACTCAAAAAACACTTACATAAGAAGTTATGTATTAAAGAGGACGAGACGAGACGTATGCTTAGGAGGCATGTCATGAGAAAGAGGACGGTCACACACATCATGCTCAAGAGGAAGAGGTTCATTGAAAGCAGGAGGAAGACTCTTCTACTCCATGGAATTCATCCTAAATATGTGTCACGTCTTGATATAAAGATTTGGTTTTTGGATCCATTTTCTAAAAACCCTGAGAAGACCTTGACTATCCAAAGCCCTTGTCTACCAAAGGGATTGCCTACAATCATCTCGCTACCTATATCTGAATGGTGCAAAAGCACTAACTCGTGCATATGTTAGAGACCCCAAGCAATAACATCTTACTCTTGAATTAATGACAAACTCGGAGGTATATACTTCCAAAGGCATCTAATTAACCAACCTACAAGATCTCCTATTTTAGAATTTGTTAAATGGATGCCAAGTTGTCAAGGCTTAATCCACACCTGAATATGTCATCAAGCATGGAGTGTCCGAATAAACAATTTGACCAAACACTTACTCAAAAAACACTTACATAAGAAGTTATGTATTAACTGTCTGTCTCTCTATTGAAGAAAAAATGAGTGTAAGCTCCAAAAACTTTATAGAAACTATTTCCACAAGCTATCATAGTAAGGTTGTGAAAATAAGAAGAAAATAACTTGTCAACATGTTGTAAATAAAACTCTTCCAAACACTTACAATAGTATTTTTGTCATAAGTTGAAATGAGGTCTCCCAAAATCCCCCTAAAACTTACTAACCAACTGCAGCGATCTAAGCTCATCGAAAGCACTTTGTGGCATAGCCAAAAGTCAAATATGCAATATAGTTAGAAGCGAGGATGAAGATGAGTGTTAGCAAAATGGTTTGAGTTTTTCCTGATAGGCCTTTGAGGCAAAGTACAATGTTACACACAAACCGCAAAAGATTTAGTAGCTGAAATGAATCAATATCATCATCATCATCATATGTGTAGAATAAACTCCCTCAACCGTTTGTAAGGAAGGAACACAGTTTGATATAAACTAACATAAAAAGAACTCATTCATTTAACCATAATCAAAAGTTTCTTAGTAGCAGTTGTTCAACAATCAAATCAAAACAAGCAATACATTCCCCAAGCTATTAAAAAAAAAAACTTTCCTCAAGCATCTTCCTCACTTCTCAGATGAGTTTGGTCCACGCTTCTTTCCGAATCCCACCACTACAATAACACAAACAAAAAACAAAAAATAAATTAAAAAAAAACCCCACATCATGACGAAATTAGCCCTTTTCGTTTGGTAGGGACAAAAAATAGAAAAGTAAAAAAAAAAAGGAACTTGAAGATTGATTTGTTATGGATTTATAAGTAATCGTAAAGTAAAGAAAGAAGAAGAGGGGAGGGAAGGGAAGATAAGGTTACCGGCGGCGATGAATCGGCGATTGTATTGCATACGCTTGTGAGCGCGGCCACGTGGCTTCTTCTTTTTGTCTTGCTTTGCGACTTTGGGAGTTTGGCCTCTCACTTTGCCCGCACGAGCAAGAGATCCGTGACCCTTACCTGCATCATTCCAATTTACCGGGATTCATTCACATCATATGCCACAAAAACTGAAAACAACGCAAAACCCTCTATTCGTTTGGAAATAAAGAGTAACTAAACTCACCCATTATGAAGAATTTATGCTTCTCTCTCTATCTCCCTCTTCGCTTCAACTTGCAACTACTGTGAAACCCAAACGTAGAATGAGACATTCTCTATTTGTATTGGTAGGGTTAGTTCGGTTGAAGGTTATGTTTGGGCTCATGTTTTGGACTTAAGATGGGCCTTCTTTTGAAAATCATGCGAGACCATTTTTCTTAAAGGCTCATAACATATTATTATATTATAATGACAAAAAAAATGTTATATTATTTTTTAATAAAAATTTATATATTTGTAGAGGCATGTCTGCTTATCTTATTTGGGCATTTTTATTTTACATTTTAGTAAAATTAAATTTTAGATATTGAATGAATTGAATTAAAATAATTTATGTTTAAAAATAATTCAAGCATTTGGAAATTACATTTTCGACATTGGGTTATTTAAATGATGAAGAAAAATCACAGCTTAAGTAAACTTATGGGTATATTTTAAAAATTTTATGTGTTTTGTATTATTTTTTTATACATAAATTTTGTATTATTTACCGGAGAAGGAAAAAAAATCTACTTATATTAAAATTAATTCCACTGCTCGAAAATTTATAAGAAGTGATCCTTTCAAAAACAGATAACATGTTTTGTTGGTGCTTGGATCCTATGCACCGGTTGCACCAAAGGCAACTACTACAAAGTCGCTAGATCTGAATTGTGATGTGTATATGTGCTTCTCTTTCTCTAATCTAATAGCTCTGCGATGGCACTGCCGTTCTGCCGCTACAAAGAATCCACGTTTGTTTTATTGTCATCATATTTTTTGTGACAAACCGAAGAAGCACTTAGAATTTATATTTTCTTAAAATAAAGTACTAAACTTTTATAGTGTCTTCTTGGAGTACAGTACCTCATCATGCAAAGCTTTGGTTTGGGCTTTGAAAGACTTGTCCAATTCATAATAGGATTGTATAATATAAGGGACGTAATTCCTTTTCCTCGGACTCCTGGCTCGGCTGAGTTCTAGACCTTGCATATATGGAATCCACATTCTTTTTTTACGATTCAAACTGTGTATTTTTAATAATTAAGAATTTGTTTGATTGTGTTTATATTTTTTTATTTTGAAAAATTATTCTATAATTTAATATTGAAAATTTATGTACCAAAATAAAATAAAATTTGGTGATATAAATTTAGTTTTAGAAGTGAAAAAAAAGAAGAAAAACCTACTTGATAAATTAGGGCTGTTTATTTCTTTATTTCCTGTTTTTATTTCCACTAAAAATAATAAACATTAGAGAATGTATTTGAGAAATTTTTGAAAATACATTTTTCAAATAAATCCACTATTTTGGAAATTCTGAATATGTCAAAAAAACTGTTTTTAGTGTTTACGAAAATGTGTATGAAAATACATTTCATCTTTTTATGTCATAATTGTTTACATGATAGTCTTTTATTTTCTCATTAGAGATTTGTAAACAATATACCAAGATAAATAAAAAGCGAAAAATGAAAATTATTCTAGAAAGCAAAGCGTGCCCTTAGTTTTAAGAATATTTTGAAAGTAGAGTGTCATACAAGATGGCAGTGTAGCATTGGGTGTAGAGGCGGTGGTGGTGGATGGTGTTAGGTAGTAGTGTTAGTGAAGTGGAGGATATTGGGTGTAGGGATGGCTAAAGAGTTTATTTTAAGGATGGTTAGTGATCAATTTGCTATTCTTCCAAATTCATTGGATCACATGAAACGAAAAAATAAAAATCATTGGATACAAATAAGAAAAAAAAAATATGCAAGAGAAAAATGTTTTTCTATCTTAAATCATGGAAGTAGTTCCTAAGTCTTAACATTGGCAAAACTTTGTAACAAAAGAGGGATTAAATTAAAATCTAAAATAAAGATAAAGGATCAATAATTTAGTCAAAACAAATCCTTTATTTTTTTTTTGATAGGCAAAACAAATCCTTTATTAATAAGGAATGACATTTTTGGTATTGGAATAGACAAACTATGAATCCAAACAATCTTTTCATAGAAGTTTGTCCCCAGTTTGGTGGAATTTATAAAAATTTTACTCAGTAATAATGTATTGAAGATATCATATTAAAGGGTATTTTTAGGATGACTTCTAATAGGAACCCCATCAAAAAGGGTATATTAAAAAGTATTTTTAGTATATCAAATTTACAAGGATGATCCCTCCAAAATACCTATAGGTTTAGGTTTTCTAACAAGTTTGCACATATTGCATTCTCACCTTTTTATAATATTTTGAATTTCTATCACTAGCGTAATCTTAAAAACAAGACTAATCTTAATCTATCAGAATTTTTTTCGAAAGTCGGTAGAAACAAAACCCAAATTAAATTTAGAAGCTGTAGCAGATTAAAATCTAACCTAAATGCCGAATTATAAATGTTATGGACCGGTCCCGAGCCGAGTCCTAGTACGCTCGCCGACCTGGTGCGGATCAGCTCGGTTCCTGCTTGCCCGAGACGCTCGCCGACAGTGCGGTCGGCTCAGTTAGATCGGCTCGGTTCACCTTACGAGCTCGACGAATTGCCACCGACACGAGACGCCGGACCGACTTCCGGTACAATTTTCCGATGATAACGCCGAGCCGGGACGTGGCGACACAGAGCGGAATATCGTGAAGAGATCGGCTAATTCCCGAATTGGCGGAGGGATTACCGCGAGGTTTCCTTCTTTCCACGCAACTTCGCTATATAAAGGGGCTAGACCCCAGGTTTGCTCTCTCTCTACACTCTCTCCAAACCCTAAAAGCCCTATCTAACTTAGGCATCGGAGTGCCTTTGCGGGTACCCACCACGGCCTCAAGGAGGAAGGGCGTCATGCCCAAAGGAGGAGTACTCATCACAAAGCTTCGTCACCTAGCTACCACGCCAAGAAGAGCGATGCGAACTCGTCGAGGAGCTTGCACCATTTCGTGCATTAACATTGGCGCCACCGTGGGGCGGATAAAACTAGCCTGGGCCTCAAGGATACCACGCGAGCGGTGATGGTATCAACCTAAAGATCGTAACTTGGAGCACCTCGGTAGAAAGGCGGTCAAAGCGGATCGGCCTTTGCGGCTATTGACGAGCAACTTTGGAAGGCAAAAGCGAGCACACCGAACACGGGACCTTCGTGGTGAACATATCATCCGATCTCGAAAGGAAGCAGGCAAACGGCAAGGGATCGAAAATAACTTATGGCCTCAACGTTCAGACTCCAGAAGAACGTGTTTCTAATCAGAGATCAAGATAAAAATCAAATCTTTGGATACCCAAGGAACCAGGAGTGCGGGTCAGCCACACAAATCTCGGACGAGATCAAAATCAAATCGTAGGGTATCCTAAAAATAAGGAACGCAGGTCAGCCACAAATCTTGGAAGAAATCAAGATACGCCTGACAAAGCTCAACCACTCAGCTTGGTCAACCTCATCTCAACAACCGAGTTGACCTCAACTCAGAGTCGCATGACCTGTTATTTGGAGGAGCTCAAGTCAACCACATTGCTGACCCCATCAACTCGGACGACCACAAATACGTCCCTCAAAACCAGACAACCAACAGGTGGATACCCAGTCCGGTACTCGGGCGTCCTACCAGGCCTCCCTCAACAATTTCAATATTCAGACGGCTTTCAACTCGGCTACGTCACTGACCTCGATTACTTGATGACCTCAACATTGCCGTTTGGACAGCCAAATCAACTACTCTCACAGGGAAGTACAAAACTCGACTACGAGCACTTTACTCAGCATAAAAATTAATGCTAACTTTATTACATCAAGTTGTTGCAAATTGTCTATACTTTGACAGGAACAGTGCCCCAAAACCAAAGGTCGAGCCCGCCACGGAGCTCGGCACCCAGCGTCGGAAGGACCTCGACCTCGACACGACCCCCGTGGTCCCCTAAACCCAAGTCAGCATAAAGGCTTGGTGGGCTCACTCGCAGCTCGACCCCCGTGGTCCTCGCAGCTCGACCCCCGTGGTCCTAAACCCAAGTCAGCATAAAGGCTTGGTGGGCTCACTCGCAGCTCGACCCCCGTGGTCCTCGCAGCTCGACCCCCGTGGTCCCCTAAACCCAAGTCAGCATAAAGGCTTGGTGGGCTCACTCGCAGCTCGACCCCCGTGGTCCTAAACCCAAGTCAGCATAAAGGCTTGGTGGGCTCACTCGCAGCTCGACCCCTGCGGTTCCAGAGATTCCAGGTCGGCATAAAGGCCTGGCTCAGCGACTTCGGAAGGTCGCGGTCGGCCTAAACATCCCTGTGGTTTCGAAGACACCAGGTCGGCATAAAGGCCTACATGCTCTAAAGCGGCTGGCTAAGGTCGCTGTCGAGCTAAACAAGACCATTGTGGTTTCAAAGACACCATGTCGGCATAAAGGCGTCTGAGCTCAAACACAACATAGCGACAAAGACTAACCCTGCGGTTCCAAAGATTTCAGGTTAGCAAAGAGGCTGGCGAGCTCTAAAGCGGCTTCGGAAGGTGATAACTCGACCTAAAGAAACACCTCATGGTCTAGATCATCATGTCATTTCGAAGACCTGGTTGAGCTCTCTTCTGCTCCACTTGAGCTACCTCACAAAGCATAAAAGAAAGCAAATACAAACTACTCAAGGGTATCCTTGGACTCTGTTAGGCCACCATCGGCAATAATTCTCTATGTTCGCGTGGCAGAACTTCTCCGCTTGCTTCATCGGGATCACCCTGGTTGGTCTTTTTGGCTTCATCCTCCTCCTCCACAATCTTGCCATCCTTCGCAGTCTTGGTGAAGTCAAGCTCACGAGATATCCAAATCGGGGCAACCACCCTGATTTGGGCAAAGGCATTATCAAAGGCCTCCTTGAACCAGAGCACAAAAACTCTTATACTCCTCGCCCGACGGCTTGATCGAGGATTTATCCTTCTCAATCGCAAGGTCGAAAGCCAAGAGATCTCTCATTTTGCAACTCTTTTGGTCCTCCAAGTGCCTCATGTAGCTCTCACAAGTTCGGTTACAACTTGCTCGGCCCACAGCGATCCCGGTCGAATAAGCTCGACCATGACCGACCATCCTGGAGGAAAACGAGGATGCTTTGGAATAAGTGCGGCCAGCGGCCTTGATTAAACAATCGGGGGCTTACGTCCCCTTGTAAAGACAAGAAATAAGGTTAATGCCTGACACATGTAGCACATGAACCAAGGAAGACTACGCGATCAGTCGAGGTCCAGTACCTCTCACCAGCTCAGACCTCAGAAATCAGACCCCATAGGTCATCTCAGACACTTAGACATCATGCCTCGCAGATCAGATCATCTGATCAGTCATTATATTATTGACATTTGAAACCCATGTAATCGATCGTGGCACTTAGATGGGTCCAACCCGACCTACTACTCTCGACGAAGTTGCTCGGCCACTCGGCAAGCAAGTCTCGGAGACTTATGGTTCAAAATCAACAACGGATCACTCCCCATTCAATAGCCCTCAGTCATAGGGTCAAAAAAGAACAAATAATACAGACTTAACTTTTCAAGTTAACAAGTCTAGGGGGGCTTGTGTTACGGGCCGACCTCAGCCGGGCTCTAAGCCGGATCACCGAGTGAGCCGAACCAATCCGAGCCCTACATTTACGAAATCGGATATAGTTCTAGCGGTTCGAGCCGCATCGGATGATCGGCGGCGGGAAGAGGAACGGTTGGCGGGCGTCCCATCCGAGTCCCATCACGTGGCGAGCAGCCGAGTAAAGGTGCGGCACGTGGGCGTGACCCCTCGCACAAACAAGCTTAGGACACACCCCAGGCCTTGGTGACTCGACTCGGATCTGAGCCAGGACATTGGATAGACCCTCCGCCCTTTCGTGCGAAGAGTCTAGGGGCTTGTGTTATGGACCGGTCCCGAGCCGAGTCCTAGTACGCTCGCCGACCTGGTGCGGATCAGCTCGGTTCCTGCTTGCCCGAGACGCTCGCCAACCTGGTGCAGATCAGCTCGGTTAAATCAGCTCGGTTCACCTTGCGAGCTCGGCAATTGCCACCGACTGAGACGCGGACCCGACTTAGGTACAATTTTCCCGATGATAACGTCGAAGTGGGGGCGTGGCCAACACAGAGGCGGAATATCGAGGAAGAGATCGGCTAATTCCCGAATTGTGGAGGGATTACCGTATGAAGGTTTCCTTCTTTCCACGCAACTCGCTATATAAAGGGGGCTAACCCCCCAGGTTTGCTCTCTCTCTACACTCTCTCCAAACCCTAAAAAGCCCTATCTAACTTAGGCATCGGAGTGCCTTTTGCAGGTACCCCACCCGCCGGTCTGAAGGAGGAAGGACGTCACGCCCAAAGGAGGAGTACTCATCACAAAGCTCGTCACCTAGCTACCACGCTGAAGAACGGCGGTACGAACTCGTCGAGGAGCTTGCACCATTTCGTGCATTAACAATAAATATAACAACATAAACAAATTAAAGAAGAATATGTTCTAATAACAGCAAAGCAAGATGATGAGTTACCAGCTTTGGGGTTGGTTCTTTATTTTTTTTGTTTTTTGGGGGGGGTTGTAGCGGTGGTTTGGTGGTGCTTGGATAGAGATCTATGACAAGATATGGTGGTGCTATTTCAAGCCAAAGGATTTGATTTGGAGTTGGAGGGGGTGCAATGGTGAAGGTGTATGACTGTTCTATCATGGATCATGGCATTGGGGAGACAATGACAATGGAGGAAAAGGTCTATATGTTGTTCTTGTCTTGACAATGGGACGCTTTAACCCCGTTATAAGATTATCTACAACTATAATAGCCATAATGACTTAGTTGAGATGTTCTTGGGTTTTCATTTCACTACTTTGTTTGGTGAGAACGGAGAGGGAAAATGGGGAGAACACAAAGGCGAAGGAGGAACCATGCAATAAATTTACCCTCGCCACTTAAGTTCAAATTCATATGGGACTTGACATTGTCCACAACACATACCACTTATCTTTTTTTAAACATAATTTGATGGTTATTTTCTTCAGAGACACATTTTTTTAAGGTCTTCAGACGCACATTGAAGGCCCTTTTTTAATATAAAATTGGAATGCAAGAGGAATAAAAACAAATTAACTCACAAGGGAATCAAACTAGTGACTTGTTTTAACTTCTAAGTGCATTGAAATAACTTGATGCGTAAATAAATTTAGGTATATAATATAATATAATATAATATAATATAATTGAGTGTTGGAATTGGGGTATTTTAATTTAAATTATTTAATTTGATGTATATTAGTTAATTGGAATTTCAGTTGAATCTAATACCATAAAATTGAATGACTAGTAGTTTTTATGTTTTCAATTTTTAACTCGGGCCTTGAAAATTATAAATCCACATATCAAACATTTTTTTTAGGGAAATACAAGTATGACACATAAAAGTGTAGAGTAATATTTTACTATTTATTATTTGTATATTGTAGAAACAATTATTATTGACATTAACAATTATGGTTATTGTCAAAAAAAGAATCATTGTTGTTGAGACTCGTCACGGCACCGTGACTTCCGATTATTATCATCCTTGGTGTTCTAATACTACAATGTTTACTAATACAGCTTTAACAACTACCAAGATCCTTTGACCGATCCACGATTAGCATCCTCCAACCATTGTAATTGCTTTTCCATCACCAAGCCACCCACCTTGTTGGTATCATACAAATGCCATAGAAGCTTGTATCCTCTAATAAAAAGTTAAATTCATTTTAGACTTTCACGCTAATTCTTTAGTTGTTTTGTTCATAAAAATTATAATTCTTAACCAATTCTAATTCTCTGTCCAATACTATTTATAACGAAGTTAGAATTAAAATTAAAATTTCAAACTATAATTCCAGTTCCATCATTCAAACAAACCTACTATTACCAAAAAAATTAAAAAAAAATTCAAACAAACCCTAAGATTCATTTTACATTATCAAGCATATGATTTCTGATATCAAAAGGCATATGGTTCTTTTCATTTTAATAAACTCAACAATAAAGTCTACTAAAGTCGAATGAATTGAATAATAGATATGATCAAATCCAATGATTCAATTGACGTTTTGTTCTAAAAAGCTTATGCACAAGACAATGAACTTGATTTTCCTCGTTTAAAAATTAAACAAAACTACATTCATCTAATGAAACACAGCTTAATCCTATCAAAGTCAAGCATATGTCCGACTCTTGAATAAATTAATATGCGGTTTTAATCTACTAATCAATGGATATTACTTTTTTCAAAAATATGGATAGATGAATCAATATTAAAGTTATTATTGAAAGTAAAAGTCGTGCCATTTGTGCACGAGTTCTCCACATATTAAAGCCATTAAAAATTGATATAAAATTTTCATGACATGCTTTATATATATGGCTAGGACAGTGCACCAATGGACAACACAAGCCGGGGATGGTACTGCGTATAGGCTTAATCGGCACCTGAATTCCATATTCAATCATCTGGATTGCATAGGAGTCATTTGACAAATTCTCCAATACGATATCTCTTAGGCCGATTCCAGGTGCTTTTGAAAGAATATACCTCTTAAGTTCATCATTAAATAAAGGATCAGATGTCGTTGCCTTTGAAAAGAATATACCCCCAAGTTCAACATTTAAATAGGGTCAAATGCCATTGCTTGGAGTCTAACATACGCATGAACAAGTGCTCCTATACACCACTCAGAAATAGCTAGTTAGAAATGTTGGCTGGTAATCCCTTTGGTAGACAAGGATAATCGTATTTGGTTAGTCAAGGACCTCCCTCGGGGTGTCGAAATGAACCTCAAAATCAGTGCCTTCAAAACGCGAAATATATCTAGGATGACTTCCATAGAAAATATGACTTTTCTCCTACTTTTGACAAGTATGGCGCGTTCATCATCCTCGAGAAAAATTTCCATCTCGGACAAGGTAGTAATCAAGGAGGCGTCGTGAGCGACAAAACATTGAGGATCTCCAAAGTCGAATGAGCAACAAGTAGTACGTGAATTTGAGAAGGCTGCAAGAGGATATGGAAGCTCTTCAAGCAAGAGAGGATGATGATCGCCGTCGGTTGCAAGAGGAGATGGTTCATCATCCTCGCTCTCCTGAAGAGCTTCAATCTCCTCCTGCAACCTTCTTAGATTCTCACGTACCTATTGTAGCTTATTCTGACTTTGGAGATCCTCAACATTATGTTGTTCACCATTCTATCTCGCTAGAAGAACTTCCATCTCCTCTTGCAACCGAGGTTGTTCATCATCCTCTCTTGCCTGAAGAGCTTTCATCTTCTCTTGCAGGCTTCTCAGATTCTCACGTAGGACATAGGAGTGCAGTCGTTCTCCTCACGAGACGTATGCTTAGGAGGCATGTCATGAGAAAGAGGACGGTCACACACATCATGCTCAAGAGGAAGAGGTTCATTGAAAGCAGGAGGAAGACTCTTCTACTCCATGGAATTCGTCCTAAATATGTGTCACGTCTTGATACAAAGACTTGGTTTTTGGATCCATTTTCTAAAAACCCTGAGAAGACCTTGACTATCCAAAGCCCTTGTCTACCAAAGGGATTGCCTACAATCATCTCGCTACCTATATCTGAATGGTGCAAAAGCACTAACTCGTGCATATGTTAGAGACCCCAAGCAATAACATCTTACTCTTGAATTAATGACAAACTCGGAGGTATATACTTCCAAAGGCATCTAATTAACCAACCTACAAGATCTCCTATTGGAGAATTTGTTAAATGGATGCCAAGTTGTCAAGGCTTAATCCACACCTGAATATGCCATCAAGCATGGAGTGTCCGAATAAACAATTTAACCAAACACTTACTCAAAAAACACTTACATAAGAAGTTATGTATTAAGCACTGTCTCTATTGAAGAAAAAATGAGTGTAAACTCCAAAAACTTTATAGAAACTATTTCCACAAGCTATCATAGTAAGGTTGTGAAAATAAGAAGAAAATAACTTGTCAACATGTTGTAAATAAAACTCTTCCAAACACTTACAATAGTATTTTTGTCATAAGTTGAAATGAGGACTTCCAAAATCCCCCTAAAACTTACTAACCAACTGCAGGCGATCTAAGCTCACTGAAAGCACTTTGTGGCATAGCCAAAAGTCAAATATGCAATATAGTTAGAAGCAGGATGAAGATGAGTGTTAGCAAAATGGTTTGAGTTTTTCCCTGATAGGCCTTTGAGGCAAAGTACAATGTTACACACAAACTGCAAAAGATTTAGTAGCTGAAATGAATCAATATCATCATCATCATCATATGTGTAGAATAAACTCCCTCAACCGTTTGTAAGGAAGGAACACAGTTTGATATAAACTAACATAAAAAAGAACTCATTCATTTAACCATAATCAAAACTTTCTTAGTAGCAGTTGTTCAATGTAACGACCCGTTTCCGGACCGCTACGAACTAAAATTAAACCTAAATGTGACTCGTTTTTAAAACGGTACTCTTGTGCCCTTTCAGAAAAATACGGTATATTTTTTTAAAAAAAAAACATTTATACATTCCCGTAAGCGCACTCAGAGTAATTACAGCTTTTCGAAACATGGTGCAACTAGGATATAAATCTTAATACTAAATAACAACACGCATGCATAACTCATACATACTTATATATACCAGATATAAAATAGTGCATACAAAAAAAAAGACAGAGTAGTAATGTACAAAGAAATACACCTATGGTATGACGACCCTCAGAAGAGTGATCATACCCTGGGTACTCGTGAACACCCACACAGGTGCTCCAAAAGTAAACCGATCTACCACTGTGCTCAAAAATAACACCCGACCCAAACTGGTCACAACCATCAGTACACAAAAGACATACTACAATCATCCCAAGAAAACATCTAGTAGACATAATCAATCCACGACAAATAGAGATCGTCGTCAGGATCCTCGGCGAGGTCCTCCTCACCATCACTTTGTCGGGTTCCTGCGTCCTCGCTATCGCTGGGTAACCATCATGGATTGAAGGCACCACGGGAAAGGGTCAACTTCTCAACAAATCAAGATAATCAAGGCGTAAAGAAATAAGCAAACAACAATGTATATCATTCACCAAGCGTGACTCAACCTCTCACTCTGGACTCGACTCAACTCGCGATCCATTTTCTCTCGACTCGACCATTATTCCGGAAAGCAGGCGAGATCCATCAATCGACATACCAGCGTAGCCTTGGGATCTTTCGCTTCTCCTAGATATGCGATGCGGTTCCTCTGACTGCGACGTCTAGTCAATCTCCCATAAACAAAGGGGACCTAGCACCCTCGATTATCCGGTCCACGGCTCAAAAGCGTCCACGACGACTCGCCTAGCTCTCTCACTCGATGAGCGGCTCGCGCTTACGATAGTCAAAGAGTGACGCATAAAATTACTTGACCGTATATCAAATAAAGAGAGCATGCTTAACATGAAGAAAACGCAATTCGACATTTTAAGCAATAAAAACACCCTGCATGAAGAAACGCACTTCAACAGCAACACGCAATTCGTGGCATATATTCAATCTCATATCAAATAATGCATAACTCAATCATATCACAACATTACATGCTCGACAAGCGAATCAAGGAATCCATCCCTCTGCAACTCAATGGAATTAACAGAGAGGAACATACAAGTGTGGGGGGTTGGGTTCAGGAGACCAACCGCAATAGCTTTCGCTTGCCCACGAAGACTCAGATAAATGTTCGACCTCACGACAACAAAACGAAGGGGTTCGAAGACCCTAACTTCGAACTTGTAGAGTTCTCAGACTTCTTCGTATTTAAATGAAGCATTTAAATACTAAAAATAAAATCTAAACATATCTAGAAGTTGTCCTTACCGAACTCCAAGCTAGGCGTCTACGTGCTGTCCTCAATCGAGCTCGACAACGACCTCGACACGTACGGTTCTCAATCGACCTCGACACGTACGGTTCTCAATCGACCTCGTCACGGACCGTCCTCAATCTGGATCCCACTTCTCCCACGTCCTCCGGTTCGCTCTCCGTACACCCCGATTCCGTGTCGCACGATCTCGGGAATCACACTTCCTAATACAAGCACAACTTAGTACTATCTATGGGTTTCTAATAGCACTTAGCTCTCATATCCCAATCTTAACTACAACCCAAGTAAACATTAAAACTCAAGAACTTAAACAAATACAACAAGAATTTAAGCATTACAACTTAATTCCTTTTCTCTAAAATTTTATTAAAAACTTCTTTCATACATATCACCATACAAGGCCATTTTTCCTAAGTACTAATTCAAGCTTAAAATCAAGTAGCATATTAAGCACAAATTAATCAAAATCTAAGTTTATGTTTTCTGAAAAATATTTTCATCGAGGTCCAACAATTTAAAATAAGACCATTAAATAGCAAGTTTCTTAGGACTCAAGAATAGAAAAGACCCAAAACTAACATGTTGCACTTAATTAAATTAAACTAGTCATGCTATTAGCACCTAAATAATTACTATAACACAATAACATATCTCATGCATGATTCAAGCATGATTAAACATATTTTCCCTCTTACCCAAGGTTAGGTTTTTGATCAAATGCTCATGAAAGAGGTTATATGATGCTACAACAAATAAATCAACAACAAACAACAACAAGAAGCAACATACAACAACATAGAACAAGAAATCAAAACAAGCCAAGTGGTTAGGGTTTTGGGCGCTACCTACTGTAGAAAACAGAGGAAACAATTTGTTTTTCAAGCTCAAATAAATGGTTAGAAAGGTAGGTAATGTCATGAAGAAGAAAACCTATCGATATGACATGATTTGGAAGCATAGAAACTAGCTAAAATGGAGGGAGGAAGTGGCGCTAAACAGTAGCATGAAGGGAGAGAAAATTCTGTTTTTCATACCTCAAATGATGATCGAGATGATGATATAGGTAGAGGAGATGATGAGAAACAAGATTGATGAAGAAGGTTTGTGCAAAAACTCAATGGAACCCAAGGTTTTTCAATGGAAGTTTGGAGAGGAAGAGGAAACTTAGAGAAGAAGAAAGAAGAAAAGAGAAAGTGAGGGTTTGAGGGGTGATCGTGATATTTAGTTTGGTGAGGAAGGGCATTATGGTCCTTTCTCCCTTAATGAACACTCAACAATAATTAATTAAAAGAAAACCATTTATAAAACCACAAATAAGTGACATATAAATACTATTATGAGATGCTAATCCCATCACTCATTCTACCCATCAAATCTCTCCTCTCTCATGATTACCCTCTAATCTATAGGCTTAAGATCTAAAAACACGGCGACGAAAAACTGCAAAACCGATTAATTTCTCGCCGGAATATCCCGGAAAATTAATTTACGAAAAATTAATTCTCCGCGTGATAATATCAATTTATAAGTATTAGAAACAATATAATTCACTAAAATAAAATAAAAAAAAATATTTAAAACAGGTTACGACTCGATTTTCATCGAAATCAGGGCTCATTTTTAATTTTATCAGCGGCAGAAACTGCCCGGCGATTTGGAACGCGACGAAATTTCAATAGAATATTTCGACAACATTCAAACCATAAATTAATATTAAAATATTAATTCTCATTTATTTTAGCTCTTGATTTAATTAAATCACTTTCTTAGGGAACAAGTAATTGCTTTATTAAAGCATAATTACGACAAAATATACTAATTAACACTAAATAACGTTCGTAAAAATACGAGTGTTACAGTCTCGGCACGAGGTCGATCAGGGTGCTTGTGCAAGCGCACAAGGCTCTATCACGAGCTCGTGCACGCGGTCTCCTCAGCTCGGCATACGACCTCGGCACGCGACCTCATCAGCTCGTGCACGCGGTCTCGGTACGAGGTCGATCTCTTCATCAGGTGTTACATTCAACAATCAAATCAAAACAAGCAATACATTCCCCAAGCTATTAAAAAAAAAAAACTTTCCTCAAGCATCTTCCTCACTTCTCAGATGAGTTTGGTCCACGCTTCTTTCCGAATCCCACCACTACAATAACACAAACAAAAACCAAAAAATATGTTAAAGAAAACCGCCACATGATGGCGAAATTAGCCCTTTTCGTTTGGTAGGGACAAAAAATAGAAAAGTAAAAAAAAAAGGAACTTGAAGATTGATTTGTTGTGGATTTATAAGTAATCGTAAAGTAAAGAAAGAAGAAGAGGGGAGGGAAGGGAAGATAAGGTTACCGGCGGTGACGAATCGGCGATTGTATTGCATGCGCTTGTGGCGCGACCACGTGGCTTCTTCTTTTTGTCTTGCTTTGCGACTTTGGGAGTTTGGCCTCTCAATTTGCCCGCACGAGCAAGAGATCCGTGAACCTTACCTGCATCATTCCAATTTACAGTGATTCATTCACATCATATGCCACAAAAACTGAAAACAACGCAAAACCCTCTATTCGTTTGGAAATAAAGAGTAACTAAACTCACCCATTATGAAGAATTTCTGCTTCTCTCTCTATCTCCCTCTTCGCTTCAACTTGCAGCTACCGTGAACCCAAACGTAGAATGAGACATTCTCTATTTGTATTGGTAGGGTTAGTTCGGTTGAAGGTTATGTTTGGGCTCATGTTTTGGACTTAGGATGGGCCTTCTCTTGAAAATCATGCGAGACCATTTTTCTTATAGGCTCATAACATATTATTATATTATAATGACAAAAAAATGTTATATTATTTTTTAATAAAAATTTATATATTTGTAGAGGCATGTCTGCTTATCTTATTTGGGAATTTTTATTTTATATTTTAGTAAAATTAAATTTTAGATATTGAATGAATTGAATTAAAATAATTCATGTTTAAAAATAATTCAAGCATTTGGAAATTACATTTTCGACATTGGGTTAACATAATGATTTTATTTAAATGATGAAGAAAAATCACAGCTTAAGTAAACTTATGCGTATATTTTAAAAAATTTATGTGTTTTGTATTATTTTTTTATACATAAATTTTGTATTATTTACCGAAAAAGGAAAAAAAACTACTTATATTAAAATTAATTCCACTGCTCGAAAATTTATAAGATGTGATCCTTTCAAAAACAGATAATATGTTTTGTTGGTGCTTGGATCCTATCACTGTGATTTGCACCAGCTACTACAAAGTCGCTAGATCTGAATTGTGATGTGTATATGTGCTTCTCTTTCTCTAATCTAATAGCTCTGCAGTGACTGTACCGTTGCGGCCGCTACAAAGAATCCACGTTTGTTTTATTGTCATCATATTTTTTGTGACAAACCGAAGAAGCACTTAGAATTTATTTTTTCTTAAAATAAAGTACTGAACTTACATTTTAAAAATAGGAAAAATTAGTTACAAGCTGTCCTCAACCTGTCGAGATCAAGCTCAACAGCTTGAGGACCAACAGGTTGAGTTGGTTCTCGACAGACTGATCTCGACAGCTATTCACATGATTTATTTCGACAGCTTAGATCAAGCTCAACCTGTCGAGATAAAACTGAAGCTGTTGGTCCTCAAGCTGTCGAAGGCAATCCTGATCTCGACAGGTTGAGCTTGTTCTCGGCATGTTGAGCTTGTTCTCGGCATGTTGAAGACAACTATAGGCAACTTCTATGGTGCACAACGAAGGTGGGTAACACCACCGTGCACAAGTTTCTTTCACCATTAGATCAAAAAAAACTTAGAAGTTATCATGCACCCTCTCACACCAGATCAAATCCCCTCTGTGATATCTCTCACCTCTTCGTCGATGGTGAGATGGATCTCGACATCTCACCTCTTCGTCCGAGATGTCGAGATCTGGGATCCGAGGTTGTCCTCCTCATCATCTGTCGCGTCGTCGAGATCCTAGATCCGAGATGTTGAGATCCGAGGTCATTTGGCGGCGCCGCGTGCTCTTGACGCGAGTCGTTTTACATCCAATGTGCATGGCGTCGTTTGACATCCAACGCGCTCTCGACGCGAAATCATTTGTGCACGTGCTTTTCACACATGGCTTGTTCGACATCCAGCGTGCACTAAAATGATTTCGTCTTGGGAGAGCGCGTTGGATGTCAAATGACGTCATGCACATTGGATGTAAAACGACCTCGTGCCGAAGAGCACGTGCGTTGTCAAATGACCTCGGATCTCAACATCTCGGATCTAGGATCTCGACATCTCGGACGAACTTGATCTGTGTTGCCTGGTCGTATCATTGGAGATGAAGCCGGAGAAGTGACAGCGAGAACCATCGACGAAGAGGTGAGAGAGGGAGAGATATCAGAGAGGGGATTTGATCTGGTGTGAGAGGGTGCATGATAACTTCTAAGTTTTTTTTGATCTAATGGTGAAAGAAACTTGTGCACGGTGGTGTTACCCACCTTCCTTGTGCACCATAGAAATTGCCTATGATTTGGATTATATCACAATATTTTCTACCTCCTCCTCTTTCTTTTGAGTGAGTTTTGAAAACCTATTATCTCTACTCGACAGTGAACCAACTCGACAACGAGCAGAACCAACCAACTCGACAACGAGCTTGAACCAATCTCGACAACGAGCAGAACTAAACCAACCAACTCATGCTTCCCTTCTCATGCACCGCCTCCGCCCAGCCACCTCTTGAAAAATAAAATACAGATCCTTCATCCTCTCACTCTCCTCTTTCTATCCACCAGAATAGATTTTCAAAAAAAGCAACTTCGAAAATGAATCAAATTTGCAGAACCAACCAACTCGACAACGAGCAGAACCAACCAACTTCGACAAGCGGCAACCAATCTCGACAACGGCGAAACTAAACTTCGACAATGAACAGGCCCAACTCGTGAGGCCCAATATGATTTGGATTATATCACAATATTTTCTACCTCCTCCTCTTTCTTTTCATGATGAGTGAGTTTTGAAAACCTATTATCTCTACTCGACAGTGGTTTACAGGATTACCCAGGTAGTAATCCGTCTTTTGCATCATTTTTGTATATCCTATTGTTGCTTAAAACCCTTCCCATTCTCTGCGACTTTGTCCTCAGGCGTTACAATGGAGAGCATCGAGCCACTCACCTTCTAACCATTCTTTCACATCAACATTAGAAGCGACGCTGGAGACCTGATTTCATCTTACTTTCATTCTCCTCTTCACGAGCTCAGGTTTGCTTCATTCTCTTTTTCATGAAGCTGTTGAGATCAAGCTCAAGCTGTTGGTCCTCAAGCTGTCGAAATCAAGCCTGATCTGGACAGGTTGAGCTTGACATGAAGCTGTTGATCTCGACAGTTATTCACACCTGTCGACATCAAGCTCAAGCTGTTGGTCTTCAACTAGTCGAAATCAAGCTTGATCTCGACAGATTGAGCTTGATCTCGACATGTTGAGCTTGATCTAAAGCTGTCGAGATCAAGCTCAAGCTGTTGGTCCTCAAGCTGTCGAAATCAAGCTTGATCTCGACAGGTTGAGCTTGATCTCGACATGTTGTGAGCTGCATTTAACAAATGTTTTTTCTGAAGAAATGTAATGATTTCTTGAAGGATTGAATAATTTTGGAAGTAAACAAGTGTATTACCCTTGCATGTATATGTATGTTAAGAGAGAAGAGAGATTTGGAATCAGTGAATTATTAACATTAATAAAGTATAGTTGTAGCTTTTTTGGTGGTAAAGTTGTACTCTTTCTTTTTTTCTTTTTCCTTCTCAATCTCTCATGCTTACTGATACTGATGATTTTGAATTTTTGATGGGGTGTGTGTTGCGAGCGAGAGGGTTATTTGTAGGGTGTTTGAAGAGTTGAGATGGGAAGAAGAGTTGAGATGGTCCTCAAGCTCAGCGAGATCAGCGCAACCTGTAGGTGTCGAGATCAAGCTCAAGCTGTCGTTGTCTTCAATCTGTCGAGATCAAGCTCCACCTGACGAGATCAAGCTCAACCTATAGTTGTCGACATACTCAACCTGTCGATATCAAGCTCAACCTGTCGAGATCAGGCTTGACCGGCGGCGAGGACAGCGGCTTGAGTTTGATCTCGACAGGTTGAGCTTGATCTCGGTTGAGCTTGAGGACCACAGCTATTCACATGATTGTGATGGGTCTTGATGCTCCAATAGATAGTTGTCTTCAAGCTGTCGAGATCAAGCTCAACCTGTAGCTGTCGAGATCAAGCTCAAGATGTCGATATCAAGCTCAACCTGTCGAGATCGGGCTTGACCGGCGGCTTGTGAGCTTGATCTCGGCGGCAGACAACTATCTATTGGAGCATCAAGACCCATCACAATCATGTGAATAGCTGTGGTCCTCAAGCTCAACCGACATCAAGCTCAACCTGTCGAGATCAAACTCAGCCGTTGATCCTCACCGCCGAAATCAAGCCTGATCTCGGCGAGTCTGTATAGTTGTCTTGGTTGCCGAGATCAAGCTCTCAATTTGCCGAAGTCAAGCGATATCGACATGTTGAGCTTGATGCGACATCTTGAGCTTGATCTCGGCTCTGGGTTGAGCTTGATCTCGGCGGCAGAAGACAACTATCACGGGACTGTCGAGATCGGGCTTCGCCCGACATCTTGGCGATCAGCGGCATGAGTTTGATCTTGGCGGGTTGAGCTTGATCTCGGTTGAGCTTGAGGACCACGGCTATTCACATGATTGTGATGGGTCTTGATGCTCCAATAGATAGTTGTCTTCAATTTGTCGAGACCAAGCTCGACCTGTCGAGATCGAAGCTCGACTTTGTAGTGTCGAGATACTCAACCTATATAGTTTTTTCAAGTATCGAGATCAAGCTCAACCATTTGCGAATTGTACAATTAGAAAATCTTCTCCTTTTCCCCTTTTTATTAAATATATTTCCTTGATTTCCCAATTTTCTTAGCTGGTTTTGCAAATGTAGGGTTTGTGATGTGAGTGTTGGCGGGTGTTTTGAAGGAAAAATCGATTTTGATTCTGGATTTGTGGTGGGGTTGTGGGTGTGAGTGGAGTGGGGTGGGGTTTGTGAAAGTGGCGAAAATGAGCATGATTGTGGCCGAGGAAGAATAAGGTGAATAGGTTCGTCTCCCGGCCGAAATTGATTGGCAAATACTTGATAAATCCAAGTTTTTCTTCCTTGGTGTTGCTCTTTTCTCTAGGGTTTCAGCAACACTGTACCCTGTTGTTGTGTTGAAAACTAGGCAGCAAGTGGCTCGATCACATGTTTCTTGCATCAAGGCTGCATTTTCATTGATTAGGGGTGAGGTTTTAGAGCATTGTACCACGCTTTGGTACTTCCTTGATGGGTACAATCCTGCTAGAGCTCTATACATGGCTACCCTTAAGGTTACCAAGAGTAATGTTGGGTGCCATTGTTAGGTTTGGTTTCTTTGAACCAGCTGTTCTTTGCAATTGCCAATGTTCTTGTGTCGGAAAGGAGGAGGGGGAGAAGAAGGAGAAGAGGGTGGGGGAAGGCGACAGGCAGGAGAAGAACGAGGAGAAAGGAAGAGAGAAAGGGATATCGATTTGATCCCTGAAATTATCGATTTGGTCACTGGAATTACATTAAGTGACATGGAAGCCACCTGGATGCTTACATAGGTGCCACCCAGGCACTTAACGTGACACATCAGCAGTGCTAACTCTGTTAACTGACAGAGGTCAGGGACTATTTTGGAATATTCATAAAGTGGGGGGACCAAGTTGATACGAGTGACAATTTCCAGGGACCATGTTGGGTATTACCCCAAACTAATATGGGCACAAACAAACCAACTTTATGCTGCATCATCAAATTATTATGATAAAGGAGAACATCATCATCATCATCATCATCATATAATAAACTAAATAAAATTGTCAATTTTACAGACAGACTAGCTAAATTAACCATTCTAATTCTAACAACATAAAATTGGTTTTAAATTTATTATCAGGGAATGCCACTCAACTTTAAATACGCATACATAAACATGTCCTCCAAGAAAATGAGTGTTGTCTACTAAAGAGCAATTATTGCTTTCCCAGTGAAAATCATGACCCTCGAAACATTTTCACTCGTCGACAGTTCCACACATTTTTGATTGTCCTCTCCTTAACAGAACATAAAAGTTATACTCGACTGCAGCAATTCCAATAATGAATGAGTGAATACAGCCAAGCCACATACTAGCAAATTGAAAAGCGGACATGATGCGAGAAGCAATTTAACATGAACCTTACATTACTTCTCATGGTATAGCAACACTTTATGTATCTTGTGTCTTTTTATAATTTTGGGTACCTTTCTTTTTACAAGAAGGTTTGTCCTATAAAAATAGATCTAATCTAATTCTAAACTTCTTAAAATGCTTCCTTACATGTTCCAAGGTTTAGCAGGACCAAAAACAGCCTCACTCGATATGTTATCAATCATTTTTAGTGCAATCTCACTGTATATGATCAAACCATAGAGATGGTAAGAAAATTGTGCACCATGATAATTAGTCTGTCTTACTAGCGAGCATTGTCACACATAATAAGGCTATTAATTCAGTTGCAAATATAAAGCTTAACAAAATGATTAAAAGAAGTTTTCACAACTATGTCAGACTCATCAACAATGGATAAGGCTCTTTTAAAGTGAGATTAACCATAAAAATCACAAGTTAAAATGTATCTACCCTAATCGGGGGCAATTGGATAAACAAGTTAATTAAATGTTTATATCATATACGTGCTTCTATAAGCTATTTCAAGTTTCAACGATCAAAGAGACTCAACTTTCTTAGAATTTGGGTTTTGAGCTGCCGCCTCAACTTGAAAATCTAGCTCATGGAGTGAGTGTTGTCCCCACTTAAAACCACTAACTTTGCCATATCAGTAGTCAATGTAGAAACTCCAATTTGGGTAAATTGGAGAAACACAGGAGTATATCATAAGATACTTTCATAATCTAGGTAAGTGTTTATTTCATGAAATAAGTGCAAATAACCTCTTCAAAACAACGATATAGTCTTACCTCTAGCATACCAATACATAGACAGCAGAATGCATCAATAAAATGACATGATAGGGATTACCCGTTAAGATTATTTAAATTAATAGCAATTTATTTTATAATTCTCAAGTTAAATTTAAAAAAAAATCTCACTTCCAGATCATTCAAACATACCTAAAATGGAGGACTTGAGTTGTAAACTCAGTCACACCCAATTATTAGTCACAAAAAAAAATGAATTTTGTGAGAAAAGAGGGAGAGAAATCGAACCGTGATTAAAAGGGCCTCTTTTGAAGGTCCATGGCCATTTGGGAAGGTTAGAGGCGTAGAGAGAGTAAACAACGGCTGTCGTTTAGCGACGTCGAGTGGGACTTACCGTAGGAGAAAGCGGAGGAAATGGAAGAAGGGTCGGAAAGTGTTGCCTTTTGGCCAAACGCATCGAGGGTGCGTCGTTTGGTGTATTCCACGATGTTGTAATCTGGGAACTGCCGAAGCAACTTCGTAGGAAGCGAGCGAACAGCGATAGGACTTCCGCCGCAGAAGGAGGTGAAGATGCCGCCATACTCATCGCCACGCTCTCTCTCTCTCGCTCTCTCCAATAATACTTTGCCACAACAGATAGATAGAGAGATACAAATTGATTATGATAGCGAGGACGAGACGAAAGTAGTAGGAGGCTAACAAAATGATGTACATCTTATATTCTTTGGGTCCTAAACTAAAATCTCGGCCCAAATATTTTCCACCCAAAAACCCTTTTCGTTTCTTCCATACTATTGAGACCGAAACATTGAGATATGAAATATTGGGTTTATGCCTTTTCTACAATTTATAGGGAGTTTTTTAGGAGATATATATTGGTTAAATTATAAAATTGGTCCTCTAAGTTTATTTTAAGTTTTAATTTAGTCATCTACGTTTTATTTGTTTCGTTTTGGTCCTCTACGTTTTATTTTAGTTTTCAATTTGGTCATTTCTGTCACTAAAAGTCAATTGTCCGTAGCTAGAAGTCCATTTTCCAAAATGTTATTTGGCTTTTAGCTACGGACAATTGGCTTTTAGTAATGGAAAAAATCAACTTTGTTGTAACTTTTAAAACGTAAGGGATCAAAACTAAACAAATAAAACATAAAGGATCAAATTCAAATCTAAAATAAATATAAAGGACTAATTTTATAATTTAGCCGTATATATTCTATATATATTCTATTTTGGACAGAGCACACTGTATTTACAAATTATGCCCAAAAATATCTTTCCACATTGGTCTAATTGTCTTATCGTTAGTTATTTTACCTCAATTACTCTCCTTCTTCAATAATATGACTGATTTTTTTGATAACATAATAGGACTGATTTTGATCTTTATCTCTGGTGTTAAGTCTATTGAATTAAAAAATGCCTATTTTATTTTTTTTAAAAATTGTCAAATTAACTCTTTGATATTTTGTTTTGGGACTAGTAGTTTTTCTCATCATCCTTAATGCTTCTTAGCCATCCAAGTTTCTTGCTTTTCTTTTCTACTTAACAAGTATATAGATTTGACATGCTTTTAGACTGTAAAAACTCATTTGGCATGCTTTTAGACTTTATAAACTCATTGAGTAATTTTGTGAGTCGTCTTATGTCTTTATCTTCCAACCCTTTCCATATCTTTTTTTTTTAACGGAAAACCCTTTCCATATCTTAATAACTATATTATCTGGTCAAACTTTCTTATCAATATCTATCATTTTCAATAATTATTTTACCTCAATTACTCACATTCTCTGGTATTACGAGTAGTTTTGATATTCATCTATAATGTTAAGTTTATATATCCAAATTAAAAAAACATTTTGTTTATTAGAAATATTCTGAACATAACTCCCCCATCTTTCCTTGATGTTTTGCTTTGTGACTAATACTTTTCTTTCAACATCCTTAATACATCTTATTCGATTTAAGTTTCTTGATTTTTCTTTTCATAATTTTAGCAAGTCTGTAGATGTCTTGTTTTCCTTCTTTAGTACCCAATGACTAGTATAAATTTATTTATTTTTGTTCAAAAGATACTCATTCATTTAAATGTGCATTGGCAAACTCAAATGGGCCCAGCCCAGACAAGACCTGGCTGGGCCTCGCTAGACAAACTATCGGGTATCATGACCCTAAACATAAGTTGGACCAACAGACGCGAAGGTGTACTGAAGCAAAGCTAATAAGTCAAACAAGTACAAGAATCCTACCGAGTTCGCAAGAGAGCTACCACAACTCCTTCTCTCCTTTTCAACAAAGGGAGGCCAACCCTAACAGAAGAAAGTACTGTGCCCCTTTGATATGGAGGGAGAGATCACACTATAGAACGAAAATAGAAGAACACCTGGGGAACCACAGGCCCAGGCGAGCAGACTCCGGCAAAGCAAAAGCCCTTTTGCCACAAGCCAGAATACCGGACGATCGACCATTGATCCAATATCGGGCCAAAAGCAGATCCAATATACTGACAGAAGGAGGCGGGTCTAGGGGTTTCCACAAAAGGAGCACATTGCTTATGAAGGTTGTCTTTGTCAGCTTGGAGTAATCTTCTAATCTCGGTGGAGGATTAATGGGCCAAGAGGCATGGAGGGAGGGCGAGGCGACTAGTTTTGCCACCAGGTGGGCTACCTAGATCCGCCTCTAGCGATCCAGGTGAAGCCATAGGTAATGAAACTAGTTTTTAACTTATAAATGTCATGCATAATTTGGATCAGTTCACCCTTTTGTATTTCCTTTCTCTGATGAATAACATCCAAGGAGTCGCTTTCAATGACAACAAAAGCGAGCACCAAATTTCTTGCAAGGTTTAAAGCATCGCGACTGCTAGAACCTGCGATCAATAGGTTAAGAGTGGGAAAGATCTTGTGCTGTACCAGTGATCGAACTCAAAATGATCTCGAAAGACCACACACGAGGTGCCGATCTCTTTGGTTGCATTAAAGCTCGCGTCGGTATTAAGTTTGGTCACACCACGAAGAGGGCCTCAAACAACCTTATTATTTGCTAAGGTTATACCAATCTGCCTAGAGCAATTTGAGTCCAATGGTGAGTGTGGGAGTCATGCGGCTAATTGAATTTGAAATAGGAGTGCATTATGGGGTATAACTAGTATAAATTTTTAAATGCTTTTGTTTTAGCTATGATGGCTACCTTCTAGTGTCTTACTTGGATACCTTATATTTGTTCTATTTTTCTCATTTTCACATGAGGACCTAATTTTATAGCATTGTGTCAATTATAATATTTTGTTACATGTATTTCCAACATCAAGATTCTTTACCTTTTCTCCTATAACTCCTCGATTCTCCTCTTTGTCTCCTTAGTTATTTTCCTAATCTTTTTAATCATCTCATTCCACATATTGTTAACACTTTTGCGTGTCTCCAAAACCTTTTATCACATAAAGAATCTGTTTATAGCCTTTTAGTTCCTATCATTTTATCCTAGAAATGATAACTTACTATGCCTAGTTGCCTTTATCTTGAAGCATACATCCATAACTAGAACATTATGTTAGGGGTGGCGTCTAGGGTGAGAAGTGCCCATGTGGCCCCCAATGAACCAATTTTTTCCACCAATCTTATCATGGACCATCTGCATTGTATCTTTCTCATTATTTCCAACCCTAGACATCCCAGCCTCCTCTATGTCAACACCTTACATTGACCAAGCAACAATGAAGTTTGACCAAAGAAGTTGCATCCCAAGCCGTCAATCCGCCACCGTTCTGAGCCTTTAGCTTCACTAGGGAACCATCGATCATTGTCTAAGCTTTCCAACAAGTAGAGAGAACCGAAAACCCAAACACAGATCCGCTCGTGCAACTCGTCACTCAAGCCACAACTTAATTCACGAGAGCACCACTTGATCCCAAGCCTATGTTGTTGTTGGAACCATTGTGGGATTGGATAAAACAACACGATTCATGGAATATGCAAGCAAATTTGTATTCAGATGATGGGGGGGGTCGACAAAGAAATCTAGATAAATGTTAAAAATTATTTAAAAACAAACTTAAAAAAAATCAAAGGCTGGGTTGTTGGAAATGAATCGTAACCACCTTTAAGTAAAATAAAGATTAAACCACATTTATGACACAAAAAACAAGAGAGTGACCACCCCAAAAGAACAAAAAGGAGGAGAAAATAGAAAGAGGAACATAAATATGTAAACTTATAAATGTTTAAAACTGAAGAGAAAAGAGAATATGCCTACACAGATCAGATCAAAGGGTTTAAGAAAGGGTGAGAAAATCAAATCAAGGGCGAGCTTTGAAATTGACTTGTAAAGTTTGAAACTTTGAGATGCAAATACAAGAAATGAAGCAAACCTTTTTTAGTAGCGAAATGAAGCAAACCTGAAATGGGTTTTGGAGCTTTAGTTGATTTGAGTCGAATTCAGTGAAACTTTTCCACACCTTTTCTTGATGTCCTTCCAAATACTCGATGGCAGCGTTAAGGAGGGTCAGGGGAAGACCATCATCGGCGATGGCGAGAGGGATAAAAAGATAAAGCGAAAGGATCCAAAAGGAGAGAGAGTGATGAGAGGAAGAAAAATTTGAGAGACAAAGGGAATTAGTTAGATTTGGTGTGGATGGACATGATAAGATTTGGTGGGATGATTTGATCTATGAGAGAGAAAAGTTTGGTCCCTTATGGATCACATGGGACACTTTCCTACCCTAGGCGTCGCCTATGTTATGTGACTTTTCTATCATGGTATGACTTTACAGTTTATGAATTTTTATTTTCCTTATAAAAAGTGAATTTGGAAGCATTCTATCTCATTCTTATACGTATTAAGGTGCACTTCTATTTTCTTAAAGGTATTTA
This sequence comes from Calophaca sinica, assembly GCA_037113605.1. Lineage (NCBI taxonomy): Eukaryota > Viridiplantae > Streptophyta > Magnoliopsida > Fabales > Fabaceae > Calophaca > Calophaca sinica. The sequence continues at coordinate 34,036,901 of CM073731.1, forward strand.
TTGAACTAAACCTTTTAAATCTTTCCAAGACTTATCCACGTGTTTCTCTCAATGTATCTATCGCATGTCTACAACAAGTTATCTATTTGTTGCGTGTTTAGCTATGTTAAACCAAACACATAGATGATCTTGATAGATTGTCCTCTTCCCCTTTTATACTTTCTTAGCTTAAAAACCGTTGAACATCGAAAAGATAATATTATGTATTGGTCATGTTATAATTGATTAACCGTTATATGCAGTGTCATTTATATATAAACCGATATGTCAAGTATTAATTATGTTGTATTAATGGTATCGTATATTGATAACTGGTCACGACCAAGTTGTCTTTTAAATCGTCTTGTTCGAGAAACCTATATTTTGGTTGGCAATATCAGGAACAATCCACTCTCCCCTAAGCTAGGAGCCGAGAAAGCGATAAAGCTTAAAAGTCTTCAACGTTTTATAAGACAATCCAAAACCATAAAGAGGATAAAGCTCAAAAGTCTCAACATTTTCAAAGACAGATGTGAATATTTAAAATTTGTGAGCTGTTAGCATGATAGTTATGGTAATCGCTAATCAATTTGTGTTTCCTTTTTAGTCATTCTATTTGTCATTGTCATTAGCCTTGTAATATACACGAATATTATTTGCGCATTAATCTCTTAGATTTTCTCTATTCTTCCATGATATGGGTAGAGAATGAGAAAATCGGACCTTTGAGATAGTTTGTTGAACAATAAATCTCTTGTCTTCTTCCTTGTTTGAATTATGGTAACCGTATCCTAAAGCAGGCTTTGACCCTCTTGTTTGTTAGGATTCAAGCATTCCTTTTCAAGTACCATGTGTTAACTAGTTAAGAAATCACGGTTATGGATTTAGAGCTTGTTAGTATAAGATTCGCGAGCACCCACAGCGGTGGAGTTGCGTTTATTTGCTCATCGACACAACGCATTTGTTCTCTCTCTGTATCTCTCATCATGGGCCCACTAAACGCGATAGTTGCCGTAAGCTGTAAAGTTGCTTTGATTGCAAAACAAGCAATGGTGCACTAAATTTATGCTGCCAGCTAGACTAGATGACAACAACTAAAATTTAGTTTACGCCACTAATGATGCCCTTATGCCTCCAAAACCGATTCCGCCAGAAGGTAGGCTTTGGGTTGCTCCTAAAATAGTTGCATTGAAAAATGCAATATACCAATGTTCTTCACTATTCCATAGAGAAACAATATCTTCCAAACACGATCTTAAACCCAACTTTCATTAATCCAATTATAGACCGACTCCCACCCACTAAGATGCACCTCGAGTTCATGAGCTGTACATATACTTATTGCATCATTTTAATCAAAGCGTAGTTATTCTCCATTTCTAGTTGTGGTGGACACTACTTGTCGAGAATTTTAATTTTTGTGTGTATAATGATGAAAATGGAATTTAACCCTATTATTATTATTTGATGTAGCTGCTCAAATCTTTCACCACTAATCAATCATAATGACTTTCCATTTGATTTTATATGTATGGATTGAAGTTTTCCGGTACCCAAATTCTCATTTTCTAGTTCTAGTATTATTTCATTACATGTAATAAGAGATTATGAGCGTTTTAGTTCAAAAATAGCACCATATCTTATCATCATCCCGATTTTACATATAGTTTTGTTTTTTCTTACCGTCCCTTATAACAGCGCCTCGCACTAACATCAAAATGAAGAAAGGGTAACTAAAATTAACTACCACTCTCCTCATAATGCTATCTAATTCTATCCACACTAGTAAGATACTAGTGCATTACTTGCGAGTCATAGATTTTCACGCATTTTTGAAATACACATGTTTTATAAAACTAAATTTTTATGTGACAAACTTGATTAGTTGTTTTAATTCTTAAAAATACTGAAAAGAGTAAGGAAGTCATCTTTGAGAAAATAATTCAACCAAATTCCAACTTGTTATGTTACATAAATAATTGGTTGCTATAAATGCATACATAAAATTGATATGTGTTAAATAACAACAACATTATGATGCGAAACTCAATCTAAGTTATTATCGTTCTCCATCAGGATTTAAGATTGTGAATAGATACATGTAAATAATAAATACTTGCATAACATTGATGTGTTTAAAGACAATTGAACTATACCAACAAATTCAACTCTAGCTATTACATGTTACCTCGTCGGAACTTACCAAAAAAATAATCATTTATAAATAATAAATATATACATAAAATTGATATGCAATAAAAAAAATTGGTTACAAAATATACAATAATATAAAATAAAAATGAAAAGAAATAATACCACTATTATATGGTCTGTGCTATGCACGGTGTATACTTAAAAAATATTAGTAAAGAAATATAAAGAGAAATTTCGTAAGACATGTATCTAAAGTGCACATAAAAAATTTAAAATGAACTTGTTTTCAAAAATTATAAAAATATTTCAATTTTGTAAAGAGAATAATAATAAATTTAAATAGGAATTCATTGCATTGTTAAGAAAAAATATTGAATAAAAGGTAAGCTGTTGATCAAACTCAAGTTCAACCTATCGAGATCAAACTCAAGCTGTTGATCCTCAAGCTGTCGAAGTCAAGCCTGATCTCGACAGGTCCTGTATAGTTTGTCTTGAAGCTGTCGAGATCAAGCTCTCAAGCTGTCGAAGTCAAGCCTGATCTCGACAGGTTGAGCTTGATCTCGGCGGCAAGACAACTATATAGGTTGAGTATCTCGGCGGCTCACGAGGTTGAGCTTGATCTCGGCGAGTTGAGCTTGATCTCGGCGGCTTGAAGACAACTATCTATTGGAGCATCAAGACCCATCACAATCATGTGAATAGGTGTGGTCCTCAAGCTCAGCGAGATCAAGCTCGACTGTCGAGATCAAACTCAAGATGTAGCTCCTCAGTGTCGAAGTCAAGCTTTGATCTCCCACGAGGTCTGTATAGTTTGTCTTGGTATCGAGATCAAGCTCTCAGCTATCGAAGTCAAGCTGATGTGGGCGGGTTGAGCTTGATAACGACATCTTGAGCTTGATCTCGGCGACTCTGAGGTTGAGCTTGATCTCGGCGGCTTGAAGACAACTATCTATTGGAGCATCAAGACCCATCACAATCATGTGAATAGCTGTGGTCCTCAAGCTCAACCGACATCAAACTCAACCTGTCGAGATCAAACTCAAGCTGTTGATCCTCAAGCTGTCGAAGTCAAGCCTGATCTCAACAGGTCCTGTATAGTTTGTCTTCAAGCTCCCGAGATCAAGCTCTCAAGCTGCCGAAGTCAAGCCTGATGTCGACAGGTTGAGCTTGATAACGACATCTTGAGCTTGATCTCGACAGCTACAGGTTGAGTTTGATCTCGACAGCTTGAAGACAACTATACGGGACCTGTCGAGATCAGGCTTCACTTCGACATCTTGACGATCAACAGCTTGAGTTTGATCTCGACAGGTTGAGTTTGATCTCGGTTGAGCTTGAGGACCACAACTATTCACATGATTGTGATGGGTCTTGATGCTCCAATAGATAGTTGTCTTCAAGCTGTCGAGATCAAGCTCAACCTGTCGAGATCAAGCTCAACCTGTAGCTGTCGAGATACTCAACCTATATAGTTGTCTTCAAGCTGTCGAGATCAAGCTCAACCTGTCGAGATCGGGCGGACTTCGGCGGCAGGAGCTTGATCTCGGCGACGAAGACAAACTATCTGAGGACTTTGTCGAGATCGGGCTTGACCCGGCGACGAGGATCAGCGGCTTGAGTTTGATCTCGACGGGTTGAGCTTGAGTTTGATCAGCGACACCTTTTATTCAATATTTTTTCCTAACAATGCAATGAATTCCTATTTAAATTTATTATTATTCTCTTTACAAAATTGAAATATTTATAATTTTGAAAACAAGTTCATTTTAATTTTTATGTGCACTTTAGATACATGTCTTCTGAAATTTCTCTTTATATTTCTTTACTAATATTTTTAAGTATACACCGTGCATAACACAGACCATATAATAGTGGTATTATTTCTTTTCATTTTTATTTTATATTATTGTATATTTTGTAACCAAATTTTTATTGCATATCAATTTTATGTATATTTTTATTATTTATAAATGATTATTTTCTTGGTAAGTTCGACCAGTAACATGTAATAGCTAGAGTTGAATTTGTTGGTATAGTTCAATTGTCTTTAGACACATCAATGTTATGCGAGTATTTATTATTTACATGTATCTATTCACAATCTTAAATCTGATGAAAGCGTATAATAACTTAGATTGAGTTCAGACCATAATGTTGTTGTTATTTAACGCATATCAATTTTATGTATGCATTTATAACAACCAGTATTTATGTAACATAACAAGTTGGAATTTGGTTGAATTATTTTCTCGTGACTTCCTTACTCTTTGCATTTTTAAGGGTTAAAACAACTAATCAAGTTTGTCGCATAAAATTTGGTTTTATAAAACATGTGTATTTCAAAATGCGTGAAACGAGTGACGCGTCTGATGCGCGATATCTTTACTGGTGTGGATAGAATTAGATGGCATTATGAGGAGTGTGGTTGAATTTTGGTGCCCTTTCTTCATTTTGATGTTAGTCTTGGCGTGTTATAAGGGGCGGTAAGAAAGGCAAAACTATATGTAAAATCGGGATGATGATAAGATAGGGTGCTATTTTGAACTAAAGCGTTCATAATCTCTTATTACATGTAATGAAATAATGCTGGAACTAGAAAATGAGATTTGGTGCGAAAAACTTCATCCATGCATATAAAATCAGATGGAAGAGTCATTATGATTGGTTAGTGGTGGATTTGGCGATCTACATCAAATAATAATGGGTTAAATTCCATTTTCATCATTATACAAACGCAAAAAGGTAAAATTACAAGTAGTGTCACCGCAACTAGAAATGGAGAATAACTGCGGTTTGATTAAAATGATGCAATAAGTATATGTGCGGTTCATGAACTGGAGTGTCTTAGTAGTGGGAAGCTGATCTATAGTGGATTAATGGTTGGGTTTAAGATCGTGTTTGGAAGATATTGTTTCTCTATGGAATAGTGAAGAACATTGATGACCGGGCTGGTAGGGCTGTCCAGAAGACCGGCACTCACCAGGCCTTTGCGCTCGTCGATCCACCTTCCCGCCGTGCCCGCGTCGTCGCATGCCTCTCGCCTTCCCTCAGCGTGGCCGACCCAGCGGCTTTGTGCATTAAAGGAATTTAATGCCGACTTAGGAGTTTCACGGGACGGTTACACATCGGCGATAGCGTCCTCGACTTCATATTTAAAGAAGATCGCGTCGAGCGGTCGAGGTAATCTTCTTTCTACCACCTCTTACTCACCTCGACACACCACGACTTGGCGTCGGGTGTTTGCGGTACACCACCCAACACGCAGCCGTCGTCATCGTCGCGAACACAGCGCATTGCTTCCCTCGGTCATCCTCTGAAGTTCTTTTGAACATTGGCGCCGTCTGTGGGAAATCGTTTACGATTTCATTTTCTTTGTCGAAGTCTCCGCTTCTTCACTCGGCGATGGTGGGTTGAAGCATCAGTCGCGACTAGCGGTTCCACTCTGCAAGCGCAGATCTCGAACCACCTCACCATGAACCTGGTGATTTTATCGGTGATCACGAGGGACAAAGGAATAACCTTCGCCTCGCATCGGCATGGCGCCGTTCGATCATTGCTACTCAAGCCGATCTTGGAGCGAGGCCATGCGTTCTCATTCGCGAGTTCAGCGAATTCATTCGAAGCCATGCGAGCGATGCGAGGCTCGGAATCAGCGTCTCGATCGAATGGAGAATCGTGAAGGAAATTCCGATTCGGCGTTGCCACCGCGGATCGACAATGAGAGAAGATCGTGTTTCTCGTTCTCCTCGGAGATCGAAGGAATCGAAAATCTCGGTGCATTCATCACCACCACCAGGCCGCGACTCAACAGCTCTGGGCATAGAGCGGTAGCCGCCGTAACACTTGATGATCGTACTCCACCTCGGCGTCCACGGATCGAGGTCAGTTTGCCTCAAAGCGGAAGACATGAGCAAACACCGCCGGAAGAGTTTCTTCGGAAGTCTTTCTCCTGAATCCAGATATGCCACACTCTCCACGGCGCCATCGCGCTTCTCGGCAGCGCCCGTCTCATCGCGAAGAGTACCACCACGGCGGCGACACTCCCCGAAGAAGCGCCTCGGCCTGCAGGCGGCGAGTAAAATCTCTGGCGCGCACCTCTCACCGCTGCCGTGCTCGTTCTGTCTCATCAACCTCTTCTCGGGCGATGACCACGGATGACACGTGCAAGGCCTTTGGTCGCTTTACGTCTAAGATTATGAGATTCGATTAGAAGCATCTTGAAGCGCCCTCGTTGGACTCCTCTGACGGGACCGCAGAGCCAAACGAACATGTTGGTTTGCTTTGACAGCTTTGTCATGGACTATAAGGCGCCCGAGGCCGATAAAGTGCGGGATCTTTCCTCACTCTGAAGAAGTCGGCCTTGTCTTGGTTCCAGGACTCTTAGAGAAATTCCATTGGATCGTGGGTGAGTTCGTCGACCAGTTCTCGCACATTTCACCGCATCTAAAGTCGACCCAAGTCGGCGGCTGACCCTAGCCGCGATTCAGCGAGGAAAGGTGAGTCTATCGGAGACTATGTCGGCGTTTCAACAAAGAAGCCATTTTGGTGAAAAAATGCTCGGCGAGATGAAATTATACTTGCTAGAGCAAGGCCTGGTCGAAGGAAGCCTATTCGGTGTCGACATTGGTGTCGACAAACCGAGTCCACGGCCAGGAGTTCTGGCGAGCTCGGAAATTCATGAATTACGAAGAGAAGTTGATGGCATCAAAAGCCAAAGGTAAAACCAGGAGGAAGGCGGTGGACAATGCGAGCAGTCGGCGTAGGGAGAAGGAAAGTCGAGGTCGGCAAAGAGATCGACGAATATACCCTTTGAACACTACCCCTAGCGCATCTTGAATGAGTGCTTGCGAACACGAATTCCGTGATCTTTGGAATTAAATTTCCCCGGAAGGGAAAAAGAAGCCGAATCTTTGATAAGTCAGTCTTGCCACTTTCCGCAAGTGTGTCGGACACGAGGCAGATGAATGTTTTCACCTGAAGGGCGTCATAGAACAAGCCCGATCCAAAGAGGCGGAGTTGACCAAATATGTGAAAGGAAAGCGAGATTTGGAGATAGAAGGTCTAGATCTAGATCACCTCGACCTCGAAAGGAGGGCTACGACACGGGCCCAGCGGCCGCGAAGGAGCAGATTCGTGCATCAGGAGAGACCTCGTCCTCCTCTGTCGCCATGGTCATTTCAGGAGGATTCTCAGATAAGGGAGGCGAGCATCAATTGACAAAGCGAAAGTTGAGAGAAGCGATGACCATTTCTCTTGTTTTCCTTCATCAAGTCGGCGTAAGGGAAGACCACCCTAGCCTTTTACGGCGAAGACTTGGTGAATGGAAGGCCGAACTATTTGATTCCTGTTGGTGAAAGCCTATATGGCTAACTTTGGCGTCGAAGAATCTTGATAGACCAGGAGCTCGGCGGATATCATGTTCTCACGGTGTTTAAAACCTTGAAACTACCAGAAAAAGATCTCGTCTGCGTACGAGAGTCAGGCTGGCCGGTTTCAGCGGTTCGAAAACAAAGCCGTTGGGCTATGTGGAGTTGATGGTGACTTTTGGAGAAACAACCAATCTCCAAAGCTGTGAAGGTCAATTCATCGTGTTACCATGCAAATCTGTTTACAAGCTGCATCGTCGGACGCCCTTGAACCTTTGGGTGAGTTAGGGCTGTAACCTCGGCAGTTCACCTGAAAATGCGTTTTCATGATGGCGAACAAAGTCGTCACCATCGAAGCCGACCAAGAAGGCTGCGAGGAGATGTTATATTTTGTCTTTGAAGGTAGAAGAGCAAAGGAAGAGAAACAACTCCCCTTGACCAGAAACTTGATCCTGCAAAGGCTGCTGCAGGCGTCAATCTCACCGATTTCGGCGCCAGGATTGAGCTCGAGGATGAGATCTGAGGAAGGCGACCTCCTGGCCCGCGAGCTCCACCAAAGATTAAAGACCCGATTACGATGGAGAATTCATCAGAGTTCAACTAGGAAGACCCAGGAAGGCGGTGAAGCTTGGTGTCGATCTCACTGAGCAAGTCAAATTGCAAATAACGAGTGCCTGAAGTCCAATGCCGACCTCTTGGCGGGCGGTGGCGACATGCAGGTATTTCTCGATATTGCACGCCACCAACTTCGCTCTCGACCCCAAAGCTCATTTGGGTAGCTCAAAGCGCCGTAAGCAAGCTCTGAAAAAGCGAAGCATTGCCCAAAAGTCGAAGACTTAATTAAAGGCTGAATTCATTAGGGAGGTCAAATATACTACTTGGCTATCAAATGTTGTATTGGTTAAGAAATCTAATGGAAAGTGGCGAATGTGTGTTGATTACACTTGATCTTAACAAGGCGTGCCCCAAAGCGCCTACCCCTCCCTAATATCGACAAACTCGTCGACAATTCCTCTGGTTTTCAATTGTTGTCTTTCATGGGCGCATACTGCAGGTACAACCAGATTAGATGCATCATCTTTGATCAGAAAAAACGCGTTCATGACGGATAAAGGTAATTCTGCTATAACGTAATGCCATTTGGCCTTAAACGGCTGGGCGACATATCGGCGCATGATGAACAAAGTCTTCGCCAACGGATCGGTAGAATCTTTGGAGGTATATATGGATGATATGATAGTAAAAACAACGAAAGAAGTCGACCACGTCGTCGATCTTAGAAGTCTTTGCTTTGAAATGCGAAGACATAATATGAGGCTCAATCAGGAAAAGTGCACTTTCGGAGTTGAGCTGGAAAATTTCTCGGTTTCTACCTAGCAGAGAGGGAATCGAGGCCAACCCAGATAAATGTCGGTGTAATAGAGATCGTGACCATCGTCAAGAAAAACATCCGGCTGACTCACGGGAATGCTAGCCTCCTTGGCGAGGTTTATCTCAAAATCTGCGAGAACATGCATTGCCTTTCTTACGCTTGCTCGAAGAGAATTCGATTCGAATGGTCACCAGTGCGAAGAAGCCTTAACACGGGTAAAGCATACTATCCCAACCGCCCGGTGTTGGCGAGGCCGTCTCCAGGAGGTCCTTTATCTCTACTTGGCGATGTCGAGCGAAGCTCACGAGTGCCGTCCTCGTTCGCGAAGCGAGCGAGGACGGCCGATCTATTTTATAAGCAAAGCGCCAGGGCCCAGGTGAGATACCAGAAAATCGAGAAAGTCGTGCTCGCCGCGATAATCGCGGCTCGGCGGCAGAGACAATACTTCTTAGCACGTCCCATAGTGGTCCGGCTGACGGCCAATCAAGCAGATTCTACCAGGCGACGCACTGGCGGGCGTATGATCAAGTGGTCGGTTGAGTTATCCGGTCGGAGTTACTTTGGCCAGAGACAAACTATCAAAGCCCGGTGCTTGGCGGATTTCATTGCGAGATGACTCCTGGAGCTACGAACATTGTTCAAATGGGCGCTCCATGTCGGCGGATCGTCAATTCGAAGCGATGGCGCTGGTTTGTTGCTTTCGAAAACGGCAGCGGGCTGGTCGTCAATTTTCATTGGGATTCTCCTTTCCCACCTCCAACAACCAGGCGATCTGGCGTGTTTAGGCGGCCTCACGCGGCTCGAGACTTGGCCGAAGAGGTAAAGCTTCGAAGCGATTCTCGGCTAGTTGTGTCCCGGATAAGTGGAGAATACCAGGCTAAAGATCCACTTCTTCAAAAATACCTCGCCCTGGTAAAGAAGAAAATGGCGACTTCACCTCAGTGGAGATCGTACGTTCAGAAGAACAAAGCGTCGGGTGACGTGTCCAAACTTCGCCCGACCACGAAGCTCGAGAAACAACGGATCGGTAATACAAGAAACAGCGGCGAGCCTAGCATTCTGCCGTGGTTGATACCACTTATGGCCAGTCTTGAGGAAACTTAGAAGTGCGCTGCGATTTCCCAGGCAAGCGTCGATGATCCGCCAGATGAGCGACGGTTGGATGACAGATTCAAGAATTTATTCAATTCGATCGGCTACGATGATGAGAAGGAAGCGCAAAAATCGAAAAAGGCATCTTCGTATTCTATGATCGGCGGTATCTTATATCGAAGAGGTTCTCCACCCCCTGTTGAAATCGTCGGCGATGGCGGCGCAATATGCACTTCTTTGAAGTGCATGAAGGCATATGTGGGCAACACCTTGGAGGGCGTTCCTTGGCAAAGAAAATCCTCCGCGCGGTACTCTTGGCCGACCACGAGCAGCCAGGCGATATCGTTCGTGAAGAAATCGACAAATGCCAGAGACATGGCGATCTACACTTAGCTCCTCCTCTGAGTTAACATCCACGACATCACCATGGCCGCTTTGCTTGGTGGGGCATTGATATACTTGGACCTTTTCCAATGGCTCCGGACGGTGAAATACAGTGCGTTGCGGTAGATTACTTCACCAAATGGGTTGGCGAGCCCTGGCGAAGATAGCGCAAAGAACTTGATTAAGTTCTTCAAAGATATATTACGACAAGGTTCGGGATTCCCAGGGTGGTCGTCACGAAACAGCGGAGCGCAATTCACGGTCGCGGATTAGAAAGACCTTGGAAGATCTCGACATCAAGCGACACTTCACCTCGGTAGAACACCCCAGACGAGCGGCCAGGCGAGGCGCGAGCGAGTTATCTTCACGGTGCGAAGCGAAGATTGGATGAGGCCAAGAAGCTGGGCGAAGAGCTTCCCCGAGTGCTCTGGGCGTGTCGAACTACTCCACGTTCGGCGGCGGAGAATCTCCTTTCGTCTCACATATGGGACGAGAGGCCATCATTCTGTCGAGATTGGGAACTTAGTTGGAGAACCTCGCATCCCAGTAGCATTGACAAGCTGTCGGAGTATCACGAGAAGAACTTCGACCTCCTTGGCGAATCTGAGGAGCTTGCGGCCTTCGGCGAGTCGCGATAAAAGCAATCGCGACAAGATACAAGCAGAAGTGTTGTACCTGAAATTCATGCCTGGGGACTTAGTTCTTGACGGTGATGTTGGCCTGAAGAGCGCCACACAAGGAAACTTGCACCCAATTAGGAAGGCACATGCAGGTTATCGCAAAGGCAGTGCTGGCGCCTACACCCTCGAGACAACTGCAAGGGCGACAAATTCAAGAACTTGGAGCGCGGCAAAGATGAAGAAATATTATAGTTGAAACAAATGTATCCTAAACACATAAATGTGAAGCAATGAAGTATGATTGGAGAAATCGCAACCAGCATTTATTTATTATCAAAGCCTTGTGCATTGGCACAAGCATCGATGTAGAGATCGACCTCGTCTGCGAGGCGGCGTGCCGCGAGCTCATGTTAAAGCCTTGTGCGTTGGCACAAGCACACGTGATCGACCTCGTCTGCGAGGCCAGCGTGCCGCGAGCTTCGTGATAAAGCCTTGTCGCGTTAGCGCAAGCACGATGAAGAGATCGACCTCGTCTGAGGCCGCGTGCAGGCTCGTGATAAAGCCTTGTGCGTTAGCACAAGCACACGATGAAGAGATCGACCTCGTCGCGAGGCCGCGTGCGAGCTTCGTGATAAAGCCTTGTGCGTTGGAACAAGCACCTGTGATCGACCTCGTCACGAGACAGGCGTGCAGGCTCGTGATAAAGCCTTAACGTTATGCGACCTCGTCACGAGACCAGCGTGCGAGGCGTGATAAAGCCTTGTGCGTTAGCGCGGCTTTGATGAAGAGATCGACCTCGTCGCGAGAGGCGTGCACCGGCTCGTGATAAAGCCTTGTGCGTTAGCACAAGCACTGTGTCGACCTCGTGTCGAGACCGCAACACACGATGAAGAGATCGACCTCGCGTAGAGGCGGCGTGCCGCGTCAAGCCTGCGTGTCGATAAGCGCGCCTCAGCGGAGGTGGAACCACGAAGGTCCCAAATGGCCCGATAAACAAAGCCGCGACCGAGCGGCGTTTGCGGTTCGCTACGAACAAAGGCGTCGAGCGTCGACATCAGCGAACTTCAGCAAGTCTCCACCTCGACATTCGAGCTGGCGACTTGGGGGCAAGCTGTTCGGTGGTAGAGGCCCAATCAGAAGACCCGGCACTCCACCAGGCCGCTACGCTCGTCGATCCACCTTCCTCGATGCCCACGTCGTCGCGTACTCTCGCGCTTCCCTCAGCGTGGTCGACCCAGCGGCTTTGTGCATTAAAGGAATTTAATGCCGACTTAGGGTTTCACGGGCGGTTACACATCGGCGATAGCGAGTCCTCGGCTCATATTTAAAGAAGACGCGTCGAGCGGTCGAGGTAATCTTCTTTCTACCACCTCTTACTCACCTCGACACACCTTGACTTGGCGTCGGGTGTTTGCGGTACACCACCCAAGCCGTGCGTCATCGTCGCGAACACAACCGCATTGCTTCCCTCCGGTCATCCTCTGAAGTTCTGTTCAGAACAATTGGTATATTGCGTTTTTCAATGCAACTATTTTAGGAGCAACCCAAAGCCTACCTTCTGGCGGAATCGGTTTTGGAGGCATAAGGGCATCATTAGTGGCGTAAACTAAATTTTAGTTGTTGTCATCTAGTCTAGCTGGCAGCATAAATTTAGTGCACCATTGCTTGTTTTGCAATCAAAGCAACTTTACGACTTCACGGCAACTATCGCGTTTAGTGGGCCCGTGATGAGAATCTGAGAGAGAACGAATGCGTTGTGTCGGATGGCGGTCAAAGCGCAACCCACATTTGTGGGTGCTCTGCGAATCTTATGCGAACAAGCTCTAAATCCATAGCAGTGGGATTTCTTAACTAGTTAACACATGGTACTTGAAAAGGAATGCTTGAATCTAACAAGCAGTAGGGTCAAAGCTTTGTTTTAGGATATCACGGTTACCATAATTCAAACAAGGAAGAAGACAAGAGATTTATTGTTCAACAAACTATCTCAAAGGTCGATTTTCTCATTCTCTACCCATATCATGGAAGAATAAAGAAAATCTAAGAGATTAATCTTGTAAATAATATTCAGGTATATTACAAGGCTAATGACAGCGACAAATAGAATGACTAAAAAGGAAACACAAATTGATTAGCGATTACCATAACTATCATGCTAACAGTTCACAAATTTTAAATATTCACATATGTCTTTGAAAATGTTGGAGACTTTTGAGCTTTATCCTCTTTATGGTTTTGGATTGTCTTATAAAACGTTGAAGACTTTTAAGCTTTATCACCTTTCTGGCTCCTAGCTTAGGGGGAGAGTGGATTGTTCCGGATATTGCCGACCAAAATATAGGTTTCTTGAACAAGGCGACTTAAAGACAACTTAGTGAGGACCAGTTATCAATATACGATACCATTAATACAACATAATTAATACTTGACATAACGGTTTTATATATAAATGACACGGACATAACGGTTAATCAATTATAACATGACCAATACATAATATTATCTTTTACGATGTTCAACGGTTTTTAAGCTAAGAAAGTATAAAAAGGGGAAGAGGACAATCTATCAGATCATCTGTACATGTGTTTGGTTTTAACATAAGCGGCTCACGCAACAAATAGATAACTTGTTGTAGACATGCGTGATACATTGAGAGAAACACGTGGATAAGTCTTGGAAAGATTTAAAGGTTTAGTTCAATAAATACCTTTAAGAAAATAGAAGTGCACCTTAATACGTATAAGAATGAGATAGAATGCTTCCAAATTCACTTTTTATAAGGAAAATAAAAAAATTCATAAAGCTGTAAAGTCATACCATGATAGAAAAGTCACATAACATAGGCTGACGTCTAGGGTAGGAAAGTGTCCCATGTGATCCATAAGGGACCAAACTTTCTCTCTGTTAGATCAAATCATCCCACAAATCTTATCATGTCCATCCACACCAAATCTAACTAATTCCCTTTGTCTCTCAAATTTTCTTCCTCTCATCACTCTCTCTCCTTTTTGGATCCTTTCGCTTTATCTTTTTATCCCTCTCGCCATAAATCGATGATGGTGCTTCCCTGGACCCTCCTTAGCGTAAATCCTTTGAGTATTTGGAAGGACATCAAGAAAAGGTGTGGAAAAGTTTCACGAATTCGACTGGCCGAACTAAAGCTCCAAAACCCATTTCGGGTTTGCTTCATTTACTTACTAAAAAAAGGTTTGCTTCATTTCTTGTATTTGCATCTCAAAGTTTCAAACTTTACAAGTCAATTTCAAAGCTCGCTCCTTGATTTGATTTTCTCACCACTTTCTTAAACCACTTTGATCTGATCTGTGTAGGCATATTCTCTTTTCTCTTGAGTTTTAAACATTTATAAGTTTACATATTTATGTTCCTCTTTCTATTTTCTCCTCTTTTTTGTTTTTTTGGGGTGGTCACTCTCTTGTTTTTGTGTCATAAATGTGTTTTAATCTTTATTTTATGAAAGGTGGTTCACGATTCATTTCCAACAACCCAGCTTTGATTTTTTTAAGTTTGTTTTTAATTATTTTTAACATTTATCTAGATTTCTTTGTTGTCCCCCATCATCTGAATACAAATTTGCTTGCATATTACATGAGCTGTGTTGTTTTATCCAATCCCACAATGGTTCCAACAACAACATAGGCTTAGGATCGATGGTGCTCTCGTGAATTAAGTTGTGGCTTGAGTGGCGTAGTTGCCGCAGCGGATCTGTGTTTGGGTTTTCGGGTTCTCCTCTACTTGTTGGAAAGCTTAGACAATGATTGATGGTTCCACTAGTGGCTGAAGGCTCATAGCGGTGGCGGATTGGCGGACTTGGGATGCAACTTCTTTGGTCAAACTTCATTGTTGCTTGGTGAGCAGAAGGTGTTGACATAGAGGAGGCGGGGATGTCTAGGGTTGGAAATAATGAGAAAGATACAATCTGAGATGGTCCATGATAAGATTGGTGGAAAAAATTGGTTCATTGGGGGCCACATGGGCACTTCCTCACCACTAAACGCCACCCACAACATAATGTTCTAGTTATGGATGTATGCTTCAAGATAAAGGCAACTAGGCATAGTAAGTTATCATTTCTAGGATAAAATGATAGGAACTAAAAAGGCTATAAGCAATTCTTTATGCGATAAAGGTTTTGGAGACACACAAAAGTGTTAACAATATGTGGAATGAGATGATTAAAAAGATTAGGAAAATAACTAAGAGGCAGTAGGAGAATCGAGGAGTTATAGGAGAAAAGGTAAAGAATCTTGATGTTGGAAATACATGTAACAAAATATTATAATTGACCTGATGCTATAAAATTAGGTCCTCATGTGAAAATGAGAAAAAATAGAACAAATATAAGGTATCCAAGTAAGACACTAGAAGGTAGCCATCATAGCTAAAACAAAAGCATTTAAAAATTTATACTAGTTATACCCCATATGAGACCACTATTTCAAATTCAATTAGCAGTTAAGGACTCCCGCTCAATTCTTTGGACTTAAATTGCTCTGGCGATTGGTATAACCTTAGCAAATAATAAGGTTGTTTGGAGGCCCCCTCTTGAGGTGTGACCAAACTTAATACCCGGCCTTGAGCTTTAATGCAACCAAAGAGATCGGTACCTCAGGTGTGGTCATTCGAGATCATTTTGGAGTTACGATTCTTTGAGTACAGGACAAGATCTTTCCCACTCTTAACCTATTGATCGCAAAAGCCACTAGCGATTCGCGATGCTTTAAACCTTGCAAGAAATCGGTGCTCCGTTTTTGTTGTCATTAAGCGACTCCTTGGATGTTATTATTTCTTTGTAGAAAGGAAATACAAAAGGGTGAAGCTGATCCAAATTATGCATGACATTTATAAGTTAAAAACTAGTTTAGATTACCTATGGCTTCACCTGGATCGCTAGAAGGGATCCGGGTAGCCCACAGTGGCAAAACTAGGCGCCTCGTCCTCCTCCATGCCTCTTGGCCCATTAATCCTCGGTGAGATTAGAAGATTACTCAGTGACAAAGACAACCTTCGTAAGCAATGTGCTCCTTTTGTGGAGACCCACAGACCGCCTCCTTACAGTCGATTATATTGGATCTGCTTTTGGCCGATATTGTATCAATGGTGCGATCCTCAGGTATTACGGCTTGTGTAAAAAAGGGCTTTGCTTTGGGAACCAGATTACGGCCTGGGCCTGAGGTTCCCAGGTGTTCTTCTCTACATTTTAGATTACGTAGTGTGATCTCGCCCTCCCGTATCAAAGGGGCCTGATGCTTTCTTACATTAGGGTTGGCCTCCCTTTGTTGAAAAGGAGAGAAGGAGTTGTGGTAGCTCTCTTGCGAACTTCGGTAGGATTCTTGTACTTGTTTGACTTATTAGCTTTGCTTGATGCACCTTAGCGTCTGTGGTCAACTTATGTTTAGGGTTGTGATAGCAGATAGTTTGTCTGTCGAGGCCCGGCCAGTCTTATGCAAAGTGGGCCCATTTGAGTTTGCCAATGCACATTTAAATGAATGAGTATCTTTTGAACAAAAATAAATAAATTTATACTAGTCATTGGGTACTAAAGAAGGAAAAGCAGAGACATCTACAGGACTTGCTAAAATTATAAAAAAAAAATTCAAGAACTTAAAATCGAATAAGATGTATAAAGGATGTTGAAAGAAAAGTATTAGCCACAAAGCAAAACATCAAGGAAAGATGTGGGAGTTATTTTCATAATTTTTTTAATAAACAAAATGTTTTTAATTTGGATATATAAACTTAACATTATAGATGAATATCAAAACTACTCGTAATACCAGGAGAATGTGAGTAATTGAGGTAAAATAATTATTGAAAATGATAGATAATGATAAGAAAGTTTGACCGAGATAATATAGTTATTAAGATATGGAAAGGGTTTTCAGATTAAAAAAGATATGGAAAGGGTTGGAAGATAAAGACATAAGACGACTCACAAAATTACTCAATGAGTTTATAAAGTCTAAAAGCATGCCAAATGAGTTTTTACAGTCTAAAAGCATGTCAAATCTATATACTTGTTAAGTAGAAAAAGAAAAGCAAGAAACTTGGATGGCTAAGAAGCATTAAGGATGATGAGAAAAAACTACTAGTCCCAAAACAAAATATCAAAGAGTTAATTTGACAATTTTTAAAAAAATAAAATAGGCATTTTTTAATTCGAATAGACTTAACACCGGAGATAAAGATCAAAATCAGTCCTATTATGTTATCAAAAAAAAAAAATCAGTCCTATTATTGAAGAACGAGAGTAATTGAGGTAAAATAACTAACGATAAGACAATTAGACCAATGTGGAAAGATATTTTTGGGCATAATTTGTAAATACAGTGTGCTCTGTCCAAAATAGAATATATATAGAATATATACGGCTAAATTATAAAATTAGTCCTTTATGTTTATTTTAGATTTGAATTTGATCCTTTATGTTTTATTTGTTTAGTTTTTTTTTGATCACTTCACGTTTTAAAAGTTCTGACAGGTTGATCTTTTCCGTCACTAAAAGCCAATTGTCGTAGCTAAAAGCGAATAACATTTTGGAAAATGGACTTACAGCTACGGACAATTGACTTTAGTGACGAAAATGACAAATTGAAAACTAAAATAAAGCGTAGAGGACCAAAGCGAAACAAATAAAGCGTAGATAACTAAATTAAAACTTAAAATAAAGCTTAGAAGGCCAAATTTTATAATTTAACCAATATATATCTCTAAAAACTCCCTATAAATTGTAGAAAAGGCATAAACCCAATATTTCATATCTCAATGTTTCGGTCTCAATAGTATGGAAGAAACGAAAAGGGTTTTTGGGTGGAAAATATTTGGGCCGAGATTTTAGTTTAGGACCCAAAGAATATAAGATGTACATCATTTTGTTAGCCTCCTACTACTTTCGTCTCGTCCTCGCTATCACAATCAATTTGTATCTCTCTATCTATCTGTTGTGGCAAAGTATTACGGGAGAGAGAGAGAGAGAGAGCGTGGCGATGAGTATGGCGGCATCTTCACCTCCTTCTGCGGCGGAAGTCCTATCGCTGTTCCGTTCGCTCCTACGAGTTGCTCGGCAGTTCCCAGATTACAACATCAGGGAATACACCAAACGACGCACCCTCGATGCGTTTCGTCAAAAGGCAACACTTTCTGACCCTTCTTCCATTTCCTCCGCTTTCTCCTACGGCAAGTCCCAGCTCGACATCGCTAAACGACAGGCCGTTGTTTACTCTCTCTACGCCCCTAACCTTCCCAGCGTCATGGACCTTCAAAAGAGGCCCTTTTAATCACGGTTCGATTTCTCTCCCCCTCTTTTCTCACAAAATTCATTTTTTTTTGTGACTAATAATTGGGTGTGACTGAGTTTACAACTCAAGTCCTCCATTTTAGGGTATGTTTGAATGATCGGGAAGTGAGATTTTTTTAAATTTAACTTGAGAATTATAAAATAAAATGCTATTAAATTAAATAATCTTAACGGGTAATCCCTATCATGTCATTTTATTGATGCATTCTGTTGTCTATGTATTGGTATGCTAGGAGGTAAGACTATATCAGTGTTTTGAAGAGGTTATTTGGACTTATTTCATGAAATAAACACTTACCTAGATTATGAAAGTATCTTATGATATACTCCTGTGTTTCTCCAATTTACCCAAATTGGAGTTTCTACATTGACTACTGATATGGCAAAGTTAGTGGTTTTAAGTGGGGACAACACTCACTCCATGAGCTAGATTTTCAAGTTGAGGCGGCAGCTCAAAACCCAAATTCTAAGAAAGTTGAGTCTCTTTGATCGTTGAAACTTGAAATAGCTTATAGAAGCACGTATATGATATAAACATTTAATTAACTTGTTTATCCAATTGCCCCCGATTAGGGTAGATACATTTTAACTTGTGATTTTTATGGTTAATCTCACTTTAAAAGAGCCTTATCCATTGTTGATGAGTCTGACATAGTTGTGAAAACTTCTTTTAATCATTTTGTTAAGCTTTATATTTGCAACTGAATTAATAGCCTTATTATGTGTGACAATGCTCTGGCTAGTAAGACAGACTAATTATCATGGTGCACAATTTTCTTACCATCTCTATGGTTTGATCATATACAGGAGATTGCACGAAAATGATTGATAACATATTGAGTGAGGCTGTTTTTGGTCTGCTAAACCTTGGAACATGTAAGGAAGCATTTTAAGAAGTTTAGAATTAGATTAGATCTATTTTTATAGGACAAACCTTCTTGTAAAAAGAAAGGTACCCAAAATTATAAAAAGACACAAGATACATAAAGTGCTGTTGCTATACCATGAGAAGTAATGTAAGGTTCATGTTAAATTGCTTCTGCATCATGTCTGCTTTTCAATTTGCTAGTATGTGGCTTGGCTGTATTCACTCATTCATTATTGGAATTGCTGCAGGTTGAGTATAACTTTTATGTTCTGTTAAGGAGAGGACAATCAAAAATGTGTGGAACTGTCGGCGAAGTGAAAATGTTTCGAGGGTCATGATTTTCACTGGGAAAGCAATAATTGCTCTTTAGTAGACAACACTCATTTTCTTGGAGGACATGTCTATGTATGCGTATTTAAAGTTGAGTGGCATTCCCTGATAATAAATTTAAAACCAATTTTATGTTGTTAGAATTAGAATGGTTAATTTAGCTAGTCTGTCTGTAAAATTGACAATTTTATTTAGTTTATTATATGATGATGATGATGATGATGATGATGATGATGATGTTCTCCTTTATCATAATAATTTGATGATGCAGCATAAAGTTGGTTTGTTTGTGCCCGTATTAGTTTGGGGTAATACCCGACATGGTCCCTGGAAATTGTCACCGTATCGACTTGGTCCCCCACTTTATGAATATTCCAAAATAGTCACGACCTCTGTCGGTTAACGAGTTGCTTGCTGGCATGTGTCACGTTAAGTGCACGGGTAGCACACATGTAAGCATCCGGGTGGCTTCCATGTCACTTAATGTAATTCCGATGACCAAATCGATAATTCCGGGGATCAAAATCGATATCCATTTCTCTCTTACTCCTTTCTCCTCGTTCTTCTCACGCTGTCGCCTTCCCCACCCTCTTCTCCTTCTTACTCCACTCCTCCTTTCCAGATTGCAACAACATTGGCAATTGCGACCTTGATTGGTTGGCAAAACCAAACCTAACATTAGCGGTCCAAACATTACTCTTGGTAACCTTAAGGGTAGCCATGTATGAAACTCTAGCGAGGATTGTACCCATCGAGGAAAGTACCAAAGCTGCGGTCTGATGCTCTAAAACCCTCACTTTAATCAATGAAAATGCAGTCTTGATGCGAGAAACATGTGGCGGGCCACTTTGCTGCCTAGTTTTCAACACGACAACGGTCTGCGGTGTTCTTTGAAACCACACAGAAAAGAAGCAACACCAAGGAAGAAAAACTTGGATTTATCAAGTATTTTGCCAATCAATTTGTAGGGAGGCGAACTATTCACCTTATTCTTCCTCGTCCTGATCATGCTCATTTCGCCACTTTCCTGAAGCCCGCTTTACTCGCTCACACCAGCCCCACCCTGAGCCCGAATCAAAATCGATTTTCCTTCAAAAACACCCTTACACTCAATCTGAGCCTACATTTGCAAAACCGACTAAGAAAATTGAAATCAAGGAAATATATTTAATAAAAAGGGGAAAGGAGAAGATTTTCTAATTGTACAATTCGCCAAATGGTTGAGCTTGATCTCGGCGGCTTGAGACAACTATATAGGTTGAGTATCTCGGCGACTCACGAGGTTGAGCTTGATCTCGACGAGTTGAGCTTGGTCTCGGCTGACTTGAAGACAACTATCTATTAGGAGCATCAGACCCATCACGCGTCGTGTGAATAGGCATTTGTGAGTCCTCGAAGCTCAGCCAGCTTAGAGATCAAGCTCGACTTTGTCGAGAATCAGGCTAAATGCTTTGTTGATGGATCGAGATGTCGAAGTGAAGCCTTGATCTCGG